>CM048755.1:726339800-727046300 GCA_026315105.1 Locusta migratoria | reverse complement strand
TGTCCATATCAAGCGACATGATAGCCGCTCTGCACTTGGACGCCGAAGTGACAGCCGTCATGTCCCGGTATTCCTCGATCGCCTGGTGTATCGTCCTCCTAGGGACGGCGCATGTCTGATAGGGGCCGAGGAGGCGAGCAGCAACGTTGTTCAACCGTTGGAGCAACACCCTGGCGACTAGCTTGTAATCGACGTTCAACAACGATAGGGGTCGCATATTTTGCAAATTATTAGTGCCTCCCACTTTGGGAACCAATACTATTATCCCCTCTAAGAATTCGCTGGGAACCGTGGCTGTGGTACGTATTTCATTCAGGACTACAGTCAGTGTGCTGCCTAGCAAATTCCAATATCGTAAATAAAACTCCACTGGCAGTCCGTCAGCTCCAGGGGATTTGTTCCTAGGGCTTCCCTTCAGCGCGCTATACAATTCTTCTTCAGTAAATGGTGCTTCAAGGTCAGAATTTTCTTCTTCCGTTACAGTCGTTGTAATGCAAGTTAAAAATTCCGCACACACATCATCATGGGCGGCCTCGCCTTCAGCGTACAAGTTCGTGAAATAGGCATGGATAAACGCCATGATATCCTTGTGGTCGGTAATCAGTCCCCCATCATCCCTACGAAGGGAGCTAATATGATGACTTCGCCCTCTTTTGTATTCTGACAGAAGATGGAAAAGTGCAGCTCTTTCTTCGGCGACGACGCTAGTGTCTCTCGATCTTACCTTAATACCCTCTAGTTGCTGGCGTTTTAAGGCGGTTATTTTGGCCTTGATTCTGTTTACCCTCACGATATTGAGTTGCGCATTGGTGGCATCTGCGTGCAATTCTCGTAGACACTGGAAGTAGAATTCCATCGTACGTCGTTCCCACTGTTTCTTTTCAAAGGCATAGCTTTTCAGAAAGGATCGTATTTTCGGTTTTGCACAGGATACCCACCATTCGAGCTTAGTGCGATAGCGGTGTGTGTTTCTCAAGCACTTTTCCCAGACCCTCCGCAGCTCTTCCTCTAAAACGCCATCGTTTAAATGTGCCGTATTGAATTTCCACACGCCCCTGCCTCGAAAGGTCTTCTGTCTGGGCAAGTTAATGTGAGCTATAACTGCTAGGTGGTTGGAGAAGCTGATCGGACAAGTTTCAGCACTCAGTATACACCGCTTCAAACTACTAGATGCGTATATTCTATCGATGCGGCTCCTAGAATGGCTGGTTATAAACGTAAACCCTGGATTCCCTCGTGGTTGACTGAGCCAGATATCAGCGAGGTGCAGACCCTGCACTAAGTCTCTCAGTTGCGGACATATGTTGGGGTTAGGCGTTTGGTCGGCGGCGGTAAGAACACAATTGAAATCACCAGCAAGGATGGTGTTCTCGTTCGCGGGATTAATTAACTCGATGATGTGTTCACTAAAGAACGTCATTCTTTCCTGTCTGGCGTGCGTACCCGATGGCGCGTAAATATTGATAAGTTGGGATGCGTCTATCTCGACTGAGATTCCTCGTCCGCTCACTAATTGTTTCACGTTCCGCGGTACAATTCCGTCCTTGAGTAAGATGGCGGTGCCGCTTTCGGTTCCTCTGTTTAGAACGGCACTATACCCCGCAATATGTTCTACCCTGTCCGTGCACACTTCCTGCAACATGGCGATGTCTATATCAAATGCATAAAGGAAATCCCGAAGGCATTCAACTTTCGTCGGACTAGTTATTCTGTTAATGTTGATAGTGGCTATACTATATGATTGAAGCTTGATGTCAGTCGTCATACTTGTCAATTAGCGATGCTTTAGTGCCGTTTAATAAAAGCTGTCTTCCATTTCTTCATCATTCCTGGCTACCTTCAAAGGACCATGAGGTACTGCTGACGAATCGCCATCCTCTACGTCTTCATGCCAGGGTATGTTGTCGGGGGTTGATGCCGTCACGTCCATCCTGTTACCACCATCGCTGTGTGGAGCTCCTGCAATCGATGCAGTAGCACTGAGAGCCTTTGGGGGGTCGCCGTCCACCAATATGGGAACCGTCGCATTGCCCGCATGCGTTGCAGAGCCTCGCGGTAGTCGTTGTTGTAGGTCTCTTGTCGGTAGACCAGCTGAAGTTTCTGCCATCTCATGGTCTTCAGTATTGCGGTCTTCAGCTCCTCCTCCGGTTTGCGAGGGGTTGGCTGTACGAGGTCCCTTTGTCCCCTTCTGTGTTTGGCCGTTCGAGTCTCCTGGACGCTTGGGAGGCACAGAGGTGTTTGCCGTTTTCTGCGAGTTTTTGGCCCCACAGGCCGCCTCTTGTGACGTCCGTGTTTTCTTCTGAGTTTGGTGGATGGCATCTTGTGATTCCAGTGTCCCATCCTCAAGTTTTTGCCGTACCTGCTTGGCTCTGTCTCGCAACACAGATGCGCTGTTGTCCGCTCCTTGACGGGCGATCCGTCGTTTCTTGGTCTCCGCGCCGGCTTTTTCTGTGGTGTCGTCAGCTGCCGCCATGTCCCCGACCTCCAGGCTGTTCTGTGTCGAGTCTGTGCTACTGCTCTGTTGCGTTTTACCAGGTGGTTCAGGGACGGTATTCGCTGTCGGTACATTGATGGTAGTCTGTTCCAACCGTATTTCCTCATCGATGTGACTGACCACATCATCTATTGTGACGTCCATCGCTGTAGGTGCGCTGCGAGTTGCCGCGGCGTATGTGATCGGTAGCTGTGTCATGCTGGGTGGGGCAGCGGCCTCACCTGTCGGCACTTGTGTCACTCGGCGTTGCACACACTGAGCTCGCAAATGTCCAGTGGCCCCACACCCGGAGCAAGTACGCGGTTGCCCATCGTAAATAACAATGGCCCTGTATCCACAAACCGTAATGTAAGACGGTACATGTTTGACCATTTCAAGTTTAATCTGCCTCACTCCGTTTAATACTCGAAATTTGTGTACCGAGGACCATTTTTCAGCAACATGGCTGATTACAGTGCCGTAAGGTTTCAAGACAGCTTCAATGTCCTCGTCCGTTATTTCAAACGGCAGCTCGAAAATGCGTAACGTCTTAGTGCCAAGTCCTGCATGAGTCACTTTCACGTCACCAATATTCCCGTCAGAATGTTTAAATTTCAAGTTGTCCGCATATAAACGTACAATTTGCTCACATTTTTCGAGATTCCGTAACTTCAAATAGACGGTACTACTGCTGATCGAGAGGTGATAGCCAATTACGTCATCGGTAGTTAACTTCAATGCTTCCTCAAAAAAATCTTCAACTTCAAAAGACTTCGGTCGTGCAAACTTATTCTCAAAACTAAACTTCAATGTGTCTTTTCGCAAGCGCATCGGAGTTGCCATTTCTACGATACGATCGGAGGTAAACAACTATGCGCGCACTGCGGCGTGTAACTCACCAACAGCCCCGAGCCGCTGGCCGCGGAGACGTAAACAGCGTACTTCCTCTCGCCACGGCCGCCGAGGGCCGACTGCTTCGTCGACCACATCGGACCTTCCACCACTTGCTTTCATTTCAGCTATATTTCTATTCCTGATATGTTAGTTCAACATTCTTACGAGAACACAAGCTTATTCACAAATTAATACTGCTTTCGCTGACAGATCGTAACTGGAAGAAAACCAAGGCCACGAAAATGCATTAAAAATTGTAATTTGACGTTTATTCACATGTATTGAGTGTCCGAAAAACATAATAAGTATTTTATGTAAAACGCCATTAGCTTACGTTATCTAATACAGATGGCGCCCATAATCGTTGTGTGCTTTTCTGAAGTAATGAAAAATTACGCTAATATTCTTTATTTTTCAGTCTGCAAATTTGAGGATCAAATCTTGGTTAGTGGCTTACTGTCAAAGTAACAAATAAAAATTCTGGAAAACTTCTGATTAATTATTGTATAAATTCAATTAAAATTCAAGAGGGTATGAAATTTCTCGTACCATGGAAAGAGTACTCATTCTGTATTATTGATTACCAGTAACCTTGACAGAATCTTTTTCTTAGCTCACTACCAAAATGGCAAATGTAGGTATATTGGTTATTACCAAAAAACAACAAGTACTGTAATTGTGCTTTCGCTAGGATATCGAAGTGGCATCATGTGCAACTAACCGCTTTCTTAACACTGACTCCCTCTTTTTTTTCTGATGTGAACTCGCAACAATGGTGGGTGCTTTAACAATAAATTAAGAAATGCAGTCTACTTCTACGTTAGATCACGTTGACTTTTACCATATTTGCGTTGAATGTAAAATGTCTTCGGAATATGTAACACATATAAACAACAAACTAAACATATGTACTCCTTCATATTCCTTTGAGAAATAAGTGTGTTTCCTTATGCAGGTAGCCTAAGGATTATCTAGGCAAGGCTAACCCATCCCATCCCTTCTTGTTTTCCGACGAAATATAATTCTCGTATGAGAATTGAAAACTGAAATCGTGCTTCTATGAAGCACAATATAACAGAACATAACGTTCAAAACTTGAAAAATTAATAAAATAAATCCGTCGATGACGTCAGAGGTCGTCACTAAGGTGACCTGCTTCAATGTAAAAGTTCCGTAAATATTGTAGTCGGCTATTAATACTCCGTACATCAACCGGAGGTTGAAGACTCTGTAGTTTGACCGCCTCAAAGAGCTTGGAAGTAAGACTCTGTGGGTGCTCCCTAAGTATAGTGAGAGTCCGTGCAAGGAAAAGTGCAGACGCTTTGCATTCTATATCTATTAATCCCAGGCCTCCATTTCTGGCATCCAGTGTGACGGTTGACACAGCAACTCTGAACATTTCCCCTCACTATAAAAAGTTGGTGACAGTAGACATTATCCTCTTTGCTACCAGTATGGGAATTGGAAGGAAGGAAGGAAGCTTGGAGTTTAACGTCCCGTCGTCAGCGTGGTCATTAGAGACGGAGCTTACGCTCGGAGTATTTGGGTAAGGATGGGGAAGGAAATCGGCCGTGCCCTTTGAAAGGAACCATCCCGGCATATGCCTGGAGCGATTTAGGGAAATCACGGAAAACCTAAATCTGGATGGCCGGAGGTGGATTTGAACCACCATCCTTCCGAATGCGAGTCCAGTGCGTTACCACTGCGCCACCTTGCTCGGTGGGAATTGGAAAGATGTGTGCAGTGAAATAAGTTTTGACAGAATGTAGCAGTTGATGAACATTATTCCTTGCACCTGATCCATACTACGGTAAACGTTTTCCATGACAGACCCATGAATCTTTTTTCGGACATCTTTCCAGTTAAAAGCAACCATTTTCATCAGACATGGTATTACCGTTATTCCCAGGGTTATATATTTCTTGTCTGTTTGTGCCCACGCCAGCCGTAATTGATGCAGACCCCCCAGATTTAATATTGTGCTTTTATTTGCGTTCGTTCTCGCCCCAGAAGGCAGACAGTACTGTCTGATCACCCTTTCTAATGTTAAGGCTTGGTCCCCGTTTCTAATTACACTCCCACGTCTTCGGCATAAGCTTTCATGACCGTTACCTCGCCAGATAATGTTATGCCTGTTAGTCGGGCGTGAACATTGTGTAAAAATGGTTCCAAGGGGACGGAAAATAAAAACATAGAAAAGGGACTGCCCTAGGGAACCCCTCGTCTTATCTGGATAGGCTTAGATGTTTGACCATTAATTGCTATTTTCGCACATATACCTGTCGCGATATTTTTGATCATGTTAATAATCAGGGTGGAAGGCCATTTTTTCCATTGTAACAAGCAGATATCTATGACTAACTAAATCAAAGGCTTTGTAATAATCTATGAAGATTAAAGCACATTTGTTATTGGTCACCGAAGTAATGGCAACAATGTCTCTGTACACCGATGTGCTTTCGAAAATTGTTCTATTTGGAGCACATGACTGATGGTGACTTAAAATGTTTGTGGCGCATAATTAAAGCCTTCTAGCTATAACCCGGGAAATTATTTTGTAGTCCTAATTAAGGAGCGAAATTGGTCGATAATTATTCAGATCTGTTTTACCTCTTGTCTTGGGAATGAGAACTATTTTGCTTTCCTTAAACTCAGCTGGGATCAATTTTCCATGAATGACTTCATTAGCTATGCAAGTGAATTTGTCCCCAATCAATGACCAGTATCGTACGTAAAATTCCATGGGGAGACCATCTGGTCCCGGGTACTTTTTAAGTGCTGAGTTGCATAATATCTCGTGCAAATCTTCATTTCTGATTTCAGAGAGGATTTCTTCATTATCCGTTGCCGACAACCGTGGAACTAAATTGTTGAGAAATTCTTCTATAGCTTCGTCATGTACTGGTGTGAAGTTGTATAAGTTGTCATAATACCTGTGTATTTCTGCGATCATATCTTTCTGAGCAGTAAGTCTGGTGCTAGCAGGAGTCCGGATTTCGTCAATTAACGTTCGTCTCCTGTTCTTTGCGTGACGTAGTAGATGGAATAGCGAAGCTGTTTCATCCTGTGACACTGATTGGGCTTTCGACTTGATTTTAATCCCATCCATTTGTGTTCTCTAAAAGCTTAACTATTCAGCTTTTATTCTCTTGATGTCATGCAGGCCAATTTCGTCCTCGTTCGCCCCGTCGTATAGCCCAGTTACAACTTAATAATAATATCCAACACAATTTTTCAGTTCTCACTTCTTGCTGCGCTAAACTGTATGGCAACTTTCCTCAGCTTTGGGTTTGCTCTTTTGGTCCATCAGTCAGTGACCGTTTGCTGCTTCTCTACTGCACGGAGGCACACAATCCACGCTTCTGTTATTGCTTGCTCTAAATCTTTGTCATTTAAAATAGAAACATTTAAGTCCATTGATTCCTAAAACGGCGTATAGGTTGCACACATAAATTAAAACAGTCAGAAGGGTACTGTGGTCTCTAAAATTCACAGGAACAGTTTCCGCCTTAAGTAAAACATTTTGCAAAGTTGGTGACATATAAATCCTACCTAGTCTGCTGCGTGAATGTCATGTAATATAAGTGAATTCGACTGTTGTTGGGAGCTGCAGTTCCCACGCATCTTTAAGGTGCAGGTCAGTCCCGAGATGCTTTAACTCAGATGAATAGTTAAAATTTGGTTGCTGGTCTTTACGGTTTAAGACACAGTTAAACTCGCCACAGAGAATGATGGAGCATAGATCTTTCCTCAATAACTAAATTAGTTCCTCTCTGAAGAATTTGGCTCGTTCTGCCCTATGAGAATTTTGGTAGCAGGGCTTGTTCAAATGTTTGTATAGTCTATGGGACTTAATTACGGGGTCATCAGTCCCTAAACTTACAAACTACTTATGAACTACATACGAACTAGGACGGCATAAATATCCATGCCCGAGGGGGGATTCGAACCCCCGACCGTAGTGGCTGTGCAGACCGTGACCGAAGCGCCTTAGCAGGTCGTGTATCGCTAGTACTCATAAAGCGTAGTTGAGTTCGCGATGCTGCGAGGTAAACACCTCGGAGCAAGCGTGGACGAGGCATGCCCCGCACAAGGCTTATGACGTCCCAGGCTACGGTGGATGGACAAACGAGGAGGACGACCCAGATGAAGACGAGAGGACAACGAAAACCACGGCAGGAGGAAATGGCCAGCAGCCGAAGACGTCACACCATACAGCAGAACGACACGCGCGAGTGTCAACGGCGCAGCAAGAATTGCGTGTCGACCCTCGACTGCTACAGTTTGTTTTGGAACAGACACCACTCGTACGATCTGGCGGTAGTCCAAGTCGAGAACAATGCTCCTCGAGTGGAGAGGACGACGACATGTCGGCCCACCACACAGGCACCAGAAATTCCCGGATGGAAGAGAATCTCCTTCACAACAGGACAGAGAAGACGAAGAATTTACCAGGGTGCCATACAAGCGACACCACCGAACCGACTTAGCCGACCGACAAAATCCTCGGAAGAGACGCGCCGAGGAAAACATACAAACATCGAACCGTTTCACGCCCATAGCGCCACCAGGCGACACCATCCGTTCCATCTGTGAGGATCGCCACAACATCCAACTACCTTGAACTCAACAGGGCTCTTCAATCCCACCTGGGGGCAACCTCAAAGCGATGTACCAACGAGATCGCATCAAATACCATTTCAAATCCTTCAGCGACCAGAGGAAGGCCATCGCCTTCTTCGCCCACAACCAGATAGATTTCTTTACCCACCAATCGCCAGAGGACAAGGAATTGAAGGCGGTGCTTAACACATTCCGGAGTCTGTCCCCGCAGAGGCGGTCATGGCAGCCCTCGAGGACAAAGCACAGTCTAACATATACAGTCACGACACTCTCACAGATTTTTGTTACACGCTGCGATAGTAGCTCTCCAAGCGGCCGGCAAGCTACGTTTCTGAATATGATAGTTGATGAGTGCGAATAGTATCGTTTTGATTGACGTCAGCATACTTTTTACATTACGGAACGTATGTTTTGCCTTATAAATAGGTAATATTTTAAAAATAGCTCCTCATTTGTCTTTCTTAGCTTTCATAAGATTCCTTATAAGGTACTAAACGGTACATTACAGGACAGTTAATTTACAATCATCCTCTAACATACAGGCTTTAAATGAGTAATTTCATTTTCTATTAAAAATAAAAATGCCTAGGAAACACCAGGAGACATGCCCTTTAGCAGAGAGACGTCAATTTCTACGCAGGAACGTTAAGTTTTCTTCATTACAATTCCAGTAAAATTAGTGAGTGTGAAACATAGGAAACGTATATAGAATGCAATAAATACGGCATTTAACATACCAAATCAACCATCACAGCTGTAGCTGAAGGAAAAACGTCACAGACATGGCAATATATCGATAACCAAACTGTTTTCCAACAAAGAAGAACCCAATTCCACAATTGTTGCTACATCTGAACCACAAACGGCAAGAATAATCAAAACATTGGTTTTTTAAAGCCACAGTAATTACACTTAAAAGAATATGCATGTATAAGAAAGACGAGTGACGTGTAAAATATGTGAGAATCATTAGCCTCCGTACCAAATTGATACACATCAAAAACTGGCTGTCATAATAAGAACAAACCATAATAGAAATTTATTATACCATTATGTTTATATGCAACTTACTTTCAGCGGTATAAGCTGCAAATAAACACATATTCGTAAGTATTTGTTCATGGCAGAGTTGTTGCTTATACCATTGAATCATTTAAATGAGGCTGTTTTTATATTAATTTCTGTATTATGTTTGTCTATCGATATTTTAATAATGCTTGTAACGCAATAATTATAGTAAGCATTTCGTTAATTAGGTACAAAAGCGATTATAAACAAACATCACTACTTCGGCAGTTTGCCCACCGCAAGGAGCGCTAGTGTTGTAGTAGCTGTCAGTTGGTAACAACTTTCACAGCACTAAGTGTCGTGACTGTATATGTTAGACTGTGGACAAAGGCTACAAAGTCATCAATGTACACCAATACAAACGGAAGGACGAGAAAACAAAACCAACTTATCCCTCAATCGGCATACTGTGTTCGTCTGCCAAAGGGACCAGATAGCTACTAAATATACGACCTGCAATATTTACTGTACATAAGGGTCCGCGTGGAATCCTACCGCAGCAAAGACGGGCCTGTGCGATGTAAACATTGCCAACGGCTCAAGCATACGGTTAACTATTGCTCCATGCCCGCACGCACCACTCAGACTAGCCACAGCCAAGAACTGAACAACCAAAGTGTGGAAAACGCGGCAATAAACACCCTGCCTCCTACAGAGGTTGCGAACATTACCAGGTACTGTTACGAAGTTACAGGCCGAAGCCATCCCGGCGCTATCCACCAAATCGAACGGTCGTCATCAGAAATGGACCACAAGAAGCCGACCTTGAGACTCACCAGAGGCAGACGACACAGCTACGCGCACCCCGACTCCCATGTCAGCCCATCACGAGCACAGGGAACGCCCGCAGGATCACTGACAGCGACACCCCTCCCACCTATATGCAGAATCGGGATCGCTGCCGTCCCCTGCAAGAGGATCCGGAGATCCCATCACTCCGGCGATCGAGAACATTGCGCACGTCTTAACGTCTCTTCATAGAAAACTGTCCACTATTCTCTTTCTGGAAGAGAATCTCATTAAGGCATTCGTAGCGGCTTCAAGATGGATCCTCGACGTCATACCACACACCTGCGAATATGCATTTGGAATGCAAAGTCAATACAAACAAATAAGATAGAATTAACAGACTTCCTCACCCGACACCGTATCGAGGTGTCCGAAGCACATCTCAAGGACAGCACCTTCTCCATATCAGGAATATAATTGTGTACCGGACGGATAGACAAGGCCTTCGGGGTGGAGGGACAGCCATCCGGGTCCGCAAAGAATACCATCACCATGAAGAACTACTTCCACCTCTCCACCACACTGAAGCAACAGCGTTCACTATCGCAACAGGCATTGGCAACTTTACTTGTGTAGCAGTCTACCTCATTCCTAAACAAGCTCTTCTGGCTGCGGACCTACACGACACCTTTGACGGCTTTGACAATGTCCTGATGGAAAGGGACTTCAACAGTAAGCATACAGCCTGGAATGCCCGCCGACCGAACCGGAAAGACCAAATTTTGTTCGATCTGGAGGAAGAACTGAACATTTCAGTATTTGGTCCACGTTAACCTACACGGATTACTTGAGATCTATGGCAACACCCAGATATCCTAGACATAGCACTGGTCAAGTATGTCGATGTGGCCCTCCAACTACGGACAATCAATGATCTCTCTTCAGACCATAAACCGGTCATCGACATCCTCGATAGAGCTGCCTTACAACTTACTCTTCACCAGTCCCACCATGTCGACTGGGACTCGATAACAACGTGTAGCTCACGATGAGTATCACATCGAGAGTTGACATCATTGCAGTACTGGCCACCCTAACGGCCAAAATAATGACAGCAAAGAGACGTGCAACGACCACCAGGATTAATCCAGACATAAATTTCGAACCTTTTCCACCTCACTTACAACACATCAAGACTGAGAGAAACCGGATGAGAAGACGATGGATCCAGTACCGTGCTCCAGCCGACCGCCTAGTGATGAATTGCGCAGGGAACTGCGAATGTGCGTTGTGGAGTGGATACAAAAAAACCTGGGAACTCAAACTGGCAGATTTTCTCCTTAGGACGAGAGACGAATGGTGGCTGTTCAAAAACCTTAGAAAACAGAAGCCGGCAAAACGAGCTGCCAGAGGCCCACATGGGCTGATCTATGATGCACTTGCACAGGCTGTACTGTACACAGACACTTACGAGGCGCAAATGACGTTGCCTCCTCCGCCCCCACCCGTGGCCGACCACATTGCTGACATCGCGAAACAAATACTAGAGGAGGTGGAGTAGCACAAATACACGTCGGTACAAACGCCACCAGAGCTCACAACTCCGAGAGAAGTCAAATCCCTCATCCAGAAGACACCCAACAACTCTGCTGGTAAAGACAGCATCTCCAAAGAAGACTTGAAGCACCATTGGTGTTGCTCACACGGCTCTTCAAAGCTTGCCTACTACACTCGTGTTTCCCTTCAGCCTGGAAGATCGCACGGGTAGTACCGATCCCAAAGCCTGGCAAGGGTCTCTCGCATCCCACAAACTATCGTCCCATCAGCGTTTTGCCCACCTTGGAGAAAATTCTTGACCAGATCCTTTTGAAGAGATTTAATAACAATCTTATTAGTAACGATGTCATACGACCAGAGCTAAACGCCCATCGTTGTTAGGACAATGAATTACAATCTAATGTATAAAAATGCCATGTTAGCAGATGACACCTGTCATCGATGGTACGAGACTTACGGATTACTCTCACAGCTATTCGGCGTAGCGTAAAGGGCAGCGAATTAGTTTGTGATGCACAAACATCGTAGAGGGTGTTTCGAAACTTGCTGGGCGCGGTGGCTGAGAGCGTTTGGTCAGAGTGTTGTTAGAGTGGTAGCTCAGTGTGCTCGGTCAGAGTGCTCGAAGATCTCTATAACGAAAAAACCTGAATCCACGACGAAAAGATCAAAATTAAACAAAATACACCAACGTCCACTAAGGACCGATAAAACAGGAGAACCAATTAAAAGAGAGAAAGAGAACGAGGACTCGAGCAAGGGGAAGGGGAGCATCAGTGCGATGAAGGAGGTATGGACCAGTACTGACAGAAAGATGGTGTTGGAGGAAGGTTTCATTCAGGACACATGTGTTGGGAGAGGCAGTTAATGAAGAGGTGGTTATTGGCGGGAAGGGAGTGAGTATTTTGGTATAGGAGGGTGTAGGGCATGCATGTCATGGGAGGAAGCTGCAGGGGGGGGGGGGTAGACGGGAAAATGGTTATGAGTGTACTTTATACAAGAGTAATTACCTAGTAAAATGTAAAATGGGAGTGGTGACGGGAGAAAGTGGCTACGGTCTCCATTTGGAAGTTGGAGTGGGTGGCAAGGGCAATTTGCCGGAGGATGTGAGGACGCTGGACGATGTGGATGTTCTGGAGCCTCGTTGTGACGAAACAGATGAAGTCCTCCACTGTAGGTGGAGGGAGGGGGGCAAATGGAAATATTGGGATGGATGGGGTGATCAACAGGGCGGACTGGAATATTCAACTCAGGGGTGCCAGAGCAATACGAGCTTGACATTTATAGGAGTATGTGGGGTGGGGACCGCCACAGATGTTACAGGTTGGAGGGAGGGCGAGGTTGTGTCAGCTCTTCAGGAAATGCGCCGACTTATGGTGAGGACATAGGGGGGTTGGGGCATTTCTTGGGGAGGTTGTCATTGTAGACGAAACATAGCCCACAATCATAGGACTGGGGGAGGGGGCTGGGGAACGAGAAGGATCGACTTTGTAGTGGCGATCGTACATGAGAGCGCTCTCAGTGATGAGTCGGTTGATGGATGATGCAGATACTGTAAAAAGCCACAAAAGGAAGGTCAGGCCAGAGGCGTTTTGTTTCCACTTGGTGGAATGGAAATGACTAGGAGGGTATTGAGTTTTTGCAACACCTCCTCCTCCATGATCACTGGGCTGAGTTTGGTGATCACAGTGGTGAGGGTGGGTGGACAGTGAAGAGGCTGGAACACGAGGTGAGTGGAAGATATATGGAAGGGAGTAAGGGTGGCATGGGGTCCAAACTGAACCCAGGGGATCCGTTGGAGGAGCTCAGTATGGAAGGTGGAGGAGGTGGATTTGATAAGGGCAGAGTCTTTTTGAAGTATGAGTTGGGAGCAAAGATCAGCGAGAAATACTTATTATTTTCTAAGGAGAAGGTCCGGTTGTTTAAAAGCCGGGGGTTGGAGTGGGAGAGGCTGTAGATGATACGAGTGGAGGAGGAGCAAGGAAGAGGGGTAGTGTCAACAGGAACTGCTGTAGGAAGGAGGGGAACAGGGGCGCTAATGGAAGGAGCCTTCTTTATGATAACGGGGCTGAGTTCTGTGCTGGAACATTTGGAGGTCGTCTTGAACAAGGCTTTGAGGGGGTGGGAGCAGGAACAGGCTGGCGAACTGGCTGGATGCAGATGTGGTAGGGAGCAGCACGTAGCTGTGGGTGGTGGCTGCTGGGTATCTGCCACCGTGGCATGGCAGTGAGTGATTTAGCGGACATTTTACAACGAACTGCTTTTTTTAGTGAATTTACAAATTTAAAAAGAAGTATTCTGATTCAGGTTGTCTCTTAATCCTTTCACGCTTTTTTTTAATTTTTATTTATTCATTTATTTTTTTTGGAAAACGACGGGCGTCGTAACTATACATTAAACCTAATCTCATTAGGTCACGTATGGTTAACTAGTTCGAATCTTATCAAATTAGTACCTGGCTCAGTATCATACTTAAGATCCGTTGTTATTCCTCGAGTCATGGTCGCTCGACATAGCTAACCGTGAACTCCACTAGATTCTGAGGAAAATTCTAGCAGAGAAAAGAAAACATTGATTTCCTAGAAGAAACTTAGCATAAGCCGATTTAATATCCTAAAAGATATATAGATAATATATTATCATATATAATATTTCTTGGGCTCAGGTATACATTTGGATGAAGTCAAAGATACGAAAACACTACACACACGTGTATACATTTGCCTCTCACACATAATAACACTAACTCGTGCGCACTTTATGTTTTGGCTGTAATATATTTGCACAGGTCTGAAGATGTATGGTTAAATAAATTCTATAACAAAGTATGAAGTATGTGGAGCTGAAGAAAGACTCCTAGCAATTTTTAAAGCAAGCTTTAAGTTCATTGGCACAAAGCCTACATTTACCAGCCACAGTTTGTATGTTCGTTAAGTTGAGAGTTAGTTTTAACATTTGTGACATTTGCAACACCCAAAAGAAATCATGTGACTGAAACGAACTTTACACTTCAGATTAGGGATATGACTCCACAAAAATGATCACAATTTCTGATTGTACTTGATATATACCGGATAGATTCCACTTTTGTCAGGTAAGGAAAGTATGCAGCTCAGCGAAAGCATGAGTGTATCTAGTTTCCATAGGAACGTTCGTTACATCCACGGACTCAAGTTTTTGTATTGTTATGTTGTTGCGAATTGTGTTGTTGAGATATTGCACATGGAATTATTTAAAAAAAGGAAATTCTTGTAACTACTCACTTCAGTTGTTGTTCTTTATTGAAAGATGGGGGAATGTTATATTGGTCAGGATGTCTTTGGTGCTCTCCCACTGATGTGTTGTTCGCACGGCTGGGAGGTGAAATAGTCAGGGGACTTGAAGATCAAAAGCAACTGAAAAATGATTTAGATAAGACATCTGAATGGTTCAATAATTAGCAATATGCTCTAAATAATGATATGTGTGGAATCAATCATATGAGAAGTAGAAGAAATACGGTAAACTTCATTTACACGATTGATCAGTCACATCTACAGGCCGTAAATTCAACTGCACTTTGACCTGTCGGTTCACCAGTAGGGACGGTGCAGTGTGCCTCCGAAGTTGCGTTTTGTGATGTTATTTGTGTGGTGAAGCGTCAGATGGGGCGGCGATTGCTAATCATTCCTGCTAATGTATTGCGATTAGTTGAGATGAAGTTACGAAGAACCCTTCTTCGTGAAGATGGTATTAGTGTAGAAGATGGATAATTCTCATGCTTTCTCGTATCGGTTATGGTACAGAAATATGAGCATAAGTTAGATACTGTTGTCACAAACTCATAACAATGATAATAGGGATGATAATGACGAACAACTCATTGCAAGCGATAGTGCTACGGTAAGTGCGGGAAGAAGCGATGGAAGCAGTGGCAGTGAATACCAACAGTCTTTCGGGAAGAAGGTTAAAGTTGCAACTATCATCACGGTTTTTGATGACAATTCGCTAGAGAACATGTACGATGATGATTACATAAGTTATAATTAAGATATCTGCATTATGTTTGGCGTCTACAATTACATCTACAGTGCTATCTAGAGCATGGTTGCAGAGACTTGCAGAAAAACGGCACCCACCAGCACATTGAGGTGTACGAAGAGATCCTGTAAGCAAACGTTCATACATATATGTTTGTTCGAGCCCATGTACTTTCCTTGTAAGTGGAATTGATGAAGGATGTGAAGAAAGTTCAGAGAAGGGCAGCTAGTTTTATATTGTCGTGATACGGGGGAGAGATTGTCACGGGTATGGTGCACGAGTTAAGGTGGAAATCATTCAAAGAAAGGAGTTATTAATTGCGGCGAGAATGATTTGCGAAATTTCGTTCACGAACTGTCTCTTCCGAGGATTTATGTATATGTAGATTCATGCCACAAGGTGATACACATATACGACGTATGAGTAGCCGGTGTAGCCTACAGCTGGGTTCGCTAACCACGTACTCCATTTGGAAGCGCTGAACTTGCGTTGCAGTTATGGAGGCTTAGGGCCTGTTTCAGCTGTCTTTATGGAGAGCTCGGTGCGAAAAGGAATAACCAATCAGATTACAGGACAGCGAGAACAAATAGCATTGCAGAAAACTTTGCTGGTATATCTTTGACTCGATGCAGAAAATGCCATTGTTCATTCTGGCATAATATGTTAACTGTTTCGTCCTATAGTTTATAGATACCAGCGTGTCATTTCAAAGCGACAGTTCACTGACAATGTACCACAAGGAGAAGTCCTATATCATTACATATCAATTAATAATGCAGGAGCAAGAAGAGGATTTATAAATTCGATGACAGGTAACAACAACAGTTGTATGGTTTAATGGGAAGCGTGATTAGCCCAATACACGTAATCACAATTCCTATTGTATTTTTTTCTATTATTTAAAGTCATTCTAGAAATCTGTTATGAATATAAGAAAAGTATTATTTGCATTATTCTACTTTTTTAATTCCACGTGGAATTAGAAAATGAAGGATGAAATAATTGTTATTCCTTGTCAATTACTCCGCCGTTAATTTCCCAGTATATGTAGTATCATAGTGTGCAGTTACGTAGGAACCCAATACGACAGCTACAAGAGTAGAAAAATATTAATATTCTTCCTTATCACATCTATTTGGCTGTCTGCTTCCGCAATACACGATGTGTTCCATTGTTATATGGCGTCATAATTCGCACATACCTCTGCAAGGCATCCTACAAGTCGCAGGTATTTATAATTTGACGACTTTAACCACCATCTCTCCCACCCCCTCATAGCTATCAGCATGGAACTGCTATGGTGTACAACGGAAGACTCCAGACAACAATTAGACACAGACCATTCGTTTGCGTTCCGTAGTTTTCGCTGTAGAGCGAAATATTAAAACACACACACACACACACACTTAGAATTTTATATACACCGATAACTTTTCATCCCAATATACTCCACCCTTTTATCATTATCAACCCTCAAGCTACAATGCAACCAATAAAATCAATTTCAAACAGTAAATATAATTTTCAAAGAGTAATTATTGTTCCACATTTTGCGTTATATTCTTCAAATTACTAAATATCTACAAATTTTCAGCTCACTATGTCTTGTGGTTCAGACGTGATAAACGTACACCGAACAGACATTCACATTTATAGATATAGATATATTTAATGAGAATATATGAGTGTACTGGAGAGCCCGGCAATGTTTGGCAGTTGTTAATATGGATGGGATTTGTATGTACATGCTACACTCCTCCCTTCCTTATACAACCTCTGTGCCTACTCCTTTCCTCCCTCTTTGTCGTCTTACGCCTCCCTCTAGCTGGAAACCCGGCGTTGCTCGATTATTTTGTTTGGATCGTGAGTCCATATCTCCATGCACTCCTCCAGCTCTATGCCTCCTCTCTCTCTCTCTGTCCATCACCTCCAGCTCCTCGTACGCCACCTCTTCCTCTTCCTCCTGCTCACTCCTTCTGTCCTTCCATCCATCCCCCTTTCTCATTCACCACGTCCCCCGTTCTCTGCCAATCTTCATCTGTCTCCTCTCTAAGTGTTCACAGGTTTGTAAACCCATTGGACCAAACTGCTATGTTCATCAGTCCCTAGACATACAAACTACTTAAACGAGTTTTACTAAAGAAAACATACACACCCATGCCCGAGGGAGGACTCGAACCTCCGGCGGGAACGACTGCCCAGTCCGTAGCATGATCCCTTAGACCACATAGATATTCCGCTCGGCTGTCCGCTCCGTCTGTTCATTCCCTTCCCTGTATATGAAAAATTGCATCAATGTGCCAAATTTCATGTTGGAAAGGAACTGTAGATTGGTGTCGAAGTCTGTTGTAAAACACCCATTGCCGTAAATCTTATGTAGACAGTTCCATACTGTCCCTTTTGCTGTGAAGGTCAGGTGTGCAAAATTGGCATCGCATTAAATATGAATTTAATCCGCAGTTGCCAAAATCACCAATTGCGGCTTTGCAGATTTTTCAGCGCCAAGTAGTGGGTCCAATTGTGAATCCACGCCATTCAGGAACCAACTCAATCCCACATAAAATTCCCTCGTTTTTTTCGCGGTATTTTACTGAAAATAATAGCACAATTACAATAAAATAAAATACACGAAAAATTAAAAAAGCAAGATAATGTTGTAAGTACATTTCAAAAACAAGTGTAACTTTAAATTAACTGTACCATCAACAAAACGTTTGAAGACTGATAACCTTGCAGTTTTGTCCCCCTAAAACCTACAAAACGTTTGAAATATACAAACGGCCCATTTATTGGATATTTACGTAACCTGGATAGCAACATTTCAGCTATCCTATCTTCTAAGATGGAACAAATGTCACCCAGTGACCAAAATTAGTTTAAGGTCAGTTGAGTATCTTCAGAGTTTAACAAAGCCAAAAATCGTGACACGATATATAGACGGTGAGTCAAAAGTCACAGTACACGCTTTTCTATCAAAACCCTTCAGGAATTGGCAAATCTGAATATTCCAGTAAGATACGGGTGACGCGATCTTCTTTTACGGTATGAACATTGGCGCCATCTTGAAATCCGACAACTTTTTCTTTTATTGGAAATATGTCGTCTGATATATCAATTGCCGGCCGCGGTGGCCGAGGAGACTGAGGCGCTTCAGTCACGGTCTTCACGGCCACTACCGTCGGGGGTTCGAATCCCCCCTCGGGCATGGATATTTATGCCGTCCTAGTTCGTAAGTAGTTCATAAGTAGTTTGTAAGATTAGGGACTGATGACCCCGTAGTTAAGTCCCATAAGCCTTACAAACATTTGAACATTTTTTTTTTTGATATATCAATTTATTTCAGCATTTTCTGACAGATTTATTTCTGTAAACAGATTCGACCTAGTAGTTACGGTTTAAAAGTTACAAGACTGCTTGTTTTGAGGTACAGACTGGACTGTTCTCCATAATGAACTTTTATTGACTGCCTTAAAATGCTGTTCCTCTAGGTCAACGCAGTTTTGAATGTGATGAATCCAATCGTTCTCCACCATGGCGGAGTGGCCGAGCGCATTGATGCCCTATGCTCCGATGCGCGACGCCATTCCCCGTCGGAGGTTCAAATCCTCCCTCGGGCATGGATGTATATGTCGTCTTTAGTATAAGTTAGTTTATAAGTATTTTGTAAGTTTACAGATTGATGACCCCGAAGTTAAGTCCATAACTTTAATAGAGGTTTGAAAAATCGTCGTTCACACACATGACGACTTCCGGGAGAAATACTGACATATTTCATTGCATTGCTCCAAATGGTATTTGTTTCTTGTTTTCTATGCATATACGATTTGCCTTAAATGAACCCAGAGATAAATGTGGGTGGCCACTCTATAGAACCACTTGATACAATCCAATGGCAAGAACATCCACCATTTAAACACTGACGAACAACTTCTCCGTAGTGTGGTGGAGTCGCATTTTGTTGAAAGTAAAAGGGAAAGATGACATCTTCATGGAGGAATAAGGGATACTCCACTTCTTGCAGAATTTCTAGGTATATTTGTGTAATTATTTTTTGCTCGATAAAAATGGCTGCAGTTTCACGGGTATTCCACATTCTACACCACACCATAACCTTTACCTTTGAAAGTTCCTCTAGTGAGGATTCCAGTTACGCCAGTGTCTGTGGGTTGTGACGGTTGACTTCACAAAAAATATTTGCATCGCTGAAGGGATACCGCGTGCAAAAGAGAAACCCTGTCGTAACTTATGAACCATTATTTCCACGTCGAGTCCCGAATCCCTTTAAAGGAATGAAACTGTCAGGAAATGCTGATGTTTTGTGCTATATCACTCGACCGACTTCCCGTTAAAAAAAAATTTGTCTTCGATTCAAGATTGCTGATTTCAAGATGGCGCCCATGGTCGGTAAATATCGTAAAACATAGAACACCTTACCCGTATTTTACTGAAAGAATCAAGTTTCCAAATTCCTGCAAAAATTTTGAAATAATAGGGTGCACTGCAATTTTTAACTCTTCCTGTAGGCGCAAAAATTAATGTCGCAAATGAATAAATAAAATTCATCACATAACTCTGATGAATACGGAATATTTATGTCTAAAAACTAGCTTCAATAATTTGAAATTCACGTGGCTGAACTAAGAAA
This sequence comes from Locusta migratoria, assembly GCA_026315105.1. Classification (NCBI taxonomy): domain Eukaryota; kingdom Metazoa; phylum Arthropoda; class Insecta; order Orthoptera; family Acrididae; genus Locusta; species Locusta migratoria. The sequence goes on along the minus strand of CM048755.1, from coordinate 727,026,294 downwards.
TATTTTCTCAAAAACGAAGGTCATAGTCGCAACCTGCTGATATTTTTGATTACATGTGTTAGCTGTCTGATTGATGCCTATAAACAGCACGGGCTACATCGGACCTTCTGGCAACGATATTCGTTTCAGCAATATTTCTATTTTGTTCGGTTCGTTCGACTATAGTACGAGAACACATGCTCATTCACAATAAATACTAATTTCTATAACAATTTCTATAACAGAGCTCACTATTAATATATGAAAATGTAAATAGACTGGTTATTTTCAAATTGTGATCAAATAGAGAGCACATGCAAGACAGTACTGAAATTGTTCCGTCGCGGTCGTGGCGTATTAGCCGTGAGCACGGGGACGCCGTGTTTCGTTCGGGTGCTTCTTTGGACAGGGGTGTTTGTGTTGTTCGCAAGTTATCTTATCTTAGTTTAAGTAGTTTGTAAGCTGCGGACTAATAACCACGGAGTTGAGTCCGATAGATTTACAAACATCTGAACGTTTTCTTTCGCTAGAATATGCAACAGAAACGAAATGCAACTGCTGGCTTGTATACATAAATGACTCTTCGGAGGTAACTGCTAAATTTTTCATTGCTTCTACGTTATTATTCGAGCATAATAAGGTAGAAAAGATACAAACATGTTGCACAGAGTTAGTAAATATCATTTATGGAGTACTGCAGTGAAAATCATTAGAATGTTGTGCCAACCGAGATAGGAGCATCCGTGTTTCATGAAACAACTTTTGTTATTTAAAATTCATTAAATTCACTTCATAAGATGTACTTCTTTCCACGCGAGAAGGAATTGTGTGACTTGGTTCTAAAAGGGCCAATGTCAAAAATCGTAGTTTTACGGTATAAGCTTCAGAATATTTTCTGTAATTTTCAGAAAAATATTATCAGTATATTTGGGACTCAAATCTTAAAACCCCAGTATCTCTCATCCTATATGGTTTAGACATTGGCCGTCTTAACATTATGAAGACTTCGTAAAAACTAAGGTCTACACTATTAAAACCAGTTTTGATAAATACTGACATTCGTCCTTTTAGAACCAAGCTACAGAATGTTCCGGATAATTGCAAGAGATTCTGGCATGCCAGTAACACGCCCCTTTATAACTCATTTATGTGGCGGCGTAATTCGCGCATACCTCTGCAAGGCATGCTGCACGGCTTCTCAAGTCACCCTCACCCATTGCCTTCCTTTTATATGGACCATTAGAGCCACAGATACATTTTAGCAGTAGGAGGTGTTGCACACCGATATCGAAGCTGATATGGAGCACGCGGATCGACAAGTTTCAAAAGTTAATCATTTCTGCAGATCATACTAATGCACATGTGCTGCTAATAGCTGGCCCGTCAATATTTCACAGTTGATAATATTGATGGGATTTGGATATTTATGCTACATTGATTCCCCTCTCCTCTCTGCCTATTTTTTAGCTTCGTCTTCGTTCTCTACCCCTCTCTCTGTATTAGGTACCTTAAACCGCGGCGTTGCTCTACGTCTTGTTTATGCCAGTGTACTGTTAGTCCATTCACTCATCTACCCCCCATCACTCTCTGTCCCTCTCCTCCTGCACCTCATCCATCTTTCCCGCCTGCTCTCCTCCGCCTTCTCTTCCTCTTCGTCCTCGTCACCCCTTATATCCACCCATCCATCCCCCTGTCTCAGCCATTACCTCAGTTCTTTACCAATCGTCTTCTGTCCTCTTTCTCAGTTCATTTCCTTCCTTCCCTATGTACAAAAATTGCATACATGTGCGACGATGAATGGTCAAACGGTGTCTTTGTAAAGTAAGGTGCTATCCACCATGCACCATACGAGATCATACGTAGATCGCGATGTTCCTCTTATTCTGAAGGTCAAGTGTCCAAAATTTCATCGGAAAGAAACTGTGGATTGCTGTCGAAGTCAGTTGTAAAATAACCTTTGCCAAATTTCATACTAAATCTTACGTAGACTGTTCCATAGCGTACCTTCTGCTGTGAAGGTCAGGTGTACAAAATATTATCGCAATCGGATGATTGCGGCAGCGTATTAAATACGAATCTAATCCGCAGTAACCAAAATTAGCAATTCCGACTTTGCAGATTTTTCAGCGCCACCTACCTCGCCCAAATGTGAATCCAGAAACGAACTCAATCACATAAAAGTTTCATCAATATTGATTCAGCGGTTTAAGAGTTCAGTGTCAGACACACTGCTCTTACAATACATTTGATTCGTGCCTCTTGTTTATGTTAATTTTTTTCTGGCGATATTTTACTGAAAATAATAGACTGCACAATTAGAATATAATGAAATACGCTAAAATTTTAAAAAGAGCGGTTATGTCGTAAATATTTTTTGAAGAACACGTGTAACGTTAAATTAATTGTAGCTTCAGCGAAACGTTTCAAATGGAAAAACGATGCCCTCTATTGGATACTTAGACAAACTAGGTAACAACATGTCAACTATCGTATATCTTGGAACAAATTTCATCCACTGAGCAAAATTACTTTAAGAGCAGTTGATAATCTTCAGTGTTTACGAAGGGCAAACTTAGTGATACGATATACAGAGGGTGAATCAAAATCGCAGCCGCGGCGGATTAGCCGTGCGCATTGGAGCGCCGTGCTGCGGTGCGCGCGGCCGTTCGCGTCGGGAGTTCCAGTCCCCCCTCGGGCATGTTCAAATGTTTGTATAGCTTATGGGACTTAACTACGGGGTCATCAGTCCCTAAACTTACAAACTACTTATGAACTAGCTAATACTGAGGACGGCACAAATATCCATGCCCGAGGGGTAATTCGAACCCCCGACCGTAGTGGCCGTGCAGAACGTGACTGGCGCGCCGCAGACAAATGTTCAAATGTTTGTATAGCTTATGGGACTTAACTACGGGGTCTTCGGTCCCTAAACTCAAAAACTACTGATGAACAAGCTAATACTAAGGGCGGCACAAATATCCATGCCAGTGGGGGGATTCGAACCCCCGACCGCAGTGGCCGTGCAGAACGTGACTGGCGCGCCGCAGACAAATGTTCAAATGTTTGTATAGCTTATGGGACTTACCTACGGGGCATCAGTCCCTAAACTTACAAACTACTTATGAACTAGTTAACACTAAGGACGGCACAAATATCCATGCCCGTGGGGGGATTCGAGCCCCCGACCGTGAGGAATTTGGAAATCTGAATATTCAAGTAAGGTATGTACCGAATACTAGGGCCATCTCGAAATCGGCCAACCCTTTTGTTTTCTTTTAATTGTAAAGGACGTCGTGTGAGATATCAGATAATACCAGCATTTTCCGACAAGTTGATTCCTGTAAACAGATTCGACATAGCAGTTATGGTTTAAAAGTTAATTAACATTTTGTTTAGAGGTACAGACTGTACTGTTCTCCATAATTAATGGTTACTGAATGTCTTAAACATGCTGTTCCTCATCATCAACGCAATTTTGAAAGCGCTGAATACGATCGTCGTTCACTCTCAGGAGGATTTCCGGAAGAAATACTGACACGCACTTCTTCATTGCGTTGCTCTAGGTGGTATATACTTGTTTTCGCTGCATATACGATTTGCCTTAAATCGACCCACAGATAAACGTTACGTTGTGTGAGTACAGATGATCAGTGGACATTCTACAGAACCACGTTATACAATCAAATGACCAGAAATTTTACCATTTAATCACTGACGAATAATTGCTGCCTAGCGTGCTGAAGCCCCATCCTTTTCAGCGTAAGAGGGAAAGCTGCTATCTTTGTTTATAACTAAGGGAAGCACTACTTCTGGCACCTTTGTTGGTGTCTTTGAGAAATTATTTTCTGCTCACTGATAGTGGATCCAGTTTTACAGTTATCCCACATTCGACACCACACCATAATCCTCACTTCAGCAGCTACCTTTGAAATTTACATCCACTTTGGATTACTGTTACTCCCGTATGGGTTGTGATGGTTGGCTTCACAACTGACAAAAAAGTTTTCATCACTGAAGAAGAAACCGTGTTCAAAAATGGAACCTCGTAACTTTTGAAGTATTATTTTTATATTGAATCTCGAATCCGTTTCAGGAATGAAATTTTCATAAAATGCTGTAAGTTTTTGCGACATCACTCGACCCCTTCCCCGTTGAAAAGTAAAGAATATTATCTGAGATTAATGATTGCCGATTTCAGGCTAGCGCCCATGATCGTATAATGATAGACCACCTTTCCCGTATTTTATTGGAAGTTTTAGGTTTCCCAATGCCTGTAGAGATTTTAAAATAAAGGGGTGTACCGCAACCTTTGACTTACTCTGTACGATAAGAAATAATGTCACCAAGGAATAAATAAAATTCAGAAAATAACACTGACGGATAGTGAATATTTATGTCAAAAGTAAGCTTCGTCGATTTGAAATTGACATGTCCGTACGAAGAAAGCTTTTCTCAAAAGGAAGGCCATTGCTGCTGCCAGTTGAACATTTTAGAGTACGGATGATACCCGTACGGAACCTCGAGTCACCGTTCCTGGTTGATTCCTATAGACAGCGTCGACCACATCGGACCTTCCGGCAATTGCTTTCATTTCAGCAATATTTCTATTCCTGATATGTTAGTTCAACATTCTTACGAGAACACAAGCTTATTCACAAATTAATACTGCTTTCGCTGACAGATCGTAACTGGAAGAAAACCAAGGCCACGAAAATGCATTAAAAATTGTAATTTGACGTTTATTCACATGTATTGAGTGTCCGAAAAACATAATAAGTATTTTATGTAAAACGGCATTAGTTTACGTTATCTAATAACAGATGGCGCCCATAATCTTTGTGTGCTTTTCTGAAGTAATAAAACATTACGCTAATATTCTTTATTTTTCAGTCTGCAAATTTGAGGATCAAATCTTTGTTAGTGGCCTACTGTCAAAGTGACAAATATAGATACTGGAAAACTTCTGATTAATTATTGAATAAATTCAATTAAAATGCAAGAGGGTATGAAACTTCTCGTACCATGGAAAGAGGACTCATTCTGTATTATTGATTACCAGTAACCTTGACAATCTTTTTCTTAGCTCACTACTAAAATGGCAAATATAGGTATAATGGTTATTACCAAAAAATAACAAGTACTGAAATTGTGCTTTCGCTAGGATATCGAAGTGGCATCATGTGCAACTAACCATTTTTTTTTAGCACTGACTCCCTCTTCTTCTACTTTTTTTTTTTCTTGCTGTGAACTCGCAACTCTGGAGGGTGCTTTAACAATAAATTAAGAAATGCAGTCTACTTCTACGATAGATCACGTTGACGTTTACCATATTTGCGTTGAATGTAAAATGTCTTCGGAATATGTAACACAATATAACCAAAAAACTAAACATATGTACTCCTTAATATTCCTTTGTGAAATAAGTACGTATGCAGGTAGCCTAAGGATTATCTAGGCAACGCTACCCCATCCCACCCCCTCTTGTTCTCCGACGAAATATAATTCTCGTATGAGAATTGAAAACTGAAATCGTGCTTCCATGAAGCACAATATAACAGAACATAACGTTCAAAACTTGAAAAATTAATAAAATAAACTCTTCGCGTGTCTTCTTGTTATCCCTTGTTGCAGTGCCTCTACTGGGGTTGGCACTTGATCATCCCACACCCATTCTGTCGAATACAATTTTTAACATGTTGCCGTACTGTTTCTTATGGTCTTTATATGTACATATTTTTGCATATTCACTTTTCATACATATTAGAAAATCTATTACATTGTCTGAGCCTAGATTATTGATGACATAGCTGACATTTCCCCATCAACCAATTTATGGCGTTATTTTTTGTTTTCGGGAAATATTTCATTACTGGCCTGTAGAGTAACATTGGCGTTATGTATTGTGTTGACGATCTGGTAAGGAAAGCTATTTGTTGCCTAATCCAAATCCAGTTATCCATATTGCCGCTACAGGTGAATCTATGTAGGACTGTGTCAACTAACTTGCATTTGCTACAGAGGTTTGTTTGGCTAAGTCCAATTGATTGTAGCCTGTCGTTTGTGCTTAAGACGTTATTAACGGTCTTATACCAGGCAGAAATTGCATTTGTAGAGAGACCAGCAAAAGTAAAGTTTTGCCATATAACTTGCCAGTTGAAATCGTTGAACTTTCTTTCAATTTTATTTCTTCCTTTCTCGTATAATGTCTCTTGCTGTTATCCGTCGGTGACGTCACAGGTCGTCACTAAGGTAACCTGCTGCAATGTAAAAGTTCCGTAAATATTGTAGTCGGCTATTAATACTCCGTACATCAACCGGAGGTTGAAGACTCTGTAGTTTGACCGCCTCAAAGAGCTTGGAAGTAAGACTCTCTGGGTGCTCCCTAAGTATAGTGAGAGTCCGTGCAAGGAAAAGTGCAGACGCTTTGCATTCTATATCTATTAATCCCAGGCCTCCATTTCTGGCATCCAGTGTGACGGTTGACACCGCAACTCCGAATATTTCCCCTCGCCATAAAAAGTTGGTGACAGTAGACATTATCCTCTTTGCTACCAGTTTGAGAATTGGAAAGATGTGTGCAGTGAAATAAGCTTTTGACAGAATGTAGCAGTTGATGTACCTTATTCGTTGCACCTGGTCCATACTACGGTATACGTTTTCCATGACAGCCCCATGAATCTTTTTTCGGACATCTTTCCAGTTAAAAGCAACCATTTTCATCAGACATGGCATTACAGTTATTCCCAGGGTTGTACGTTTCTTGTCTGTTTGTGCCCACGCCAGTCGTAATTGATGCAGACCCCAATAAATAAAAAAAAAAAATCAAATTTTTGTATTGCTTATGGAACTTACCTACGGGGTCATCAGTCCCTAAACTTACAAACTACTTCTGAACTAGCTAATACTAAGGACGGCACAAATATCCATGCCCGAGGAGGGATTCGAACCCCTGACCGTAGTGGATGCAGACACCTCAGATTTAATATTGTGCCTTTATTTGCGTTTGTTGTCGCCCCAGAAGGCAGACAGTACTGTCTGATCACCCTTTCTAATGTTAAGGCTTGGTCCCCGTTTCTAATTACACTCCCACGTCGTCGGCATAAGCTTTTATGACCGTTATCTCGCCAGATAATGTTATGCCTTTTATTCTGGCGTGAAAATTGTGTAAAAATGGTTCCAAGGAGATGGAAAATAAAAACATAGGTAAGGGACTGCCCTGGGAAACCCCTCGTCTTATCTGGATAGGCTTAGATGTTTGACCATTAATTGCTATTTTCGCCATATACCTGTCGCGATATTTTTGATCGTGTTAAAAATCAGGGTGGAAGACCATTTTTTCCATTGTAGTAAGCAAATATCTATGACTAACTAAATCAAAAGCTTTATAATAATCTATAAAGATTAAAGCACATTTGATATTGGTCACCGAAGTAATGGCAACAATGTCTCTGTACACCGATGTGCTTTCGAAAATTGTTTTATTTGGAGCACAAGACTGATGGTGAATTAAAATGTTTGTGGCGCATAATTAAAGCCTTCTAGCTATAATCCGGTAAATTATTTTGTAGTTCGAATTAAGGAGCGAAATAGGTCGATAATTAAAATATCCACGAGTGTACTGCCGTTCTATAGTGTCCAACGGGCACAGTATTTCGGCGATCATACATGTCGCCATCATCAGGTGAACTGACGGACTGATCTCCTGGAAACCTGACGGCACGGAGATCCGCACGCTACGGCTGCTCAAAGTGAACTGGGTTCTGGAACGGTAGCGGGCGATTTAAATACCCTCGGACCGCGGAGCGACCCCTCCGCGGTCCGCGCCCCGCGCCGCGGTCGCGTAGTGGAACCGATTGCGACGGCGTCTGAGATGACGTCGTTCTGAGGGCTCTGTCCGCCATGGTCGTCACTTCGTTACGTTTACTAGATTTACTCTTAATTAACCCAATCGCTGGTTCCTAAGTATGATCGCCGAAATATTGTGTGCCCGTTGGACACTATAGACCGGCAGTACACCCTTGGATATTTTGATTATCAAATACGCCGGGAGAAACTGAAAAAATCAGGTCGATAATTATTCAGATCTGCTGTACCTCTTGTCTGGGGAATGAGAACTATTTTGATTTCCTTAAACTCAGCTGGGATCAATTTTCCATGAATGACTTCATTAGCTATGCAAATGAATTTGTCCCCAATCAATGACCAGTATCGTACGTAAAATTCCACGGGGAGACCATCTGGTCCCGGGGACTTTTTAAGTGCTGAGTTGCATACTATCTCGTGCAAATCGTCATTGCTAATTTCAGAGAGGATTTCATTATCAGATTACCGACAACCGTGGAACTAAATTGCTGAGAAATTCTTCTATAGTTTCGTCATGTACCGGTGTGAAGTTATATAAGTTGTCATAATACCTGTATATTTCTGCGATTATATCTTTTTGAGCAGTAAGTCTAGTGCCATCAGGTGTCCGTATTTCGTCAATAAACGTTCGTCTCCTGTTCTTTGCGTGACGTAGTAGGTTTAATAGCGAAGCTGTTTCATCCTCTGACACTGATTTGGCTTTCGACTTGATTTTAATCCCATCCATTTGTGTCCTCTTTAAGCTTAACAATTTAGCTTTTATTCTCTTAATGTCATGCAGGCGAATTGCGTCCTCGTTCGCTCGGTCGTATAGCTCAGTTACAACTTGATAATAATATTCAACACAATTTTTCAGTTCTCTGGATCTTGCTGCGCTAAACTGTATGTCAACTTTCCTCAGCTTTGGTTTTGCTCTTTTGGTCCATCAGTCAGTGACCGTTTGGTGCTTATCTACTGCACGGAGGCACACAATCCACGCTTCTGTTATTGCTTGCTCTAAATCTTTGTCATTTAAAATAGAAACATTTAAGTTCCATTGATTCCTAAAACGGCGTGTAGGTTGCATACATAAATTAAAACAGGTCACTAAAATACACAGGAACAGTTTCCGCTTTAAGTAAAACATTTTGCAAAGTTGGTGACATATAAATCCTATCTAGTCTGCTGCGTGAATGTCATGTAATATAAGTGAATTCGACTGTTGTTGGGTGCTGTAGTTCCCACGCATCTTTAAGATGCAGTCAGTCACCAACTGCTTTAACTCAGATGAATAGTTAAAATTTGGTTGCTGGTCTTTACGGTTTAAGACACAGTTAAAGTCACCACCGAGAATGATGGAGCATAGATCTTTCCTCAATAAATAAATTAGTTCCTCTCTGAAGAATTTGGCTCGTTCTGCCCGATGAGAATTTTGGTAACAGGGCGTGAATCGCTAGTATTCATAAAGCGCAGTTGAGTTCGCGATGCTGCGAGGTAAACACCACGGAGCGCGCGTGGACGAGGCATGCCCCGCACAAGGCTTATGACGACCCAGGCTACGGCGGATGGACAAACGAGGAAGACGACCCAGCTGAAGACTGCCGGCCACGAAAGAACAACGAAAACCACGGCAGGAGGAAATGGCCAGCAGCCGAAGACGTCACACCATACAACAGAGCGACACACGCGAGTGTCAACGGCACAACAAGAATTGCGTGTCGACCCTCGACTGCTATAGTTTGTTTTGGAACAGACACCACTCGTCCGATCTGGCGGTAGTCCAAGTCGAGAACAATGCTCCTCGAGTGGAGAAGACGACGACATGTCGGCCCACCACACAGGCACCAAGAATTCCCGTATGGAAGAGAATCTCCTTCACAACAGGACAGAGAAGACCAAGAATTTACCAGGGTGCAATACAAGCGACACCACCGAACCGACTTACCAGACCGACACAATCCTCGGAAGAGACGCGCCGAGGGAAACATACAAACATTGAACCGTTTCACGCCCATAGCGCCACCAGGCGACACCACCCGTCCCATCTGTGACGATCGCCACAACATCCAACTACCTTGAACTCAACAGGGCTCTTCAATCCCACTTGTGGGCAACCACAAAGCGATCTACCAACGAGATCGCATCAAATACCATTTCAAATCCTTCAGCGACCAGACGCAGGCCATCGCCTTCTTCGCCCACAAACAGATAGATTTCTACATCCACCAATCGCCAGAGGACAAGGAATTGAAGGTGGTGCTTAATACATTCCAGAGTCTGTCCCCACAGAAGCGGTCATGGCAGCCCTCCAGGACAAAGTCTACAAAGTCATCAATGTACACCAATACAAACGGAAGGACGAGGCCGGTCGCGGTGGCCGAGCCGACTGAGGCGCGCCAGTCACGGTCTGCACGGCCACTACGGTCGGGGATCCCAATCCCCCCTCGGGCATGGATATTTGTGCCGTCCTTAGTATTAAGTAGTTCATAAGGAGTTTGTAAGTTTAGGGACTGATAACCCTGTAGTTAAGTCCCATAAGCTCTACAAACATTTGAACATTTTGGAAGGACGAGAAACAAACCAACTTATCCCTCAATCGGCATACTGTCTACGTCTGCCAAAGAGACCAAACAGCTACAAAATATACGACCTGCAGTATTTGCTGTACACAACGGTTCGTGTGGAATCCTACCACAGCAAAGACGGGTCTGTGCGATGTAAACATTGCAAACGGATCAAGCATACGGGTAACTATTGCTCCATGCCCGCACGCACCACTCAGTCTAGCCAAAGCCAAGAACTGAACAACCAAAGTGTGAAAAACGCGGCAAAAATCACCCTGCCTCCTACAGAGGTTGCGAACATTACCAGGAACTGTTACGAAAGTTCAGGCCCAAGCCAGCCCGTCGCCATCCACCAAATAGAACGGTCGTCATCAGAAATCGACCACAAGAAGCCGACCTTGGCACTGACCAGAGTCAGACGACACAGCTACGTGCACCCCCGACTCCTATGTCAGCCCATCACGAGCAAAGGGGACGCCAGCAGGATAACCGACAGCAACACCCATCCCGCATATATGCAGAAGCGGCATCGCTGCCGTCCCCTGCAAGAGGATCCGGTGATCCCATCACTCCGGCGATCGCGAACATTGCGCACGTCTTAACGTCTCTTCATAGAAAACTGTCCACTATTCTCTTTCTGGAAGAGAATCTCATTAAGGCATTCGTAGCGGCTTCAGATGGATCCTCGACGTTATACCACATACCTACGAATATGCATTTGGAATGCAAAGTCAATACGAACAAAGAAGATAGAATTAAGAGACTTCCTCACCCGATACCGTATCGATGTGGCGTTTGTGTCCGAAACACATCTCAAGGACAGCACCTTTTTCCGTTTCAGGAATATAATTGTGTACCAGGCGGATAGACAAGGCCTTCAGGGTGGAGGGACAGCCATCCGGGTCCGCAAAGAATACCATCACCACGAAGAACTACTTCCACCTCTCCGTCACACTGAACCAACAGCGTTCACTATCGCAACAGGCATTGGCAACTTTACCTGTGTAGCAGTCTACCTCAGTCCTAAACAAGCTCTTCTGGCTGCGGACCTACACGACACCATTGACAGTTTTGACAACGTCCTGATGGAAACGGCCTTCAACAGTAAGCGTAGAGCCTGGAATGCAAGCCAACCGAACCAGAAAGACCAAATATTGTTCCATCTGGAGGACGAACTGAACATCTCAGTATTTGGTCCACATGGACCTACACGGATTACATGATATCTATGGCAACACCCAGATGTCTTAGACATAGCACTGGTCAAGTATGTCAATGTGAACCTCCAACTACAGACAATCAGTGATCTCTCTTCAGACCATAAACCGGTCATCGGCATCCTCGATAGAGCTGCCTTACAACTTCCTCTTCACCAATCCCACCATGTCGACTGGGACTCAATAACAACGTTCAGCTCACGATGAGTATCACGTCCAGAGATGACATCATTGCACTAGTGGCCACCCAAACAGCCAAAATAATGACAGCAAAGAGACGTGCAATGACCACCAGGTTTAATCCAGACATAAATTTCGAACCTTTTCCACCTCACTTACAACACATCAAGACAGAGAGGAACCGGATGAGAAGACGATGGGTCCAGTACCGTACTCCGGCAGACCGCCATGTGATGTATTGGCTTAACAGGGAACTGCGAAAGTGCGTTGTGGATTGGATACAAAAAAACCTGGGAACTCAAACTGGCAGATTTTCTCCATAGGACGAGAGACGAATGGTGGCTGTTCAAAAACCTTAGAAACCAGAAGCCAGCAAAACGAGCTGCCAGAGGCCCACATGGGCTGATCTATGATGCACTTGCACAGGCTGAACTGTACGCGAACACTTACGAGGCGCAAATGACGTTGTCTCCTCCGCCCCCACCACTGGCCGACCACATTGCTGACATCGTGAAACAAGTGCTAGAGGAGGTGGAGTCGCACAAATACACTTCGGTACAAACACCAACAGAGCTCACAACTCTCTCTTCCAGAAGACACCCAACAACTCTTCTGGTAAAGACAGCATCTCCAAAGAAGACTTGAAGCACCTGCCGCAGAGACCATTGGTGTTGCTCACCCGCTCTTCAAAGCTTGAGTATTACAATCGTATTTCCCGTCAGCCTGGAAGATCGCATGTGTAGTACAGATCCCAAAGCCTGGCAAGGGTCTCTCGCATCCCACAAACTATCGTCCCATTAAGCGTTTCGCCCACCTTGGGAAATATTCTTGACCAGATCCTTTTGAAGAGATTTAATAACAACCTTATTAGTAACGATGTCATACGACCAGAGCTAAACGCCCATCGTTGTTAGGACAATGAATTACATTCTAATGTTTAAAAATGCCACGTTAGTAGATAACACCTGCCATCGATGGTACGAGACTTACGGATTACTCTCACAGCTATTCGGCGTAGCGTAAAGGGCAGCGAATTAGTTTGAGATGCACAAACAACGTAGAGGGTGTTTTCAAACTTGCTGGGTGCGGAGGCTGAGAGTGCTCGGTCAGAGGGTTGTCAGAGAGGTAGCTCACTGTCCTCGTTTAGAGTGCTCGAATATCACTGTAACGAAAAAAACTGAGTCAACGACGAAACGATCAAAATTAAACAAAATAAACCAACGTCCACAAAGGACCGATCAAACAGGAGAACCAATTAAAAGAGAGAAAAAGAACGAGGACTCGAGCAAGGGGAAGGGGACCATCAGTGCAATGAAGGAGGTATGGAGCAGTACTGACAGAACGATGGTGTTGGAGGAAGGTTTCATTCAGGACACATGTGTTGGGAGAGGCAGTTAATGAAGAGGTGGTTATTGGCGGGAAGGGAGCGAGTATTTTGGTATAGGAGGGTGTAGGCGTGCATGCCATGGGAAGCTGCAGGGTGGGGGGTAGACGGGAAAATGGTTATGAGTGTACTTTATACAAGAGTAATTACCTAGTAAAATGTAAAACGGGAGTGGTGACGGGAGAAAGTGGCTACGGTTCCATTTGGATATGGAGTGGGTGGCAAGGGCAATTTTCCGGAGAATGTGAGGACGTTGAGAGATGGATGTTCTGGAGCCTCGTTGTGACAAAACAGATGAAGTCCTCCACTGTAGGTGGAGGGAGGGGGGCAAATGGAAATATTGGGATGGATGGGGTGATCAACAGGGTGGACAGGAATAGTCAACTCAGGGGTGCCAGAGCAATACGAGCTTGACATTTATAGGAGACTGTGGGGTGGGGACCGCCACAGATGTTACTGGTTGGAGGGAGGGCGATGTTGTGTCAGCTCTTCAGGAAATGCGCCGACTTATGGTGAGGACATAGGGGGTGGGGCATTTCTTGGGGAGGTGGTCATTGTAGACGAAACTTAGCCCACCATCATAGGACTGGGGGAGGGGGCTGGGGAACGAGAAAGATCGACTTTGTAGTGACGATCGTACATGAGAGCGCTCTCAGTGATGAGTCGGTTGATGGATGATGCAGATACTGTAAAAAGCCACAAAAGGTAGGTCAGGCCAGATGCGTTTTGATTCCACTTGGCGGGATCGAAATGACTAGGAGGGTATTGAGTTTTCGCAACACCTCCTCCTCCATGATCACTGGGCTGAGTTTGGTGATCACAGTGGTGAGGGTGGGCGGACAGTGAAGAGGCTGGAACACGTGGTGAGTGGAGGATATATGGAAGGGAGTAAGGGTGGCATGGGGTCCAAACTGAACCCAGGGGATCCGTTGGCGGAGCTCAGTATGGACGGTGGAGGAGGTGGATTTGATAAGGGCGGAGTCCTTTTGAAGCATGAGTTGGGAGCAAGGATCAGCGTGAAATACTTATTATTTTCTAAGGAGAAGGTCCGGTTGTTTAAAAGCCGGGGGTTGGAGTGGGAGAGGCTGTAGATGATACGAGTGGAGGAGGAGCAAGGAAGAGGGGTAGTGTCAACAGGAACTGCTGTAGGAAGGAGGGGAACAGGGGCGCTAATGGAAGGAGCCTTCTTTATGATAACGGGGCTGAGATTTGTGCTGGAACATTTGGAGGTCGTCTTGAACAAGGCTTTGAGGGGGTGGGAGCAGGAAGAGGCTGGCGAACAGGCTGGATGCAGATGTGGTGGGGAGCAGCACGTAGCTGTGGGTGGTGGGCAGTTGGGTGTCTGCCACCGTGGCATGCCAGTGAGTGATTTTTGCTGACATGTTACAACGAACTGCTTTTTTTAGTGAATTTACAAATTTAAAAAGAAGTATTCTGATTCAGGTTGTCTCTTAATCATTTCAGGCTTTTATTTATTTATTTAGGAAAACGACGGGCGTTGTAACTGTACATTAAACCTAATCTCATTAGGATTTCACCCTGGTCACGTATGGTTAACTAGTTCGAATCTTAACAAATTAGCACCTGGCTCAGTATCATACTTAAGATCCGTTGTTATTCCTCGAGTCATGGTCGCTCGACATAGCTAACCGTGAACTCCACTAGATTCTGAGGAAAATTCTAGAAGAGAAAAGAAAACATTGATTTCCTAGAAGAAACTTAGCATAAGCCGATTTAATATCCTAAAAGATTTTAGCTTCAAATTATATACAATAATTCTTGGGCTCAGGTATACATTTGGATGAAGGCAAAGATGCGAAAACACTACACACACGTGTATACATTTGCCTCTCACACATAATAACACTAACTCGTGCGCACTTTATGTTTTGGTTGTAATATATCTGCACAGGTCTGACGATGTATGGTTAAATAAATTCTATTACAAAGTATGAAGTATGCGGAGCTGAAGAAAGACTGCTGGCAATTTTTAAAGCAAGCTTTAAGTTCATTGGCACAAAGCCTACATTTACCTGCCACAGTTTGTATGTTCGTTAAGTTGAGAGTTAGTTTTAACATTTGTGACATTTGCAACACCCAAAAGAAATCATGTGACTGAAATGAACTTTACACTTCAGATTAGGGATATGACTCCACAAAAATGATCACAATTTCTGATTGTACTTGATATATACCGGATAGATTCCACTCTTGTCAGGTAAGGAAAGTATGCAGCTCAGCGAAAGCATGAGTGTATCTAGTTTCCATAGGAACGTTCGTTACATCCACGGACTCAAGTTTTTGTATTGTTATGTTGTTGCGAATTGTGTTGTTGAGATATTGCACATGCAATTATTTAAAAAAAGGAAATTCTTGTAACTACTCACTTCAGTTGTTGTTCTTTATTGAAAGATGGGGGAATGTTATATTGGTCAGGATGTCTTAGGTGCTCTCCCACTGATGTGTTGTTCGCACGCCTGGGAGTTGAAATAGTCAGGGGACTTGAAGATCAAAAGCAACTGAAAAATGATTTAGATAAGACATCTGAATGGTGCAATAATTAGCAATATGCTCTAAATAATGATATGTGTGAAATCAATCATATGAGAAGTAGAAGAAATCCGGTAAACTTCATTTATACGATTGATCAGTCACAGCTACAGGCCGTAAATTCAACTACATACCTAGGAATAACAATTACGAACCACCTAAATTGCAAAGGACATATAGAGAAAATTGTGGGCAAGGTGCATCAAAGACTACGTTTCTTTGGCAGATCACTTAGAAGATGCAATAGTTCTACTGCATACACTACACATATGCGTCCAATTGTAGACTTCTGCTGCGCATTTTGGGAGCCCCACTAACAAGAAAAGTACTTGGGCTCGAACAAACACATATACACCAAAATCGTATGAGAGATAATGTAAAGATCCCTTATTGCACTAGTGATACTCCCGCATCTGAAAAACTCTGCGGTCGTCCGTTAGAGGCCTCTGCGTGTGCCTTGCCGCATTGCACTTTGACCTGTCGGTTCGCCAGTAGGGACGGTGCAGTGTGCCTCCGAAGTTGCGTTTTGTGATGTTATTTGTGTGGTGAAGCGTCAGATGGGGCGGCGATTGCTAATCAATCCTGCTAATGTATTGCGATTAGTTGAGATGAAGTTACGAAGAACCCTTCTTCGTGAAGATGGTATTAGTGTAGAAGATGGATAATTCTCATGCTTTCTCGTATCGGTTATGGTACAGAAATATGAGCATAAGTTAGATACTGTTGTCACAAACTCATAACAATGATAATAGGGATGATAATGACGAACAACTCATTGCAAGCGATAGTGCTACGGTAAGTGCGGGAAGAGGCGATGGAAGCAGTGGCAGTGAATACCAACAGTCTTTCGGGAAGAAGGTTAAAGTTGCAACTATCATCACGGCTTTTGATGACAGTTCGCTAGAGAACATGTACGATGATTATTACATAAGTTATAATTAAGATATCTGCATTACGTATGGCGTCTACAATTACATCTACAGTGCTATCTAGAGCATGGTTGCAGAGATTTGCAGAAAAACGACACCCACCAGCACATTGAGGTGTACGAAGAGATCCTGTAAGCAAACGTTCATACATATATGTTTGTTCTAGCCCATGTACCTTCCTTGTAAGTGGAACTGATGAAGGAGGTGAAGAAAGTTCAGAGAAGGGCAGCTAGTTTTATATTGTCGTGATACGGGGGAGAGATTGTCACGGGTATGGTGCACGAGTTAAGGTGGAAATCATTCAAAGAAAGGAGTTATTCCTTGCGGCGAGAATGATTTGCGAAATTTCGTTCACGAACTGTCTCTTCCGAGGATTTATGTATATGTAGATTCATGCCACAACGTGATACACATATACGACGTATGAGTAGCCGGTGTAGCCTACAGCTGGGTTCGCTAACCACGTACTCCATTTGGAAGCGCTGAACTTGCGTTGCAGTTATGGAGGCTTAGGGCCTGTTCCAGCTATCGTTATGGAGAGCTCGGTGCGAAAAGGAAAAACTAATCGGATTACAGAGCAGCGAGAACAAATAGCATTGCAGAACACTTTGCTGGTATATCTTTGACTCGATGCAGAAAATGCCATTGTTCATTCTGGCGTAATACGTTAACTGTTTCTTGTTATAGTTTATAGATACCAGCGTGTCATTTCAAAGCGTCAGATCACTGACAATGTACCTCAAGGAGAAGTCCCATATCATTACATATCAAATAATAATGCAGGAGCAAGAAGAGGATTTATAAATTCAATTATAGGTAACAACAACAGTTGTATGGTTTAATGGGTAGTGTGATTAGCCCAATACACATAATCACAATTCCTTTTGTATTTTTTTTATTATTTAAACTCATTCTAGAAATCTGTTATGAATATAAGAAAAGTATTATTTGCATTATTCTACTTTTTTTAATTCCACGTGGAATTAGAAAATGAAGGATGAAATAATTGTTATTCCTTGTCAATTACTCCGCCGTTAATTTCCCAGTATATGTAGTATCATAGTGTGCAGTTACGTAGGAACCCAATATGACAGCTACAAGAGTAGCAAAATATTAATATTCTTCCTTATCACATCTATTTGGCTGTCTACTTCCGAAATACACGATTTCTTGCATTGTTATATAGCGGCATAATTCGCACATACCTCTGCAAGGCATCCTACAAGTCGCAGGTACATTTCACCGGTAGGAGGTGTTGAATCCGATATGGAAGTTGATATGAAAGTTGATATGGAACAGCCAGCCGCGGTGGCCGAGGAGACTGAGGCGCTCCAGTCACGGTCTGCACGGCCACTACGGTCGGAGGCTCCAATCCCCCCTCGGGCATGGATATTTGTGCCGTCGTTAGTCTTAGTTAGTTCATAAGTAGTTTTTAAGTTTAGGGACTGATGACCCCGTAGTTAAGTCCCATAGACTTTACAAACATTTGAACATTTGATATGGAACATGCGGGTCGAAAAGTTTCAAAAGTTAATGATTTCTGCAGAACACACTAATGTACATGTCCTATTAATATGAACTTCCTATCTCTACGCTCTCGGGGGATTCCGCAATACTTCTTTTATTGAAAACTAGCTTAAACCCGCGGCTCCGCTCGCGTGTTAGTTGATTATGATAGATAAGCTATCTTTCAGTAGTGTGCTATGAGACTTGTTTTGAAGGATGAGATGAAATACCTTCTTTAGAAACAAACATTTCTAATCAACATTATCAGGAAAGTAAATAGTGTAGATCAAGTCACACGTAAAAAGCACTCGTTTCGAAGAATCCATTCACGAAATTCAACAATAATGATTGTAATAATATCACAGATCGATCACTTGATGTAATGCGCGAAACGTCAAATCGATTTTTTTTAAAGAGATGTATTAAAAGAAATTTCTTTTTTACTGCTTTATTTATTTATTCTTATATTTCCTTATTCGTATGCTTATCCTTCCAGAGAAAGAGCTGAAGACATACTAGCACGCATAGACCAAAGATATAGTCTGTGGCATCACGTTTCGCTGTATGTAACCTCCTTGCTATAGAGTCGCAAACGTCATCGCTGGCCTTCAGCAGTGGCGTAGCTATCATAGGGCTAGGCGGGGCAGTGCCCCGGGGCCCCCGAGCTCCAGGGGCCCCACGGCCTCCGTGAGCAAAGTTCGGAAAAAGTTACAGTAGAGCGTCGTTTTTTATTTTTATTTTATTTATTTTATTTTTACCTTCCCACCCTAACGTCCATCAATTCCCCCTCCCGTCAAACTAAGCTTTCCATAGTAACCGCACTGGGTCACAGGGTGCCGAAACATTGCTTCTAGTGGGGGCTGCTGAGAGGCCAAGCCGACAGTCGCCGAGTACAACAATCGGCACACTCCAGTCGGCAGAAGTAGCTTCAGCAACAAAGCTGTTCACAGCAACAGCTGCGCGTTCCAAGTGTTGCGGCGTGCCGCTCGGCGCAGTGTGAAGGATCGCGCTCCTCCAAATACAGTATAAATACCTTTACTGCACAGTACTTGTTATTGGCCAGTAGAAGTATATAGTTCGATTGTACGAATAATCGGTTTTCCGAACATCCGATGTCCCCCAATTACACTTCGGATAATCGGCGTTCTACTGTATATAATATTTTAGCTGAATGGAGGATTTTCGACTTTTAAATTTTGAACACTGCCAACAAACTTCAAACGCACGAAGTGAAATCCAAAAATTATTCCCCTCTCAGAATATATACATAAAAAGGTATTGCTTGTCCGCTAAGACGTGCTCCCTGCCACCTGCTGAATTACTAGCAGTGTGTGACAATACTGTTCATGGTTTGATTCGCCGCAGGGGACCAATTTTCGTGGTTGAGTAAAACTTCATTGTTAATTTTTACTAGCTTCTGCCTGCGACTTCATTCTCCTTGTATGGAGCAACTTCGAAAACTATTCCATGGTAGTTTTATCTGTATGTCCTACCCAGATCCAACTCTATGCCTCTCCAAAATTTCATCCAAATCCACCCAATAGTTTCTGCTTGAAAGCATAATTAACTTTCATAGTTATAATTATATTACAGAGTACGATTAAATATTAACTGCTGCGTGACACACAGTAATTTACTTAAGAGTATTTAGGTTTGCCTTATTATGTCTTCCAGTAAGCCATGAGGACCTGACGAAGTAGTATTGCATCTGTATATTTCATAGGCGCCGATTACGGGTATGCTCGGTCGCTCCAGCATACCCCAAAATTTGAGTGGGTATGCTCGGCATACCCCAGTGATAATTTTGGTAATATTTTTTTCTTTACGTTATATTTCTTGATTGTAATTAAATTCGACTCTCTCATTTCATTGATGGGCGGCTGGCTTTTGTAATACAGCACTGTAAAAAGATTATCTATAAAACAAACAGGTAATTGAATTCGTAGGCATTAAAAATTCATGTTGACATGTGGGTGAAGTGATCATTTTTTAAATAGTCCGAATGTTAATGGAATGCTGCTTGTAAGTTCAATATCGTAAACTGAAGGCGGTAACCTTTAATTGTATTAAATAACTAGAAATGAAGTGGGATTGGTACGATACGATGAAAATGTGTATACTACTAATTTAACGTTTATGTATTCTCTTAGAAGTCAGTTGTCTTCAAGGAATCGTGTTAGTGTTGAGTCGTGACATTTTTCATCATGTTTACTGAATTTGTGTGTGATGTAACAATGGGTTGTAAACCTATTGGTATCGACAGACATGGTATGATAGCAGAAGTGGTTATGGACTATTTTCTTAATACTGTATAGAAAATAAATCTTCAGAAGAAAGATGGCAGGAAGACCATCCGATGTTAATTTTTGCGATAATGAACACAGTATTCATAATACAGGCATATCATTATCTGGTATACATGTCTAAGAAGACGAAAACTCTGAAAATGATTTCTGTATTTACTACAACGGGAAAACAGGTTCAAATGGTCGCAAAAGCCGCCCAGTAGTTCTGAAACGTGAAATTGATATAAATGGCTGTTAATTTCTTTACTGTGTGTAAAAAAATTACTTTTCTCCTTTCAGAGATTAAAATTGTCCTAAATCGACACCAGATGAAGCTAAAAAGAAGAAATACTGCTAAAATAAAACAAAATTATTCTTTACCTCGTACCTGATATTGGAAAAACATAATAAAGGTATTTCTTTTTAGAAAATCCTGTCGGGGGGGGGGCTGCAGGCCGGCAACCACCTCCCCCTATTGGAAACGCCACTGAGCACACCCCAAGATTTTCAAAAGACGGCGCCTATGGTATAGTTATAGTTTTGCCCCGGGGCCCTCCGTGCAGTAGCTACGCCACTGGGTATAAGCTTCAGAATATTTTCTGAAAGATATTATCAGTATATATCAGTATATACTTAAAACCCCAGTATCTCTCATCCTATATGGTTTAGACATTGGCCGTTTTAACATTATGAAGACTTCGTAAAAACTAAGGTATACACTATTAAAACCAGTTTTGATAAATACTGACATTCGTCCTATTAGAACCAAGCCACAGAATGTTCCGGATAGTTGCAAGAGATTCTGGCATGCCAGTAACATTCCTCTGTGAAACTCATTTATGTGGCGGCGTAATTCGCGCATACCTCTGCAAGGCATGCTGCACGGCTTCTCAAGTCACCCTCACCCATTGCCTTCCTTTTATATGGACCATGAGAGCCACAGATACATTTTAGCAGTAGGAGGTGTTGCACACCGATATCGAAGCTGATAAGGAGCACGCGGATCGACAAGTTTCAAAAGTTAATCATTTCTGCAGAACATACTAATGCACATGTGCTGCTAATAGCAGGCCCGTCAATATTTCACAGTTGATAATATTGATGGGATTTGGATATTTATGCTACATTGATTCCCCTCTCCTCTCTGCCTATTTTTTAGCTTCGTCTTCGTTCTCTACCCCTCTCTCTGTATTAGGTACCTTAAACCGCGGCGTTGCTCTACGTCTTGTTTATGCCAGTGTACTGTTAGTCCATTCACTCATCTACCCCTCATCACTCTCTGTCCCTCCCCTCCTGCACCTCATCCATCTTTCCCGCCTGCTCTCCTCCGCATTCTCTTCCTCTTCGTCCTCGTCACCCCTTATATCCACCCATCCATCCCCCTGTCTCAGCCAATACCTCAGTTCTTTACCAATCGTCTTCTGTCCTCTTTCTCAGTTCATTTCCTTCCTTCCCTATGTACAAAAATTGCATACATGTGCGACGGTGAATGGTCAAACGGTGTCTTTGTAAAGTAAGGTGCTATCCACCATGCACCATACGAGATCATACGTAGATCGCGATGTTCCTCTTATTCTGAAGGTCAAGTGTCCAAAATTTCATCGGAAAGAAACTGTGGATTGCTGTCGAAGTTAGTTGCAAAATAACCTTTGCCTTATATCATACTAAATCTTACGTAGACTGTTCCATAGCGTACCTTCTGCTGTGAAGGTCAGGTGTACAAAATATTATCGCAATCGGATGATTGCGGCAGCGTATTAAATACGAATCTAATCCGCAGTAACCAAAATTAGCAATTCCGACTTTGCAGATTTTTCAGCGCCACCTACCTCGCCCAAATGTGATTCCAGAAACGAACTCAATCACATAAAAGTTTCATCAATATTGATTCAGCGGTTTCAGAGTTCAGTGTCAGACACACTGCTCTTACAATACATTTGATTCGTGCCTCTTGTTTATGTTAATTTTTTTCTGGCGATATTTTACTGAAAATAATAGACTGCACAATTAGAATATAATGAAATACGCGAAAATTTTAAAAAGAACGGTTATGTCGCAAATAATTTTTGAAGAACACGTGTAACGTTAAATTAATTGTAGCTTCAGCGAAACGTTTCAAATGGAAAAACGATGCCCTCTATTGGATACTTAGACAAACTAGGTAACAACATGTCAACTATCGTATATCTTGGAACAAATTTCATCCACTGAGCAAAATTACTTTAAGAGCAGTTGATAATCTTCAGTGTTTACGAAGGGCAAACTTAGTGATACGATATATTGAGGGTGAATCAAAATCGCAGCCGCGGCGGATTAGCCGTGCGCATTGGAGCGCCGTGCTGCGGTGCGCGCGGCCGTTCGCCGTCGGGAGTTCCAGTCCCCCCTCGGGCATGTTCAAATGTTTGTATAGCTTATGGGACTTAACTACGGGGTCATCAGTCCCTAAACTTACAAACTACTTATGAACTAGCTAATACTGAGGACGGCACAAATATCCGTGCCCGTGGGGGGATTCGAGCCCCCGACCGTGTTTGGTGTTTGTGTTGTTCTTAGATTAGTTTTCCTTAGTTTTAGTAATCTGTTAGCTACGGACTAATAACCCAGGAGTTGAGTCCGATAGATTTACAAACATTTGATCAAAGTCGCAGCACAATCTTTTCTTCCAAAGAATCTGCAGGAATTTGGAAATCTGAATATTCAAGTAAGGTTTGTACCGAATACTAGGGCCATCTCGAAATCGGCCAACCCTTTTGTTTTCTTTTAATTGTAAAGGGCGTCGTGTGAGATATCAGATAATACCAGCATTTTCCGACAAGTTGATTCCTGTAAACAGATTCGACATAACAGTTATGGTTTAAAAGTTAATTAACATTTTGTTTAGAGGTACAGACTGGACTGTTCTCCATAATTAATGGTTACTGAATGTCTTAAACATGCTGTTCCTCATAATCAACTCAGTTTTGAAAGCGCTGAATACGTTCGTCGTTCACTCTCAGGAGGATTTCCGGAAGAAATACTGACACGCACTTCTTCATTGCGTTGCTCCAGGTGGTGTATACTTGTTTTCTCTGCATATACGATTTGCCTTAAATCGACCCACAGATAAACGTTACGTTGTGTGAGAACAGATGATCAGTGGACATTCTACAGAACCACGTTATAGACTCAAATGACCAGAAATTTTACAATTTAATCACTGACGAATAATTGCTGCGTAGCGTGCTGAAGCCCCATCCTTTTCAGCGTAAGAGGGAAAGCTGCTATCTTTGTTTATAACTAAGGGAAGCACTACTTCTGGCACCTTTGTTGGTGTCTTTGAGCAATTATTTTCTGCTCACTGATAGTGGATCCAGTTTTACAGTTATCCCACATTCGACACCACACCATAATCCTCACGTCAGCAGCTACCTTTGAAAATTACATCCATTGTGGATTATTGTTACTCGCGTGTGGGTTGTGACGGTTGGCTTCACAACTGACAAAAAAGTTTTCATCACTGAAGAAGAAACCGTGTTCAAAAAAGGAACCTCGTAACTTTTGAAGTATTATTTTTATACTGAATCTCGAATCCGTTTCAGGAATGAAATTTTCATAAAATGCTGTAAGTTTTTGCGACATCACTGGACCCCTTCCCCGTTGAAAAGAAAATAATATTATCTGAGATTAATGATTGCCGATTTCAGGCTAGCGCCCATGATCGTATAATGATAGACCACCTTTCCCGTATTTTATTGGAAGTTTTAGGTTTCCCAATGCCTGTAGAGATTTTGAAATAAAGGGGTGTACCGCAACCTTTGACTTACTCTGTACGATAAGAAATAATGTCACCAAGGAATAAATAAAATTCAGAAAATAACACTGACGGATAGTGAATATTTATGTCAAAAGTAAGCTTCGTCGATTTGAAATTGACATGTCCGTACGAAGAAAGCTTTTCTCAAAAGGAAAGCCATTGCCGCTGCCAGCTGAACATTTTAGAGTACGGATGTTACCCGTACGGAGCCTCGAGTCACCGTTCCTGGTTGATGCCTATAGACAGCGTCGACCACATCGGACCTTCCACCACTTGCTTTCATTTCAGCTATATTTCTATTCCTGATATGTTAGTTCAACATTCTTACGAGAACACAAGCTTAT
The DNA here is from genome assembly GCA_026315105.1 of Locusta migratoria. NCBI lineage: Eukaryota > Metazoa > Arthropoda > Insecta > Orthoptera > Acrididae > Locusta > Locusta migratoria. Next base: position 727,001,721 of record CM048755.1, on the reverse strand, counting down.
TCACAAATTAATACTGCTTTCGCTGACAGATCGTAACTGGAAGAAAACCAAGGCCACGAAAATGCATTAAAAATTGTAATTTGACGCTTATTCACATGTATTGAGTGTCCGAAAAACATAATAAGTATTTTATGTAAAACGCCATTAGCTTACGTTATCTAATACAGATGGCGCCCATAATCGTTGTGTGCTTTTCTGAAGTAATGAAAAATTACGCTAATATTCTTTATTTTTCAGTCTGCAAATTTGAGGATCAAATCTTGGTTAGTGGCCTACTGTCAATGTAACAAATATAAATCATGGAAAACTTCTGTTTAATTATTGAATAAATTCAATTAAAATTCAAGAGGGTATGAAATTTCTCGTACCATGGAAAGAGGACTCATTCTGTATTACTGATTACCAGTGACCTTGACAGAATCTTTTCTTTGCTCGCTACTGAAATGGCAAATGTAGGTATATTAGTTATTACCAAAAAACAACAAGTACTGTAATTGTGCTTTCGCTAGGATTTCGAAGTGGCATCATGTGCAACTAACCGCTTTTTTTAACACTGACTCCCTCTTTTTTTTTCTGATGTGAACTCGCAACAATGGTGGGTGCTTTAACAATAAATTAAGAAATGCAGTCTACTTCTACGTTAGATCACGTTGACTTTTACCATATTTGCGTTGAATGTAAAATGTCTTCGGAATATGTAACACATATAACCAACAAACTAAACATATGTACTCCTTCATATTCCTTTGAGAAATAAGTGTGTTTCCTTATGCAGGTAGCCTAAGGATTATCTAGGCAAGGCTAACCCATCCCATCCCCTCTTGTTTTCCGACGAAATATAATTCTCGTATGAGAATTGAAAACTGAAATCGTGCTTCTATGAAGCACAATATAACAGAACATAACGTTCAAAACTTGAAAAATTAATAAAATAAACTCTTCTTGTTATCCCTTGTTGCAGTGCCTCTACTGGGGTTGGCACTTGATCATCCCACACCCATTCTGTCGAATACAATTTTTAACATGTTGCCGTACTGTTTCTTATGGTCTTTATATGTACATATTTTTTCATATTCACTTTTCATAATATTAGAAAATCTATTACATTGTCTGAGCCTAGATTATTGATGACATAGCTGACATTTCCGCATCAACCAATTTATGGCGTTATTTTTTGTTTTCGGAAAATATTTCATTACTGGCCTGTAGAGTAACATTGGCGTTATGTATTGTGTTGAAGATCTGGTAAGGAAAGCTATTTGTTGCCTAATCCAAATCCAGTTATCCGCTACTGTTGAATCTATGTAGGACTGTGTCAACTAACTTGCATTTGCTACAGAGGTTTGTTTGGCTAAGTCCAATTGATTGTAGCCTGTCGTTTGTGCTTAAGACGTTATTAACGGTCTTATACCAGGCAGAAATTGCATCTGTAGAGAGACCAGCAAAAGTAAAGTTTTGCCATATAACTTGCCAGTTGAAATCGTTGAACTTTCTTTCAATTTTATTTCTTCCTTTCTCGTATAATGTCTCTTGCTGTTATCCGTCGGTGACGTCACAGGTCGTCACTAAGGTAACCTGCTTCAATGTAAAAGTTCCGTAAATATTGTAGTCGGCTATTAATACTCCGTAAATCAACCGGAGGTTGAAGACTCTGTAGTTTGACCGCCTCAAAGAGCTTGGAAGTAAGACTCTCTGGGTGCTCCCTTAGTATAGTGAGAGTCCGTGCAAGGAAAAGTGCAGACGCTTTGCATTCTATATCTATTAATCCCAGGCCTCCATTTCTGGCATCCAGTGTGACGGTTGACACAGCAACTCTGAACATTTCCCCTCACTATAAAAAGTTGGTGACAGTAGACATTATCCTCTTTGCTACCAGTATGGGAATTGGAAGGAAGGAAGGAAGCTTGGAGTTTAACGTCCCGTCGTCAGCGTGGTCATTAGAGACGGAGCTTACGCTCGGAGTATTTGGGTAAGGATGGGGAAGGAAATCGGCCGTGCCCTTTGAAAGGAACCATCCCGGCATATGCCTGGAGCGATTTAGGGAAATCACGGAAAACCTAAATCTGGATGGCCGGAGGTGGATTTGAACCACCATCCTTCCGAATGCGAGTCCAGTGCGTTACCACTGCGCCACCTCACTCGGTGGGAATTGTGGCTACAGAATGTAGCAGTTGATGAACATTATTCCTTGCACCTGATCCATACTACGGTAAACGTTTTCCATGACAGACCCATGAATCTTTTTCCGGACATCTTTCCAGTTAAAAGCAACCATTTTCATCAGACGTGGTATTACTGTTATTCCCAGAGTTATATATTTCTTGTCTGTTTGTGCCCACGCCAGCCGTAATTGATGCAGACCCCCCAGATTTAATATTGTGCTTTTATTTGCGTTCGTTCTCGCCCCAGAAGGCAGACAGTACTGTCTGATCACCCTTTCTAATGTTAAGGCTTGGTCCCCGTTTCTAATTACACTCCCACGTCTTCGGCATAAGCTTTTATGACCGTTACCTCGCCAGATAATGTTATGCCTGTTAGTCGGGCGTGAACATTGTGTAAAAGTGGTTCCAAGGGGACGGAAAATAAAAACATAGAAAAGGGACTGCCCTAGGGAACCCCTCGTCTTATCTGGATAGGCTTAGATGTTTGACCATTAATTGCTATTTTCGCACATATACCTGTCGCGATATTTTTGATCATGTTAATAATCAGGGTGGAAGGCCATTTTTTCCATTGTAACAAGCAGATATCTATGACTAACTAAATCAAAGGCTTTGTAATAATCTATGAAGATTAAAGCACATTTGTTATTGGTCACCGAAGTAATGGCAACAATGTCTCTGTACACCGATGTGCTTTCGAAAATTGTTCTATTTGGAGCACATGACTGATGGTGACTTAAAATGTTTGTGGCGCATAATTAAAGCCTTCCAGCTATAACCCGCGAAATAATTTTGTAGTCCTAATTAAGGAGCGAAATTGGTCGATAATTATTCAGATCTGTTTTACCTCTTGTCTTGGGAATGAGAACTATTTTGCTTTCCTTAAACTCAGCTGGGATCAATTTTCCATGAATGACTTCATTAGCTATGCAAGTGAATTTGTCCCCAATCAATGACCAGTATCGTACGTAAAATTCCATGGGGATACCATCTGGTCCCGGGTACTTTTTAAGTGCTGAGTTGCATAATATCTCGTGCAAATCTTCATTGCTGATTTCAGAGAGGATTTCTTCATTATCCGTTGCCGACAACCGTGGAACTAAATTGTTGAGAAATTCTTCTATAGCTTCGTCATGTACTGGTGTGAAGTTATATAAGTTGTCATAATACCTGTGTATTTCTGCGATCATATCTTTCTGAGCAGTAAGTCTGGTGCTAGCAGGAGTCCGGATTTCGTCAATTAACGTTCGTCTCCTGTTCTTGGCGTGACGTAGTAGATGGAATAGCGAAGCTGTTTCATCCTGTGACACTGATTGGGCTTTCGACTTGATTTTAATCCCATCCATTTGTGTTCTCTAAAAGCTTAACTATTCAGCTTTTATTCTCTTGATGTCATGCAGGCCAATTTCGTCCTCGTTCGCCCCGTCGTATAGCCCAGTTACAACTTAATAATAATATCCAACACAATTTTTCAGTTATCACTTCTTGCTGCGCTAAACTGTATGGCAACTTTCCTCAGCTTTGGGTTTGCTCTTTTGGTCCATCGGTCAGTGACCGTTTGCTGCTTCTCTACTGCACGGAGGCACAAAGTCCCCGCTTCTGTTATTGCTTGCTCTAAATCTTTGTCATTTAAAATAGAAACATTTAAGTTCCATTGATTCCTAAAACGTCGTGTAGGTTGCATAAATAAATTAAAACAGGTCAGGAGGGTACTGTGGTCACTAAAATACACAGGAACAGTTTCCGCCTTAAGTAAAACAGTTTGCAAAGTTGGTGACATATAAATCCTATCTAGTCTGCTGCGTTAATGTGATGTAATATAAGTGAATTCGACTGTTGTTGGGTGCTGTAGTTCCCACGCATCTTTAAGGTGCAGGTCAGACACCAGCTGCTTTAAAATTTGGTTGCTGGTCTTTACGGTTTAAGACACAGTTGAAGTTACCACCGAGAATGATGGAGCATAGATCTTTCCTCAATAAATAAATTAGTTCCTCTCTAAAGAATTTGGCTCGTTCTGCCCTATGAGAATTTTGGTAGCAGGGCGTGGATCGCTAGTATTCATAAAGCGCAGTTGAGTTCGCGATGCTGTGGTGTAAACACCACAGAGCGCGCGTGGACGAGGCATGCCCTGCACAAGGCTTATGCCGACCCAGGCTACGGCGGATGGACAAACGAGGAGGACGATCCAGGTGAAGACTGCCGGTCACGAGAGGACAACGAAAACCACGGCAGGAGGAAATGGCCAGCAGCCGAAGACGTCACACCATACAGCAGAACGACACGCGCGAGTGTCAACGGCGCAGCAAGAATTGCGTGTCGACCCTCGACTGCTACAGTTTGTTTTGGAACAGACACCACTCGTCCGATCTGGCGGTAGTCCAAGTCGAGAACAATGCTCCTCGAGTGGAGAAGACGACGACATGTCGGCCCACCACACAGGCACCAAGAATTCCCGTATGGAAGAGAATCTCCTTCACAACAGGACAGAGAAGACCAAGAATTTACCAGGGTGCAATACAAGCGACACCACCGAACCGACTTACCAGACCGACACAATCCTCGGAAGAGACGCGCCGAGGAAAACATACAAACATCGAACCGTTTCACGCCCATAGCGCCACCAGGCGACACCACCCGTCCCATCTGTGACGATCGCCACAACATCCAACTACCTTGAACTCAACAGGGCTCTTCAATCCCACCTGGGGGCAACCTCAAAGCGATGTACCAACGAGATCGCATTAAATACCATTTCAAATCCTTCAGCGACCAGAGGAAGGCCATCGCCTTCTTCGCCCACAACCAGATAGATTTCTTTACCCACCAATCGCCAGAGGACAAGGAATTGAAGGCGGTGCTTAACACATTCCGGAGTCTGTCCCCGCAGAGGCGGTCATGGCAGCCCTCGAGGACAAAGCACAGTCTAACATATACAGTCACGACACTCTCACAGATTTTTGTTATACGCTGCGATAGTAGCTCTCCAAGCGGCCGGCAAGCTACGTTTCTGAATATGATAGTTGATGAGTGCGAATAGTATCGTTTTGATTGACGTGAGCATACTTTTTACACTACGGAACGTATGTAGTGCCTTATAAATAGGTAATAATTTAAAAATAGCTCCTCATTTGTCTTTCTTAGATTTCATAAGATTCCTTATAAGGTAGTAAACGGTACATTACAGGACAGTTAATTTACAATCATCCTCTAACATACAGGCTTTAAATGAGTAATTTCATTTTCTATGAAAATTAAAAATGCCTAGGAAACACCAGGAGACATGCCCTTTAGCAGAGAGACGTCAATTTCTACGCAGGAACGTTAAGTGTCCGTCTTTACAATTCCAGTTAAATTAGTGAGTGTGGAAAATAGGAAACGTATATAGAATGCAATACATACGGTATTTAACATACCAAATCAACCATCACAGCCGTAGCTGAAGGAAAAACGTCGCAGACGTGGCAATATAACGATAACAAAACGTTTTCCAACAAAGAAGAACCCAATTCCACAATTGTTGCTACATCTGAACCACAACCGGCAAGAATAATCAAAACATTGGTTTTTTTAAAGCTACAGTAATTACAATTAAAAGAATGTGCATGTATAAGAAAGACGAGTGACGTGTAAAAATGTGAGAATCATTAGCCTCCGTACCAAATTGATACACGTCAAAAACTGGCTGTCATAATAAGAACAAACCATAACAGAAATTTATTATACAATTATGTTTATATGCAACTTACTTTCAACGGAATAAGCTGCAAATATACACATATTCGTAAGTATTTGTTCATGGCAGAGTTGTTGTTTATACCATTGAATCATTTAAATGAATCGGTTTTTATATTAATTTCTGTATTATGTTTGTCTATCGATATTTTAATAATGCTTGTAACGCAAAAATTATAGTAAGTATTTCGTTAATTTGGTACAAAAGCGATTATAAACAAACATCACTACTTCGGCAGCTTGCCCACCGCTAGGAGCGCTAGTGTCGCAGCAGCTGTCAGTTGGTAACAACTTTCACAGCAGTGAGTGTCATGACTGTATACGTTAGACTGTGGACAACGGCTACAAAGTCATCAATGTACACCAATACAAACAGAAGGACGAGAAAACAAACCAACTTATCCCTCAATCGGCATACTGTGTACGTCTGCCAAAGAGACCAGGTAGCTACAAAATATACGACCTGCAGTATTTACTGTACATAAGGGTCCGCGTGGAATCCTACCGCAGCAAAGACGGGCCTGTGCAATGTAAACATTGCCAACGGTTCAAGCATACGGCTAACTATTGCTCCATGTCCGCACGCACCACTCAGACTAGCCACAGCCAAGAACTGAACAACCAAAGCGTGGAAAACGCGGCAAAAATCACCCTGCCTCCTACAGAGGTTGCGAACATTACTAGGAACTGTTACGAAAGTACAGGCCGAAGCCATCTCGGCGCCATCAACCGAATCGAACGGTCGTCATCAGACATTTGCCACAAGAAGCCGACAAATTCTGACCAGAGGCAGACGAAACAACTAGACGCTCCCCCGACTCCCATGTCAGCCAATCACGAGCACAGGGAACGCCAGCAGCATCACCGACAGCGACACCCCTCCCGCATATATGCAGAAGCGGCATCACTGCAGTCCCCTGCAAGAGGATCCGGAGATCCCATCACTCCGGCGATCGCGAACATTGTGCACGTCTTAACGTCTCTTCATAGAAAACTGTCCACTATTCTCCTTCTGGAAGAGAATCTCATTAAGGCATTCGTAGCGGCTTCAGATGGATCCTCGACGTCATACCACACACCTACGAATATGCATTTGGAATGCAAAGTCAATACGAACAAAGAAGACAGAATTAACAGACTTCCTCACCCGACACCGTATCGAGGTGGCGTTTGTGTCCGAAACACATCTCAAGGACAGCACCTTTTTCCGTTTCAGGAATATAATTGTGTACCGGACGGATAGGCAAGGCCTTCGGCGTGGAGGGACAGCCATCCAGGTCCGCAAAGAATACCATTACCACGTAGAACTACTTCCACCTCTCCGCAACGCTGAACCAACAGCGTTCACTGCCGCAACAGGCTTTAGCTACTTTACCTGTGTAGCAGTCTACCTCGGTCCTAAACTAGCTCTTCTGGCTGCAGACCTACACGACACCTTTGACGGGTTTGACAATGTCCCGATGGAAAGGGACTTCAACAGTAAGCATGCAGCCTGGAATGTCCGCCGACCGAACCCGAAAGACCAAATTTTGTTCGATCTGGAGGAAGAATTGAACATCTCAGTATTTGGTCCACGTGAACCTACACGGATTACTTGAGATCTACGGCAACACCCAGATGTCCTAGACATAGCAATGGTCAAGTATGTCAATGTGAACCTCCAACAACGGACAATCGATAATCTCTCTTCAGACCATAAACCGGTCATCGGCATCCTCGATAGAGCTGCCTTACAACTTCCTCTTCACCAGTCCCACTATGTCGACTGGGACTCAATAACAACTTTCAGCTCACGATGAGTATCACGTCGAGAACTGACATCATTGCAGTAGTGGCCACCCAAATGGCCAAGATAATGACAGCAAAGAGACGTGCAACGACCACCAGGATTAATCCGGACATAAATTTCGAACCTTTTCCACCTCACTTACAACACATCAAGACAGAGAGGAACCGGATGAGAAGACGATGGATCCAGTACCGTGCTCCAGCCGACCGCCTAGTGATGAATTGGCTTAACAGGGAAGTGCGAAAGTGCGTTGTGGAGTGGAGACAAGAAACCTGGAAACTCAAAATGGCAGATTTTCTCCTTAGGACGACAGACGAATGGTGGCTGTTCAAAAACCTTAGAAAACAGAAGCCGGCAAAACGAGCCGCCAGAGGCCCACATGGGCTGATCTATCATGCACTTGCACAGGCTGAACTGTACGCGGACACTTACGAGGCGCAAATGACGTTGCCTCCTCCGGCCCCACCACTGGCCGACCTCATTGCTGACATCGCGAAACAAGTGCCGCGGTGGAGTAGCCGAGCGGTCTAAAGCGTCTCGATGCGGAGCGCGCGGTTACTCGCCGTGGAGGTTCGAGTCCTCCCTGGGGCATGGGTGTGTGTGTTTGTCCTTAGGTTAGTTTCCCTAGGTTTAAGTAGTTTGTAAGCTACGGACTGATGACCGCGCAGTTTGGTCCGATAGAATTACAAACATTTGTCTATTTGATTTTTTGGCGAAACAAGTACTAGAGGCGGTGGAGTCGCACAAATACACGTCGGGTCAAACACAACCAGAGCTCACTGCTCCGAGAGAAGTCAAATCCCTCATCCAGAAGACACCCAACAACTCTCCTGGTAAAGTCAGCATCTCCAAAGAAGACTTGAGGCACCTGCCGTGGAGACCATTGGTGTTGCTCACCAGGCTCTTCAAAGTTTGCCTACTACATTCGTATTTTCCGTCAGCCTGGAAGATCGCACGGGTAGTACCGATTCCAAAGCCTGGCAAGGGTCTCTCGCATCCTACAAACTATCGTCCCATCAGCGTTTTGCCCACCTTCAGAAAAATTCTTGATCAGATCCTTTTGAAGAGATTTAATAACAACCTTATTAGTAACGGTGTCATACGACCAGAGGTAAACCTCCATCGTTGTTAGGACAATGAAATACAATCTAAAGTCTAAAATGCCATGTTAGCAGATAACACCTGCCATCGATGGTACGAGACTTACGGACTGACAGAACGATGGTGTTTGAGGAAGGTTTCATTCAGGACACATGTGTTGGGAGAGGCAGTTAATGAAGAGGTGGTGCCGGCCGCGGTGGCCGAGGGGACTAAGGCGCTCCAGTCACGGTCTGCACGGCCACTACGGTCGAGGGTTCGAATCCCCCCTCGGGCATGGATATTTGTGCCGTCCTAGTTCGTAAGTAGTTCATAAGTAGTTTGTAAGTTTAGGGACTGATGACCCCATAGTTAAGTCCCATAGACTATACAAACATTTGAAGAGGTGGTTATTGGCGGGAAGGGAGCGAGTATTTTGGTATAGGAGGGTGTAGGGAGTGCATGCCATGGGAAGCTGCAGGGGGGGGGTAGACGGGAAAATGGTTATGAGTGTACTTTATACAAGAGTAATTATCTAGTAAAATGTAAAATGGGAGTGGTGACGGGAGAAAGTGGCTACGGTTTCCATTTGGAAGATGGAGTGGGTGGCAAGGACAATTTGCCAGAGGATGTGAGGACGCTGGAAGAGGTGGATGTTCTGGAGCTTCATTGTGACGAAACAGATGAAGTCCTCCACTGTAGGTAGAGGGAGTGGGCCAAATGGGAATATTGGGAGGGATGGGGTGATCAACAGAGCGGACAGGAATAGTCAACTCAGGGGTGCCAGAGCAATACGAGCTTGACATTTATAGTAGTATGTGGGGTGGGGACCGCCACAGATGTTACAAGTTGGAGGGAGGGCGAGGTTGTGTCAGCTCTTCAGGAAATGCGCCGACTTATGGTGAGGACATAGGGGGGTTGGGGCTTTTCTTGGGGAGGTTGTCATTGTAGACAAAACATAGCCCACAATCATAGGACTGGGGGAGGGGGGTGGGGGAGCGAGAAGGATCGACTTTGTAGTGGCGATCGTACATGAGAGCGCTCTCAGTGATGATTCGGTTGATGGATGATGCAGATACTGTAAAAAGCCAAAAAAGGTAGGTCAGGCCAGAGGAGTTTTGATTCCACTTGGCAGGATGGAAATGACTAGGAGGGTATTGAGTTTTTGCAACACCTCCTCCTCCATGGTCACTAGGCTGAGCTTGAGGACCACATTGGTGAGGGTGGGCGGATGGTGAAGAGGCTGGAACTCGTGGGGAGTGGATGATATATGGAAGGGAGTAAGGGTGGCATGGGGTCCAAACTGAACCCAGGGGATCCGTTGGAGGAGCTCAGTATGGAAGGTGGAGGAGGTGGAGTTGATAAGGGTGGAGTCCTTTTGAAGTATGAGTTGGGAGCAAGGATCAGCGAGAAATACTTATTATTTTCTAAGGAGAAGGTCCGGTTGTTTAAAATCCGGGGGTTGGAGTGGGAGAGGCTGTAGATGATACGAGTGGAGGAGGAGCAAGGAAGAGGGGTAGTGTCAACAGGAACTGCTGTACGAAGGAGGGGAACAGGGGCGCTAATGGAAGGAGGCTTCTTTATGATAATGGGGGTGAGTTCTGTGCTGGAACATTGGAGGTCGTCTTGAACAAGGCTTTGAGGGGGTGGGAGCAGGAAGAGGCTGGCGAACTGGCCGGATGCAGATGTGGTGGGGAGCAGCAAGTAGCTGTGGGTGGTGGGCTGCTGGGGTGTCTGCCTCCGTGGCATGGCAGTGAATGATTTTTTCGGACAACAGAGGGGGAAACTTGTGGGGGAGGAGCGGTGATATCTGTGGTGAGGAGGGGCTGAGGGTGAGTTTGGCAGGAGCAGTGGATGCAGAGAAGAATGAGTGATGGGGTCGGAGGAGGTGGAGGCGATGGTGGCAGAAAGGTTCACTGAGAGGGAATGGGAGACTCGGGAGGGTAGGAGGCACTCCACTGATAGTGGTGGGAGGCTGGGGAGGGGTTGATGTACAAGATGGGTGCAGTGGCGGCAGCAGCGGCGACAGCTCTGGGGAGTAGCGCTCCGAATCTCTTGCAGAGGGGCAGGGCAAGGACACCCCAAGCAGCGGCAGAGATGGCAGTGGTGGATGTCGGGAGAGACAGACAGACCACGTGATGCGAGGAATGACGATGGCGACCAGGGGGCCTTCGCATTATATGGACCATGAGAGCCACAGGTACATTTTAGCAGTAGGAAGTGTTGCACACCGATATCGAAGTTGATATGGAACACGCGGAGTGACAAGTTTCAAAAGTTAATCATTTCTGCAGAACATACTAATGTACATGTGCTGCTAATAGCAGGCCCGGCAATGTTTCGCAGTTGATAATATTTATGCTACATTGCTTCCCTCTCCTCTCTGCCCATCCTCTGTGCCTATTTCTTTGCTTCGTCTTTGTCCTCTACCCCTCTCTCTGTATTAGGTACCTTAAACCGCGGCGTTGCTCTACGTTTTGTTTATGCCAGTGTACTGTTAGTCCATTCACTCATCTACCCCTCATCTCTCTCTGTCCCTCTCCTCCTGCACCTCATCCACCTTTCCCGCCTCCTCCCCTCCGCCTCATCTTCCTCTTCCTCCTCGTCACCCCTTATATCCACCCATCCATCCCCCTGTCTCAGCCATTACCTCAGTTCTTTACCAATCGTCTTCTGTCCTCTTTCTCAGTTCATTTCCTCCCTTCCCTGTATATAAAAAATTGCATACATATGCCATGGTGAATGGTCAAGGTAAGGTGCTATCCACCATGCACCATAAGAGATCATATGTAGGCCGTGATGTTCCTCTTGTTCTGAAGGTCAAGTGTCCAAAATTTAATGAGGATCGGGAAGAAACTGTGGACTGGTGTCGAAGTACACTTTGCCATATATCATACGAAATTTTATGTAGACGGTTCCATAGCGTTTCCTTTGCTGTGAAGGTCAAGTGTGCAAAATTTTATCGCAATCGGATGATTGTTACGGCAGCGCATTAATTATGAATCCAATCTGCAGTTTCCAAAATTACCATTTCCAGCTGTTTACCTTTTTCAGCGCCACATACCGGGCCCAATTGTGAATCCAGATCATCCAGAAACCAATTAAGTCACACACAAAATTCCATCAATATTGATTCAGCAAATTACGAGTTCAGTGGCATACATACGGCTGTTTCAACACCTTTGAGTCTTCCTCTTGCTGAAGTTAATTTTGTTTTGTTGTATTTATTTATTATTTTTGTGGCATTTCACTGAAAATAAAAGACAGCACTGTTACAATAAAGTGAAATAATCGAAAAATTTAAAAAGCTCGGTTATGTCGTGAAAACATTTGGAAAACACGTGTAACTTTAAATTAATTGTAGCATCAACGAAACATCTGAAATAGAAAAACAGTGCCATCTTTTGGATACTTACACAACCTAGATAACATTTCTACAAATCGTATCTTCTATGTTGGAACAAATCTCACCCATTGAGCAAAATTAATTTAATAGCAGTTGAATAGTTTTAAGGTATGTACTGAACATTGGGGCCAATATATATATATATTGGAAAAGTGTCGTGTGAGATATCAGTTAATTTGACAACTGATTCCTGGAAACATATTAGACCTGAAAGTTGTTGTTGTTGTGGTCTTCAGTCTGGAGACTGGTTTGATGCAGCTCTCCATAATACCCTATCCTGATCAAGCCTCTTCATCTCCACATAAGAACGGCAACCTACATCTGTCTGAATCTGCTTACTGTATCCATCTCTTGGTCTTCCCCTGCGATTTTTTCCCCACACACTTCCCTCCAACGCTAAATTCAAAATTCCTTGATGTCTAAGAATGTGTCCTACCAATCTATCCCTTCTTTTAGTCAAGGTGTGCCAGAAATTCATTTTCTCCCCAATTCTGTTCAGTACCTCCTCATCAGTTACGCGATCCACCCACCTAATCTTCAGCATTATTCTGTAGCACCATATTTCAAAAGCCTCAATCCTCTTCCTGTCCGCACTGTTTATCGTCCATGTCTCACTCCCATACAAGGTAACACTCCATACAAATGCCTTCAGAAAGGACTTCCTTAGGTTTAAATCAATATTCGATGTAACAAATTTCTCTTTTTCAAGAACGCTTTTCTACCCATTGCCATTCTGCATTTTATATCCTCTGTACTGCGACCATCATTTGTTATTTTACTGCCCAAGTAACAGAACTCATCTACCTCCTTTATTGCTTCGTTTCCCAATCTTAATTCCTTCAGCATCACCTGATTTTCTTACACTGCACTCCATTACCCTAGTTTTACTCTTGTTAATGTTCATCTTATATGCACCTTTCAGCACACTGTCCATTCCGTTCAATTGCTCTTCCATGTCCTTTGCTGTATCTGACAGAATTACTATGTCGTCGGCAAAACGCAATTTTTTAATTCTTCCCCTGAACTTTAATTCCTTCTCCAAATTTCTCCTTGCTTTCCTTTATAGCTTGCTCAATGTACAAATTGAACAACAATGGAGAAAGACTACAACCCTGTCTTACTCCCTTTCCAACCACTGCATCCCTTTCATGCCCTTCAACTCTGACAACCGCTGTCTGGTTTTTGTACAAGTTGTAAATAACCTTACGCTCCCTATATTTTACTCCTGCTTGCTTCAGAACTTGAAAGAGTTTGTTCCAATCAACATTGTCAAAAGGCTTTTCCAAATCTACAAGGGCTAGCAATGTAGGTTTGCTTTTTCTTAAGCTATCTTCTAGGATAAGCCATAAAATGAGTATTGCCTCCCGTGTTCCTACATTTCTCCTGAACCCAAACTGATCTTCCCCGAGGTCGGCTTCTACCAGCTTTTCCATCCTTCTGTATATAATTCGCGTTAAGATTTTGCAGCCATGACTTATTAAACTGATGGTTCTGTAGTTTTCACACCTGCCTGCTCCTGCTTTCTTTGGAATGGGGATTATAACATTTTTCTTAAAGTCTGACGGTACTTCACCTGTCTCATACATCTTACACACCAGGTGAAACAATTTTGTCATGGCTGGTTCTCCCAGATACTTCAGTAGCTCTGAGGGAATATCATCTACTCCAGGGGCCTTGTTTCGACTTAGGTCTTTCAGGGCTCTGTCAAATTCTTCTCTCAGTACAGTATCTCCTATTTCATCTTCATCTACATCCTCTTCCCTTCCTACAATATTCTCTCGAAGTTCATTTCCTTTGTAGAGCCCCTGTATATACTCTTTCCACCTTTCAGCTTTCCCTTCTTTGCTGAAAACTGGTTTTCCATCAGAGTCCTTGATATTCATAGAGCTATTTTTCTTATCTCCAAATGTTTCTTTTATTTTCCTCTAGGCTGTATCTATTTTTCCCCTATTTATACATTCTTCTACATCCTTGCATTTGCCTTCTAGCCACTCCTGCTTAGCCATTTTGCACTTCCTGACAATCTCATTTCTTAGTCGTCTGTACTCCATTTTGCCTGTTTCATTTACTGCATTTTTATATTTTCTCCTTTCATCGATTAAATTTAGTATCTCCTGTGATATCCAAGGATTTTTTGTAGGTCTTTCCTTCTTACCTATTTTGTCCTCTGCTACCTTAACTATTTCATCTCTCAATTTTACCCATTCCTCCTCTACTGTTTTATTTCCCCCGTTTCTGTCAATTGTTGCCTAAAGCTCCTTCTGAAATTTTTAAGAACCTCAGGTTCCTTCAATTTATCCAGGTCCCATCTCCTTATTTTCCTACCTTGTTGTAGTTTCTTTAGTTTCAGCCTACAGTTCATAACCAACAAGTTATGGTCAGAGTCTATATCTGCCCCTGGGTATGTCTTACACTGTAGAACCTGATTCCGAAATCTATGTCTTACCATTATAAAATCTATCTGGTATCTTCCGGTGTCTTCTGGTCTCTGCCACATATACAAACTTCTTTTGTGATTCTTGAACCAGGTGTTTGTTATAACTAAATTATGTTCTGTGCAAAATTCTACCAGGCGGCTTCCTCTTTCATTCCTTTTACCCAGACCATATTCACCTACTATCTTCCCTTCCCTTCCTTGTCCTACTACCGAATTCCAGTCTCCCATAACAATTAAATTTTCCTCTCCCTTAATTGTCTGAATAATTTCCTTTAGCTCCTCATATATTTCTTCGATTTCCTCATCATCGGCAGAGCTAGTTGGCATATAAACCTGTACTACTGTTGTCGGTGTTGGCTTCGTATCTATCTTGACAATGATAATGCGATCACTGTGCTGGTCATAGTAGTTTACCTGAAAGTTACGGTTTAAAATACACAAAACATTTTGTTTAGAGGTACAGACTGGATCGTTCTCCATAATGAACGTTCATTGAGTGTGTTAAACATGCTGATCCTCTTCCTCAACGCAGTTTTGAATGCGCTAAATCCAGTCGTCGTTCACACGTAGGAGAACTTCCGGAAGAAATGCTGACATATTTCATTGCGTGGCTCCAAATGGTCTTTGTTTCTTGTTTCCTCTGCATATACGATATGCTTCAAATGGACCCATAGATAAATGCCAAGTTCTGTGAGATCACGAGACCGGGGTGAGCATTCTACAAATCCACGTCAGTCAATCCAATGACCAGAAGAGTCACCATTGACGAACAGCTGCTCCGTAGTGAGATGCAGCCCCATCCTGTTGAAAGTAAGGGGGAAAACTGCCATTTTAATTTAGGCCTAAGGGAACGATCACGTCTTGCAGCATTTCCAGGTATCTTTGAACAATTATATTTTGCTCAATGACAATGGGTCCAATTACACGGGTATTCCACAGTCGATACCACACCATAAACTTTACGTCAGTAGCTACCTTCGAAAGTACCATTCAGTGTGGATTCTGGTTACGTCAGTGTCTGTGGGTTGTGTCGTTTTACTTCACAACTGACAAAAATCGCACTTTAGATTTGTAGTTTTATAAGATTTTGCAAACATTTTCGACCAAATTAATAATCTAAATAATAATAAATTATGGTGATAAGTTTACGACTCTACTATTGTGGTAATACCTATGCATCCAACACGTAATATTCTTTCTGGCCGTATTTTAACTAACAGGCAAAATTATATGTTATTTGAGTTTAGCTTTGACAAACATAATCTTTTTTGAACATTTACCTCTATGAACTATCTTTTTAATATCTCTCCCACATTTTCATTATATTTTTTGGTTAAAATATTATTACCTGTCTTGTCTTGGTAGTTCACAGTTTATTTTCTTTGCCTTTACTGGTTACGAATGACTATAGTCTGGAACAAACGCAGCGTACATTTGGCGTTCGGACGAGTGACTATAGCCTGGATTGAACACAGCATACATTTGACGTCGTAAATCAGTCACATGACATCCCTCACCCCGTGCTGACAAGCGCAGAGATTATCATACACTCTGTTTCCTCTACTCTCTTATCAACGTACACTGTCCCTCATATCTTTCCTCGACCTTAACACTCTTATCTGATCAACATAAAAGAACTACTCGTTCCTGTCAGAGCAAAACCCTTTCTGTCCCTATCCATCACTCAGCCGGTTTCTCAAAATCCTTTTCAGTAGCAGGAACCAGGCTCTGGAACAATCTACCTCAGTATATCAGAGAACTGAATAACACTGCCAGCTTCAAACGACAGTTAATGGATTATCTACTAAAGCAATAATGACGCCAGTCTTTATTACCCTACGGTTCAGGTACGTCACATCCATTCCTCCTCCCAGATATTCTTCAACTGCCATTGCTCTCGCCAGGTACAGCTTCTGTCATAATTCGCCATGCGTTAACCAGTCTCGATATATTCAAAAGTAAATATTGTATCTGCTAATATAAATGTCGTTACTTCTATTATTACACCAGCAGCAGCAGCAGAAGGTGTCTCAGTGGTACTGTTAGTATTAATCCTATTTAGAGTTAAGTTATTACATATGTAGAGTTAAGTTATTACCTTTTATTTACATCCTTTTACATGTAATCAACCTGTATAAATAATGTTATTAACTGTTCATCTGTAAAAATCATTATTATATTATAGGTAACTCACATGTAAAGAAATACTGTATGTGTAAAACCCTGGTCCGATGTAAGAGAGGGCCTCATGGCCCTAATCTGATCAGGCTAAATAAATAAATAAATCTCTTTTGCGTACGCCATCTTACGTTCTCTACTTGATGATTTTGTTATTACATCTACATCTACACAGATACTCTGCAAATCACATTTAAGTGCCTGGCAGAGGGTACATAAACCACTTTCATAACTTTTCTCTGCCGTTCCATTCTCTAATAGCACGCGGGAAGAAAGAACACCTAAATTGTTCCGTTTTCGATCTGATTTCTCTTATTTTATTGGGATCGTCATGTCTCCCTAAGTAGGTGGGTGCTAGCAAAATATTTTCACATTCAGAAGTAAAAGTCGGTGACTGAAACTTCGCAAACAGATCACGCCGCAATGAATAACGTCTTTCTTTTAATGATTTCTACCCAAAAAGAAAAAAAAAAGTTGAAATGTTTGTAAAGCTTATGGGACTTAACTACGGGGTCATCAGTCACTAAACTTACAAACTACTTATCAACTAGCTAATACTAAAGACGGCACAAATATCCATGCCCGAGGGGGGATTCGAACCCCCGACCGTAGTCGCCGTGCAGACCGTGACTTTTCCACCCCAATTTGTGCAACATTTCCGTGACCCTTTCCCCCCCGTAACGGGATAAAACAAAACGAGCTGTCCTTCTCGGAATCTTCTCAATATCCTCCGTCAGTCCCACCTGGTGAGGGTCCCACAAGGGGCAACAGTACTCCAGGAGAGGACGCACAAGTGTGATGTAGGCAGTCTCTTTGGTGGAGCTGGTGCATCTTCGAAGCGTTCTGCCAATGAAACGTAACCTTTGGTTCGCCTTCTGTGTGTTCTCTCCAGTCAAAGTTGTTCGTAATTGTAACTCCTAGGTATTTGGTATAATTTACGACCTTAAGGATTGACTGATTTATCGCGTAATTGAAGTTCAGCGGATTTCTTTTAGTGGTCATGTGTATTACTTCACAGTTTTCTTTATTTAGTGTCAATTGCCAATTTTCGCACCAAGTAGAAATTTTGTCTAAGTCGCCTTGCAGTTGCTTTTGATCCTCTGTTGACTTCACTAACCGATAAACGACAGCATCATCCGCGAACAGTTAAACGGAAGCATTGTCATTTCAAAGTAATGGTGCACTAAAAATTATCAAAAACACGTCGTCTTTAGGACAATGAACTATCAGCTAACGTTGGTTAGTTAGTTAACACCTGCCATGATAGTTCGAGAATCACGGATTACTCTCGCAGCTGTTCGCCATAGCGTAATAGGCGAGGAATTAGTTTGTGATGTACGAACATGTTACAAGTTACTTTCGACTTGCTAGGACGCTGTTGCTCCGCGTGCTCGGTCAGAGGGTTGCAGGCATGGTAGCTCGACGCCCTCTGTAACGAGAGACCGGAGTTATCCGAAACGATCAAAATAGGACAAAACAAACCAACGTCCACAAAGTACCCGTTGAAACCGACGAACCAATCGAAAGAGAGAAAACGAAAGACGGTTCAACTAACAACATCTGAAGAGAAGGCCTGTGCACTGCCGTGCCACATCACATCACACAGAGTAGATTGCGATCGCGTAGCTCACTGGTTGGCCTCTGTGAGGCGGTGGGCTGTGCCCCATCAGACAGCCAGTACGCTACGCGATCGCGAGCTACTCTGCGTGACGGGACGTGGCGCGGCAGCGCACAGGCCTTCTCTTGAGACGGTGTTGGTTCAACGCCATCTGTAATAACAAACTGAGTAAAATTCTCAACGAACAACCCAGAAAAAATATGAACAAACGACCGCAAAGCATCGATTTCACTGAAGAAAAAACCACCACTGTTATTTTTTTTGTGCAACTTTATTTTTCCTCTTGCTTCCTAGAAGGTTTTCGCACATTCTTGTTAACTGAACGCAACTGTATTCTGCTTGATTCTGAGTTGTGCAAGGGAAACAGCACTTTCTCTGAAAAGCGCATTTGTTCTGTTTCGAGAACATACCATGAAATACATAGCAACGAATTGTAACCATAGACTTCTTTAACACATGTACATAAACTGGGGAGATACTGTTACAATGGTTGCTGTAAATAACGTATGATAGTACTAACTTTGTATATATATTGAGAACTAGAGTTATGTGGAATTCAGTATTACCACACTTATTCCGTTTGTGATTTTAGCTGTAAAATAAAACGTAATCACGGTATGAAATAGAATATTTGCGCTTTATTTTAGCGCAGAAAAGAGATAATGTAAAGATCCCTTATTGCACTAGTGATACTCCCGCATCTTCAAAACTTTGCAGTCGTCAGTTATAGGCCTCTGCGTGTGCCATGCCGCATTGCACTTTGACCTGTCGGTTCGCCAGTAGGGACGGTGCAGTGTGCCTCCGAAGTTGCGTTTTGTGATGTTATTTGTGTGGTGAAGCGTCAGATGGGGCGGCGATTGCTAATCAATCCTGCTAATGTATTGCGATTAGTTGAGATGAAGTTACGAAGAACCATTCTTCGTGAAGGTGGTATTAGTGTAGAAGATGAATCATTTGCATGCTTTCTCGTATCTGTTATGGTACAGAAATATGAGCATAAGTTAGATACTGTTGTTACAAACTCATGACAATGATAATAGGGATGATAATGACGAATAATTCATTGCAAGCGGTTGTGATACGGTACGTGCGGAAAGAGGCGATGGAAGCAGTGGCAGTGAATACCAACTGTCTTTCGGGAAGAAGGTTAAAGTTGCAACTATCATCACGGATTTTGATGACAATTCGCTAGAGAACATGTACGATGATTATTACATAAGTTATAATTAACATATCTGCATTACGTATGGCGTCTACAATTACATCTACAGTGCTATCCAGAGCATGGTTGCAGAGATTTGCAGAAATCGACACCCACCAGAACATTGAGGTGCACGTAGAGATCCTGTAAGCAAACGTTCATACACATATGTTTGTTCGAGCCCATGTACTTTCCTTGTAAGTGGAACTGATGAAGGATGTCAAGAAAGTTAAGAGAAGGGCAGCTAGTTTTATATTGTCGTGATACGGGGGAGAGATTGTCACGGGTATGGTGCACGGGTTACTGTGGAAATTATTCAAAGAAAGGAGTTATTCCTTGCTGCGAGAATGATTTGCGAAATTTCGTTCACGAACTGTCTCTTCCTAGGATTTATGTAGATGTAGATTCATGCCACAACGTGATACACATATACGACGTTTGAGTAGCCGGTGTAGCCTACAGCTGGGTTCGCTAACCACGTACTCCATTTGGAAGCGCTGAACTTGCGTTGCAGTTATGGAGGCTTAGGGCCTGTTCCAGTTATCGTTATGGAGAGCTCGGTGCGAAAAGGAATAACCAATCGGATTACAGGACAGCGAGAACAAATATCATTGCAGAACACTTTGCTGTTATATCTTCGACTCGATGCAGAAAATGCCATTGTTCATTCTGACATAATATGTTAACTGTTTCGTGTTATAGTTTATAGATTCCAGAGTGTCCTTTTAAAGCGACAGTTCACTGACTATGTACCACAAGGAGAAGTCCTATATCATTACATATCAATTAATAATGCAGGAGCAAGAAGAGGATTTATAAATTCGATGACAGGTAACAACAACAGTTGTATGGTTTAATGCGAAGCGTGATTAGCCCAATAGACGTAATCACAATTCCTTTTGTATTTTTTTCTATTATTTAAATTCATTCTAGAAATCTGTTATGAATATAAGAAAAGTATTATTTGCATTATTCTACTTTTTTAATTCCACGTGGAATTAGAAAATGAAGGATGAAATAATTGTTATTCCTTGTCAATTACTCCGCCGTTAATTTCCCAGTACATGTAGTATCATAGTGTCTAGTTACGTAGGAACCCAATATGAAAGCTACAAGAGTAGCAAAATATTAATATTCTTCCTTATCACATCTATTTGGCTGTCTGCTTCCGAAATACACGATGTGTTCCATTGTTATATGGCGTCATAACTCGCACATACCTCTGCAAGGCATCCTACAAGTCGCAGGTACATTTCACCGCTAGGAGGTGTTGAATCCGGTATTGAAGTTGATATGAAAGTTGATATGGAACATGCGGGTCGAAAAGTTTCAAAAGTTAATGATTTCTGCAGAACACACTAATGTACATGTCCTATTAATATGAACTTCCTATCTCTACCCTCTAAGGGGATTCCGCACTACTTCTTTTATCGAAAACTAGCTTAAACCCGCGGCTCCGCTCGCGTGTTAGTTGATTATGATAGATCAGTTAACTATCAGTAGTGTGCTATGAGACTGGTTTTGAAGGATGAGATGAAATACCTTCTTTAGAAGCAAACATTTTTAATCAACATTATCAGGAAAGTAAATAGTGTAGATCAAATCACACGTAAAAAGCACTCGTTTCGAAGAATCCAATCACGAAATTCAACAATAATGATTCTAATAATATCACAGATCGATCACTTGATGTAATGCGCGAAACGTCAAATCGATTTTTTTAAAGAGATGTATTAAAAGAAATTACTTTTTTACTGCTTTATTTATTTATTCTTATATTTCCTTATTCGTATGCTTATCCTTCCAGAGAAAGAGCTGAAGACATACTAGCACGCATAGACCAAAGATATAGTCTGTGGCATCACGTTTCGCTGTATGTAACCTCCTTGCTATAGAGTCGCAAACGTCATCGTTAGCCTTCAGTCCGAATTTTTTTTTATAATTTGACGACTTTAACCACCATATCTCCCACCCCCTCATAGCTATCGGCATGGAACTGCTATGGTGTACAACAAAAGACTCCAGACAACAAGTAGACACAGACCATTCGTTTGCGTTCCGTAGTTTTCGCTGTAGAGCGAAATATTAAAAAACACACACACACACACACACACTTAGAATTTTATATACACCGATAACTTTCCATCCCAATATACTCCACCCTTTTATCATTATCAACCCTCAAGCAACAATGCAACCAATAAAACCATTTTCAAAGAGTAAATATAATTTTCAAAGAGTAATTACAGTTTCCACATTTCGCGTTATATTCTTCAAATTACTAAATATCTATAATATCGCCATAAAACCGTGCCTAAAGCCTTGCCCGGGCAGACATTAGTAACTGTACAAATTTTTAGCTCATTATGTCTTGTGGTTCAGACGTGATAAAGGTACACCGAACAGACATTCACATCTATAGATATAGATATATTTAATGAGAATATATGAGTGTACTAGAGAGCCCGGCAATGTTTGGCAGTTGTTAATATGGATGGGATTTGTATGTACATGCTACACTCGTCCCTTCCTTATACAACCTCTGTGCCTACTCCTTTCCTCCCTCTTTGTCGTCTTACGCCTCTCTCTAGCTGGAAACCCGGCGTTGCTCGATAATTTTGTTTGGATCGTGAGTCCATAACTCCATGCACTCCTCCTGCTCTATGCCTCCTCTCTCTCTGTCCATCACCTCCAGCTCCTCGTACGCCACCTCTTCCTCTTCCTCCTGCTCACTCCTTCTGTCCTTCCATCCATCCCCCTTTCTCATTCACCACGTCCCCCGTTCTCTGCCAATCTTCATCTGTCTCCTCTCTAAGTGTTCACAGGTTTGTAAACCCATTGGACCAAACTGCTATGGTCATCAGTCCCTAGACATACAAACTACTTAAACGAGTTTTACTAAGGAGAACATACACACCCATGCCCGAGGGAGGACTCGAACCTCCGGCGGGAACGACTGCCCAGTCCGTAGCATGATCCCTTAGACCACATAGATATTCCGCTCGGCTGTCCGCTTCGTCTGTTCATTCCCTTCCCTGTATATGAAAAATTGCATCAATGTGCCAAATTTCATGTTGGATGGTCAAACGAGTTCGAAGAGTGTGGTAAGGAATTCTTCATCATGTGCCATACGAAACACTATAAAAACAATGATGTACGTCTTTTTTCAAAAGTCAAGTGTCCAAAATTTCATAAATATCGGAAAGGAACTGTAGATTGGTGTCGAAGTCTGTTGTAAAACACCCATTGCCGTAAATCATACGAAATCTTATGTAGACAGTTCCATACTGTCCCTTTTGCTGTGAAGGTCAGGTGTGCAAAATTGGCATCGCATTAAATATGAATTTAATCCGCAGTTGCCAAAATCACCAATTGCGGCTTTGCAGATTTTTCAGCGCCAAGTAGTGGGTCCAATTGTGAATCCACGCCATTCAGGAACCAACTCAATCCCACAAAAAATTCCCTCGTTTTTTTTTCGCGGTATTTTACTGAAAATAATAGCACAATTACAATAAAATAAAATACACGAAAAATTAAAAAAGCAAGATAATGTTGTAAGTACATTTCAAAAACAAGTGTAACGTTAAATTAATTGTACCATCAACAAAACGTTTGAAGACTGATAACCTTGCAGTTTTGTCCCCCTAAAACCTACAAAACGTTTGAAATATACAAACGGCCCATTTATTGGATATTTACGTAACCTGGATAGCAACATTTCAGCTATCCTATCTTCTAAGATGGAACAAATGTCACCCAGTGACCAAAATTAGTTTAAGGTCAGTTGAGTATCTTCAGAGTTTAACAAAGCCATATACGTGACACGATATATAGACGGCGAGTCAAAAGTCAGAGTACAGGCTTTTCTATCAAAACCCTGCAGGAATTGGGAAAACTGAATATTCCAGTAAGATACGGGTGACGCGATCTTCTTTTACGGTATGAACATCGGCGCCATCTTGAAATCCGACAACTTTTTCTTTTATTGAAAGTGTGTCGTCTGATATATCAATTGTCGGCCGCGGTGGCCGAGGAGACTGAGGCGCTTCAGTTACGGTCTTCACGGCCACTACGGTCGGGGGTTCGAATCCCCCCTCGGGCATGGATATTTGTGCCGTCCTAGTTCGTAAGTAGTTCATAAGTAGTTTGTAAGTTAGGGACTGATGACCCCGTAGTTAAGTCCAATAAGCCTTACAAACATTTGAACATTTTTTTTGATATATCAATTTATTTCAGCATTTTCTGACAGATTGATTTCTGTAAACAGATTCGACCTAGTAGTTACGGTTTAAAAGTTACAAGACTGCTTGTTTTGAGGTACAGACTGTACTGTTCTCCACAATGAACTTTTATTGACTGCCTTAAAATGCTGTTCCTCTAGGTCAACGCAGTTTTGAATGCGATGAATCCAATCGTTCTTCACCATGGCGGAGTGGCCTAGCGCATTGATGCCCTATGCTCCGATGCGCGACGCCATTCCCCGTCGGAGGTTCAAATCCGCCCTCGGGCATGGATGTATATGTCGTCTTTAGTATAAGTTAGTTTATAAGTATTTTGTAAGTTTACAGATTGATGACCCCGAAGTTAAGTCCATAAGCTTAACACAGGTTTGAAAAATCGTCGTTCACACACAGGACGACTTCCGGGAGAAATACTGACATATTTCATTGCGTTGCTCCAAATGGTATTTGTTTCTTGTTTTCTATGCATATACGATTTGCCTTAAATGAACCCAGAGATAAATGTCAAGTTGTCTGAGATCAGATGAGCTGGGTGGCCACTCTATACAACCACTTGATACAATCCAATGGCAAGAACATCCACCATTTAAACACTGACGAACAACTTCTCCGTAGTGTGGTGGAGTCGCATTTTGTTGAAAGTAAAAGGGAAAGATGCCATCTTCATTGAGGAATAAGGGATACTCCACTTCTTGCAGAATTTCTAGGTATATTTGTGTAATTATTTTTTGCTCGATAAAAATGGCTGCAGTTTCACGGGTATTCCACATTCTACACTACACCATAACCTTTACCTTTGAAAGTTCCTCTAGTGAGGATTCTAGTTACGTCAGTGTCTGTGGGTTGTGACGGCTGACTTCACAAAAAAGATTTGCATCGCTGAAGGGATGCCGCGTGCAAAAGAGAAACCCTGTCGTAACTTATGAACCATTATTTCC
The DNA here is from genome assembly GCA_026315105.1 of Locusta migratoria. Taxonomy (NCBI): domain Eukaryota; kingdom Metazoa; phylum Arthropoda; class Insecta; order Orthoptera; family Acrididae; genus Locusta; species Locusta migratoria. The sequence continues at coordinate 726,976,942 of CM048755.1, read as the reverse complement.
ACGTCGAGTCTCGAATCCGTTTAAAGGAATGAAACTGTCAGGAAATGCTGATGTTTTGTGCTATATCACTCGACCGACTTCCCGTTAAAAAAAATTTGTCTTCGATTCAAGATTGCTGATTTCAAGATGGCGCCCATGGTCGGTAAATATCGTAAAACATAGAACACTTTACCCGTATTTTACTGAAAGAATCAAGTTTCCAAATTCCTGCAAAAATTTTGAAATAATAGGGTGTACTGCAATTTCTAACTCTTCCTGTAGGCGCAAAAATTAATGTCGCAAATGAATAAATAAAATTCATCATATAACTCTGATGAATACAGAATATTTATGTCTAAATGCTAGCTTCAATGATTTGAAATTCACGTGGCTGAACGAAGAAATATTTTCTCAAAAAGGAAGGTCATCGTCGCAACCTGCTGATGTTTTAGAGTAGCTGTGTTAGCTGTCTGATTGATGCCTATAAACAGCACGGGCTACATCGGACCTTCTTTTTTTTTTCTTTTTTTTTTCTTTTTTTTTTCTTTTTTTTTTCTTTTTTTTATTATTATTATTATTATTCTTATTATTATTATTATTATTATTTTTTTTTTTTTTTTTTTTTGCGTGTCTCCTTCCTCCCCTTCAACCCGTCCTTGCTCTCGCCAATTTTTGCCTTCTCGGCCCGGCTTCATTGCCTTTAAACTGAATATTTCTTGAAAGAAAAATTAAACTTCCTCTTCTGCGGTGGTTACCCGTATTAGTGTGAGGGTCCACTTCTTCTTCTTCTTCTTTTTCATAAATATAACCAAAGCTGCTTGCAAGGTGTCGGGACAGTATGTGCACTTAGTAGCTGTCTCTCCTTGCCAGTAAGGAACTAAAAAGTGTGGAACGTTCTTCTTAGGGTGAAAAACTAAAGAGAAATAAAGGAAATAAAGAAATCCTCTCCGCGGTTAGTTCAGTCACATGGAAGCCTCCAGCGTTCGTCTTCTCGAATTGGTCTTGCAAGTGGTCCGTTTCAGTTACAACTTTTACTGTTTCCGACGTGTAGTTTTGCATGCGTCTTCTCATAACACTGATGGCTCCATGGCTTTAATAGCCGCGTTTCTGTGAGCACTAAAGTCCATAACTTGATACTATCTGTAATATCTTTATGTCTTCACCATAATTTTCAACATATTTCCGTATGTGTTCGTGTAATCACTTTGTAGTCTTATTTTGTCATGTTCGTATTCCAAGTAAGCGCGATAATCGGCAAGTGATGCTGAACGGTTATAGATGGCATAGACAGCAGTGTGGCCTAAAAGCCAAATCGCTGCATTGTTCTTCTTACGGGGGTACCTCAGTTTTTCTGGTCGTAATAACTCTACAATATCTATGTTTTGCGAAACCGTTCGGTCGATAATGGCCAATCTGCATCGCATGAAATCCACGATCAACTCAGTTGTACCGCAGGTGAGTCTGTGAATTAATGTGTCCACGTATCCACAGTTTGTACAGGCGGGTGTTGGGGCCAGGTGAATGTTGTTAAGTTTCTCATTAGTCGGCACTTTATCATTAACAATTATGTACCACATTGATTTGATGCGTGACGGTAGTATAGGACTGTGCACGTTTCTCCAGATTGTATTCCATTTTGAATGTGGATATTTGTTTGTTATCCGGTTTTCTCGGCCATCTGTTGTTAAGAAGTTGTAGATATTCTTATTCGTATAGGGCGGGTTGATGTCATCAGCGTGCTTTATATAACTGAATTCTCTGTAGTAAAATCTGACATGGCGAAAGTTTAAAGGTATTGCAGCTTCATAAATTGGTGGCATCAAACTGCTCGGCTTCCAGTGTGATATTAACCATTGGGTTAGGCTCGGCGTCCGTTTATTTATAATTTTACTAATGCGACCGATTAGTAAAGTCCGGCATTTATATCTGGCGTGAATTAAACCAAGCCCTCCGCGTTCACGAGGTAAGGTTAAGGTGTCAAAGCAGACTTTAAAAATATGGCCCCTTAGAACGTACCAGCAGAACGCCTTCTGGATACTATCTGCTAGGTGATTTGACACCGGTATGATCTGGCCCAAATAAAACATCCTGCTCGCTATCGATATCCTGACTGTGTGCACTCTTTGCAACAAATCCAAATCTCTGTCAGAATAAATACGAGTTGTGGCTCGGATCTTGTGTAACATGTCTGTCCAATTCTTTGTTGCCATGGCATCTGGTGTCGCGCTCCAGTAGACTCCAAGCGATTTATGTTGCACTTTTGTTTCACACCAGTCTAGGTAGGTGGTGTTGCCGATGCCTCTTCCTATGTGCAGCAGTGTTGTTTTCTTCGTATTCAACTTCGCTCCGGTTGCTATGTTAAAAGTAGTAATTACTTCCCTCACTTTCGCCAGATCGTCCGTGGATGTTATTGCCAAACATACGTCATCCGCATATGCAATGCAAGCAATTTTCCACATTCCTATACTGATTCCCGCTGTCGCGCGTGTTATGCTTGCTAGCAAAGGCTCGACAGCTATGGCGTATAAAGCCATTGATAGAGGACAACCTTGCCGGATAGATCTCCTTATGGGTAGTGTCTCAGTCATGTGACCGTTAATCAACACACGTGATGTAGCATTAGAGACACAGTTCTGTAGCAGGTGGAGAAAACGTTGCCGAAACCCCATCCTCGACATTGCCTTGAATAGATAGTCGTGGCTGATACGATCATAGGCTTTTTCAAAATCTAAAAATAGTAGGGCGCCGGGTTCATCATTTTCTGTTAGGGTACATATAATATCCCGTAATTCGCAGGCGGCTGATATCACACTGCGTCCCGGTAATGCGCTGTACTGGTATTCGCCTAGTATCTTATGTAACACTGATTGCATCCGCTTCTTGATTGCCCTCGTTATAATTTTATAATCCGCATTTAATAGCGTAATAGGGCGCAATTCCTGAATCTTCTTGCTGTTTCCTTTCTTCTTCAGCGGCACAATAAACCCTTCTTTCAGTTCATTCTGGATTGTTTGAAGTAGGTACATTTCGTTTGCAATTTGTGTTAAGGTTGGGCCCAATATATGCCAGTAGTGTTGATATAGTTCAGAACATAGTCCATCGGGTCCGGGAGACTTCCGCTTTGCTGCATTGTGTACTGCCTTTTGAATATCTTCCTCGGTGAAAGGAGCTTCGAGGCCCTCGTTGTCTTCGTCAGAGAGGAGGGAGACTATTTCGTCAGTGACGTCATGAGAAGATCTATCATTTGTCTCGTGCCTGTCATAGAGGTCCTTATAATAGCTGTATACCCGTTGTATTATGTCACGTTGTCTAGTAGATATGTTCCCTGCACCATCATCTACCTCTTCAATTAGTTTTGCTTTTTGACGTCGCAGTGTCCGTAGGGTGTGGTATAGCGTCGCCGTTTCCTCCGTTGCAATGTCTTTCGGCTGGGAACGTGTTATTGTGCCCTCCAGTTGTTTGCGGTACAAATTTGTTATCTTTGCCTTGTACCTTTTGATGCGCCGGTAAGCATCCTCAACTCTGACATCTGCGGAATGATAAAGATCCCGAAGGCAAGAAAAATAGAATTCTATGGTCCGTTTATTCCAATAGGACTTTTGGTAAGCATAACTCTTTATCGTTGAACGAATTTTGGGTTTCGCTCTACGTAACCACCATTCAACAGTTGATCTGTATTGGGTTCGGGAGCGTTGTACGTTCTCCCACACTCGCTGGATTTCCTCATCCAGTTGTTTGTCTCGTAATAGACTCACGTTCATCTTCCAGTAGCCTCTCCCGCGAAACACTTGGGGGTGCTGGAGGTTTATATAACATTGGTGGACACTGTGATCAGAGAAGCCGACGGGTGAAATGTCACTGTTCACTACATTGGGAGCGAGAGTTTCGGACACATAGATACGATCAATCCGGCTGGCCGAATTACTCGTTATATGGGTATACGCGATGCGGTTTCCATGAATTTTTTCCCAGGTGTCTATCAAATTGATCCCATGGACTAGGTGGTCAAGTTCTAAACACTTGTTGAAATGTGGTGTCTGATCTTTGGCTGAGATTACACAATTAAAATCTCCCCCAATAATACAGTTCGTGGCACATTCGATGATTAAAAAAGGCACCTCATGTTTATAGAAGGAGGAGCGTTCCCGTCGGCGGTTGTTGCCCGACGGCGCATACAAATTTATAAGTTGAACGCCATTAATTTTACAGGCTATGCCACGACCATTTGTAAGTCGAACGATATGCGAGTGAGGAATGCCATCTCGTAGCAAGATTGCCGTTCCTGTGTGGTCTTCTTCACTGATGTTCGTGAGTGTGACAAACCCCTCTACGTTTGGCTCCACGCTAACTTCTTGAAGGAGCCCAATATCTACGTTCGTGTTATATAAGAAGTCCTTAAGCGTTCTAAATTTTAATTCACTCTGGATTCTACAGATATTAATAGTTGTTATATTGTATGTAAAATTACCATTCATTTTTGGGGAAAGATTCAAGTAACATTATATACTGCTATATCAACACAAAAACACATATTATTATAAGCTATGTTTGGTACTCGTTAGTATCCATTCCGTCATATTGCGGAGACGGTTCATCCAAAACTTTTTGTAAACATGGGCCGTGATCTGTTCTATCTGCGGAAGTGGTGGCGGGTGCTCCTAGATTTCCAAGTTGCTGATATTTTAATTTTGCAGCAACTTGTTGTGCTACAGGCCTCAACTGATTGGCTACTTCAGCAGCACCCCCACGAGCAACCCGTATTTTCTTTTTTTCAGGGGAGGTTTGCCCTTTAACTTCCTTCTGTGAATCCGATGACGACTTTTTAGATTTTTTTGCGCCAGAGACCGGTCTATCAGAAGTCATCAAAGGTTTGTCAAGGGTTCCATGGGAGTCTGTCACGCCTTCGTCGAGTTTTTCTATCTGTTGTGGAGTATTACCGTTGATGGTTGCAGGTACACACGGAGAATCAGTTGGGGAGGTGTCGGAAGTCGCACTTGTCGTGTCCGACGATGCATCGGGCGCGCCCTCTTTCTCTCCGAGAACATCCGTCAAAGGTGTGTCACCCGCTGGGTTACATATGACAGAACTCAGTTCGGCAACAGCACTTAATTGTGGGGTCGGTTTGTTGCCTTCACGAGCTTCCGACATTTCAACGTCATCGCTCCACGACAGTGCATTTGTTGGCGGCACTACAGAGTTTGCTGCCGCGGCAGCTAGCACTACGTCATCGGGAGGGGTGGCGTCGCGCTCCGTTCCAGTAAACAAACGGCTGGCGACTGAGGCATACTGAGGGCGCGGTCTGCCTTCCGCATCGACCTCGACGGGGAGCTGAACTGGTGCACGCCTGCGTGGACATTCCGCTCTAAGATGTCCAGGCAGATTACAAGCGGAGCAAGTGCGTGGTTGTCCCTCATATACCACGAGAGCCCTGAAGCCACATACATTAACGAAGGACGGTATGTGTGACTGAAGGTCAATTTTAACTGTTCTCACACCATTATCGACCTTGTAATGCATGTTGCCGCCCCAACGATCAGCAGTCACTGCATATACTGTTCCAAATTTCGATAGCGCCTGTTTGATATGCGTAAATTCAAGTTCAAACGGTAGCAGATGCATTATAACATTCCTGTGACCCAAACCGGCGTAGGAAATAGAAACTCGACTCACCTCGCCTGTGCTGCTCTTATACTCGGCTGTTCCATTTGTTTTGTCCATTATCCTTTGGCACCAGTCGTCGTTCCGTAGCTTCACAATGTGCTCGTTACTTAGAAAATCGTATGCCATCCCAAGAACATCCTCTTCTGGTACTTGAAAACATCCGTGGAACCAATCATCAAATTCGTATATCTTAGGTCGTGCAACACCGATAACGAAACTGAACTTCAATGTATACTTCCGCAAGTGCGACTCCATTTCAGACACTAAGTATCACACAGCGCGCGCGAAGTAAACAAGCAGCGGCGGCACCGAAGACCGCAGCAAGCACACGAACCGACCGCTACGGCGGTCTGGCCGCGAATGACCTTCTGGCAACGATATTCGTTTCAGCAATATTTCTATTTTGTTCGGTTCGTTCGACTATCGTACGAGAATACATGCTCATTCACAATAAATACTAATTTCTATAACAGAGTATAATCTGGAAGAATACAAAGATCGCGAAATTCGATAGGAAAAGTTGAAATTGACCGTTCATTCATATACAGTCTGCGTGTCCGGTACAAATAATAAGAATTTTATGGAATGCACAGTTTGCTTACGGTCTGATAACAGATGGCGCTCATAATCATTGTGTGCTTTTCTGAAGAAATGAAAAATTATTTTTTAATTTGCAAATGTGAGGATCAAATCTTGTGTAGTGGCCTACTGCCAAGTTAATAAATATTTAAGTCCTGGAAGATATCTGAAGAATTTTGTAATAAATTCAAATAAAATGCAAAAGCGTATGTAACTTTTTGTTCCACGGAAATAGGATCTAACCGTGTTTTTGATTACTAATAAAATTGAAATTATCTTTGTAGTAGCTCACTATTAATATATGAAAATGTAAATAGTTTGGTTATTTTCAAATTGTGATCAAATAGAGAGCACATGCAAGACAGTACTGAAATTGTTCCGTCGCGGTCGTGGCGTATTAGCCGTGAGCACGGGGACTCCGTGTTGCGGTCGGGTGCTTCCTCGGACAGGGGTGTTTGTGTTGTTCTCTAGTTATCTTATCTTAGTTTAAGTAGTTTGTAAGCTCCGGACTAATAACCACGGAGTTGAGTCCGATAGATTTACAAACATCTGAACGTTTTCTTTCGCTAGAAAATACAACAGAAACGATATGCAACTGCTGGCTTGTATACATAAATGACTCTTCGGAGGTAACTGCTAAATTTTTCATTGCTTCTACGTTATTATTCGAGCATAATAAGGTAGAAAAGATACAAACATGTTGCACAGAGTTAGTAAATATCATTTATGGAGTACTGCAGTGAAAATCATTAGAATGTTGTGCCAACCAAGATAGGAGCATGCGTGTTTCATGAAACAACTTTTGTTATTTAAAATTCATTAAATTCACTTCATAAGATGCACTTCGTTCCACGCGAGAAGGAATTGTGTGACTTGGTTCTAAAAGGGCCAATGTCAAAAATCGTAGTTTTACGGTATAAGCTTCAGAATATTTTCTGTAATTTTCTGAAAAATATTATCAGTATATTTGGGACTCAAATCTTAAAACCCCAGTATCTCTCATTCTATATGATTTAGACATTGGCCGTTTTATCATTATGAAGACTTCGTAAAAACTAAGGTCTACACTATTAAAACCAGTTTTGATAAATACTGACATTCGTCCTTTTAGAACCAAGCCACAGAATGTTCCGGATAGTTGCAAGAGATTCTGGCATGCCAGTAACATTCCTCTGTGAAACTCATTTATGTGGCGGCGTAATTCGCGCATACCTCTGCAAGGCATGCTGCACGGCTTCTCAAGTCACCCTCACCCATTGCCTTCCTTTTATATGGACCATGAGAGCCACAGGTACATTTTAGCAGTAGCAGGTGTTGCACACCGATATCGAAGCTGATATGGAGCACGCGGATCGACAAGTTTCAAAAGTTAATCATTTCTGCAGAACATACTAATGCACATGTGCTGCTAATAGCAGGCCCGTCAATATTTCACAGTTGATAATATTGATGGGATTTGGATATTTATGCTACATTGATTCCCCTCTCCTCTCTGCCTATTTTTTAGCTTCGTCTTCGTTCTCTACCCCTCTCTCTGTATTAGGTACCTTAAACCGCGGCGTTGCTCTACGTCTTGTTTATGCCAGTGTACTGTTAGTCCATTCACTCATCTACCCCTCATCACTCTCTGTCCCTCTCCTCCTGCACCTCATCCATCTTTCCCGCCTGCTCTCCTCCGCCTTCTCTTCCTCTTCGTCCTCGTCACCCCTTATATCCACCCATCCATCCCCCTGTCTCAGCCATTACCTCAGTTCTTTACCAATCGTCTTCTGTCCTCTTTCTCAGTTCATTTCCTTCCTTCCCTATGTACAAAAATTGCATACATGTGCGACGGTGAATGGTCAAACGGTGTCTTTGTAAAGTAAGGTGCTATCCACCATGCACCATACGAGATCATACGTAGATCGCGATGTTCCTCTTATTCTGAAGGTCAAGTGACCAAAATTTCATCGAAAAGAAACTGTGGATTGCTGTCGAAGTCAGTTGTAAAATAACCTTTGCCTTATATCATACTAAATCTTACGTAGACTGTTCCATAGCGTACCTTCTGCTGTGAAGGTCAGGTGTACAAAATATTATCGCAATCGGATGATTGCGGCAGCGTATTAAATACGAATCTAATCCGCAGTAACCAAAATTAGCAATTCCGACTTTGCAGATTTTTCAGCGCCACCTACCTCGCCCAAATGTGAATCCAGAAACGAACTCAATCACATAAAAGTTTCATCAATATTGATTCAGAGGTTTAAGAGTTCAGTGTCAGACACACTGCTCTTACAGTACATTTGATTCGTGCCTCTTGTTTATGTTAATTTTTTTTTCTGGCGATATTTTACTGAAAATAATAGACTGCACAATTAGAATATAATGAAATACGCGAAAATTTTAAACAGAACGGTTATGTCGTAAATAATTTTTGAAGAACACGTGTAACGTTAAATTAATTGTAGCTTCAGCGAAACGGTTCAAATGGAGAAACGATGCCCTCTATTGGATACTTAGACAAACTAGGTAACAACATGTCAACTATCGTATATCTTGGAACAAATTTCATCCACTGAGCAAAATTACTTTAAGAGCAGTTGATAATCTTCAGTGTTTACGAAGGGCAAACTTAGTGATACGATATATTGAGGGTGAATCAAAATCGCAGCCGCGGCGGATTAGCCGTGCGCATTGGAGCGCCGTGCTGCGGTGCGCGCGGCCGTTCGCGTCGGGAGTTCCAGTCCCCCCTCGGGCATGTTCAAATGTTTGTATAGCTTATGGGACTTAACTACGGGGTCATCAGTCCCTAAACTTACAAACTACTTATGAACTAGCTAATACTGAGGACGGCACAAATATCCGTGCCCGTGGGGGGATTCAGCCCCCGACCGTGTTTGGTGTTTGTGTTGTTCTTAGATTAGTTTTCCTTAGTTTTAGTAATCTGTTAGCTACAGACTAATAACCCAGGAGTTGAGTCCGATAGATTTACAAACATTTGATCAAAGTCGCAGCACAATCTTTTCTTCCAAAGAATCTGCAGGAATTTGGAAATCTGAATATTCAAGTAAGGTATGTACCGAATACTAGGGCCATCTCGAAATCGGCCAATCCTTTTGTTTTCTTTTAATTGTAAAGGGCGTCGTGTGAGATATCAGATAATACCAGCATTTTCCGACAAGTTGATTCCTGTAAACAGATTCGACATAGCAGTTATGGTTTAAAAGTTAATTAACATTTTGTTTAGAGGTACAGACTGGACTGTTCTCCATAATTAATGGTTACTGAATGTCTTAAACATGCTGTTCCTCATAATCAACTCAGTTTTGAAAGCGCTGAATACGATCGTCGTTCACTCTCAGGAGGATTTCCGGAAGAAATACTGACACGCACTTCTTCATTGCGTTGCTCCAGGTGGTATATACTTGTTTTCTCTGCATATACGATTTGCCTTAAATCGACCCACAGATAAACGTTACGTTGTGTGAGAACAGATGATCAGTGGACATTCTACAGAACCACGTTATACAATCAAATGACCAGAAATTTTACCATTTAATCACTGACGAATAATTGCTGCGTAGCGTGCTGAAGCCCCATCCATTTCAGCGTAAGAGGGAAAGCTGCTATCTTTTTTTTATAACTAAGGGAAGCACTACTTCTGGCACCTTTGTTGGTTTCTTTGAGAAATTATTTTCTGCTCACTGATAGTGGATCCAGTTTTACAGTTATCCCACATTCGACACCACACCATAATCCTCACGTCAGCAGCTACCTTTGTAATTTACATCCATTGTGTATTATTGTTACTCCCGTGTGGGTTGTGACGGTTGGCTTCACAACTGACAAAAAGTTTTCATCACTGAAGAAGAAACCGTGTTCAAAAAAGGAAACTCGTAACTTTTGAAGTATTATTTTTATGTCGAATCTCGAATCCGTTTCAGGAATGAAATTTTCATAAAATGCTGATAGCTTTTGCGACATCACTCGACCCCTTCCCCGTTGAAAAGGAAAGAATATTATCTGAGATTAATGATTGCCGATTTCAGGCTAGCGCCCATGATCGTATAATGATAGACCACCTTTCCCGTATTTTATTGGAAGTTTTAGGTTTCCCAATCCTGCAGAGATTATGAAATAAAGGGGTGTACCGCAAACTTTGACTTACCCTGTACCATAAGAAATAATGTCACCAAGGAATAAATAAAATTCAGCAAATAACACTGACGGATAGAGAATATTTATGTCAAAAGTAAGCTTCGTCGATTTGAAATTGACATGTCCGTACGAAGAAAGCTTTTCTCAAGAGGAAGGTCATTGCCGCGGCCAGCTGATAATTTTAGAGTACGGATGTTACCCGTACGGAGCCTCGAGTCACCGTTCCTGGTTGATTCCCATAGACAGCGTCGACCACATTTTTTTTTCTCTTACATATCTGCTCCTGGGGAAAAACTTCACTTCAACATCCCAGCGCATTGACAGCTGCAGAGTTCGGCTTCACGTAATATTTGTTTAGGAGGTGTTTCCACCACTCCGTTCTTGATCGATCCATGCTTCTGTTTTCTGGAATTTGTGTTTTTCCACTTTACATTTTTGGTTTCTCACAACTTTACATTTAATTTTATTTGTTTATTTTTCCTCGTCTCTTAACTCTGCGCTTGTCTCGTGCCGTGGGCGTCGTTTCAGCAAGGTTTCGCCAAGGGACACATGAAACGGTGTAATCGCTCCTTCTGGCGTAGGAACTCCGAAAAGAAATTTTCAATGTGAAATAAGACGACAGATTCTGTCGGGGGACATTTTTCCCATACGAAACGGAAAGCACTTCTGATGCATCTCGCAGACGTCAGAAGGTTGAAAACAGCACTAAAAGGAAAACACCACAAGGAGTAAAAAAAAGAAGTTTTGTTTAAAGCACAGATGAAAATCTCGGCGTGTTCTAATTTTTCAGATGTCACAATCTGGGTCTTGTAGTGGGAACAGTTATGATTCAAGTCCTTCTTCCTGTGTCAAACAATAGAATTTTCAGAAAATAGGCGAAATTTTTCTTATAGTGCCGCGATGTCATTAGGATATGGTGCTGCAGCTGTAGGTATAATAGAAAATCCTCTTTGCTTTTATTTGCTTCAGTGAGGATGTAGTGGACTGTTTGACCTTTTAACCAATTGACGGCGTTCCGTTTTGTATATGGATAAGGCACACTGTCGGGAGTCAAAAAATCTGCAGGCTTGATTGTGTCTGGTACGGTTCGGGTGATTGTGGCTATCATTTGCCTAGCGAGTAGGCAGACTGCTGCCACGTTATTGCAGACAAATCTATGTTCGTCAGTGTCTGATATGCTACAGTTTCCACACAGCGGCGAGTCCACTAAATGGATGGCGTGAAGTTTGGTCTTGGTGGCAAGTTTTCTGTTCACAGCTTTGTACCATGTAGTTCTCACATTGGTCAGTAAATGACGGGTGCTGATATTCTGCCATATTATTCGCCAGTCATATTGAGGGTACTTTTCTTCTACCACGTTTCTACTCTTGGTTTCCATTAATTTGTCATACACTGCCTTCACTTTGGTTAAGTTCGTGGTACAGACTCTGGTCCGAATGTAGCTAAGTTCAATTAAAAACTGTTTAAAATGGTGAAAGCCAATAGGAACGTGGCGCACATCAATTGGTGGATCCATTGCCCCAGGGGCTATTTCCTCTAGTAGATGGGACGTTAAACTGTGTTGCGTCTTCCGCCACAGTTTATATGTGGTGCACACGAATAGAGCTCGGGATTTCAGAGCAACATCAATAAGTTTAAGTCCTCCCTTATCCGCGGAGAGAGTAAGAGTGTCAAACTTGACCTTAAAGATACTTCCTTGACTTACGAAATGGCCCAGAGCAGACATGATTCTAGCTGTTGTTTCACCGGGTAAAGGTAAAACTTGTGCCACGTAGTGTAGTTTCGAAACTATATACATGTTAGCAAAGGCTGCCTTTTGAATGTCATCAAGCTTTCTTACACGTTGTTCCTTGACGCATGCTCGCACACTTGCGAGTAGTTTCGTAGAGTTGGCAGCAATGGTATGCTGTATGGTGGACCTGTAATCGATGCCCAGTATTCGTTTGTTGGTGACCACATTGAAGTCTTCTATGCCCTGCAACGACATTCCAGCCCCTATGCTCATGATGCTGGATTTCGTTTTGTTGAGTTTCGCACCCGAAGCAAGTTCGTAGTTAGTGAGCACCTGAAGTGTCTTCTCGATGTCATTTGCACTCGTGATAACAAGACCTACATCATCGGCGTATGCCTTGCAGACAATAGATTGACCATGGATGCACAATCCTTGCAGTCGTTGCTGTAGAGTGGCTAGGAGGGGCTCAATGGCAATGGCGAACAAAGCCATGGACAGTGGACACCCTTGTCTGACTGAACGTGTGAAGTCCAACGGTTTCGTCATTTGTCCATTGATCATAATCCGGGACGTGCTATTTCGCAAAATCCTTTCAACGACGTTGACAAAATTATGGGGAATCTCCATCGCGGACATAGTTTTGAGAAGGTAATTATGGTCCACCCTATCGAAAGCTTTCTCAAAGTCAAGTGTCATGATAGCGCACCGTAGCCGGAGAACATCTGCTGTGGCAATGATGTCTCTATATTCGCAGACCGTTTGAATGATTGACCTCCCCTTACCCACACTTGTCTGATATGGGCCAGTGACCTCGTGCAGTATCAATTGTAATCTTCGAGCGAGTACGCGCGCCATAATTTTGTAGTCGCTGTTCAGGAGACTAATGGGTCGAAGATGGTTTACGGAAATGCTGCCGGGGCGTTTCGGAACTAGCACGATAATACCTTCCAGAAACTCCTTCGCGATTTCTCTGTCAGTGGTCATTAGTTCATTGCATACGAGGAGCAGTTTAGACTTCATCTGCGCTTGGAAGGCCTGGTAAAATTCTGCTGGAAGGCCGTCAGGACCCGGCGATTTATTTTTGGGGCTCTGCGCGATAGCTGTTGTCAGGTCGTCATCGTCAATCTCCGCGATAAGTCGCTGCGATGCCTGTCTGCTGAGTCGGCCCTGCAGATTCCGTAACAAGTCCTCTTGAGCTTCGTTATCTACTGGGCAGCCTAACATGATGGATGAAAGATGGCTGTAGATTGCCTCTTTAATGTCTCTCTGTGTTGTGAGGACGGTACCGTCAGTTCCTTTTAGTTCCGTGATTATTTTTCTGTGTGCTCTTTTCCTTTCGCGCATAACGTGGTACATCGAGGTTTCTTCATGTGGGGCGGCAGCCTGCGTTCTCGCACGAATTTGGAAACCCTCTAATTGTTTGCGCTTCAGAGCCAGAATTTTGGATTTTATCCGCTTGATCGCGACGTAGTTTTCAATGACTGATTGGTCCAATTTGTAAAGGTCCCGCAAGCATTGGAAATAAAATTCTGCCGTTGTCTTGAACCAAAAACTTTTTTCCTTCGAGTAATCTATGAACATTTTCCTCAATTTCGGCTTCGCGCACTTGATCCACCAGGTCAAAGCAGAATTATACGAAGTAAATTTATTTTCACAGTCCTGCCATGTTTTTTGGAAACGCTCGCGGCATTCGGCATCTTTTAAGTGTGATACGTTGAGCTTCCAGTAGCTTCTTCCTCTGTAGGTACCCTGTCTCGCCATATTAATGGTGCATATAAAGGCAGCATGGTCGGTGAAGCTGGTGGGCCACACTTCTGTGTGTAAGATACGAGTCGTCAAGTTGTTAGAAACATACATCCTGTCTAAGCGGCTGGCCGAATGGTTAGTGACGAACGTAAACCCGGGTGCATCCCCATGGCTGTGCTCCCACGCATCGGTTAAACTGAAACCGTTGATGATGTGTTCCAGTTCGGGAGACGGATTGAAGTTAGGGAACTGATCTTTGCGATGGAGGACACAATTGAAGTCACCCGCAAAAAGGATCTCGGCTTGATGCTCTCCAAAGAGAGGGACAATTTCGTGTTGAAAAAATTCTGCTCGGTGACGGCGGTTGCTGCTCCCAGATGGCGCATATATATTTATGATCCGGGTATTGTGAACAGTACAAGCGATCCCCCTGTTGTTGACGAGTTTTTCCACATTCGTTACTATTATTCCTTCCTTAAAAAGTATAGCAGTCCCTAGGTCACCATCGCTTCCAGCATTTATGACAGCGTGGTATCCATATATTTCTTGAAGTGCAATGTCGGTTACTTCCTGCAGTAAAATGATGTCGATATCCGCCGCGTACAGAAAGTATTTCAAGCTATGTAATTTTAATGTACTGCGTATGCTGGTGATGTTCAGAGTCGCGATTCTATAGGCTTGATAGGTGCTCATGATGTAGTGCGTTTTACAAGGATGACTTGCGGAATTTCGCACCTGTTAGTAGGTGTCGGACACATGACCAGCCTCCGTTTCCTGGTTCTGGAGGGGTGTTCGGTCATCTGAGGTGGCTGGCACGGCGGCAGTAAAGTACGTAGGTTCCCTCATTTCCTCATCTCCGTCCATATCGTCCGCCCAGTTTTTCTGGAATGACGGAGAGAACGTGTTTGTTTCAATAACACAGGAATTTGTTGGGTTAAGGTTGTCGGGTGCTACTCTGGCGAATTGTTTTGCGCCTACAGAGGCGCCACCGGATGCCTTGGAAAACAGGTTGGGCTGAATACAGTCGGAAACTTTCCCTGGACCCTCATTTAACTTCTGCACTACTTGTTTGACCTTCTCCCGCATTAATGGGACAATTTCTTCGGCAGCTTGACGCGCGATTCTGCGTTTCTTCTTTTTCCTGGGTGACTGGCTCTTCGTAGGGCTTGCGGAGTGTTGTGGAACACTTTCCTGTTCGGGATCGGTGGCAGTTTCGTCAGCAGAAGGTACGTCTGATTTCGAACAACTTTCCTGTACTCTCTCGCTGGAGTTTTCCGCAGGGGGTTCTTGCGGGTGTGGTGCGACAGAAACTGCAGCCGCGTGGTCAGTGACGTCCATCAGAGTAACGCTCTGGACTTTGTCAACGGGAGCTACCTGTGAGGGCTCGGTAGGTTCCCGGTCTCCAGAGACTGCCGCCGAGGCCTCAGATACTTCCATCGGGGTTTCACGGTCAGCATAGTTGTTATCCTGAGAAGTATGCAGAACGGGGGCGATGGGTGGGGATCCCGCGACAGCCGCCACGTACGAAATCGGCAGTGAGGACATAGCAGGAGGTCTGACAGATTCACCGGCCGGTAACTGCGCTACGCGCCTCTGCATACACTGTACACGCACGTGGCCCGTCGCCCCACACCCTGCGCACGTTCTGGGCTGCCCATCATACATGACAATGGCTCGGTACCCACACACGTCAATACAGGACGGGATATGTTTCCGTAAATCGACCTTCAGTTGTCTGATGCCATTTAGTACCGGAAACCTATGCGCACCTGACCACCTTTCTGCAATGTTGCTGAGTACCGTGTCATAGGATGACACTACCGCATTAATTTGTTCTCCTGTGACCTCAAAAGGTAATTCAAATATTCTGACTGTTCTTATACCGAAGCCGGTGTGGGTAACAGTAACTTCACTTATGTTGCCATCCGAATGCTTGAATTTATAGCTACCGCCACTAGACTGTAGAACTGTCTCACAAAGATCTGCTGTCCTCAGTTTGACGTAAATAACTGTACTCACGATCGAGAAATGAATACCGACAAGCTCATCTGAGGTAATCTTCACAACTTCTTCAAGAAAACGTTCAAATTCGTAAGAAGTCGGTCTAACGAACGTACGATCGAAGGTGAACTTCAAAGTGTCTTTTCTATTTGGCTGATTCATGGTGTCATCTTCTAATAGTCTCACAAACACAACGACAACAGCGAAAAGCCGCAGCAACACTCCGACTTACCACGCGAGAGCGAGGCGGCCGCAGCACACCGCGGACTTCCTCACGGTACCGCTGTCGCAAGCGGACTAGCCTTTGCAGCTTCATTTCCACATCGGAACTTCCGGCTGTTGCTTTCATTTCAGCAATATTTCTATTCCTGATATGTTAGTTCAACATTCTTACGAGAACACAAGCTTATTCACAAATTAATACTGCTTTCGCTGACAGATCGTAACTGGAAGAAAAACAAGGCCACGAAAATTCATTAAAAATTGTAATTTCCCGTTTATTCACATGTATTGAGTGTCCGAAAAACATAATAAGTATTTTATGTAAAACGCCATTAGCTTACTTTATCTAATAACAGATGGCGCCCATAATCGTTGTGTGCTTTTCTGAAGTAATAAAAAATTACGCTAATATTCTTTATTTTTCATTATGCAAATTTGAGGATCAAATCTTGGTTAGTGGCTTACTGTCACAGTAACAAATAAAAATTCTGAAAAACTTCTGATTAATTATTGAATAAATTCAATTAAAATTCAAGAGGGTATGAAATTTCTCGTACCATGGAAAGAGGACTCATTCTGTATTATTGATTACCAGTAACCTTGACAGAATCTTTTTCTTAGCTCACTACTAAAATGGCAAATGTACGTATATTGGTTATTACCAAAAAATAACAAGTACTGAAATTTTGCTTTCGATAGGATATCGAAGTGGCAACTAACCGCTTTTTTTAGCACTGACTCCCTCCTTTTTATTATTTTTTTATATTTTTTTTTTTTTTTCTGCTGTGAACTCGCAACACTGGAGGGTGCTTTAACAATAAATTAAGAAATGCAGTCTACTTCTACGTTAGATCACGTTGACTTTTACCACATTTGCGTTGAATGTAAAATGTCTTCGGAATATGTAACACAATATAACCAAAAAACTAAACATATTTACTCCTTCATATTCCTTTGCGAAATGAGTACGTTTCCTTACGCAGGTATCCTAAGGATTATCTAGGCAAGGCTACCCCATCCCACTCCTTCTTGTTTTCTGACGAAATATAATTCTCGTATGAGAATTGGAAACTGAAATCGTGCTTCCATGAAGCACAATATAACAGAACATAAAGTTCAAAACTTGAAAAATTAATAAAATAAACTCTTCGCGTATCTTCTTGTTATCCCTTGTTGGAGTGCCTCTACTGGGGTTGGCACTTCATCCCACATCCATTCTGTCGAATACAATTTTTAACATGTTGCCGTACTGTTTCTTATGGTCTTTATATATGTACATATTTTTTCATATTCACTTTTCATACATATTAGAAAATCTATTACATTGTCTGAGCCTGGATTATTGATGACATAGCTGACAAATTTCCCCATCAACCAATTTCTACATCTACATCTACATCTACATCTACATCTACATCTACATACATACTCTGCAAATCACATTTAAGTGCCTGGCAGAGGGTTCATTAACCACTTTCATAACTTTTCTCTACCGTTCCATTCTCTAATAGCGCGCGGGAAGAAAGAACACCTAAATCGTTCCGTTTTCGATCTGATTTCTCTTATTTTATTGGGATGGTCATGTCTCCCTAAGTAGGTGGGTGCTAGCAAAATATTTTCACATTCAGAACTAAAAGTCGGTGATTGAAACTTTGCAAACAGATCACGCCGCAATGAATAACGTCTTTCTTTTAATGATTTCCACCCCAATTCGTGCAACATTTCCGTTACGCTTGTGGGGTACAGTATCAAAAGCCTTCCGGAAATCCAGAAATATGGAATCGATTTGAGATCCCTTGTCGATGGCACTTAACACTTCATGTAAATAAAGGGCAAGCTGTGTTTCGCAAGAGCGATAC
Source organism: Locusta migratoria (assembly GCA_026315105.1). Lineage (NCBI taxonomy): Eukaryota > Metazoa > Arthropoda > Insecta > Orthoptera > Acrididae > Locusta > Locusta migratoria. The sequence goes on along the minus strand of CM048755.1, from coordinate 726,959,023 downwards.
TTTCTGAATCCGTGCTGACTCTTGGTTAATAGGTCGTTCTCTTCGAGGTAGTACATAATATTCGAACAAAGTATATGTTCCAAAATCCTACTGCAAATCGACGTCAATGAGATAGGCCTGTAATTTTGGGGATCACTCCTATTGCCTTTCTTGAATATTGGAGTAACTTGGGCAACTTTCCAGTCTTTGGGTACGGATCTTTCGCTGAGTGATCGGTTGTAAATTATAGCTAAGTACGGAGCTATTGCATCAGCATACTCTGAGAGGAATCTAGTTGGTATACAATCTGGCCCGGAAGATTTATTTTTGTTTAGTGACTTAAGTTGTTTTACTACTCCAGGAACATCTACTTCTAAGTTTCGCATGCTGGCAGCTGTTCTTGGATTGAATACTGGAGTGTTCAATTCGTCTTCTTTGCTGAAAGAATTTCGGAAAGCTGTGTTTAGTAATTCTGCCTTAGCAGTACTGTCGTCGGTACTATTACCATTGCTATCGCGTAGTGTAGGTATTGTTTGTGTTTTGCCGCTAGTGTACTTCACATATGACCAGAATTTCTTTGGATTTTCTGCAAGATTACGAGACAGGATTTCGTTGTGGAAACAACTATAAGATTCTCGCATTGATGTCCGCGCTAGGTTGCGAGTTTCAGTAAAAGATTGCCAGTCTTGCGGATTCTGTGTCTTTTTAAATTTTGCATGCGTTTTTCTTTGTTTCTGTAACAGTGATCTGACCTGTTTTGTGTACCACGGGGGGTCAGCCCCCTCTTTTATTAATTTATTTGGTATAAATCTCTCGATTGCTACTGATATTATGTCTTTGAAAGTAAGCTACAACTGATCTACACTCGCATTTTTAGTTTTGAAGGACTGGAGACTATCACTCAGGAAAGCGAGAAGCGAATTTTTATCTGCTTTATTGAATAGATATATTTTTCGTTTATTTTTGGTGCATTTGGGAATTTCGATATTCAATCTCGCTACTACAACTCGATGTTCGCTAATCCCTGTATCTCTTTTGATGCTCTTTACTATCTCGGCATTATTTGTTGCTAGGAGATCAAGAGTATTTTCGCAACCACGTACTATTCTAGTGGGTTCATGAACTAACTGTTCGAAGTAGTTTTCAGAAAAAGCATTCAGAACTAGTTCGGACAATGTTTTATATTTGCCCCCGGTTTTGAATACGTAATTATGCCAACATATCGAGGGTGAATTAAAGTCTCCACCGATTATAACAGTATGCTTCGGATACCTATTTGAAATATGATTCAAGCTTTCTTTGAACATTTCTGCAACCGCATCGTCTGAGTCAGGGGGCCGATAAAAAGATCCAATTATTAATTTATTTCGGTGGTCAGGTATAACCTCTACCCAGACCAATTCACAGGAAGTATCTGCCTCAATTTCGCTGCAGGATAAACCGTTTGTAACAGCAATAAACACGCCACCCCCTGTTTTATTTATTCTATCCTTTCTGAAGACCATTCGGCCCTTTGAAAAAATTTCGGCCGAATTTATCTCAGGCGTCAGCCAGCTTTCAGAACCTATAACGAATTGTGACTCAGTACTTTCTATCAGCGCTTGGAGCTCTGGAATTTTCCCAACACAGCTACCACAATTTACAACTGTTACACCAATGGTTTTTAGGTCTGCTTTGTTTCCGTGTCTGACCTGCCCCCTTTGAGACTGAAACCCATTTTGTGTATTCCCGAGGCCATCTAACCTAAAAAACCGCCCAGTCCACGCCACACAGCCCCCGCTACCCGTGTAGCCGCTTCCTGAGTATAGTGGACTCCTGACCTATTTAGCGGAACCCGAAAACCCACCACCCTTTGGCGCAAGTCGAGGAATCTGCAGCCCACACGGTCGCAGAACCGTCTGAGTTTCTGATTCAGACCCTCCACTCGGCTCTGAACCAAAGGTCCGCAGTCAGTCCTGTCGACAATGCTGCAGATGGTGAGCTCCGCTTTCATCTTGCAAGCAAGACTGGCAGTCTTAACCACTTCTGATAGCCGCTCAAAACCAGAGAGGATCTCTTCCGATCCAAAGCGACACACATCATTGGTCCCGACATGAGCCACCACCTGCAGCTGGCTGCACCCTGTGCTCTTCATGGCATCCGGAAGGAGCCGTTCCACATCCGGAATGACTCCCCCCGGTATGCACACGGAGTGCACATTGGAATTCTTCCCCTCCCTAGTAGCCATTTTCCTAAGGAGCTCTATTACCCGCCTAACGTTGGAGCTCCCAACTACCAACAAACCCACCCTCTGTGAGTGCCCGGATCTTGAAAGCAGAGGGGCGAGTACAGGACAAGCGACACCATCCGCATCAGGAACATCCCCTGCCACAGACAGCGCCTCGAATCTGCTGGCAAGACTAACCGGGAAGGCCTCCACTTCGGTCCCCCGGGAAGTCTTACGCCGCCTGACACGCGCTGAGGGGACCTCCCAATCCACCACGGATTGGGGGGCTACCTCCTCGCGGGCAGTGAGCGGGCTGGCCACAGCCGCAGGCCGATCGGAGGGCACAACAGACGCACAGGGCGTCTGCTGCACCCCCGCGAGCGGCCCACAACAGCGGCGCCCACCCACCGCAGACTCAAGCGTTGCCAGCGAAGCCAACGCCGCCTGAAGCTGCCAGCGAAGAGTCACCAACTCTGCCTCCATCCGTTCGCAGCAGTCACAGTTCCTAGCCATTCTAAAAATCTCTGTTTCTTCCAAGTAAGTACGTCAGAGGACACAGTAGTTTGATAAACAGTGAGCTTTGCCAAGTATAAACCTAACGCTGAACTGTTTATTAGCGGCGAATCTGAAATATATATACGCGAGCTAATAAATCAAAAATTCAGTAACTGAACAGACAAATAAACGCGATTCTTAATAAACAAACACGCGAGCACACTAAAGTATATAGAGATGCAAGAGAAAGCACACACGAAATGTAAATAAGTCGCTTCTATTAAGAAGCCGGTTACCGTAATATCTAGAGCCGCTACTGGTCACGTGTGCACTGGCCGCCGGTCACTGAGCAACTGGCGTTATTTTTTGTTTTCGGAAAATATTTCATTACTGGCCTGTAGAGTAACATTGGCGTTATGTATTGCGTTGAAGATCGGGTAAGGAAAGTTATTTGTTGCCTAATCCAAATCCAGTTATCCATATTGCCGCTACAGGTGAATCTAGGTAGGACTGTGTCAACTAACTTGCATTTGCTACACAGGTTTGTTTGGCTAAGTCCAATTGATTGTAAACTGTCGTTTGTGCTTAAGATATTATTAACAGTCTTATACCAGGCAGAAACTGCATCTGTAGAGAGTCCAGCAAAAGTGATGTTTTGCCATATAACTTGCCAGTTGTAATCGTTGAACTTTTTTTCAATTTTATTTCTTCCCTCATTCTTCTTCCTTTCTCGTATAATGTCTCTTGCTGTTATCCGTCGATGACGTCAGAGGTCGTCACTAAGGTAACCTGCTTCAATGTAAAAGTTCCGTAAATATTGTAGTCGGCTATTAATACTCTGTACATCAATCGGAGGTTGAAGACTCTGTGGTTTGACCGCCTCAAAGAGCTTGGAAGTAAGACTCTCTGAGTGATCACTAAGTATAGTGAGAGTCCGTGCAAGGAAAAGTGCAGACGCTTTGAATTCTATATCTATTAATCCCAGGTCTCCATTTCTGGCATCCAGTGTGACGGTTGACACAGCAACTCCGAACATTTCCCCTCGCCATAAAAAGTTGGTGACAGTAGACACTATCCTCTTTGCTACCAGTTTGGGAACTGGAAAGATGTGTGCAGTGAAATAAGCTTTTGACAGAATGTAGCAGATGATGAACCTTATTCGTTGCACCTGGTCCATACTACGGTATGACAGCCCCATGAATCTTTTTTCGAACATCTTTCCAGTTAAAAGCAACCATTTTCATCAGACATGGCATTACAGTTATTTCCAGGATTGTACGTTTCTTGTCTGTTTGTGCCCACGCCAGTCGTAATTGATGCAGACCCCCCAGATTTAATATTGTGCTTTTATTTGCGTTTGTTCTCGCCCCAGAAGGCAGACAGTACTGTCTGATCACCCTTTCTAATGTTAAGGCTTGGTCCCCGTTTCTAATTACACTCCCACGTCGTCGGCATAAGCTTTTATGACCGTTATCTCGCCAGACAATGTTATGCCTGTTAGTCGGGCGTGACCATTGTGTAAAAATGGTTCCAAGGAGACGTAAAATAAAAACATAGATAAGGGACTGCCCTGGGGAACCCCTCGTCTTATCTGGATAGGCTTAGATGTTTGACCATTAATTGCTATTTTCGCACATATACCTGTCGCGATATTTTTGATTATGTTAATAATCAGGGTGGAAGGCCATTTTTTCCATTGTAGCAAGCAGATATCTATGACTAACTAAATCAAAGGCTGTATAATAATCTATAAAGATTACAGTTCATTTGATATTGATCACCGAAGTAATGGCAACAATGTCTCTGTACACCAATGTGCTTTCGAAAATTGTTCTATTTGGAGCACAAGACTGATGGTGACTTAAAATGCTTGTGGCGCATAATTAAAGCCTTCTAGCTATAACCCGCGAAATAATTTTGTAGTCCGAATTAAGGAGCGAAATAGGTCGATAAATATTCAGATCTGTTTTACCTCTTGTCTTGGGAATGAGAACTATTTTGCTTTCCTTAAACGCAGCTGGGATCAATTTTCCATGAATGACTTCATTAGCTATGCAAGTGAATTTGTCCCCAATCAATGACCAATATCGTACGTAAAATTCCACAGGCAGACCATCTCGTCCCGGGGACTTTTTAAGTGCTGAGTTGCATACTATCTCGTGCAAATCTTCATTGCTGATTTCAGAGTGGATTTCTTCATTATCCGTTGCCGACAACCGTGGAATTAAATTGCTGAGAAATTCTTCTATAGCTTCGTCATGTACCGGTGTGAAGTTATATAAGTTGTCATAATACCTATGTATTTCTGCGATTATATCTTTTTGAGCAGTAAGTCTAGTGCCAGAAGGTGTCCGGATTTCGTCAATAAACGTTCGTCTCCTGCTTTTTGCGTGACGTAGTAGGTGGAATAGCGAAGCTGTTTCATCCTCTGACACTGATTTGGCTTTCGACTTGATTTTAATCCCATCCATTTGTGTCCTCTTTAAGCTTAACAAGTTACTTTTATTCTCTTAATGTCATTCGTCCTCGTTCGCTCGGTCGTATAGCCCAGTTACAACTTGATAATAATATTCAACACAATTTTTCAGTTCTCTGGATCTTGCTGCGCTAAACTGTATGGCAACTTTCCTCAGCTTTGGTTTTGCTCTTTTGGTCCATCAGTCAGTGACCGTTTGGTGCTTATCTACTGCACGGAGGCACACAGTCCATGCTTCTGTTATTGCTTGCTCTAAATCTTTGTCATCTAAAATAGAAACATTTAAGTTCCATTGATTCCTAAAACGGCGTGTAGGTTGCATACATAAATTAAAACAGGTCAGAAGGGTACTGTGGTCACTAAAATACACAGGAACAGTTTCCGCCTTAAGTAAAACATTTTGCAAAGTAGTTGACTTATAAATCCTATCTAGTCTGCTGCGTTGTTGGGTGCTGTAGTTCTCACGCATGTTTAAGGTGCAGGTCAGTTACCAGCTGCTTTAACTCAGATGAGTGGCTAAAATTTGGTTGCTGGTCTTTACGGTTTAAGACACAGTTAAAGTCACCACCGAGAATGATGGAGCATAGATCTTTCAAAATGTTTGTTAAGCTTATGGGACTTAACTACGGGGTCATCAGTCCCTAAACTTACAAACTACTTACGAACTACCTTATACTAAGGACGGCACAAATATCCATGCCCCAGGGGGGGATTCGAACCCCCGACCGTAGTGGCCGTGCAGACCGTGACTGGAGCGCCTCAGTCCCCGCGGCCACTGCGGCCGGCCATAGATCTTTCCTCAATAAATAAATTAGTTCCTCTCTGAAGAATTTTGCTCGTTCTGCCCTATGAGAATTATGGTAGCAGGACGTGGATCGCTAGTATTCATAATGCGCAGTTGAGTTCGCGATGCTGCGAGGTAAACACCACGGAACGCGCGTGGAAGAGGCATGCCCCACACAAGGCTTATGACGACCCAGGCTACGGCGGATGGACAAACGAGGAGGACGACCCAGGTGAAGACTGCCGGCCACGAGAGGACAACGAAAACCACGGCAGGAGGAAATGGCCAGCAGCCGAAGACGTCACACCATACAGCAGAGCGACACACGCGAGTGTCAACGGCGCAGCAAGAATTGCGTGTTGACCCTCGACTGCTACAGTTTGTTTTGGAACAGACACCACTCGTCCGATCTGGCGGTAGTCCAAGTCGAGAACAATGCTCCTCGAGTGGAGAGGATGACGACATGTCGAACCACCAAACAGGCAACAGGAATTCCCCGATGGAAGAGAATCTCCTTCACAACAGGACAGAGAAGACGAAGAATTTACCAGGGTGCAGTACAAGCGACACCACCGAACCGACTTAGCCCACCGACAAAATCCTCGGAAGGGACGCGCCGAGGAAAATATACAAACATCGAATCGTTTAAGGTCCATAGCGCCACCAGTCGACACCATCCGTCCCATCTGTGACGATCGCCACAACATCCAACTACTTTGAACTCAACAGGGCTCTTCAATCCCACCTGGGGACAACCTCAAAGCGATCTACCAACGAGATCGCATCAAATACCATTTCAAATCCTTCAGCGACCAGAGGAAGGCCATCGCCTTCTTCGCCCACAACCAGATAGATTTCTACACCCACCAATCGCCAGAGGACAAGGAATTGAAGGTGGTGCTTAATACATTCCGGAGTCTGTCCCCGCAGAAGCGGTCATGTCAGCCCTCGAGGACAAAGGCTACAAAGTCATCAATGTACACCAATACAAACAGAAGGACGAGAAAACAAACCAACTTATCCTTCAATCGGCATACTGTGTACGTCAGCCAAAGGAACCAGATAGCTACAAAATATACGACCTGCAGTATTTACTGTACATAAGGATTCGTGTGGAATCCTACCGCAGCAAAGACGGGCCTGTGCGATGTAAACATTGCCAACGGTTCAAGCATACGGCTAACTATTGCTCCACGCCAGCACGCACCACTCAGACTAGCCACAGCCAAGAACTGAACAACCAAAGTGTGAAAAACGCGGCAAAAATCACCCTGCCTCCTACAGAGGTTGCGAACATTACCAGGAACTGTTAAGAAAGTACAGGCCGAAGCTAGCCCGGCGCCATCCACCAAATCGAACGGTCTTCATCAGAAATCGACCACAAAAAGCCGACCTTGAGATTTTCCAGAGGCAGACGACACAACTACGCGCACCCCCGACTCCTATGTCATCACGAGGACAAGGAACGCCCGCAGGATCACCGACAGCGACACCCGTCCCGCATATGTGCAGAAGCAACATCGCTGCCGTCCCCTGCAAGAGGATCCGGAGATCCCATCACTCCGGCGATCGCGAACATTGCGCACGTCTTAACGTCTCTTCATAGACAACTGTCCACTATTCTCTTTCTGGAAGAGAATCTCATTAAGGCATTCGTAGCGGCTTCAGATGGATCCTCGACGTCATACCACACACCTACGAATATGCATTTGGAATGCAAAGTCAATACGAACAAAGATGATAGAATTAACAGACTTCCTCACCCGACACCGTATCGAGGCGGCGTTTGTGTCCGAAACATATCTCAAGGACAGCACCTTTTTCCATTTCAGGAATATAATTGTATACCGGACGGATAGACAAGGCCTTCGGTGTGGAGGGACAGATATACGGGTCCGCAAAGAATACCATCACCACGAAGAACTACTTCCACCTCTCCGCCACACTGAAGCAACAGCATTCTCTATCGCAACAGGCATTGGCAACTTTACCTGTGTAGCAGTCTACCTCAGTCCTAAACAGGCTCTTCTGGCTGCGGACCTACACGACACCTTTGACGGCTTTGACAATGTCCTGATGGAAAGGGAATTCAACAGTAAGCATGCAGCCTGGAATGCCCGCCGACCGAACCCAAAAGACCAAATTTTGTTCGATCTGGAGGAAGAACTGAACATCTCAGTATTTGGTCCACGTGAACCTACACAGATTACTTGAGATCTACGGCAACACCCAGATGTCCTAGACATAGCACTGGTCAAGTATGTCAATGTGAACCTCCAACTACGGACAATCGATGATCTCTCTTCAGACCATAAACCGGTCATCGGAATCCTCGATAGAGCTGCCTTACAACTTCCTCTTCACCAGTCCCACCATGTCGACTGGGACTCAATAACAACGTTCAGCTCACGATGAGTATCACATCGAGAGATGACATCATTGCAGTAGTGGCCACCCTAACGGCCAAAATAATGACAGTAAAGAGACTTGCAACGACCACCAGGATTAATCCAGACATAAATATCGAACCTTTTCCACCTCACTTACAACACATCAAGACAGAGAGGAACCGGATGAGAGGACGATGGATCCAGTACCGTACTCTGGCCGACCGCCTAGTGAAGAATTGGCTTAACAGGGAACTGCGAAAGTGCGATGTGGAGTGGAGACAAGAAACCTGGGAACTCAAAATGGCAGATTTTCTCTTTAGGACGGTAGACGAATGGTGGATGTTCAAAAACCTTAGAAAACAGAAGCCGGCAAAACGAGCTGCCAGAGGCCCACATGGGCTGATCTATGATGCACTTGCACAGGCTGAACTGTACGCGGACACTTACGAGGCGCAAATGACGTTGCCTCTTCCGCCCTCACCCCTGGACTACCACATTGCTGACATCGCGAAACAAGTACTAGAGAAGGTGGAGCCTGGAAGATCGCACGGGTAGTACCGATCCCAAAGCCTGGCAAGGGTCTCTCGTATCCCACAAACTATCGTCCCATCTGCGTTTTGCCCACCTTGGGAAAAATTCTTGACCAGATCGTTTTGAAGAGATTTAATAAATACCTTATTAGTATCGATGTCATAGGACCAGAGATAAACGCCCATCGTTGTTAGGACAATGAATTACAATCTAATGTCTAAAAATGCCATGTTAGCAGATAACACCTGCCATCGATGGTACGAGACTTACGGATTACTCTCGCAGCTGTTCGGCGTATCGTAGAGGGCAGCGAATTAGTTTGTGGTGCACAAACATCGTAGAGGGTGTTTCGAAACTTACTGGGCGCGGTGGCTGAGAGCGCTCGGTCAGAGTGTCGTCAGAGTAGTAGCTCATTGTGCTCGGTCAGAGTGCTCGAAGATCTCTGTAACGAAAAAAACTGAGTCAACGACGAAACGATCAAAATTAAACAAAATAAACCAACGTCCACAAATGACCGATCAAACAGGAGAACCAATTAAAAGACAGAAAAAGGACTCGAGCAAGGGGAAGGGGACCATCAGTGCGATGAAGGAGGTATGGAGCAGTACTGACAGAACGATGGTGTTGGAGGAAGGTTTCATTCAGCACACTTATGTTGGGAGAGGCAGTTAATGAAGAGGTGGTTATTGGCATTTGGTATAGGAGGGTGTAGGGCGTGCATGCCATGGGAAGCTGCAGGGGGGGGGTGTTGACGGGAAAATGGTTATGAGTGTACTTTATGCAAGAGTAATTAGCTAGTAAAATGTAAAATGGGACTGGTGACGGGAGAAAGTGGCTACGGTTTCCATTTGGAAGTTGGAGCGGGTGGCAAGGGCAATTTGCCGGAGGATGTGAGGACGCTGGAAGAGGTGGATGTTCTGGAGCCTCGTTGTGACGAAACAGATGAAGTCCTTCACTGTAGGTGGAGGGAGGGGTGCAAATGGAAATATTGGGAGGGATGGGGTGATCAACAGGGCGGACAGGAATAGTCAACTCAGGGGTGCCAGAGCAATACGAGCTTGACATTTATAGGAGTATGTGGGGTGGGGACCGCCACAGATGTTACAAGTTGGAGGGAGGGCGAGGTTGTGTCAGCTCTTCAGGAAATGCGCCGACTAATGGTGAGGACATAGGGGGGTTGGGGCATTTCTTGGGGAGGTGGTCATTGTAGACGAAACATAGCCCACAATCATAGGACTGGGGGAGGGGGCGGGGGAACGAGAAGGATCGACATTGTAGTGGCGATCGTACATGAGAGCGCTCTCAGTGATGAGTCGGTTGATGGATGATGCAGATACTGTAAAAAGCCACAAAAGGTAAGTCAGGCCAGAGACGTTTTGATTCCACTCGGCGGAATGGAAATGACTAGGAGGGTATTGAGTTTTCGCAACACCTCCTCCTCCGTGATCACTGGGCTGAGCTTGGTGATCACAGTGGTGAGGGTGGGCGGACGGTGAAGAGGCTGGAACTCGTGGGGAGTAGAGGATATATGGAAGGGAGTAAGGGTGGCATGCGGTCCAAACTGAACCCTGGGGATCCATTGGAGGAGCTCAGTATGGAAGGTGGAGGAGATGGATTTGATAAGGGCGGAGTCCTTTTGAAGCATGAGTTGGGAGCAAGGATCAGCACGAAATACTTATTATTTTCTAAGGAGAAAGTCCGGTTGTTTACAAGCCGGGGGTTGGAGGGGGAGAGGCTGTAGATGATACGAGTGGAGGAGGAGCAAGGAAGGGGGGTAGTGTCAACAGGAACTGCTGTAGGAAGGAGGGTAACGGAGGCGCCAATGGAAGGAGCCTTCCTTATGATAACGGGGCTGAGTTCTGTGCTGGAACATTTGGAGGTCGTCTTGAACAAGGCTTTGAGGCGGTGGGAGCAGGAAGAGGCTGGTAAACTGGCTGGATGCAGATGTGGTGGGGAGCAGCACGTAGCTGTGGGTGGTGGGCTGCTGGGTGTCTGCCACCGTGCCATGTCAGTGAGTCATTTTTGCGGACATTTTACAACGAACTGCTTTTTTTAGTGCATTTACAAATTTAAAAAGAAGTATTCTGCTTCAGGTTGTCTCTTAATGGTTTCAGGCACTTTTTTTATTATTATTATCATTATTATTATTACTTTTTTTTTTTTTTTTTTTTTTTTTTTTTTTTTTTTTTTTTTTTTTTTTTTTTTAGGAAAACGTCGGGCGTCGTAACTGTTCGTTAAACCTAAACCTAAACCTAATCCCATTAGGATTTCACCCTGGTCACGTATGGTTAACTAGTTCGAATCTTATCAAATTAGTGCCTGGCTCAGTGTCATACTTAAGATCTGTTGTTATTCCTCGAGTCATGGTCTCTCGACATAGCTAACCGTGAACACCACTAGATTCTGAGGAAAATTCTAGCAGAGGAAAGAAAACATTGATTTCCTAGAAGAAACTTATCATAAGCCGATTTAGTATCCCAAAGAATTTTAGAGTCAAATTATATATAATATTTCTTGGGCTCAGGTATACATTTGGATGAAGTCAAAGATACGACAACACTACACACACGTGTATACATTTGCCTCTCACACATACTAACACTAACTCGTGCGCACTTTATGTTTTGGTTGTAATATATTTACACAGGTCTGACGATGTTTGGTTAAATAAATTCTATTGCAAAGTATGAAGTATGTAGAGCTGAAGAAAGACTCCTAGCAATTTTTAAAGCAAGCTTTAAGTTCATTGGCACAAAGCCTACATTTACCTGCCACAGTTTGTATGTTCGTTAAGTTGAGAGTTAGGTTTAACATTTGTGACATTTGCAACACCCAAAAGAAATCATGTGACTGATATGAACTTTACACTTCAGATTAGGGATATGACTCCACAAAAATGATCAGAATTTCTGATTGTACTTGATATATAGCGGATAGATTCCACTCGTGTCAGGTAAGGAAAGTATGCAGCTCAGCGAAAGCATGAGTGTATCTAGTTTCCATAGGAACGTTCGTTACATCCACGGGCTCAAGTTTTTGTATTGTTATGTTGTTGCGAATTGTGCTGTTGAGATATTGCACATGGAATTATTTAAAAAAAGGAAATTCTTGTAACTACTCAATTCAGTTGTTGTTCTTTATTGAAAGATGGGGGGATGTTATATTGGTCAGGATGTCTTAGGTGCTCTCCCACTGACGTGTTGTTCACACGGCGGGGAGGTGAAATAGTCAGGGGACTTCAAGATCAAAAGCAACTGAAAAATAATTTAGATAAGACATCTGAATGGTGCAAACATTAGCAATATGCTCTAAATAATGATATATGAGAAGTAGAAGAAATCCGGTAAACTTCATTTATACGATTGATCAGTCACAGCTACAGGCCGTAAATTCAACTACATACCTAGGAATAACAATTACGAACCACCTAAATTGGAAAGAACATATAGAGAAAATTGTGGGCAAGGTGCATCAAAGGCTACGTTTCTGTGGCAGATCACTTAGAAGATGCAATAGTTCTACCGCATACACTACACATATGCGTCCAATTGTTGACTTCTGCTGCGCATTTTGGGAGCCCCACTAACAAGAAAAGTACGTGGGCTCGAACAAACACATATACAACAAAATCGTATGAGAGATAATGTAAAGATCCCTTATTGCACTAGTGATACTCCCGCATCTGAAAAACTCTGCGGTCGTCCGTTAGAGGCCTCTGCGTGTGCCATGCCGCATTGCACTTTGACCTGTCGGTTCGCCAATAGGGACGGTGCAGTGTGCCTCCGAAGTTGCGTTTTGTGATGTTATTTGTGTGGTGAAGCGTCAGATGGGGCGGCGATTGCTAATCAATCCTGCTAATGTATTGCGATTAGTTGAGATGAAGTTACGAAGAACCCTTCTTCGTGAAGATGGTATTAGTGTAGAAGATGAATCATTTGCATGCTTTCTCGTATCTGTTATGGTACAGAAATATGAGCATAAGTTAGATACTGTTGTCACAAACTCATAACAATGATAATAGGGATGATAATGACGAACAACTCATTGCAAGCGATAGTGCTACGGTAAGTGCGGGAAGAGGCGATGGAAGCAGTGGCAGTGAATACCAACAGTCTTTCGGGAAGAAGGTTAAAGTTGCAACTATCATCACGGCTTTTGATGACATTTCGCTAGAGAACATGTACGATGATTATTACATAAGTTATAATTAAGATATCTGCATTACGTATGGCGTCTACAATTACATCTACAGTGCTATCTAGAGCATGGTTGCAGAGATTTGCAGAAAAACGACACCCACCAGCACATTGAGGTGTTCGAAGAGATCCTGTAAGCAAACGTTCATACATATATGTTTGTTCTAGCCCATGTACCTTCCTTGTAAGTGGAACTGATGAAGGATGTGAAGAAAGTTCAGAGAAGGGCAGCTAGTTTTATATTGTCGTGATACGGGGGAGAGATTGTCACGGGTACGGTGCACGAGTTAAGGTGGAAATCATTCAAAGAAAGGAGTTATTCCTTGCGGCGAGAATGATTTGCGAAATTTCGTTCACGAACTGTCTCTTCCTAGGATTTATGTAGATGTAGATTCATGCCACAAGGTGATACACATATACGACGTATGAGTAGCCGGTGTAGCCTACAGCTGGGTTCGCTAACCACGTACTCCATTTGGAAGCGCTGAACTTGCGTTGCAGTTATGGAGGCTTAGGGCCTGTTCCAGCTGTCTTTATGGAGAGCTCGGTGCGAAAAGGAATACCCAATCAGATTACAGGACAGCGAGAACAAATAGCATTGCAGAAAACTTTGCTGGTATATCTTTGACTCGATGCAGAAAATGCCATTGTTCATTCTGGCATAATATGTTAACTGTTTCGTCCTATAGTTTATAGATACCAGCGTGTCATTTCAAAGCGACAGTTCACTGACAATGTACCACAAGGAGAAATCCCATATCATTACATATCAATTAATAATGCAGGAGCAAGAAGAGGATTTATAAATTCGATGACAGGTAACAACAACAGTTGTATGGTTGAATGGGTAGCGTGATTAGCCCAATACACGTAATCACAATTCCTTTTGTATTTTTTTTTTTTATTATTTAAACTCATTCTAGAAATCTGTTATGAATATAATAAAAGTATTATTTGCATTATTCTACTTTTTTTAATTCCACGTGGAATTAGAAAATGAAGGATGAAATAATTGTTATTCCTTGTCAATTACTCCGCCGTTAATTTCCCAGTATATATAGTATCATAGTGTGCAGTTACGTAGGAACCCAATACGACAGCTACAAGAGTTGCAAAATATTAATATTCTTCCTTATCACATCTATTTTGCTGTCTACTTCCGAAATACACGATGTGTTCCATTGTTATATAGCGGCATAATTCGCACATACCTCTGCAAGGCATCCTACAAGTCGCAGGTACATTTCACCGGTAGGAGGTGTTGAATCCGATATGGAAGTTGATATGAAAGTTGATATGGAACCGCCGGCCGCGGTGCCCGAGGAGACTGAGGCGCTCCAGTCACGGTCTGCACGGCCACTACGGTCGGGGGCTCCAATCCCCCCTCGGGCATGGATATTTGTGCCGTCGTTAGTCTTAGTTCATAAGTAGTTTGTAAGTTTAGGGACTGATGACCCCGTAGTTAAGTCCCATAGACTTTACAAACATTTGAACATTTGATATGGAACATGCGGGTCGAAAAGTTTCAAAAGTTAATGATTTCTGCAGAACACACTAATGTACATGTCCTATTAATATGAACTTCCTATCTCTACGCTCTCAGGGGATTCCGCAATACTTATTTTATTGAAAACTAGCTTAAACCCGCGGCTCCGCTCGCGTGTTAGTTGATTATGATAGATAAGCTATCTTTCAGTTGGTGTGCTATGAGACTGGTTTTGAAGGATGAGATGAAATACCTTCTTTAGAAACAAACATTTCTAATCTACATTATCAGGAAAGTAAATAGTGTAGATCAAATCACACGTAAAAAGCACTCGTTTCGAAGAATCCATTCACGAAATTCAACAATAATGATTCTCACAGATCGATCACTTGATGTAATGCGCGAGACGTCAAATCGATTTTTTTAAAGAGATGTATTAAAAGAAACTTCTTTTTTACTGCTTGATTTATTTATTCTTATATTTCCTTATTCGTATGCTTATCCTTCCAGAGAAAGAGCTGAAGACATACTAGCACGCATAGACCAAAGATATAGTCTGTGGCATCACGTTTCACTGTATGTAACCTCCTTGCTATAGAGTCGCAAACGTCATCGCTGGCCTTCAGTCCGAATTTTTGTATAATTTGACGACTATAACTACCATATCTCCCACCCACTCATAGCTATCGGCATGGAACTGCTATGATGTGCAACGGAAGACTCCAGACAACAATTAAACTCAGACCATTCGTTTGCGTTCCGTAGTTTTTGCTGTAGTGCGAAATATTAACACACACACACACTTAGAATTTTATATACACCGATAACTTTCCATCCCAATATACTCCACTCTTTTATCATTATCAACCCTCAAGCAACAATGCAACCAATAAAACCATTTTCAAAGAGTAAATATAATTTTCAAAGAGTAATTATTGTTCCGCATTTCGCGTTATATTCTTCAAATTACTAAATATCTATAATATCGCTATAAAATCGTGCCTAAAACCTTCCTCAGTATAAATTAGTAACTGTACAAATACTTAAGTCTCTGCATCTTGTCGTTCGGACATGATAAGCGTACACCGAACAGACATTTACATAAATATATGTAGGTAAATAGCTATCCGATCGCCATAAAACCGTGCCTAAAGCCTTGCCCGGGCAGACATTAGTAACTGTACAAATTTTCAGCTCACTATGTCTTGTGGTTCAGACGTGATAAAGGTACACTGAACAGACATTCACATTTATAGATATAGATATATTTAATGAGAATATATGAGTGTACTAAGAGCCCGACAATGTTTCGCAGTTGTTAATATGGATGGGATTTGTATGTACATGCTACACTCCTCCCCTTTTTACACAACCTCTGTGCCTACTTCTTGCCTCCCTCTTTGTCGTCTTACACCTCTCTCTAGCTGGAAACCCGGCGTTGCTCGATTATTTTGTTTGGATCGCGAGTCACTGACTCCATGCACTCCTCCTGCTCTATGCCTCCTCTCTCTCTGTCCATCACCTCCAGCTCCTCGTACGCCACCTCTTCCTCTTCCTCCTCCTCACTCCTTCTGTCCTTCCATCCATCCTCCTTTCTCATTCACCACGTCCCCCCGTTGTCTGCCAATCTTCATGTGTCTCCTCTCTAAGTGTTCACAGGTTTGTAAACCCATTGGACCAAACTGCTATGGTCATCAGTCCCTAGACATAAAAACTACTTAAACGAGTTTCACTAAGGAGAACATACACACCCATGCCCGAAGGAGGACTCGAACCTCCGGCGGGAACGACTGCCCAGTCCTTAGCATGATCCCTTATACCGCATAGAGCCGGCCGCGGTGGCCGAGGGGATTGAGGCGCTCCAGTCATGGTCTGCACGGCCACTACGGTCGGGGGTTCGAATCCCCCTCGGGCATGGATATTTGTGCCGTCCTTAGTATTAGCTAGTTCATAAGTAGTTTGTAAGTTTAGGGACTGATGACCCCGTAGTTAAGTCCCATAAGCTATACAAACATTTGAACATTTTAGACCACATAGATATTCCGCTCGGCTGTCCACTCCGTCTGTTCATTCCCTTCCCTGTATATGAAAAATTGCATAAATGTTCCAAATTTCATGTTGAATGTTCAAACGGTGTCGAAGAGTGTGCTAAGGAATTCTTCATCATGTGCCATATGAAACACTAGAAAAACCGTGATATTCGTCTTTTTTCTAAAGTCAAGTGTCCGATATTTCTTAAATATCGGAAAGGAACTGTAGATTGGTGTCGAAGTCTTTTGCTGTGAAGGTCAGGTGTTCAAAATTGGCATCGCATTAAATATGAATTTAATCCGCAGTTGCCAAAATCACCAATTGCGGCTTTGCAGATTTTTCAGCGCCAAGTAGTTGGTCCAATTGTGAATCCACGCCATTCAGGAACCAACTCAATCCCACAAAAAATTCCCTCCTTTTTTTCGCGGTATTTTACTGAAAATAATAGCACAATTACAATAAAATAAAATACACGAAAAATTTAAAAAGCAAGATAATGTTGTAAGTACATTTCAAAAACAAGTGTAACGTTAAATTAATTGTACCATCAACAAAATGTTTGAAGACTGATAACCTTGCAGTTTTGTCCCCCTAAAACCTACAAAACGTTTGAAATATACAAACGGCCCATTTATTGGATATTTACGTAACCTGGATAGCAACATTTCAGCTATCCTATCTTCCAAGATGGAACAAATGTCACCCAGTGACCAAAATTAGTTTAAGGTCAGTTGAGTATCTTCAGAGTTTACAAAGCCAAAAATCGTGACACGTTATATAGACGGCGAGTCAAAAGTCACAGTACACGCTTTTCTATCAAAACCCTGCAGGAATTGGGAAAACTGAATATTCCAGTGAGATACGGGTGACGCGATCTTCTTTTACGGTATGAACATCGGCGCCATCTTGAAATCCGACAACTTTTTCTTTTATTGGAAGTGTGTCGTCTGATATATCAATTGCCGGCCGCGGTGGCCGAGGAGACTGAGGCACTTCAGTCACGGTCTTCACGGCCACTACGGTCGGGGGTTCGAATCCCCCCTCGGGCATGGATATTTGTGCCGTCCTAGTTCGTAAGTAGTTCATAAGTAGTTTGTAAGTTTAGGGACTGATGACCCCGTAGTAAAGTCTAATAAGCCTTACAAACATTTGAACTTTTTTTTTTTTTTTTTTTTTTTTTTTTGATATATCAATTTATTTCAGCATTTTCTGACAGATTGATTTCTGTAAACAGATTCGACCTAGTAGTTACGGTTTAAAAGTTACAAGACTGCTTGTTTTGAGGTACAGACTGGACTGTTCTCCATAATGAACTTTTATTGACTGCCTTAAAATGCTGTTCCTCTAGGTCAACGCAGTTTTGAATGCGATGAATCCAATCGTTTTTCCACCATGGCGGAGTGGCCGAGCGCATTGGTGCCCTATGCTCCGATGCGCGACGCCATTCCCCGTCGGAGGTTCAAATCCTCCCTCGGGCATGGATGTATATGTCGTCTTTAGTATAAGTTAGTTTATAAGTATTTTGTAAGTTTACAGATTCATGACCCCGAAGTTACGTCCATAAGCTTAACATAGGTTTGAAAAATCGTCGTTCACACACAGGACGACTTCCGGGAGAAATACTGACATATTTCATTGCGTTGCTCCAAATGGTATTTGTTTCTTGTTTTCTATGCATATACGATTTGCCTTAAATGAACCCAGAGATAAATGTCAAGTTGTCTGAGATCAGATGAGCTGGGTGGCCACTCTATAGAACCACTTGATACAATCCAATGGCAAGAACATCCACCATTTAAACACTGACGAACAACTTCTCCGTAGTGTGGTGGAGTCGCATTTTGTTGAAAGTAAAAGGGAAAGATGCCATCTTCATTGAGGAATAAGGGATACTCCACTTCTTGCAGAATTTCTAGGTATATTTGTGTAATTATTTTTTGCTCGATAAAAATGGCTGCAGTTTCACGGGTATTCCACATTCTACACCACACCATAACCTTTACCTTTGAAAGTTCCATCTAGTGAGGATTCTAGTTACGTCAGTGTCTGTGGGTTGTGACGGCTGACTGCACAAAAAAGATTTGCATCGCTGAAGGGATACCGCGTGCAGAAGAGAAACCCTGTCGTAACTTATGAACCATTATTTCCACGTCGAGTCCCGAATCCCTTTAAAGGAATGAAACTGTCAGGAAATGCTGATGTTTTGTGCTATATCACTCGACCGACTTCCCGTTTAACAAAATCGGTAAATATCGTAAAACATAGAACACCTTACCCGTATTTTACTGAAAGAATCAAGTTTCCAAATTCCTGCAAAAATTTTGAAATAATAGGGTGTACTGCAATTTCTAACTCTTCCTGTAGGCGCAAAAATTAATGTCGCAAATGAATAAATAAAATTCATCATATAACTCTCATGAATACGGAATATTTATGTCTAAAAGCTAGCTTCAATAATTTGAAATTCACGTGGCTGAACGAAGAAATATTTTCTCAAGAAGGAAGGTCATCGTCGCAACCTGCTGATATTTTAGAGTAGCTGTGTTAGGTGTCTGGTTGATGCCTATAAACAGCACGGGCTACATCGGACCTTCTGGCAACGATATTCGTTTCAGCAATATTTCTATTTTGTTCGGTTCGTTCGACTATCGTACGAGAACACATGCTCATTCACAATAAATACTAACTTCTGTAACAGAGTATAATCTGGAAGAATACAAAGACCGCGAAATTCGATAGGAAAAGTTGAAATTGACCGTTCATTTATATACAGTCTGCGTGTCCGGTACAAATAATAAGAATTTTATGGAATGCACAGTTTGCTTACGGTCTAATAACAGATGGCGCTCATAATCATTGTGTGCTTTTCTGAAGAAATGAAAAATTATTTTTTAATTTGCAAATGTGAGGATCAAATCTTGTTTAGTGGCCTACTGCCAAGTTAATAAATATTTAAGTCCTGGAAAATATCTGAAGAATTTTGTAATAAATTCAAATAAAATGCAAAAGCGTATGTAACTTTTTGTTCCACGGAAATGGGATCTAACCGTGTTTTTGATTACTAATAAAATTGAAATTATCTTTGTAGTAGCTCACTATTAATTTATGAAAATGTAAATAGATTGGTGATTTTCAAATTGTGATCAAATAGAGAGCACATGCAAGGCAGTACTGAAATTGTTCTGTCGCGATCGTGGCGTATTAGCCGTGAGCACGGGGACGCCGTGTTGCGTTCGGGTGCTTCCTCGGACAGGGGTGTTTGTGTTGTCCTCTGGTTATTTTATCTTAGTTTAAGTAGTTTGTAAGCTCCGGACTAATAACCACGGAGTTGAGTCCGATAGATTTACAAACATCTGAACGTTTTCTTTCGCTAGAATATACAACAGAAACGATATGCAACTGCTGGCTTGTATACATAAATGACTCTTCGGGGGTAACTGCTAAATTTTTCATTGCTTCTACGTTATTATTCGAGCATAATAAGGTAGAAAAGATACAAACATGTTGCACAGAGTTAGTAAATATCATTTATGGAGTACTGCAGTGAAAATCATTAGAATGTTGTGCCAACCGAGATAGGAGCATCCGTGTTTCATGAAACAACTTTTGTTATTTAAAATTCAGTAAATTCACTTCATAAGATGCACTTCGTTCCACGCGAGAAGGAATTGTGTGACTTGGTTCTAAAAGGGCCAATGTCAAAAATCGTAGTTTTACGGTATAAGCTTCAGAATATTTTCTGTAATTTTCTGAAAAATATTATCAGTATATTTGGGGCTCAAATCTTAAAACCCCAGTATCTCTCATCCTATATGGTTTAGACATTGGCCGTTTTAACATTATGAAGACTTCGTAAAAACTAAGGTCTACACTATTAAAACCAGTTTTGATAGATACTGACATTCGTCCTTTTAGAACCAAGCCACAGAATGTTCCGGATAGTTGCAAGAGATTCTGGCATGCCAGTAACATTCCTCTGTGAAACTCATTTATGTGGCGGCGTAATTCGCGCATACCTCTGCAAGGCATGCTGCACGGCTTCTCAAGTCACCCTCACCCATTGCCTTCCTTTTATATGGACCATGAGAGCCACAGGTACATTTTAGCAGTAGGAGGTGTTGCACACCGATATCGAAGCTGATATGGAACACGCGGATCGACAAGTTTCAAAAGTTAATCATTTCTGCAGAACATACTAATGCACATGTGCTGCTAATAGCAGGCCCGTCAATATTTCACAGTTGATAATATTGATGGGATTTGGATATTTATGCTACATTGATTCCCCTCTCCTCTCTGCCTATTTTTTAGCTTCGTCTTCGTTCTCTACCCCTCTCTCTGTATTAGGTACCTTAAACCGCGGCGTTGCTCTACGTCTTGTTTATGCCAGTGTACTGTTAGTCCATTCACTCATCTACCCCTCATCACTCTCTGTCCCTCTCCTCCTGCACCTCATCCATCTTTCCCGCCTGCTCTCCTCCGCATTCTCTTCCTCTTCGTCCTCGTCACCCCTTATATCCACCCATCCATCCCCCTGTCTCAGCCAATACCTCAGTTCTTTACCAATCGTCTTCTGTCCTCTTTCTCAGTTCATTTCCTTCCTTCCCTATGTACAAAAATTGCATACATGTGCGACGGTGAATGGTCAAACGGTGTCTTTGTAAAGTAAGGTGCTATCCACCATGCACCATACGAGATCATACGTAGATCGCGATGTTCCTCTTATTCTGAAGGTCAAGTGTCCCAAATTTCATCGGAAAGAAACTGTGGATTGTTGTCGAAGTCAGTTGTAAAATAACCTTTGCCATATATCATACTAAATCTTACGTAGACTGTTCCATAGCGTACCTTCTGCTGTGAAGGTCAGGTGTACAAAATATTATCGCAATCGGATGATTGCGGCAGAGTATTAAAAACGAATCTAATCCGCAGTAACCAAAATTAGCAATTCCGACTTTGAGATTTTTCAGCGCCACCTACCTCGCCCAAATGTGAATCCAGAAACGAACTCAATCACATAAAAGTTTCATCAATATTGATTCAGCGGTTTAAGAGTTCAGTGTCAAACACACTGCTCTTACAATACATTTGATTCGTGCCTCTTGTTTATGTTAATTTTTTTCTGGCGATATTTTACTGAAAATAATAGACTGCACAATTAGAATATAATGAAAAACGCGAAAATTTTAAAAAGAACGGTTATGTCGTAAATAATTTTTGAAGTACACGTGTTACGTTAAATTAAATGTAGCTTCAGCGAAACGTTTCAAATGGAAAAACGATGCCCTCTATTGGATACTTAGACAAACTAGGTAACAACATGTCAACTATCGTATATCTTGGAACAAATTTCATCCACTGAGCAAAATTACTTTAAGAGCAGTTGATAATCTTCAGTGTTTACGAAGGGCAAACTTAGTGATACGATATATAGAGGGTGAATCAAAATCGCAGCCGCGGCGGATTAGCCGTGCGCTTTGGAGCGCCGTGCTGCGGTGCGCGCGGCCGTTCGCGTCGGGAGTTCCAGTCCCCCCTCGGGCATGTTCAAATGTTTGTATAGCTTATGGGACTTAACTACGGGGTCATCAGTCCCTAAACTTAAAAACTACTTATGAACTAGCTAATACTGAGGACGGCACAAATATCCATGCCCGAGAGGGAATTCGAACCCCCGACCGTAGTGGCCGTGCAGAACGTGACTGGCGCGCCGCAGACAAATGTTCAAATGTTTGTATAGCTTATGGGACTTAACTACGGGGTCATCAGTCCCTAAACTTAAAAACTACTTATGAACTTGCTAATACTAAGGACGGCACAACTATCCATGGCCGTGGGGGGTTTCGAGCCCCCGACCGTGTTTGTGTTGTTCTTAGATTAGTTTTCCTTAGTTTTAGGAATCTGTTAGCTACAGACTAATAACCCAGGAGTTGAGTCCGATAGATTTACAAACATTTGATCAAAGTCACAATACAATCTTTTCTTCCAAAGAATCTGCAGGAATTTGGAAATCTGAATATTCAAGTAAGGTATGTACCGAATACTAGGGCCATCTCGAAATCGGCCAACCCTTTTGTTTTCTTTTAATTGTAAAGGGCGTCGTGTGAGATATCAGATAATACCAGCATTTTCCGACAAGTTGATTCCTGTAAACAGATTCGACATAGCAGTTATGGTTTAAAAGTTAATTAACATTTTGTTTAGAGGTACAGACTGGACTGTTCTCCATAATTAATGGTTACTGAATGTCTTAAACATGCTGTTCCTCATAATCAACTCAGTTTTGAAAGCGCTGAATACGATCGTCGTTCACTCTCAGGAGGATTTCCGGAAAAAATACTGACACGCACTTCTTCATTGCGTTGCTCCAGGTGGTATATACTTGTTTTCTCTGCATATACGATTTGCCTTAAATCGACCCACAGATAAACGTTACGTTGTGTGAGAACAGATGATCAGTGGACATTCTAGAACCACGTTATACAATCAAATGACCAGAAATTTTACCATTTAATCACTGACGAATAATTGCTGCGTAGCGTGCTGAAGCCCCATCCTTTTCAGCGTAAGAGTGAAAGCTGTTATCTTTGTTTATAACTAAGGGAAGCACTACTTCTGGCACCTTTTTTGGTGTGTTTGAGAAATTGTTTTCTGCTCACTGATAGTGGATCCAGTTTTACAGTTATCCCACATTCGACACCACACCATAATCCTCACGTCAGCAGCTACCTTTGAAATTTACATCCATTGTGGATTATTGTTACTCCCGTGTGGGTTGTGACGGTTGGCTTCACAACTGACAAAAAAGTTTTCATCACTGAAGAAGAAACCGTGCTCAAAAAGGAACCTCGTAACTTTTGAAGTATTATTTTTATGTCGAATATCGAATCCGTTTCAGGAATGAAATTTTCATAAAATGCTGATAGTTTTTGCGACATCACTCGACCCCTTCCCCGTTGAAAAGAAAATCATATTATCTGAGATTAATTATTGCCGATTTCAGGCTGGCGCCCATGATCGTATAATGATAGACCACCTTACCCGTATTTTATTGGAAGTTTTAGGTTTCCCAATTCCTGTAGAGATTTTGAAATAAAGGGGTGTACCGCAACCTTTGACTTACTCTGTACGATAAGAAATAATGTCACCAAGGAATAAATAAAATTCAAAAAATAACACTGACGGATAGAGAATATTTATGTCAAAACTAAGCTTCGTCGACTTGAAATTGACATGTCCGTACGAAGAAAGCTTTTCTCAAAAGGAAGGCCATTGCCGCGGCCAGCTGAACATTTTAGAGTACGGATGTTACCCGTACGGAGCCTTGAGTCACCGTTCCTGGTTGATTCCCATAGACAGCGTCGACCACATTTTTTTTTTTTTTTTATTTTGTTGCGCTGACCCCTACACAATTTTTTTTTGTTTTTTCTTTTTCTTTTTTTTTTTTTAGCGCGATGAGTACCTTTTTTTTAACCGCTTTTTTTTAAAGGGCCTACAAAAGGAAAAGAAACTAAAGTGCCACCGCCACTTTGACCCTAATAAAAAAAAAGGACCTCAACCTCTTCAGGCGTTGGCGCCTAACTAAAACTACCCCTGGAAACTTAACTATATAAGGGAATGGAAAGAAAGAAAAGGAAGGGGAATGTGTAGGAGACAAAACAAATAAATTCTCTTTATTCACATTACTATGATTTTATTTCATTATTTTTATTTATTTGTTTTTATTTAATATATCTTGATGTTCGTTGTATAGGTCAGAAGATCTCGGTTCCCTGCGGCTAGGAAGTTCAGTCACGGCTTCTCGTAGAATGTGCATTCCGTTGAACAGTTCAAGGAGGGACAGCAGTTCAAACATTTAAAATTCTTCTCTATTGACTGAACACATTCCAGCTGCGGGGAGGGTCGTTGAAGGTACTCCCAAGGAAGTTCGAAAAGTATTGTCTGTATTTAGGATGTCGTACAACTCTGTAATGGCGATCCGTGAGATAAGTCCAAAAATCAAGTTTCGATTTTGCGTTGTGTCCAAAAAGATAGTGTATGGCATGTCCGCGAATCCAATTCACCGCATTGGTCTTAGCTTTTGGAAAATACACTCGGTCCGGAAATAAGAACGAATGAGAAGTAACACTCTCTGGAATAGTTCTCGTGAGGAAAGCTATAATATGGCGAATCAGTTGCCAAACGTCAGCAGCAGGACCGCAAACAAAACGATGTTCGTCAGTGTCAGCCACCCCACACCTGGGACAGAGAGGTGATTCGGCGAGGTGAATGCGATGAAGGCGAAATCTGCAAATATGCTTACGATTGACGGTAAGGTACCAGACCGACTGTACATCAGAATCAAGAAAAGAAGCAGATATAGAACGCCAGACGGAGCGCCAGTCAAACTGGGGAAATTTTTGTTCAATCGGGTTTGATGGTAGACTTCTTTGTAGAACATCATAGACAGCTTTAGTTTTACATAAGTACGGGTTGGACAAGTTGAAGTGTAGATAGCTAAGCTCGAGAATAAAATATCTGATATAATGGAAAGGAACTGGAATAACCGACAGCATGACCGGAGCTGAGAGCGAGGCCGGCGTATAAGTCGACAACAGAAGACCAGTAAGGCTCATCGAGCAACGTGTCCATATCGTCATCTGGGAGCTATCCGGTACGTGATACAGACCGAGCCCACCACGGTCGCGGGGAAGGGTGAGCGATTCATAATTAACTTTGAACAACAAGCCATTGCTGACAAATGAGGCCATCGCTGCTAACATTCGATGGGCAATGGTAAGTGGAAAGGGGAAAACCTGTGCGACATGGGGAATGCGGGATGCGATATAGACATTGACATATCGAACTCCCTGAAGAATATCTAGGGATCTTAGCCGATGATCAATAAGACCAGCCCTCATTTGCTGAAGTAGGCGTCGGCAGTTGGAAGCGGCCGAACGCCGGAGATCAGCCGAAAAGTCAATGCCTAAACAGCGGATGGTATCTTGAGTGATGAGGGGCGCAGTGCACCCAGCAGCGAAACCTGTGCCGATAAACATAGCGTGCGACTTACGGACATTGAGAAAGCTACCCGAAGCCTCGCCATATGTCGCGACCCACGTCAAGGCTGCCCAGACTTCATCAACATCACGTATATAGATGACCAAATCGTCAGCATAGGCTGTACAACAGAATCGGTAGCCATCAATGGGTAGCCCCATCAAACGTTGCCGAAGGCCACAGAGCAAGGGTTCCAAGGCGAAGGCATACATGAGCGCCGAAAGCGGGCAACCCTGTCGTATAGAGCGACCAATTACGATCGGTGGGGTCAGTCTGCCATTGTAAAGGACTCTGGATGAAGCACCCCTCAGTAGGCGCATCACCACCGTAATTATCACGTCAGGGAAACCCATATGACGTAGGACAGTCGTAAGAAATGAATGATCTACTCGATCAAAAGCCTGGCTGAAATCCAACGACGCAAGTGCACCGGAAAGGCGTTGTGCCCGTGCCACGGCGATCATATCCCTGTATCGACATAAAGCGGTACGGATATTATTGTCTCCTCCCAAGGATGCTTGGTCTGACGACACGACATATCGAGCAGCGTGTTTGAGGCGCGCAGCCAAAAGGCGAGTGAAGATCTTCATATCACTGTTAAGGAGTGTGATCGGACTATAATCACTGATACCGATACCGCCTTGGGGCTTGTGGACAGGAACAATGATCCCTTCCGTAAAGGCATCTGGAATGCGCACCTCCGGAGACATCAGCTCCTGACAAATGGAAGTGAAGGTGGGTATAAGAAGATTGCAGAACGTACGATAAAATTCAAGCGGAAGACCGTCAGGTCCTGGGGAGCGATTAACGGATCCTGCCCGTATCGAATTGAGGACTTCAGCAGAAGTTACGTCCGCAACCAGTTCCATTGCCTCATCTCCTGGAACAGCACCGAAGGTGAGATGTGATACTTCCTCAATCAGCTCTGGCGAATGTGGAACTTCTGCATAGAGCTGTTGGTAGTGAGTATAAAGCGCATGTCCGATGGTAGACTGTGTATCGTATCGTGTCCCTTGCTCGTCCGTTAGGGCATAAATCAACTTCCTCCGTCGATATCGTCGGTCCTTGAGTATATGGTACATCGATGGGTGTTCGTGAGGCATACTATCAGTACTACGAGATCGTACTACCGCTCCGTCCAAATGCCTTCGCATGAGAATAGATATCTGGGCTTTAGCACGTTTCATCATTATCTGGCGCTCTGGGGAGATAGGCATCAGTGAACAGTCCCGTAGGATCCTATAGTAAAAGTCCATCGTGCTTTTTCTCCAATTTGCAACATCTTTACCATATCGCATCAGAGTTTTGCGGATAGCGGGTTTTGCACACTGGACCCACCAGGAGATGGTGGACGGATACATTTGTAGGCGACGTTGACATGTGGTCCATGTGTCTTCTATTATCCGACGACATTCTGGTGAAGCAAGAAGTGCTACGTTGAGTTTCCATAATCCTCTTCCGTGCCACACAGCCTGCCGACTTAGAACTACATCACAAAAATAAGCCTCATGATCGGAGAAAGCAACAGGCCATATTTCTGCCTGTCGAGTTCCCCCTATCAGGGGTCGCGAGATGTAAATGCGATCCAGTCGGCTCGAGGAATGTGCGGTGTAATAGGTGAAACCCAGACGATCACCGTGGACATGGCGCCATGTGTCGATAAGTGATAGACGATTGAGGATAGGTTCAAGAGCTGCGCACGGTGAGTGGTGTGGTAATTGGTCCTGAGGTCGCTGCGTAGAGTTGAAGTCACCACCTAGTACCATATCATCATGTGGTCCTAAAATAGTGGCGTAACCTCTTCTGCGAAAAAAGTATTTCGTTCCTGGCGGTGGCTGGAACCTGATGGTGCATATACATTCACAATGCGTACACCAAAGAGCGTGAGAGCCATACCTCTGGCGTTGGGGAGGTACATAACATCTTCAGCTGGGAGACCGTCTCGAAGTATGATAGCCACACCACTACCGTTGTCCGAGGCATGTGAGATATAAGTCGTGAACCCATATGGCGCGGAAAAATCAGCGACGTACACTTCTTGAACGAGTGCGATGTCAATATCTGCACCATAAATCATATCGCGGAGTAGCTCCAGTTTGTGTTGGGCACGAATGGTGGCGACGTTAATCGTGGCAATACGATAATGCTGGCAAGGTGTTCTGGATGGTACAGGACGGGCTTCGCCTTCTGCAGACACGCGTCGCTGAACATCTGGGATTGCTGAAGCAGTGGCCATTACAGGGAGTGTTCAGTGGCAGGCGCAGCCGACGGGAATGCCCCATCAGTAGCACCATCCACTCCCATCGTCTCTATCTCTGTATCTTCTGCCCAGGATGCAGAGGCGGTGGAAAGACAGCTGTCATATGTATCGGCCGGTTGATGACAGGGGTCTCTCATCGCCTCGGAGTGATGCACGTCATCAGCCACCTGTGCTGGAGTCAGCGTCTGAACGGACGAGTGAGCGTACATGGAAAGCGCCTGGGGCGCGCCATCTGCATCAGACACCTTTCCATCGGTCAGCTGCTCGGTGTCTTCCTCGTCAGCAATTCTGGTATCCATTCTAAAAGGAGAATCATCAGAAGAAGTACGGCTGCGTTTCTTCCTCTTCCTTGGCGATCGTTGTTTACGAACGTGTTGTTCAGAATCCGACGGTGGGCGGCTGTCATCAGTCACCGGACCAGTCTCTAGGAAGGCAGAGGTAGGCACAACTCCCGGATCAACTTGCATCGGAGCCACAGGAGCGTCCACTGTACTCGGAAGAGTCGACTGTGCAAGATCTGACATTGGCGGCGTTGAGGAAGGTTTCTCTTCGGTATCTGCCGTATCCTGTGTGGATGTCGGGGACAGATCAGATATTACTTGAGAAGTAGCACTCGCATCATGGACGACTTTGGCATAGGTGACAGGGAGTGGTGTGGTCACAGCTGGGGATACTCCGATCGGCGTCTGTACAATGCGACGTTGCATGCATTCTGATCTGACGTGTCCTTCCTGGCCGCAGCCTGAACATGTTCGGGGTTGACCATCGTACATAATTATGGCTCGCACTCCACCAATTGTTAAGTACGACGGCACGTGTTTCTTTAATTCAATTTTTACCTGTCGCACACCATTGCGAACACGGTATGTGCTGAAGGTTTGCCATTTTTCTTCTAAGTAACCGATAACTTTACCGTATGGTTCGAAAGCTGAGACGACGACTTCCTGTGGGAGTTCAAAAGGACGTTCAAATACTCGAATCGTACGAAGACCGTACTCTGCAAGTTCGAGTAACACCTCTCCTACTTGTCCATCAGAATATTTGAACTTAAGACCATTGGCATGTCTGCGAATAACGTCCTGACACACCTCGGCATTCGTCATTTTAATATAAACGACACTGCTCGTGATCGAAAAGTGGATACCAACAACATCACGAGGATCTAAACGAATTTCTTCACGTATGAACGTTTCAACTTCATGAGCACGGGGTCGCACGTGATCGGCAAGAAAGGAAACTTTAAGGGTCGCTCGGCGATATGTATGCGCCATGTTGTTCGCGGAAGACGGACACAAGACTTAATATGCTACGGCGCGACGCGACGCGGAAGTAAACAAACACACGCTAGCGGACCAACGTGGCAAGCCGAGCCGACCCGCTCACGACCACGGCTAAACGCCGAATGTCACCGTTCCTGGTTAATTCCCATAGACAGCGTCGACCACATCGGACCTTCCGGCAGTTGCTTTCATTTCAGCAATATTTCTATTCCTGATATGTTAGTTCAACATTTTACGAGAACACAAGCTTATTCACAAATTAATACTGCTTTCGCTGACAGATCGTAACTGGAAGAAAACCAAGGCCACGAAAATGCATTAAAAATTGTAATTTGAAGTTTATTCACATGTATTGAGTGTCCGATAAACATAATAAGTATTTTATGTAAAACGGCATTAGCTTACGTTATCTAATAACAGATGGCGCCCATAATCTTTGTGTGCTTTTCTCAAGTAATGAAAAATTACGCTAATATTCTTTATTTTTCAGTCTGCAAATTTGAGGATCAAATCTTTGTTAGTGGCCTACTGTCAAAGTAACAAATATAAATCCTGGAAAACTTCTTATTAATTATTGAATAAATTCAATTAAAATGCAAGAGGGTATGAAACTTCTCGTACCATGGAAAGAGGACTCATTCTGTATTATTGATTACCAGTAACCTTGACAATCTTTTTCTTAGCTCACTACTAAAATGGCAAATATAGGTATAATGGTCATTGCCAAAAAATAACAAGTACTGAAATTGTGCTTTAGCTAGGATATCGAAGTGGCATCATGTGCAACTAACCGCTTTTTTAGCACTGACTCCCTATTTTTTTTTTTTTCTGTGAACTCGCAACACTGGAGGGTGCTTTAACAATAAATTAAGAAATGTAGTCTACTTCTACGATAGATCACGTTGACGTTTACCATATTTGCGTTGAATGTAAAATGTCTTCGGAATATGTAAACAATATAACCAAAAAACTGAACATATGTACTCCTTAATATTCCTTTGTGAAATAAGTACGTATGCAGGTATCCTAAGGATTATCTAGGCAAGGCTACCCCATCCCACCCCTCCTGTTTCCGACGAAATATAATTCTCGTATGAGAATTGAAAACTGAAATCGTGCTTCCATGAAGCACAATATAACAGAACATAACGTTCAAAACTTGAAAAATTAATAAAATAAACTCTTCGCGTGTCTTCTTGTTATCCCTTGTTGCAGTGCCTCTACTGGGGTTGGCACTTGATCATCCCACACCCATTCTGTCGAATACAATTTTTAACATGTTGCCGTACTGTTTCTTATGGTCTTTATATGTACATATTTTTGCATATTCACTTTTCATACATATTAGAAAATCTATTACATTGTCTGAGCCTAGATTATTGATGACATAGCTGACATATGTTTTTTTTTTTTTTTTGTTATTTTTTGTTTTCGGAAAATATTTCATTACTGGCCTGTAGAGTAACATTGGCGTTATGTATTGTGTTCACGATCTGGTAAGGAAAGCTATTTGTTGCCTAATCCAAATCCAGTTATCCATATTGCCGCTACAGGTGAATCTATGTAGGACTGTGTCAACTAACTTGCATTTGCTACACAGGTTTGTTTGGCTAAGTCCAATTGATTGTAGCCTGTCGTTTGTGCTTAAGACGTTATTAACGGTCTTATACCAGGCAGAAATTGCATCTGTAGAGAGACCAGCAAAAGTAAAGTTTTGCCATATAACTTGCCAGTTGAAATCGTTGAACTTTCTTTCAATTTTATTTCTTCCTTTCTCGTATAATGTCTCTTGATGTTATCCGTCGGTGACGTCAGAGGTCGTCACTAAGGTAACCTGCTTCAATGTAAAAGTTCCGTAAATATTGTAGTCGGCTATTAATGCTCCGTACATCAACCGGAGGTTGAAGACTCTGTAGTTTGACCGCCTCAAAGAGCTTGGAAGTAAGACTCTCTGGGTGCTCCCTAAGTATAGTGAGAGTCCGTGCAAGGAAAAGTGCAGACGCTTTGCATTCTATATCTATTAATCCCAGGCCTCCATTTCTGGCATCCAGTGTGACGGTTGACACAGCAACTCTGAACATTTCCCCTCGCCATAAAAAGTTGGTGACAGTAGACATTATCCTCTTTGCTACCAGTGTGGGAATTGGAAAGATGTGTGCAGTGAAATAAGCTTTTGACAGAATGTAGCAGTTGATGAACCTTATTCGTTGCACCTGGTCCATACTACGGTATACGTTTTCCATGACAGCCCCATGAATCTTTTTTCGGACATCTTTCCAGTTAAAAGCAACCATTTTCATCAGACATGGCATTACAGTTATTCCCAGGGTTGTACGTTTCTTGTCTGTTTGTGCCCACGCCAGTCGTAATTGATGCAGACCCCAATAAATAAATAAATAAAAAATTCAAATTTTTGTATAGCTTATGGAACTTACCTACGGGGTCATCAGTCCCTAAACTTACAAACTACTTATGAACTAGCTAATACTAAGGACGGCACAAATATCCATGCCCGAGGAGGGATTCGAACCCCCGACCGTAGTGGATGCAGACACCTCAGATTTAATATTGTGCCTTTATTTGCGTTTGTTCTCGCCCCAGAAGGCAGACAGTACTGTCTGATCACCCTTTCTAATGTTAAGGCTTGGTCCCCGTTTCTAATTACACTCCCACGTCTTCGGCATAAGCTTTTATGACCGTTATCTCGCCAGATAATGTTATGCCTTTTAGTCTGGCGTGAAAATTGTGTAAAAATGGTTCCAAGGAGACGGAAAACAAAAACATAGGTAAGGGACTGCCCTGGGAAACCCCTCGTCATATCTGGATAGGCTTAGATGTTTGACCATTAATTGCTATTTTCGCACATATACTTGTCGCGATATTTTTGATCGTGTTAAAAATCAGGGTGGAAGACCATTTTTTCCATTGTAGTAAGCAAATATCTATGACTAACTAAATCAAAGGCTTTATAATAATCTATAAAGATTAAAGCACATTTGATATTGGTCACCGAAGTAATGGCAACAATGTCTCTGTACACCGATGTGCTTTCGAAAATTGTTCTATTTGGAGCACAAGACTGATGGTGAATTAAAATGTTTGTGGCGCATAATTAAAGCCTTCTAGCTATAATCCGGTAAATTATTTTGTAGTTTGAATTAAGGAGCAAAATAGGTCGATAATTAAAATATCCACGAGTGTACTGCGGGTCTATAGTGTCCAACGGGCACAGTATTTCGGCGATCATACATGTCGCCATCATCAGGTGAACTGACGGACTGAGCTCCTGGAAACGCGCCGGCACGGAGATCCGCACGCTACGGCTGCTCAAAGTGAACTGGGTTCTGGCCCGGTAGCGGGCGGTTTAAATACCCTCGGACCGCGGAGCGACCCCGCGCCGCGGTCGCGTAGTGGAACCCATTGCGACGGCGTCTGAGATGACGTCGATGTGAGGGCTCTGTCCGCCATGGTCGTCACTTCGTTACGTTTGCTAGATTTACTCTTAATTAACCCAATCGCTGGTTCCTAAGTATGATCGCCGAAATATTGTGTGCCCGTTGGACACTATAGACCGGCAGTACACCCTTGGATATTTCGATTATCAAATACGCCGGGAGAAACTGAACAAATCAGGTCGATAATTATTCAGATGTGCTTTACCTCTTGTCTTGGGAATGAGAACTATTTTGATTTCCTTAAACTCAGCTGGGATCAATTTTCCATGAATGACTTCATTAGCTATGCAAGTGAATTTGTCCCCAATCAATGACCAATATCGTACGTAAAATTCCACGGGGAGACCATCTGGTCCCGGGGACTTTTTAAGTGCTGAGTTGCATACTATCTCGTGCAAATCTTCATTGCTAATTTCAGAGTGGATTTCATTATCCGATTGCCGACAACCGTGGAACTAAATTGCTGAGAAATTCTTCTATAGTTTTGTCATGTACCGGTGTGAAGTTATATAAGTTGTCATAATACCTGTATATTTCTGCGATTATATCTTTTTGAGCAGTAAGTCTAGTGCCAGCAGGTGTCCGTATTTCGTCAATAAACGTTCGTCTCCTGTTCTTTGCGTGACGTAGTAGGTGGAATAGCGAAGCTGTTTCATCTTCTGACACTGATTTGGCTTTCGACTTGATTTTAATCCCATCCATTTGTGTCCTCTTTAAGCTTAACAATTTAGCTTTTATTCTCTTGATGTCATGCAGGCGAATTTCGTCCTCGTTCGCTCGGTCGTATAGCCCAGTTACAACTTGATAATAATATTCAACACAATTTTTCAGTTCTCTGGATGTTGCTGCGCTAAACTGTATGGCAACTTTCCTCAGCTTTGGTTTTGCTCTTTTGGTCCATCAGTCAGTGACCGTTTGGTGGTTATCTACTGCACAGAGGCACACAATCCACGCTTCTGTTATTGCTTGCTCTAAATCTTTGTCATTTAAAATAGAAACATTTAAGTTCCATTGATTCCAAAACGGCGTGTAGGTTGCATACATAAATTAAAACAGGTCACTAAAATACACAGGAACAGTTTCCGCTTTAAGTAAAACATTTTGCAAAGTTGGTGACATATAAATCCTATCTAGTCTGCTGCCTGAATGTCATGTAATATTAGTGAATTCGACTGCTGTTGGGTGCTCTAGTTCCCACGCATCTTTAAGGTGCAGTCAGTCACCAATTGCTTTAACTAAGATGAATAGTTAAAATTTGGTTGCTGGTCTTTACGGTTTAAGACACAGTTAAAGTCACCACCGAGAATGATGGAGCATAGATCTTTCCTCAATAAATAAATTAGTTCTTCTCTGAAGAATTTGGCTCGTTCTGCCATATGAGAATTTTGGTAGCAGGGCGTGGATCAAATGTTCAAATGTCTGTAAATCTATCGGACCAAACTGCGTGGCCATCAGTCCGTAGCTACAAACTACTTAAGCCTAGGTAAACTAACCTAAGGACATACACATACACCTATGCTCCAGGGAGGACTCGAACCTTCAAGGCGAGCAACCGCGCGCTCCGCAGCGAGACGCTTTAGACCACTCGGTTACTCCACAGCGGCGGGCGTGGATCGTTAGTATTCATAAAGCGCAGTTGAATTCGCAATGCTGCGAGGTAAACATCACGGAGCGCGCGTGGACGAGGCATGCCCCGCACAAGGCTTATGACGACCCAGGCTACGGCGGATGGACAAACGAGGAGGACGACCCAGGTGAAGACTGCCGGCCACGAGAGGACAACGAAAACCACGGCAGGAGGAAATGGCCAGCAGCCGAACACGTCACACCATACAGCAGAACGACACACGCGAGTGTCAACGGCACACCAAGAATTGTGTGTCGACCCTCGACTGCTACAGTTTGTTTTGGAACAGACACCACTCGTCCGATCTGGCGGTAGTCCAAGTCGAGAACAATGCTCCTCGAGTGGAGAGGACGACGACATGTCGGCCCACCACACAGGCACCAGGAATTCCCGGATGGAAGAGAATCTCCTTCACAACAGGACAGAGAAGACGAAGAATTTATCAGGGTGCGACACCACCGAACCGACTTACCAGACCGACACAATCCTCGGAAGAGACGCGCCGAGGGAAACATACAAACATTGAACCGTTTCACGCCCATAGCGCTACCAGGCGACACCACCCGTCCCATCTGTGACGATCGCCATAACATTCAACTACCTTGAACTCAACAGGGCTCTTCAATCCCAGTTGTGGCCAACCACAAAGCGATCTACCAACGAGGTCGCATCAAATACCATTTCAAATCCTTCAGCGACCAGACGAAGGCCATCGCCTTCTTCGCCCACAACCAGATAGATTTCTACATCCACCAATCGCCAGAGGACAAGGAATTGACGGTGGTGCTTAATACATTCCGGAGTCTGTCCCCACAGAAGCGGTCATGGCAGCCCTCCAGGACAAAGGCTACAAAGTCATCAATGTACACCAATACAAACGGAAGGACAAGGCCGGCCGCGGTGGCCGAGCTGACTGAGGCGCGCCAGTCACGGTCTGCACGGCCACTGCGGTCGGCGATCCGAATCCCCCCTCGGGCATGGATATCTGTGCCGTCCTTAGTATTAAGTAGTTCATAAGTAGTTTGTAAGATTAGGGACTGATAACCCTGTAGTTAAGTCCCATAAGCTCTCCAAACATTTGAACATTTTGGAAGGACGAGAAACAAACCAACTTATCCCTCAATCGGCATACTGTCTACGTCTGCCAAAGGGACCAAACAGCTACAAAATATACGACCTGCAGTATTTGCTGTACACAACGGTTCGTGTGGAATCCTACCGCAGCAAAGACGGGCCTGTGCGATGTAAACATTGCAAACGGCTCAAGCACACGGGTAACTATTGCTCTATGCCCGCACGCACCACTCAGCCTAGCCAAAGCCAAGAACTAAACAACCAAAGTGTGAAAAACGCGGCAAAAATCACCCTGCCTCCTACAGAGGTTGCGAACATTACCAGGAACTGTTACGAAAGTACAGGCCCAAGCCAGCCCGTCGCCATCTACCAAATCGAACGGTCGTCATCAGAAATCGACCACATGAAGCCGACCTTGACACTGACCAGAGGCAGACGACACAGCTACGCGCACCCCCGACTCCCATGTCAGCCCATCACGAGCACAGGGAACGCCACCAGGATAACCGACAGCAACACCCATCACGCATATATGCAGAAGCGGAATCGCTGCCGTCCCCTGCAAGATGATCCGGAGATCCCATCAGTCCGGAGGTCGCAAACATTGCGCACGTCTTAACGTCTCTTCATAGAAAACTGTCCACTATTCTCTTTCTGGAAGAGAATCTCATTAAGGCATTCGTAGCGGCTTCAGATGGATACTCGAAGTCATACAACACACCTACGAATATGCATTTGGAATGCAAAGTCAATACGAACAAAGAAGATAGAATTAACAGACTTCCTCACCCGACACCGTATCGAGGGGGCGTTTGTGTCCGAAACACATCTCAAGGACAGCACCTTTTTCCGTTTCAGGAATATAATTGTGTACCGGACGGACAGACAAGGCCTTCAGGGTGGAGGGACAGCCATCCGGGTCCGCAAAGAATACCAAAGAATACCATCACCACGAAGAACTACTTCCACCTCTCCGCCACACTGAACCAACAGCGTTCACTATCGCAACAGGCATTGGCAACTTTACCTGTGTAGCAGTCTACCTCAGTCCTAAACAAGCTCTTCTGGCTGCAGACCTACACTACACCATTGACAGCTTTGACAAAGTCCTGATGGAAACGGCCTTCAACAGTAAGCATGCAGCCTGGAATGCCCGCCAACCGAACCCGAAAGAACAAATTTTGTTCCATCTGGAGGACGAACTGAACATCTCAGTATTTGGTCCACATGGACCTACACGGATTACTTGATATCTATGGCAACACCCAGATGTCTTAGACATAGCACTGGTCAAGTATGTCAATGTGAACCTCCAACTACAGACAATCAGTGATCTCTCTTCAGACCATAAACCGGTCATCGGCATCCTCGATAGAGCTGCCTTACAACTTCCTCTTCACCCACCATGTCCCACCATGTCGACTGGGACTCAATAACAACGTGCAGCTCACGATGAGTATCACATCGAGAGATCACATCATTGCAATAGTGGCCACCCTAACGGCCAAAATAATGACAGCAAAGAGACGTGCAACGACCACCAGGATTAATCCAGACATAAATTTCGAACCTTTTCCACCTCACTTACAACACATCAAGACAGAGAGGAACCGGACGAGAAGACGATGGGTCCACTAGCGTACTCCGTAGAAAACAGAAGCCGGCAAAACGAGCTGCCAGAGGCCCACATGGGCTGATCTATTATGCACTTGCACAGGCTGAACTGTACGCGGACACTTACGAGGCGCAAATGACGTTGCCTCCTCCGCCCCCACCAATGGCCGACCACATTGCTGACATCGCGAAACAAGTGCCGTGGTGGAGTAGCCGAGCGGTCTAAAGCGTCTCGCTGCGGAGCGCGCGGTTACTCGCCGTGGAGGTTCGAGTCCTCCCTGTGGCATGGGTGTGTGTGTTTGTCCTTAGGTTAGTTTACCTAGGTTTAAGTAGTTTGTAAGCTACGGACTGATGATCGCGCAGTTTGGTCCG
Organism: Locusta migratoria; assembly: GCA_026315105.1. Classification (NCBI taxonomy): domain Eukaryota; kingdom Metazoa; phylum Arthropoda; class Insecta; order Orthoptera; family Acrididae; genus Locusta; species Locusta migratoria. The sequence goes on along the minus strand of CM048755.1, from coordinate 726,921,731 downwards.
ATAGAATTACAAACATTTGTCCATTTGATTTTTTGGCGAAACAAGTACTAGAGGCGGTGGAGTCGCACAAATACACGTCGGTACAAACACCACCAGAGCTCACTACTCCGAGAGAAGTCAAATCCCTCATCCAGAAGACACCCAACAACTCTCCTGGTAAAGACAGCATCTCCAAAGGAGAAAAAAATGTTCAAATGTTTGTATAGCTTATGGGACTCGACTACGGGGCCATCAGTCCCTAAACTTACAAACTACTTATGAACTACCTACAACTAAGGACGGCACAAATATCCATGCCCGAGGGGGGATTCGAACCCCCGACCGTAGTGGCCGTGCTGACCGTGACTGGAGCGCCTCAGTCACCTCGGCCACCGCGGCCGGCTCCAAAGGAGACTTGAGGCACTAGACCATTGGTGTTGCTCACACGGCTCTTCAAAGCTTGCCTACTACATTCGTATTTTCCGTCAGCCTGGAAGATCGCACGGGTAGTACCGATCCCAAAGCCTTACAAGGGTCTCTCACATCCTACAAACTATCGTCCCATCAGCGTTTTGCTCACGTTCGGAAAAATTCTTGATCAGATCCTTTTGAAGAGATTTAATAACAACCTTATTAGTAACGATGTCATACGACCATAGCGAAACGCCCATCGTTGTTAGGACAATGAATTACAATCTAATGTCTAAAAATGCAATGTTAGTAGATAACACCTGTCATCGATGGTACGAGACTTACGAATTACTCTCGCAGCTATTCGGCATAGCGTAAAGGGCAGCGAATTAGTTTGTGATGCACAAACATCGTAGAGGGTGTTTCCAAACTTGCTAGGCGCGGTGGCTGAGAGCGCTCGGTCAGAGGGTTGTCAGAGTGGTAGCTCAGTTTGCTCGGTCAGAGTGCTCGAAGATCTCTGTAACGAAAAAAACAGTCAGTGACGTACCGATCAAAATTAAATAAAATAAACCAACGTCCACAAATGACCGATCAAACAGGAGAACCAATTAAAAGACAGAAAAAGAACGAGGACTCGAGCAAGGGGAAGCGGACCACCAGTGCGATGAAGGAGGTATGCAGCAGTACTGACAGAACGATGGTGTTGGAGGAAGGTTTCATTCAGGACACATGTGTTGCGAGAGGCAGTTAATGAAGAGGTGATTATTGGCGGGAAGGGAGAGAGTATTTTGGTATAGGTGGGTGTAGGGCATGCATGCCATAGGGAGCTGCGGGGGGGGGGGGGGGGTAAATGGGAAAATGGTTATGAGTGTACTTTATACAAGAGTAATTACCTAGTAAAATGTAAAATGGGACTGGTGACAGGAGAAATTGGCTACGGTTTCCATTTAGAAGATGGAGTGGATGGCAAGGGCAATGTGCCGGAGGATGTGAGGACGCTGGAAGAGGTGGATGTTCTGGAGCCTCGTTGTGACGAAACAGATGAAGTCCTTCACTGTAGGTGGAGGGAGGGGTGCAAATGGAAATATTGGGAGGGATGGGGTGATCAACAGGGCGGACAGGAATAGTCAACTCAGGGGTGCCAGAGCAATACGAGCTTGACATTTATAGGAGTATGTGGGGTGGGGTCCGCCACAGATGTTACAGGTTGGAGGGAGGGCGATGTTGTGTCAGCTCTTCAGGAAATGCGCCGACTTATGGTGAGGACAGAGGGGGGTTGGGGCATTTCATTGGGAGGTGGTCATTGTAGACGAAATATAGCCCACAATCATAGGACTGGGGGAGGGGGGTGGGGGAACGAGAATGATCGACTTTGTTGTGGCGATCGTACATGACAGCGCTCTTAGTGATGAGTCGGTTGATGGATGTTGCAGAAAAGGTAGGTCAGGCCAGAGGCGTTTTGATTCCACTTGGCGGGATGGAAATGACCATGAGGGTATTGAGTTTTCGCAGCACCTCCTCCTCCATGATCACTGGGCTGAGCTTGGTGATCACAGTGGTGAGGGTGGGCGGACGGTGAAGAGGCTGGAACTCGTGGGGAGTAGAGGATATATGGAAGAGAGTAAGGGTGGCATGCGGTCCAAACTGAACCCAGGGGATCCGTTGGAGGAGCTGAGTATGGAAAGTGGAGGAGGTGGATTTGATAAGGGCGGAGTCCTTTTGAAGTATGAGTTGGGAGCAAGGATCAGCGCGAAATATTTATTATTTTCTAAGGAGAAGGTCCAGTTGTTTAGAAACCGGGGGTTGGAGTGGGAGAGGCTGTAGATGATACGAGTGGAGGAGGAGCAAGGAAGAGGGGTAGTGTCAATGGGAACTGCTGTAGGAAGGAGGGGAACAGGGGCGCTAATGGCAGGAGCTTTCTTTATGATAACGGGGGCGAGTTCTGTGCTGGAACATTTGGAGGTCGTCTTGAACAAGGCTTTGAGGGGGTGGGAGCAGGAAGAGGCTGGCGAACTGGCTGGATGCAGATGTGGTGGGGAGCAGCACGTAGCTGTGGGTGGTGGGCTGCTGGGTGTCTGTCACCGTGGCATGGCAGTGAGTGATTTTGCGGACATTTTACAATGAACTGTTTTTTTAGTGAATTTACAAATTTAAAAAGAAGTATTCTGATTCAGGTTGTCTCTTAATCGTTTCAGGCACTTTTTTATTTTTATTGATTTATTTTTTTAGGAAAACGACGGGCGTCATAACTGTACGTTAAACCTAATCCCATTAGGATTTCACCCTGGTCACGTATGGTTAACTAGTTCGAATCTTATCAAATTAGTACCTGGCTCAGTATCATACTTAAGATCTGTTGTTATTCCTCGAATCATGGTCGCTCGACATAGCTAACCGTGAACACCACTAGATTCTGAGGAAAATTCTAGCAGAGGAAAGAAAACATTGATTTCCTAGAAGAAACTTATCATAAGCCGATTTAATATCCTAAAGGATTTTAGCTTCAAATTATATATAATATTTCTTGTGCTCAGGTATACATTTGGATGAAGTCAAAGATACGACAACACTACACACACGTGTATACATTTTCCTCTCACACATACTAACACTAACTCGTGCGCACTTTATGTTTTGGTTGTAATATATTTACACAGATCTGACGATGTATGGTTAAATAAATTCTATTGCAAAGTATGAAGTATGTAGAGCTGAAGAAAGACTCCTGGCAATTTTTAAAGCAAGCTTTAAGTTCATTGGCACAAAGCCTACATTTACCTGCCTCAGTTTGTATGTTCGTTAAGTTGAGAGTTAGTTTTAACATTTGTGACATTTGCAACACCCAAAAGAAATCATGTGACTGATATGAACTTTACACTTCAGATTAGGGATATGACTCCACAAAAATGATCAGAATTTCTGATTGTACTTGATATATAGCTGATAGATTCCACTCGTGTCAGGTAAGGAAAGTATGCAGCTCAGCGAAAGCATGAGTGTATCTAGTTTCCATAGGAAAGTTCGTTATATCCACGGGCTCAAGTTTTTGTATTGTTATGTTGTTGCGAATTGTGCTGTTAAGATATTGCACATGGAATTATTTTAAAAAAGGAAATTCTTGTAACTACTCACTTCAGTTGTTGTTCTTTATTGAAACATGGGGGGGGGGGGGGGGGGTTATATTGGTCAGGATGTCTTAGGTGCTCTCCCACTGATGTGTTGTTCGCACGGCTGGGAAGTGAAATAGTCAGGGGACTTGAAGATCAAAAGCAACTGAAAAATGATTTAGATAAGACATCTGAATGGTGCAAAAATTAGCAATATGCTCTAAATAATGATATGTGTGAAATCAATCATATGAGAAGTAGAAGAAATCCGGTAAACTTCATTTATACGATTGATCAGTCACAGCTACAGGCCGTAAATTCAACTACATCCCTAGGAATAACAATTACGAACAACCTAAATTGGAAAGAACATATAGAGAAAATTGTGGGCAAGGTGCATCAAAGACTACGTTTCTTTGGCAGATCACTTAGAAAATGCAATAGTTCTACTGCATACACTACACAAATGCGTCCAATTGTTGACTTCTGCTGCGCATTTTGGGAGCCCCACTAACAAGAAAAGTACTTGGGCTCGAACAAACACATATACACCAAAATCGTATGAGAGATAATGTAAAGATCCCTTATTGCACTAGTGATACTCCCGCATCTAAAAAAACTCTGCGGTCGTCCGTTAGAGGCCTCTGCGTGTGCCTTGCCGCATTGCACTTTGACCTGTCGGTTCGCCAGTAGGGACGGTGCAGTGTGCCTCCGAAGTTGCGTTTTGTGATGTTATTTGTGTGGTGAAGCGTCAGATGGGGCGGCGATTGCTAATCAATACTGCTAATGTATTGCGATTAGTTGAGATGAAGTTACGAAGAACCCTTCTTCGTGAAGATGGTATTAGTGTAGAAGATGAACATTCGCATGCTTTTTCGTATCTGTTATGGGACAGAAATATGAGCATAAGTTAGATGCTTTTGCCACAAACTCATAACAATGATAATAGGGATGATAATGACGAACAACTCATTGCAAGCGGTTGTGATACGGTAAGTGCGGAAAGAGGCGATGGAAGCAGTGGCAGTGAATACCAACAGTCTTTCGGGAAAAAGGTTAAAGTTGCAACTATCATCAGGGCATTTGATGACAATTCGCTAGAGAACATGTACGATGATTATTACATAAGTCATAATTAAGATATCTGCATTACGTATGGCGTCTACAATTACATCTACAGTGCTATCTAGAGCATGGTTGCAGAGCTTTGCAGAAAAACGACACCCACCAGCACATTGAGGTGTACGAAGAGATCCTGTAAGCAAACGTTCATACATATATGTTTGTTCGAGCCCATGTACTTTCCTTGTAAGTGGAACTGATGAAGGATGTGAAGAAAGTTCAGAGAAGGGCAGCTAGTTTTATATTGTCGTGATACGGGGGAGAGATTGTCACGGGTATGGTGCACGAGTTAAGGTTTAAATCATTCAAAGAAAGGAGTTATTCCTTGCGGCGAGATTGATTTGCGAAATTTCGTTCACGAACTGTCTCTTCCGAGGATTTATGTAGATGTAGATTCATGCCACAACGTGATACACATATACGACGTATGAGTAGCCGGTGTAGCCTACAGCTGGGTTCGCTAACCACGTACTCCATTTGGAAGCGCTGAACTTGCGTTGCAGTTATGGAGGCTTAGGGCCTGTTCCAGTTATCGTTATGGAGAGCTCGGTGCGAAAAGATTACAGAGCAGCGAGAACAAATAGCATTGCAGAACACTTTGCTGGTATATCTTTGACTCGATGCAGAAAATGCGATTGTTCATTCTGGCGTAATATGTTAACTGTTTCTTGTTATAGTTTATAGATACCAGCGTGTCATTTCAAAGCGTCAGTTCACTGACAATGTACCTCAAGGAGAAGTCCCATATCATTACATATCAAACAATAATGCAGGTGCAAGAAGAGGATTTATAAATTCGATTATAGGTAACCACAACAGTTGTATGGTTTAATGGGTAGCGTGATTAGCCCAATACACGTAATCACAATTCCTTTTGTATTTTTTGTCTATTATTTAAACTCATTTTAGAAATCTGTTATGAATATAAGAAAAGTATAATTTGTATTATTCTACTTTTTTTAATTCCACGTGGAATTAGACAATGAAGGATGAAATAATTGTTATTCCTTGTCAATTACTCCGCCGTTAATTTCCCAGTATATGTAGTATCATAGTGTGTAGTTACGTAGGAACCCAATACGACAGCTACAAGAGTAGAAAAATATTAATATTCTTCCTTATCACATCTATTTGGCTGTCTGCTTCCGAAATACACGATGTGTTCCATTGTTATATAGCGGCATAATTCGCACATACCTCTGCAAGGCATCCTACAAGTCGCAGGTACATTTCACCGGTAGGAGGTGTTGAATCCGATATGGAAGTTGATATGAAAGTTGATATGGAACAGCCGGCCGCGGTGGCCGAGGAGACTGAGGCGCTCCAATCACGGTCTGCACGGCCACTACGGTCGGGGGCTCCAATTCCCCCTCGGGCATGGATATTTGTGCCGTCGTTAGTGTTAGTTAGTTTATAAGTCGTTTGTAAGTTTAGGTACTGATGACACCGTAGTTAAGTCCCATAGACTTTACAAACATTTGAACATTTGATATGGAACATGCGGGTCGAAAAGTTTCAAAAGTTAATGATTTCTGCAGAACACACTAATGTACATGTCCTATTAATATGAACTTCCTATCTCTACGCTCTCGGGGGATTCCGCAATACTTCTTTTATTGAAAACTAGCTTAAACCCGCGGCTCCGCTAGCGTGTTAGTTGATTATGATAGATAAGCTATCTTTCAGTAGTGTGCTATGAGACTGTTTTTGAAGGATGAGATGAAATACCTTCTTTAGAAACAAACATTTCTAATCAACATTATCAGGAAAGTAAATAGTGTAGATCAAATCACACGTAAAAAGCACTCGTTTCGAAGAATCCATTCACGAAATTCAACAATAATGATTCTAATAATATCACAGATCGATCACTTGATGTAATGCGCGAAACGTCAAATCGATTTTTTAAAGAGATGTATTAGAAAAAATTTCTTTTTTACTGCTTTATTTATTTATTCTTATATTTCCTTATTCGTATGCTTATCCTTCCAGAGAAAAAGCTGAAGACATACTAGCACGCATAGACTAAAGATATAGTCTGTGGCATCACGTTTCGCTGTATGTAACCTCCTTGCTATAGAGTCGCAAACGTCATCGCTCGCCTTCAGTCCGAATTTTTTTTATAATTTGACGACTTTAACCACCATATCTCCCACCCCCCATAGCTATCGGCATGGAACTGCTATGATGTACAACGGAAGACTCCAGACAACAATTAGACTCAGACCATTCGTTTGCGTTCCGTAGTTTTCGCTGTAGAGCGAAATATTAACACACACACACACTTAGAATTTTATATACACCGATAACTTTCCATCCCAATATACTCCACTCTTTTATCATTATCAACCCTCAAGCAACAATGCAACCAATAAAACCATTTTCAAAGAGTAAATATAATTTTCAAAGAGTAATTATTGTTCCGCATTTCGCATTATATTCTTCAAATTACTAAATATCTATAATATCGCAATAAAATCGTGCCTAAAACGTTCCTCAGGTATAAATTAGTAACTGTACAAATACTTAAGTCTCTGCGTCTTGTCGTTCGGACATGATAAGCGTACACCGAACAGACATTTACATAAATATATATAGGTAAATAGCTATCCGATCGCCATAAAACCGTGCCTAAAGCTTTGCCCGGGCAGACATTAGTAACTGTACAAATTTTCAGCTCACTATGTCTTGTTGTTCAGACTTGATAAAGGTACACCGAACAGACATTCACATTTATAGATATATTTAATGAGAGTATATTAGTGTACTAAGAGCCCGGCAATGTTTCGCAGTTGTTAATATGGATGGGATTTGTATGTACATGCTACAATCCTCCCCTTCTTACACAACCTCTGTGCCAATTCCTTTCCTCCCTCTTTGTCGTCTTACGCCTCCCTCTAGCTGGAAACCCGGCGTTGCTCGATAATTTTGTTTGGATCGTGAGTCCATAACTCCATGCACTCCTCCTGCTCTATGCCTCCTCTCTCTCTGTCCATCACCTCCATCGCCTCGTACGCCACCTCTTCCTCTTCCTCCTCCTCACTCCTTCTGTCCTTCCATCCATCCCCCTTTCTCATTCACCACGTCCCCCGTTCTCTGCCAATCTTCGTCTGTCTCCTCTCTAAGTGTTCACAGGTTTGTAAACCCATTGGACCAAACTGCTATGGTCATCAGTCCCTAGACATACAAACTACTTAAACGAGTTTTTCTAAGGAGAACATACACACCCATGCCCGAGGGAGGACTCGAACCTCCGGCGGGAACGACTGCCCAGTCCGTAGCATGATCCCTTAGACCACATAGATATTCCGCTCGGGTGTCCGCTCCGTCTGTTCATTCCCTTCCCTGTATATGAAAAATTGCATCAATGTGCCAAATTTCATGTTGGATGGTCAAACGAGTTCGAAGAGTGTGGTAAGGAATTCTTCATCATGTGCCATACGAAACACTATAAAAACAATGATGTTCGTCTTTTTTCAAAAGTCAAGTGTCCAAAATTTCATAAATATCGGAAAGGAACTGTAGATTGGTGTCGAAGTCTGTTGTAAAACACCCATTGTCGTAAATCATACGAAATCTTATGTAGATAGTTCCATACTGTCCCTTTTGCTGTGAAGGTCAGGTGTGCAAAATTGGTATCTCATTAAATATGAATTTAATCCGCAGTTGCCAAAATCACCATGTTACGGCTTTGCAGATTTTTCAGCGCCAAGTAGTGGGTCCAATTGTGAATCCACGCCATTCAGGAACCAACTCAATCCCACAAAAAATTCCCTTGTTTTTTTTCGCGGTATTTTACTGAAAATAATAGCACAATTACAATAAAATAAAATACACGAAAAATTTAAAAAGCAAGATAATGTTGTAAGTACATTTCAAAAACAAGTGTAACGTTAAATTAATTGTACCATCAACAAAATGTTTGAAGACTGATAACCTTGCAGTTTTGTCCCCCTAAAACCTACAAAACGTTTGAAATATACAAACGGCCCATTTATTGGATATTTACGTAACCTGGATAGCAACATTTCAGCTATCCCTTCTTCTAAGATGGAACAAATGTCACCCAGTGACCAAAATTAGTTTAAGGTCAGTTGAGTATCTTCAGAGTTTAACAAAGCCAAAAATCGTGACACGATATATAGACGGTGAGTCAAAAGTCACATTACACGCTTTTCTATCAAAACCCTGCAGGAATTGGGAAATCTGAATATTCCAGTAAGATACGGGTGACGCGATCTTCTTTTACGGTATGAACATTGGCGCCATCTTGAAATCCGACAACTTTTAATTTTATTGGAAGTGTGTCGTCTGATATATCAATTGCCTGCCGGGGTGGCCGAGGAGACTGAGGCGCTTCAGTCACGGTCTTCACGGCCACTACGGTCGGGGGTTCGAATCCCCCCTCGGGCATGGATATTTGTGCCGTCCTAGTTCGTAAGTAGTTCATAAGTAGTTTGTAAGTTTAGGGACTGATGACCCCGTAGTTAAGTCCAATAAGCCTTACAAACATTTGAACATTTTTTTTGATACATCAGTTTATTTCAGCATTTTCTGACATTGATTTCTGTAAACAGATTCGACCTAGTAGTTACGGTTTAAAAGTTACAAGACTGCTTGTTTTGAGGTACAGACTGGACTGTTCTCAACAATGAACTTTTTTTGACTGCCTTAAAATGCTGTTCCTCTAGGTCAACGCAGTTTTGAATGCGGTGAATCCAATCGTTCTCCACCATGGCGGAGTGGCCGAGCGCATTGATGCCATATGCTCCGATGCGCGACGCCATTCCCCGTCGGAGGTTCAAATCCTCCCTCGGGCATGGATGTATATGTCGTCTTTAGTATAAGTTAGTTTATAAGTATTTTGTAAGTTTACAGATTCATGACCCCGAAGTTAAGTCCATAAGCTTAACACAGGTTTGAAAAATCGTCGTTAACACACAGGACGACTTCCGGGAGAAATACTGACATATTTCATTGCGTTGCTCCAAATGGTATTTGTTTTTTGTTTTCTATGCATATACGATTTGCCTTAAATGAACCCAGAGATAAATGTCAAAATGGCCACTCTATAGAACCACTTGATACAATCCAATGGCAAGAACATCCACCATTTAAACACTGACGAACAACTTCTCCGTAGTGTGGTGGAGTCGCATTTTGTTGAAAGTAAAAGGGAAAAATGCCATCTTCATTGAGGACTAAGGGATACTCCACTTCTTGCAGAATTTCTAGGTATATTTGTGTAATTATTTTTTGCTCGATAAAAATGGCTGCAGTTTCACGGGTATTCCACATTCTACACCACACCATAACCTTTACCTTTGAAAGTTCCATCTAGTGAGGATTCTAGTTACGTCAGTGTCTGTGGGTTGTGACGGTTGACTGCACAAAAAAGATTTGCATCGCTGAAGGGATACCGGGTGCAAAAGAGAAACCCTGTCGTAACTTATGAACCATTATTTCCACGTCGAGTCTCGAATCCGTTTAAAGGAATGAAACTGTCAGGAAATGCTGATGTTTTATGCTATATCACTCGACCGACTTCCCGTTAAAAAAATTTGTCTTCGATTCAAGATTGCTGATTTCAAGATGGCGCCCATGGTCGGTAAATATCGTAAAACATAGAACACTTTACCCGTATTTTACTGAAAGAATCAAGTTTCCAAATTCCTGCAAAAATTTTGAAATAGTAGGGTGTACTGCAATTTCTAACTCTTCCTGTAGGCGCAAAAATTAATGTCGCAAATGAATAAATAAAATTCATCATATAACTCTGATGAATACAGAATATTTATGTCTAAAAGCTAGCTTCAATAATTTGAAATTCACGTGGCTGAACGAAGAAATGTTTTCTCAAGAAGGAAGGTCATCGTCGCAACCTGCTGATATTTTAGAGTAGCTGTGTTAGGTGTCTGATTGATGCCTATAAACAGCACGGGCTACATCGGACCTTCTGGCAACGATATTCGTTTCAGCAATATTTCTATTTTGTTCGGTTCGTTCGACTATCGTACGAGAACACATGCTCATTCACAATAAATACTAACTTCTGTAACAGAGTATAATCTGGAATAATACAAAGACCGCGAAATTCGATAGGAAAAGTTGAAATTGACCGTTCATTTATATACAGTCTGCGTGTCCGGTACAAATAATAAGAATTTTATGGAATGCACAGTTTGCTTACGGTCTAATAACAGATGGCGCTCATAATCATTGTGTGCTTTTCTGAAGAAATGAAAAATTATTTTTTAATTTGCAAATGTGAGGATCAAATCTTGTTTAGTAGCCTACTGCCAAGTTAATAAATATTTAAGTCCTGGAAAATATCTGAAGAATTTTGTAATACATTCAAATAAAATGCAAAAGCGTATGTAACTTTTTGTTCCACGGAAATAGGATCTAACCGTGTTTTTGATTACTAATAAAATTGAAATTATCTTTGTAGTAGCTCACTATTAATATATGAAAATGTAAATAGATTGGTTATTTTCAAATTGTGATCAAATAGAGAGCACATGCAAGACAGTACTGAAATTGTTCCGTCGCGGTCGTGGCGTATTAGCCGTGAGCACGGGGACGCCGTGTTGCGTTCGGGTGCTTCCTCGGACAGGGGTGTTTGTGTTGTTCTCTAGTTAACTTATCTTATTTTAAGTAGTTTGTAAGCTGCGGACTGATAACCACGGAGTTGAGTCCGGTAGATTTACAAACATCTGAACGTTTTCTTTCGCTAGAATATACAACAGAAACGATATGCAACTGCTGGCTTGTATACATAAATGACTCTTCGGAGGTAACTGCTAAATTTTTCATTGCTTCTTCGTTATTATTCGAGCATACTAAGGTAGAAAAGATACAATCATGTTGCACAGAGTTAGTAAATATCATTTATGGAGTAGTGCAGTGAAAATCATTAGAATGTTGTGCCAACCGAGATAGGAGCATCCGTGTTTCATGAAACAACTTTTGTTATTTAAAATTCATTAAATTCACTTCATAAGATGCACTTCGTTCCACGCGAGAAGGAATTGTGTGACTTGGTTCTAAAAGGGCCAATGTCAAAAATCGTAGTTTTACGGTATAAGCTTCAGAATATTTTCTATAATTTTCTGAAAAATATTATCAGTATATTTGGGGCTCAAATCTTAAAACCCCAGTATCTCTCATCCTATATGGTTTAGACATTGGCCGTTTTAACATTATGAAGACTTCGTAAAAACTAAGGTCTACACTATTAAAGCCAGTTTTGATAAATACTGACATTCGTCCTTTTAGAACCAAGCCACAGAATGTTCCGGATAGTTGCAAGAGATTCTGGCATGCCAGTAACATTCCTCTGTGAAACTCATTTATGTGGCGGCGTAATTCGCGCATACCTCTGCAAGGCATGCTGCACGGCTTCTCAAGTCACCCTCACCCATTGCCTTCCTTTTATATGGACTATGAGAGCCACAGGTACATTTTAGCAGTAGGAGGTGTTGCACACCGATATCGAAGCTGATATGGAACACGCGGATCGACAAGTTTCAAAAGTTAATCATTTCTGCAGAACATACTAATGCACATGTGCTGCTAATAGCAGGCCCGTCAATATTTCACAGTTGATAATATTGATGGGATTTGGATATTTATGCTACATTGATTCCCCTCTCCTCTCTGCCTATTTCTTAGCTTCGTCTTCGTTCTCTACCCCTCTCTCTGTATTAGGTACCTTAAACCGCGGCTTTGCTCTACGTCTTGTTTATGCCAGTGTACTGTTAGTCCATTCACTCATCTACCCCTCATCACTCTCTGTCCCTCTCCTCCTGCACCTCATCCATCTTTCCCGCCTGCTCTCCTCCACCTTCTCTTCCTCTTCGTCCTCGTCACCCCTTATATCCACCCATCCATCCCCCTGTCTCAGCCATTACCTCAGTTCTTTACCAATCGTCTTCTGTCCTCTTTCTCAGTTCATTTCCTTCCTTCCCTATGTACAAAAATTGCATACATGTGCGACGGTGAATGGTCAAACGGTGTCTTTGTAAAGTAAGGTGCTATCCACCATGCACCATACGAGATCATACGTAGATCGCGAAGTTCCTCTTATTCTGAAGGTCAAGTGTCCAAAATTTCATCGGAAAGAAACTGTGGATTGCTGTCGAAGTCAGTTGTAAAATAACCTTTGCCATATATCATACTAAATCTTACGTAGACCGTTCCATAGCGTACCTTCTGCTGTGAAGGTCAGGTGTACAAAATATTATCGCAATCCGATGATTGCGGCAGAGGATTAAATACGAATCTAATCCGCAGTAACCAAAATTAGCAATTCCGACTTTGCAGATTTTTCAGCGCCACCTACCTCGCCCAAATGTGAATCCAGAAACGAACTCAATCACATAAAAGTTTCATCAATATTGATTCAGCGGTTTAAGAGTTCAGTGTCAGACACACTGCCCTTACAATACATTTGATTCGTGCCTCTTGTTTATGTTAATTTTTTCTGGCGATATTTTACTGAAAATAATAGACTGCACAATTAGAATATAATGAAATACGCAAAAATTTTAAAAGAACGGTTATGTCGTAAATAATTTTTGAAGAACACGTGTAACGTTAAATTAATTGTAGCTTCAGCGAAACGTTTCAAATGGAAAAACGATGCCCTCTATTGGATACTTAGACAAACTAGGTAACAACATGTCAACTATCGTATATCTTGGAACTAATTTCATCCACTGAGCAAAATTACTTTAAGAGCAGTTGATAATCTTCAGTGTTTACGAAGGACAAACTTAGTGATACGATATATAGGGGGTGAATCAAAATCGCAGCCGCGGCGGATTAGCCGTGCGCATTGGAGCGCCGTGCTGCGGTGCGCGCGGCCGTTCGCGTCGGGAGTTCCAGTCCCCCCTCGGGCATGTTCAAATGTTTGTATAGCTTATGGCACTTAACTACGGGGTCGTCAGTCCCTAAACTTAAAAACTACTTATGAACTAGCTAATACTAAGGGCGGCACAAATATCCATGCCAGAGGGGGGATTCGAACCCCCGACCGTAGTGGCCGTGCAGAACGTGACTGGCGCGCCGCAGACAAATGTTCAAATGTTTGTATAGCTTATGGGACTTAACTACGGGGTCATCAGTCCCTAAACTTAAAAACTACTTATGAACTAGCTAATACTAAGGACGGCACAACTATCCATGGCCGTGGGGGGATTCGAGCCCCCGACCATGTTTGTGTTGTTCTTAGATTAGTTTTCCTTAGTTTTAGGAATCTGTTAGCTACAGACTAATAACCCAGGAGTTGAGTCCGATAGATTTACAAACATTTGATCAAAGTCACAATACAATCTTTTCTTCCAAAGAATCTGCAGGAATTTGGAAATCTGAATATTCAAGTAAGGTATGTACCGAATACTAGGGCCATCTCGAAATCGGCCAACCCTTTTGTTTTCTTTTAATTGTAAAGGGCGTCGTGTGAGATATCAGATAATACCAGCATTTTCCGACAAGTTGATTCCTGTAAACAGATTCGACATAGCAGTTATGGTTTAAAAGTTAATTACCATTTTGTTTAGAGGTACAGACTAGACTGTTCTCCATAATTAATGGTTACTGAATGTCTTAAACATGCTGTTCCTCATAATCAACTCAGTTTTGAAAGCGCTGAATACGATCGTCGTTCACTCTCAGGAGGATTTCCGGAAGAAATACTGACATGCACTTCTTCATTGCGTTGCTCCAGGTGGTATATACTTGTTTTCTCTGCATATACGATTTGCCTTAAATCGACCCACAGATAAACGTTACGTTGTGTGAGAACAGATGATCAGTGCACATTCTACAGAACCACGTTGTACTATCAAATGACCAGAAATTTTACCATTTAATCACTGACGAATAATTGCTGCGTAGCGTGCTGAAGCCCCATCCTTTTCAGCGTAAGAGGGAAAGCTGCTATCTTTTTTTATAACTAAGGGAAGCATACTTCTGGCACCTTTGTTGGTGTCTTTGAGAAATAATTTTCTGCTCACTGATAGTGGATCCAGTTTTACAGTTATCCCACATTCGACACCACACCATAATCCCCACGTCAGCAGCTACCTTTGAAATTTACATCCATTGTGGATTATTGTTACTCCCGTGTGGGTTGTGACGGTTGGCTTCACAACTGACAAAAAAGTTTTCATCACTGAAGAAGAAACCGTGTTCAAAAAAGGAACCTCGTAACTTTTGAAGTATTATTTTTATGTCGAATCTCGAATCCGTTTCAGGAATGAAATTTTCAGAAAATGCTGATAGTTTTTGCGACATCACTCGACCCCTTCCCCGTTGAAAAGAAAATAATATTATCTGAGATTAATTATTGCCGATTTCAGGCTGGCGCCCATGATCGTATAATGATAGACTACCTTACCCGTATTTTATTGGAAGTTTTAGGTTTCCCAATGCCTGTAGAGATTTTGAAATAAAGGGGTGTACCGCAACCTTTGACTTACTCTGTACGATAAGAAATAATGTCACCAAGGAATAAATAAAATTCAGAAAATAACACTGACGGATAGAGAATATTTATGTCAAAAGTAAGCTCCGTCGATTTGAAATTGACATGCCCGTACGAAGAAAGCTTTTCTCAAAAAGAAGGTCATTGCCGCGGTCAGCTGAACATTTTAGAGTACGGATGTTACCCGTACGGAACCTCTAGTCACCGTTCCTGGTTGATTCCTATAGACAGCGTCGACCACATTTTTTTTTTTTTTTTTTTTTTTTTTTTTTTTTTTTTTTTTTTTTTTTTAGGGCCTCCAACCTCCCCTCACAGCCCCTCCTTTCGCTCTCCAAATGTCGCCTTCTTCGGCGTGCTTTTGTTTCTATTGGTCAGTCCTTTCTTGTTTTCCATTTCATGGGAATTTGGTAAAAAAAAAACACTTCTTCAAGCAATAATGAAACTTAAAATTTTCTTATATGTTCTGCTTCTTGGAGGAAGATTATTGCAGCTATTTCCCTTTGCTGCCGTATATATGTATATAAGGAAATGTAGCTTCTGTTAGCATAAATATTGTTCAGACTAAATTAAATGTACGTTCTTGCGCATAAGCGGAAATAGAAATTAATTAGAATAAAAAAAAATAGAAATAAAATGGAAATAATGCACAAGTCTCCTTTCTCTGCAGTTCAATTTCAGTGTACTCGCCCCCTCAGAGTTCGTCTTCTCGAAGTTTGTTGTTAATTTTGTCCGTTTCTTTCTCTTGTGGTACTTCGTTTCCCGAGGGGTTTCCCCCCCCCCTTTTTTTTTTTTTTTTTTTTTTTTTTTTTTTTTTTTTTTTTTTTTTTTTTTTTTTTTGAGTATTTCTTCTCATAACTCTGGTAGCGTCATACACTGAAAGATCCGTGTTCTTAAGTTAAAACATTTATGAAATGAACTTGTGGAAACTAATTTTCATTCACGCCTGGACCATGATTCTCAACATGTTACCATATCTTTCTTTATAGTCACTGTGTCCACATATCTTTGCGTGCTCATATTCCATGTATGAGCAGTAATCTATAATTGTCGCCTGGCGGTTGAGGATGACGTAGGCGGCAGTGTGTCCTAAGACCCAAAGAGCCGCGTTGTTCTTCTTTCGGGGATACCGTAATTTTTCTGGTCGTATGAGTTCCGTAATCTCGATTGTGTGCGGCACTGTACGGTCTATAATGGCCAATCTTTCCCGCATACGTGCCACTATAAGTCTCGCATTACCACAGGTAAACCTGTGTATTAACGTGTCCACGAGACCACATATTGCACAAGCAGGTGTTGGGCTCAGGTGAATGTTGTTGAGCTTGTCGTTAGTGGGTACCTTGTCATTAGTGATTAAATACCACATGGATCTAATGCGTGATGGCAAAAAGGGACTGTGGATGTTTCGCCAAATGGTATTCCACTTTGCATGCGGGTATTTTTGAGTGACTCTATTGTCTCTATTGTCTGTTGTGAGGAAGTCATAAATTTTCTTGTTCGTGTAAGGCGGCTGGATTTTGTCGGAATGTCTTAGGTAGCTGATTTCACTGCAATAAATCCTGATGTGACGAAATGATACTGGTATCGCTGCTTCATGGATAGGCGGCATCATACTGCGTGGCATCCAATATAACGTTAAAAATTTAATTAAACTTGATGGCTCATTGGTGACGGTTTTAGTGATCCGGTTAATTAATAATGTTCGACATTTATGCTTGGCACTGATTAGCCCAAGTCCCCCTCGGCTAGTCGGTAATGTCAATGTGTCAAAGCTCACTTTGAAAAGTTGGCCTCGTAGGACGTACCAACTGAATGCTTTCTGTATGGAGTCCGCAAGTTGATGAGAGACAGGTAAAATTTGAGCCATGTAGTACATTCTACTTGCTATAGATATCCTTACGGTGTGCACCTTTTGCAAAATGTCTAAGTCTCTATCAGAGTAGATGCATATTGTTGCTCTAATTTTATGCAATATGTCCGTCCAGTTTTTGGTTGCCATGTCGTCTGGTTTTGCACACCAGCGGACGCCGAGTGTTTTGTGGTGCACTCTAGTTGCACACCAGTCTAGATGGGTCGTGTCGCCAATGCCTCTTCCTATGTGAAGCAGCGTAGTCTTCTTCGTGTTCAACTTAGCGCCAGTGGCAGTAGTGAAGTTGCTGATGAGATTCCTTACTTTCGAAAGATCTTCCAGAGATGTCACCGCTAAACAAACGTCGTCAGCGTACGCAACGCAAGTGATCTTCTCAGTTCCTATGGTGATTCCAGTTGATGTGCGTGTTATGGTCACGAGCAAAGGTTCAACTGCTATGGCGTATAACGCCATTGATAATGGACAACCTTGCCGAATTGATCGT
Source organism: Locusta migratoria (assembly GCA_026315105.1). NCBI lineage: Eukaryota > Metazoa > Arthropoda > Insecta > Orthoptera > Acrididae > Locusta > Locusta migratoria. Next base: position 726,904,272 of record CM048755.1, on the reverse strand, counting down.
CTGATCGGTATTGCGTCAGTCAGGTGGCCATTAATGAGCACGCGAGATGAGGCGTTGTAAATACAGTGTCTCAGTAGGCAGAGGAAACGTCATCCAAACCCCATCTTTTCCATTACCTGGAACAGGTAGTCGTGGCTTATGCGGTCATACGCCTTTTCAAAATCGAGGAAGAGCAGAGCGCCGGGTTCATTGTTGTGTGCAAACGTGCATATGACGTCCCGAAGTTCGCAGGCGGCCGTTATGACGCTGCGTCCTGGTACCCCACCAAATTGGTGTTTCCCGAGTATTTTGCTCAGTAAGGGTTGCACTCGTTGCTTAATCGCTCTCGTTATGATTTTGAAATCCGCATTTAATAATGTTATAGGCCGTAGTTCACTAACTTTTCTGCTGTTGCCTTGTTTTGGTAAAGGGACAATAAGTCCTTCCTTCAGTTCGTCTGGTATAGAGGCCTGCTGCCACATTTCGTTGGCGAATTGAGTCAATGTAGAGCCCAAGATGTGCCAGTATTGTTGATAGAATTCTGCGCTTAGGCCGTCGGGTCCGGGTGACTTTCTGTTTGCGGCACTAAAGACCGCCTCTTTGATGTCGTCCTCACTAAATGGAGATTCAAGCGCTTGATTATCTTCTGGTGAAATGACAGGTGCTATGCCAGCAATAACGTCATTGCAGTGTCCGACGTTAATGTCTTGTCCGTCATAGAGGTCTGTATAGTAGCTACGTATCTGTGACATAATATCCCGCTGTCTTGTGATTATGGTCCCTGCGCCGTCTTCAACCCCTTCAATGAGTTTAGATTTTTGCCGCCGAAGTGTACGTAATGAGTGGAACAACGACGCTGATTCCTCTGATGCGATATCCTTCGGCTGTGAACGTATTATGGCTCCCTCCATTCGTTTGCGATACAAGTTGGTAATCTTCGCCTTGTACTTTTTGATGCGCCTATAAGCAGCGTTGGGAGGCAAATCGGTGGCGTGATATAGCTGTCGAAGGCCTGAGAAATAAAATTCTATTGTCTCTTTATACCAATAGGATTTCTGGTATGCGTAACTTTTAACTGTTGATCTAAGTTTAGGTTTCGCTTTTTGTGTCCACCAGTCTATGACCGATCGATAATGAGGTTGGGATCGTTTCGCTTGTGTAAATACCCGCCGGATTTCTTCTTCTAGCTGTTTATCTTTTAATAGGCTGGTGTTCAGCTTCCAGTATCCTCTCCCACGAAATACCTGGGGGCGGTGGAGATTCATGAAGCATTGGTGGACACTGTGGTCCGAAAAGCCTACGGGAGCGATGTCACTATTAACTACTTGTTGCCCTAGGTCTTCAGAGACATAAATGCGGTCGATTCGACTGGCTGAATTGTTGGCGATATAGGTGTACGCAATGCGGTCGCCGTGTATTTTTTCCCATGTATCTATCAGTTTCATCCCTTGGATTAGGTGGTCCAGTTCTAGACAGTTATTGAAGTGTGGCGTCTGATCCTTGGCTGAGACGACGCAATTAAAATCTCCCCCTACAACACAGTTCGCGGCATTGTCATTAATTAAGAATGGCACATCATTTTTATAAAAGGAGGCACGTTCTTGCCGGCGGTTGTTGCCTGACGGCGCATACAGGTTTATTATTTGAACGCCATTAATCTCACACGATATGCCTCGGCCGTTCGTGAGCCGCACGATTTTGGTATAAGAAATGCCGTCACGTAGCAGGATTGCCGTTCCGGTATGATGTTCGACACTGATATTCGCTATCGTGACAAATCCCGCCACATTTGGTTCTACGTTGACCTCCTGCAGTAGCGCGATATCTACGTTACTGCTATATAGGAAGTCTGTGAGCGCTCTGAATTTTATCTCACTCTGAATCTTATTAATGTTGACAGTTGTTATATTGTAGGTGAAGGTATCGCTCATTTGTAGGGGGGGGGGGTAGTCACAAACGTATAACTACCATATCAAGGACACGCACACACGCAGCACGCACTATTTGAGACTTAGTTGGCCCTCGTTCGATTCCATTTCCACATCCTGCCACCATGGATCGACTAGAGTATGTCGTGTACTGCCGTCAGGCTCCGTGGTCGCCACGGCAGTGGCGCTGGGTATATCGGTTTCGTCAGGTGGTCTGGTTTTTAGTTTTGCGGCAACCTTTTGTGCTACCGGTCGGAGGTGTTCGGCAGTTTCTGAAGCACCTTCACGAGCTACGCGTACTTTCTTTTTGTCCGGCGAGGTTTGTCCTTTATCTTGTTTGTTGGACCCAGACGGAGACTTTTTGGATTTTTTTGAGGCGGGAACTGCTCGCTCAGGGGCAATCGACTGTACTTCAGTCGCCCCCGAAGGGTCCGCCACATTCTCCGTTGTGTTTTGCTTTATTTGCGGACTACTGTCTTCGGTACTTTGAGCTTGTGTTAAGGAAGCAGGTGTAGGTACTTCAGAATTGGTGCTAGTAGCTTTCGACGGTACCCCGTGTGCACTTTCTTGTGGTCTAGTAACTTCTGTCATGTTTGGAAGTGTGTCTGGTGTACTAGGAGCAGAAATCGTTTCACAACCGACATTCGATGTTGGGTTTGGTTCTTTAACTGAGGGAGCGTCAGACATCTCCACGTCAGAGCTGACGGGCTTGGCGCCCGCTTGCGGTACCTCAGACGCTGCCGCTGCCAGGGCGAGCACTACGTCATCCGGCGGGGCTGTGACGGCATCAGGACGTGTAAACAAGCGGCTCGCGACTGTTGCGTACTGGGCTCGCTGTCTGCCTGCCGCGTCCACCTCTACAGGTAATTGCACGGGACGCCTGCGCGGACATTGTGCTCTGTAATGGCCAGCTAAGTTACAGGAAGAACAGGTGCGAGGTTGCCCCTCATACACAACGAGGGCTCGGAAGCCACATACATTTATGAAGGACGGTATATGCTTTTCTAAGTCAATTTTGACGGACCTCACACCATTGTCTACCTTATAATGCAAATTTCCGCTCCACCGGTCGGCTGTGACAGCGTATACGGTACCGTAAGTGGAAAGAGCATCTTTTACATAGCCCAGATCTAATTCAAAAGGCAACAAGTGCACTTTCACGGTTCTAAGACCCAGTCCCGCATATGTAATTGTCACTTTGCTCACCTGGCCTTTGGTTGTCTTGTACTCAGCTGTCCCATTGGTCTTCTCCATGATCTTCCGGCAGCATTCATCGTCTTTCAGCTTCACGGTGTATACGTTACTGATGAAGTCGTACGCCATGCCGAACACGTCTTCTTCCGGTACATTAAACGTTCCGAAGAACCAGTCATCAAACTCGTAGATTTTCGGACGGTCTATTTCAAAACTGAAACTAAATTTTAACGTACACTTTCTTATTTGAGATTCCATTGCTACGAAATCGGTAATCACACGCGCGCAAAAGTAAACAAAGCCGGCGGCGCCGGCTAGCTCGCTCTAGCCGCAAGTCCGACCGCTGAGGCGGTGCGGCCGCGAATACCACATCGGACCTTCCGGCAGTTGCTTTCATTTCAGCAATATTTCTATTCCTGATATGTTAGTTCAACATTTTTACGAGAACACAAGCTTATTCACAAATTAATACTGCTTTCGCTGACAGATCGTAACTGGAAGAAAACCAAGGCCACGAAAATGCATTAAAAATTGTAATTTGACGATTATTCACATGTATTGAGTGTCCGATAAACATAATAAGTATTTTATGTAAAACGGCATTAGCTTACGTTATCTAATAACAGATGGCGCCCATAATCGTTGTGTGCTTTTCTGAAGTAATGAAAAATTACGCTAATATTCTTTATTTTCAGTCTGCAAATTTGAGGATCAAATCTTTGTTAGTGGCCTACTGTCAAAGTAACAAATATAAATCCTGGAAAACTTCTTATTAATTATTGAATAAATTCAATTAAAATGCAAGAGGGTATGAAACTTCTCGTACCATGGAAAGAGGACTCATTCTGTATTATTGATTACCAGTAACCTTGACAATCTTTTTCTTAGCTCACTACTAAAATGGCAAATGTAGGTATAATGGTTATTACCAAAAAATAACAAGTACTGAAATTGTGCTTTCGCTAGGATATCGAAGTGGCATCATGTGCAACTAACCGCTTTTTTTTAGCACTGACTCCCTCTTCTTGTTCTTTTTTTTTTTTTTTTTTTTTGTGAACTTGCAACACTGGAGGGTGCTTTAACAATAAATTAAGAAATGCAGTCTACTTCTACGATAGATCACGTTGACATTGACCATATTTGCGTTGAATGTAAAATGTCTTCGGAATATGTAACACAATATAACCAAAAAACTAAACATATGTACTCCTTAATATTGCTTTGTGAAATAAGTACGTATGCAGGTAGCCTAAGGATTATCTAGGCAAGGCTACCCCATCCCACCCCTCCTGTTTCCGACGAAATATAATTCTCGTATGAGAATTGAAAACTGAAATCGTGCTTCCATGAAGCACAATATAACAGAACATAACGTTCAAAACTTGAAAAATTAATAAAATAAACTCTTCGCGTGTCTTCTTGGTATCCCTTGTTGCAGTGCCTCTACTGGGGTTGGCACTTGATCATCCCACACCCATTCTGTCGAATACAATTTTTAACATGTTGCCGTACTGTTTCTTATGATCTTTATATGTACATATTTTTGCATATTCACTTTTCATACATATTAGAAAATCTATTACACTGTCTGAGCCTCGATTATTGATGACATAGCTGACATATGTCACCATCAACCAATTTATGACGTTATTTTTTGTTTTCGGAAAATATTTCATTACTGGCCTGTAGAGTAACATTGGCGTTATGTATTGTTTTGACGATCTGGTAAGGAAAGCTATTTGTTGCCTAATCCAAATCCAGTTATCCATATTGCCACTACAGGTGAATCTATGTAGGACTGTGTCAACTAACTTGCATTTGCTACACAGGTTTGTTTGGCTAAGTCCAATTGATTGTATCCTGTCGTTTGTGCTTAAGACGTTATTAACGGTCTTATACCAGGCAGAAATTGCATCTGTAGAGAGACCAGCAAAAGTGACGTTTTGCCATATAACTTGCCAGTTGAAATCGTTGAACTTTCTTTCAATTTTATTTCTTCCTTTCTCGTATAATGTCTCTTGATGTTATCCGTCGGTGACGTCAGAGGTCGTCACTAAGGTAACCTGCTTCAATGTAAAAGTTCCGTAAATATTGTAGTCGGCTATTAATACTCCGTACATCAACCGGAGGTTGAAGACTCTGTAGTTTGACCGCCTCAAAGAGCTTGGAAGTAAGAATCTCTGGGTGCTCCCTAAGTATAGTGAGAGTCCGTGCAAGGAAAAGTGCAGACGCTTTGCATTCTATTAATCCCAGGCCTCCATTTCTGGCATCCAGTGTGACGGTTCACACAGCAACTCTGAACATTTCCCCTCGCCATAAAAAGTTGGTGACAGTAGACATTATCCTCTTTGCTACCAGTGTGGGAATTGGAAAGATGTGTGCAGTGAAATAAGCTTTTGACAGAATGTAGCAGTTGATGAACCTTATTCGTTGCACTTGGTCCATACTACGGTATACGTTTTCCATGACAGCCCCATGAATCTTTTTTCGGACATCTTTCCAGTTAAAAGCAACCATTTTCATCAGACATGGCATTACAGTTATTCCCAGGGTTGTACGTTTCTTGTCTGTTTGTGCCCACGCCAGTCGTAATTGATGCAAACCCCAATAAAAAAAAATAAAAAATAAAAAAAAAATTCAATTTTTTGTATAGCTTATGGAACGTACCTACGGGGTCATCAGTCCCTAAACTTACAAACTACTTATGAACTAGCTAATACTAAGGACGGCACAAATATCCATGCCCGAGGAGGGATTCGAACCCCCGACCGTAGTGGATGCAGACCCCCCAGATTTAATATTGTGCTTTTATTTGCGTTTGTTCTCGCCCTAGAAGGCAGACAGTACTGTCTGATCACCCTTTCTAATGTTAAGGCTTCGTCCCCGTTTCTAATTACACTCCCACGTCTTCGGCATAAGCTTTTATGACCGTTATCTCGCCAGATAATGTTATGCCTTTTAGTCTGGCGCGATATTTTTGATCGTGTTAAAAATCTGGGTGGAAGACCATTTTTTTCCATTGTAGTAAGCAAATATCTATGACTAACTAAATCAAAAGCTTTATAATAATCTATAAAGATTAAAGCACATTTGATATTGGTCACCGAAGTAATGGCAACAATGTCTCTGTACACTGATGTGCTTTCGAAAATTGTTCTATTTGGAGCACAAGACTGATGGTGAATTAAAATTTTTGTGGCGCATAATTAAAGCCTTCTAGCTATAATCCGGTAAATTATTTGGAGTTCGAATTAGGAGCGAAATAGGTCGATAATTAAAATATCCACGAGTGTACTGCCGGTCTATAGTATCCAACGGGCACAGTATTTCGGCGATCATACATGTCGCCATCATCAGGTGAACTGACGGACTGAGCTCCTGGAAACGCGCCGGCACGGAGATCCGCACGCTACAGCTGCTCAAAGTGAACTGGGTTCTGGCCCGGTATCGGGCGGTTTAACTACCCTCGGACCGCGGAGCGACCCCTCCGAGGTCCGCGCCCCGCGCCGCGGTCGCGTAGTGGAACCGATTGCGACGGCGTCTGAGATAACGTCGATGTGAGGGCTCTGTCCACCATGGTCGTCACTTCGTTACGTTTGCTAGATTTACTCTTAATTAACCCAATCGCTGGTTCCTAAGTATGATCGCCGAAATATTGTGTGCCCGATGGACACTATAGACCGGCAGTACACCCTTGGATATTTTGATTATCAAATACGCCGTGAGAAACTGAAAAAATCAGGTCGATAATTATTCAGATCTGTTTTACCTCTTGTCTTGGGAATGAGAACTATTTTGATTTCCTTAAACTCAGTTGGGATCAATTTTCCATGAATGACTTCATTAGCTATGCAAGTGAATTTGTCCCCAATCAATGACCAGTATCGTACGTAAAATTCCACGGGGAGACCATCTGGTCCCGGGGACTTTTTAAGTGCTGAGTTGCATACTATCTCGTGCAAATCTTCATTGCTAATTTCAGAGAGGATTTCATTATCCGATTGCCGACAACCGTGGAACTAAATTGCTGAGAAATTCTTCTATAGTTTCGTCATGTACCGGTGTGAAGTTATATAAGTTGTCATAATACCTGTATATTTCTGCGATTATATCTTTTTGAGCAGTAAGTTTAGTGCCAGCAGGTGTCCGTATTTCGTCAATAAACGTTCGTCTCCTGTTCTTTGCGTGACGTAGTAGGTGGAATAGCGAAGCTGTTTCATCCTCTGACACTGATTTGGCTTTCGACTTGATTTTAATCCCATCCATTTGTGTCCTCTTTAAGCTTAACAATTTAGCTTTTATTCTCTTGATGTCATGCAGGCGAATTTCGTCCCCGTTCGCTCGGTCGTACCCAGTTACAACTTGATAATAACATTCAACACAATTTTTCAATTCTCTGGATGTTGCTGCGCAAAACTGTATGGACACTTTCCTCAGCTTTGGTTTTGCTCTTTTGGTCCATCAGTCAGTGACCGTTTGGTGCTTATCTACTGCACGGAGGCACACAATCCACGCTTCTGTTATTGCTTGCTCTAAATCTTTGTCATTTAAAATAGAAACATTTAAGTTCCATTGATTCCTAAAACGGCGTGTAGGTTGCATACATAAAGTAAAACAGGTCACTAAAATACAAAGGAACAGTTTCCGCTTTAAGTAAAACATTTTGCAAAGTTGGTGACATATAAATCCTATCTAGTCTGCTGCATGAATGTCATGTAATATAAGTGAATTCGACTGCTGTTGGGTGCTCTAGTTCCCACGCATCTTTAAGGTGCAGTCAGTCACCAACTGCTTTAACTCAGATGAATAGTTAAAATTTGGTTGCTGGTCTTTACAGTTTAAGACACAGTTAAAGTCACCACCGAGAATGATGGAGCATAGATCTTTCCTCAATAAATAAATTAGTTCTTCTCTGAAGAATTTGGCTCGTTCTGCCATATGAGAATTTTGGTAGCAGGGCGTGGATCAAATGTTCAAATGTCTGTAAATCTATCGGACCAAACTGCGTGGCCATCAGTCCGTAGCTACAAACTACTTAAGCCTAGGTAAACTAACCTAAGGACATACACATACACCTATGCTCCATGGAGGACTCGAACCTTCAAGGCGAGCAACCGCGCGCTCCACAGAGAGACGCTTTAGACCGCTCGGTTACTCCACAGCGGCGGGCGTGGATCGTTAGCATTCATAAAGCGCAGTTGAGTTCGCGATGCTGCGAGGTAAACACCACGGAGCGCGCGTGGACGAGGCATGCCCCGCACAAGGCTTATGACGACCCAGGCTACGGCGGATGGACAAACGAGGAGGACGACCCAGGTGAAGACTGCCGGCCACGAGAGAACAACGAAAACCACGGCAGGAGGAAATGGCCAGCAGCCGAACACGTCACACCATACAGCAGTGCGACACACGCGTGTGTCAACGGCACAGCAAGAATTGCGTGTCGACCCTCGACTGCTACAGTTTGTTTTGGAACAGACACCACTCGTACGATCTGGCGGTAGTCCAAGTCGAGAACAATGCTCCTCGAGTGGAGAGGACGACGACATGTCGGCCCACCACACAGGCACCAGGAATTCCCGGATGGAAGAGAATCTCCTTCACAACAGGACAGAGAAGACGAAGAATTTACCAGGGTGCGACACCACCGAACCGACTTACCAGACCGACACAATCCTCGGAAGAGACGCGCCGAGGGAAACATACAAACATTGAACCGTTTCACGCCCATACCGCTACCAGGCGACACCACCCGTCCCATCTGTGACGATCGCCACAACATCCAACTACCTTGAACTCAACAGGGCTCTTCAATCCCACTTGTGGGCAACCACAAAGCGATCTACCAACGAGATCGCATCAAGTACCATTTCAAATCCTTCAGCGACCAGACGAAGGCCATCGCCTTCTTCGCCCACAACCAGATAGATTTCTACATCCACCAATCGCCAGAGGACAAGGAATTGACGGTGGTGCTTAATACATTCCGGAGTCTGTCCCCACAGAAGCGGTCATGGCAGCCCACCAGGACAAAGGCTACAAAGTCCTCAATGTACACCAATACAAACGGAAGGACGAGGCCGGCCGCGGTGGCCGAGCTGACTGAGGCGCGCCAGTCACGGTCTGCACGGCCACTACGGTCGGGGATCCGAATCCCTCCTCGGACATGGATATTTGTGCCGTCCTTAGTATTAAGTAGTTCATAAGTATTTTGTAAGTTTAGGGACTGATAACCCTGTAGTTAAGTCCCATAAGCTCTACAAACATTTGAACATTTTGGAAGGACGAGAAACAAACCAACTTATCCCTCAATCGGCATACTGTCTACGTCTGCCAAAGGGACCAAACAGCTACAAAATATACGACCTGCAGTATTTGCTGTACACAACGGTTCGTGTGGAATCCTACCGCAGCAAAGACGGGCCTGTGCGATGTAAACATTGCAAACGGCTCAAGCACACGGGTAACTATTGCTCCATGCCCGCACGCACCACTCAGCCTAGCCAAAGCCAAGAACTGAACAACCAAAGTGTGAAAAACGCGGCAAAAATCACCCTGCCTCCTACAGAGGTTGCGAACATTACCAGGAACTGTTAAGAAAGTACAGGCCGAAGCTAGCCCGGCGCCATCCACCAAATCGAACGGTCTTCATCAGAAATCGACCACAAAAAGCCGACCTTGAGATTTTCCAGAGGCAGACGACACAACTACGCGCACCCCCGACTCCTATGTCATCACGAGGACAAGGAACGCCCGCAGGATCACCGACAGCGACACCCGTCCCGCATATGTGCAGAAGCAACATCGCTGCCGTCCCCTGCAAGATGATCCGGAGATCCCATCACTCCGGAGGTCGCGAACATTGCGCACGTCTTAACGTCTCTTCATAGAAAACTGTCCACTATTCTCTTTCTGGAAGAGAATCTCATTAAGGCATTCGTAGCGGCTTCAGATGGATACTCGACGTTATACCACACACCTACGAATATGCATTTGGAATGCAAAGTCAATACGAACAAAGAAGATAGAATTAACAGACTTCCTCACCCGACACCGTATTGATGTGGCGTTTGTGTCCGAAACACATCTCAAGGACAGCACCTTTTTCCGTTTCAGGAATATAATTGTGTACCAGGCGGATAGACAAGGCCTTCAGGGTGGAGAGACAGCCATCCGTGTCCGCAAAGAATACCATCACCACGAAGAACTACTTCCACCACTCCGCCACACTGAACCAACAGCGTTCACTATCGCAACAGGCATTGGCAACTTTACCTGTGTAGCAGTCTACCTCAGTCCTAAAGAAGCTCTTCTGGCTGCAGACCTACACTACACCATTGACAGCTTTGACAAAGTCCTGATGGAAACGGCCTTCAACAGTAAGCATGCAGCCTGGAATGCCCTCCAACCGAACCCGAAAGACCAAATTTTGTTCCATCTGGAGGACGAACTGAACATCTCAGTATTTGGTCCACATGGACATACACGGATTACTTGATATCTATGGCAACACCCAGATGTCTTAGACATAGCACTGGTCAAGTATGTCAATGTGAACCTCCAACTACAGACAATCAGTGATATCTCTTCAGACCATAAACCGGTCATCGGCATCATCGACAGAGCTGCCTTACAACTTCCTCTTCACCAGTCCCACCATGTCGACTGGGACTCAATAACAACGTGCAGCTCACGATGAGTATCACATCGAGAGATCACATCATTGCAATAGTGGCCACCCTAACGGCCAAAATAATGACAGCAAAGAGACGTGCAACGACCACCAGGATTAATCCAGACATAAATTTCGAACCTTTTCCACCTCACTTACAACACATCAAGACAGAGAGGAACCGGACGAGAAGACGATGGGTCCAGTAGCGTACTCCGGCCGACCTCCTAGTGATGAATTGCTTAACAGAGAACTGCGAAAGTGCGTTGTGGAGTGGAGACAAGAAACCTGGGAACTCAAAATGGCAGATTTTCTCCTTAGGACGAGAGACGAATAGTGGCTATTCAAAAACCTTAGAAAACAGAAGCCGGCAAAACGAGCTGCCAGAGGCCCACATGGGCTGATCTATGATGCACTTGCACAGGCTGTACTGTACACAGACACTTACGAGGCGCAAATGACGTTGTCTCCTCCGCCCCCACCACTGGCCGACCACATTGCTGACATCGCGAAACAAGTACTAGAGGAGGTGGAGTAGCACAAATACACGTCGGTACAAACGCCACCAGAGCTCACAACTCCGAGAGAAGTCAAATCCCTCATCCAGAAGACACCCAACAACTCTCCTGGTAAAGACAGAATCTCCAAAGGAGACTTGAGGCACCTGCCGTGGAGACCATTGGTGTTGCTCACACGGCTCTTCAAAGCTTGCCTACTACATTCGTATTTTCCGTCAGCCTGGAAGATCGCACGGGTAGTACCGATCCCAAAGCCTGGCAAGGGTCTCTCGCATCCTACAAACTATCGTCCCATCAGCGTTTCGCCCACCTTCGGAAAAATTTTTGATCAGATCCTTTTGAAGAGATTTAATAACAACCTTATTAGTAACGATGTCATACGACCATAGCGAAACGCCCATCGTTGTTAGGACAATGAATTACAATCTAATGTCTAAAAATGCCATGTTAGCAGATAACACCTGCCATCGATGGTACGAGACTTACGGATTACTCTCGCAGCTGTTCGGCGTAGCGTAAAGGGCAGCGAATTAGTTTGTGGTGCACAAACATCGTAGAGGGTGTTTCCAAACTTGCTGGGCGCGGTGGCTGAGAGCGCTCGGTCAGAGGGCTGTCAGAGTGGTAGCTCAGTGTGCTCTGTCAGAGTGCTCGAAGATCCCTGTAACGAAAAAAACTAAGTCAGTGATGAACCGATCAAAATTAAACAAAATAAAGCAACGTCCACAAATGACCGATCAAACAGGAGAAGCAATTAAAAGAGAGAAAAAGAACGAGGTCTCGAGCAAGGGGAAGGGGACTACCAGTGCGATGAAGGAGGTATGCAGCAGTACTGACAGAACGATGGTGTTGGAGGAAGGTTTCATTCAGGACACATGTGTTGCGAGAGGCAGTTAATGAAGAGTTGGTTATTGGCAGGAAGGGAGAGAGTATTTTGGTATAGGTGGGTGTAGGGCATGCATGCCGTAGGGAGCTGCGGGGGGGGGGGTGAATGGGAAAATGGTTATGAGTGTACTTTATACAAGAGTAATTGCCTAGTAAAATGTAAAATGGGACTGGTGACAGGAGAAAGTGGCTACGGTTTCCATTTGGAAGATGGAGTGGGTGGCAAGGGCAATGTGCCGGAGGATGTGAGGACGCTGGAAGAGGTGGATGTTCTGAAGCCTCGTTGTGATGAAACAGATGAAGTCCTCCACTGTAGGTGGAGGGAGGGGGGCAAATGGAAATATTGGGATGGATGGGGTGATCAACAGTGCGGACAGGAATAGTCAACTCCGGGGTGCCAGAGCAATACGAGCTTGACATTTATAGGAGTATGTGGGGTGGGGACCGTGACAGATGTTACAAGTTGGAGGGAGAGCGAGGTTGTGTCAGCTCTTCAGGAAATGCGCCGACTTATGGTGAGGACATAGGGGGGTTGGGGCATTTCTTTGGGAGGTGGTCATTGTAGACGAAATATAGCCCACAATCATAGGACTGGGGGAGGGGGGTGGGGGAACGATAAGGATCGACTTTGTAGTGGCGATCATACATGAGAGCGCTCTCAGTGATGAGTCGGTTGATGGATGATGCAGAAAAGGGAGGTCAGGCCAGAGGCGTTTTGATTCCACTTGGCGGGATGGAAATGACCATGAGGGTATTGAGTTTTCGCAGCACCTCCTCCTCCATGATCACTGGGCTGAGCTTGGTGGTCACAGTGGTGAGGGTGGGCGGACGGTGAAGAGGCTGGAACTCGTGGGGAGTGGAGAATATATGGAAGGGAATAAGGGTGGCATGGGGTCCAAACTGAACCCAGGGGATCCGTTGGAGGAGCTCAGTATGGAAAGTGGAGGAGGTGGATTTGATAAGGGCGGAGTCCTTTTGAAGTATGAGTTGGGAGCAAGGATCAGCTCGAAATACTTATTATTTTCTAAGGAGAAGGTCCGGTTGTTTAAAAACCGGGGGTTGGAGTGGGAGAGGCTGTAGATGATACGAGTGGAGGAGGAGCAAAGAAGAGGGGTAGTGTCAACGGGAACTGCTGTAAGAAGGAGGGGAACAGGGGCGCTAATGGCAGGAGCTTTCCTTATGATAACGGGGGCGAGTTCTGTGCTGGAACATTTGGAGGTCGTCTTGAACAAGGCTTTGAGGGGGTGGGAGAAGGAAGAGGCTGGCGAACTGGCTGGATGCAGATGTGGTGGGGAGCAGCACGTAGCTGTGGGTGGTGGGCTGCTGGGTGTCTGCCACCGTGGCATGGCAGTGAGTGATTTTGCGGACATTTTACAATGAACTGCTTTTTAGTGAATTAACAAATTTAAAAAGAAGTATTCTGATTCAGGTTGTCTCTTAATCGTTTCAGGCTCTTTTTTATTTTTATTTATTTATTTTTTTAGGAAACGACGGGCGTCGTAACTGTACGTTAAACCTAATCCCATTAGGATTTCACCCTGGTCACGTATGGTTAACTAGTTCGAATCTTATCAAATTAGTACCTGGCTCAGTATCATACTTAAGATCTGTTGTTATTCCTCGAATCATGGTCGCTCGACATAGCTAACCGTGAACTCCACTAGATTCTGAGGAAAATTCTAGCAGAGGAAAGAAAACATTGATTTCCTAGAAGAAACTTATCATAAGCCGATTTAATATCCTAAAGGATTTTAGCTTCAAATTATATATAATATTTCTTGTGCTCAGGTATACATTTGGATGAAGTCAAAGATACGACAACACTACACACACGTGTATACATTTTCCTCTCACACATACTAACACTAACTCGTGCGCACTTTATGTTTTGGTTGTAATATATTTACACAGGTCTGACGATGTATGGTTAAATAAATTCTATTGCAAAGTATGAAGTATGTAGAGCTGAAGAAAGACTCCTAGCGATTTTTAAAGCAAGCTTTAAGTTCATTGGCACAAAGCCTACATTTACCTGCCACAGTTTGTATGTTCGTTAAGTTGAGAGTTAGTTTTAACATTTGTGACATTTGCAACACCCAAAAGAAATCATGTGACTGATATGAACTTTACACTTCAGATTAGGGATATGACTCCACAAAAATGATCAGAATTTCTGATTGTGCTTGATATATAGCGGATAGATTCCACTCGTGTCAGGTAAGGAAAGTATGCAGCTCAGCGAAAGAATGAGTGTATCTACTTTCCATAGGAACGTTCGTTATATCCACGGGCTCAAGTTTTTGTATTGTTATGTTGTTGCGAATTGTGCTGTTAAGATATTGCACATGGAATTATTTAAAAAAGGAAATTCTTGTAACTACTCACTTCAGTTGTTGTTCTTTATTGAAAGATGGGGGGATGTTATATTGGTCAGGATGTCTTAGGTGCTCTCCCACTGATGTGTTGTTCGCACGGCTGGGAGGTGAAATAGTCAGGGGACTTGAAGATCAAAAGCAACTGAAAAATGATTTAGATAAGACATCTGAATGGTGCAAAAATTAGCAATATGCTCTAAATAATGATACGTGTGAAATCAATCATATGAGAAGTAGAAGAAATCCGGTAAACTTCATTTATACGATTGATCAGTCACAGCTACAGGCCGTAAATTCAACTACATACCTAGGAATAACAATTACGAACAACCTAAATTGGAAAGAACGTATAGAGAAAATTGTGGGAAAGGTGCATCAAAGGCTACGTTTCTTTGGCAGATCACTTAGAAGATGCAATAGTTCTACTCCATACACTACACATATGCATCCAATTGTTGACTTCTACTGCGCATTTTGGAAGCCCCACTAACAAGAAAAGTCCTTGGGCTCGAACAAACACATATACAACTAAATCGTATGAGAGATAATGTAAAGATCCCTTATTGCACTAGTGATACTCCCGCATCTGAAAAACTCTGCGGTCGTCCGTTAGAGGCCTCTGCGTGTGCCTTGCCGCATTGCACTTTGACCTGTCGGTTCGCCAGTAGGGACGGTGCAGTGTGCCTCCGAAGTTGCGTTTTGTGATGTTATTTGTGTGGTGAAGCGTCAGATGGGGCGGCGATTGCTAATCAATACTGCTAAAGTATTGCGATTAGTTGAGATGAAGTTACGAAGAACCCTTCTTCGTGAAGATGGTATTAGTGTAGAAGATGAATCATTTGCATGCTTTCTCGTATCTGTTATGGTACAGAAATATGAGCACAAGTTAGATACTGTTGTCACAAACTCATAACAATGATAATAGGGATGATAATGACGAACAACTCATTGCAAGCGATAGTGCGTGAAGAGGCAATGGAAGCAGTGGCAGTGAATACCAACAGTCTTTCGGGAAAAAGGTTAAAGTTGCAACTATCATCAGGGCATTTGATGACAATTCGCTAGAGAACATGTACGATGATTATTACATAAGTCATAATTAAGATATCTGCATTACGTATGGCGTCTACAATTACATCTACAGTGCTATCTAGAGCATGGTTGCAGAGCTTTGCAGAAAAACGACACCCACCAGCACATTGAGGTGTACGAAGAGATCCTGTAAGCAAACGTTCATACATATATGTTTGTTCGAGCCCATGTACTTTCCTTGTAAGTGGAACTGATGAAGGATGCGAAGAAAGTTCAGAGAAGGGCAGCTAGTTTTATATTGTCGTGATACGGGGGAGAGATTGTCACGGGTATGGTGCACGGGTTACTGTGGAAATCATTCAAAGAAAGGAGTTATTCCTTGTGGCGAGAATGATTTGCGAAATTTCGTTCACGAACTGTCTCTTCCTAGGATTTATGTAGATGTAGATTCATGCCACAACGTGATACACATATACGACGTTTGAGTAGCCGGTGTAGCCTACAGCTGGGTTCGCTAACCACGTACTCCATTTGGAAGCGCTGAACTTGCGTTGCAGTTATGGAGGCTTAGGGCCTGTTCCAGCTATCGTTATGGAGAGCTCGGTGCGAAAAGGAATAACCAATCGGATTACAGGACAGCGAGAACAAATAGCATTGCACAACACTTTGCTGGTATATCTTTGACTCGACGCAGAAAATGCCATTCTTCATTCTGGCATAATATGTTAACTGTTTCGTCCTATAGTTTATAGATACCAGCGTGTCATTTCAAAGCGACAGTTCACTGACAATGTACCACAAGGAGAAGTCCCATATCATTACATATCAAATAATAATGCAGGAGCAAGAAGAGGATTTATAAATTCGATGACAGGTAACAACAACAGTTGTATGGTTTAATGATTAGCCCAATACACGTAATCACAATTCCTTTTGTATTTTTTTCTATTATTTAAACTCATTCTAGAAATCTGTTATGAATATAAGAAAAATTTGCATTATTCTACTTTTTTTAATTCCACGTGGAATTAGACAATGAAGGATGAAATAATTGTTATTCCTTGTCAATTACTCCGCCGTTAATTTCCCAGTATATGTAGTATCATAGTGTGCAGTTACGTAGGAACCCAATACGATAGCTACAAGAGTAGCAAAAAATTAATATTCTTCCTTATCACATCTATTTGGCTGTCTGCTTCCGAAATACACGATGTGTTCCATTGTTATATGGCGGCATAATTGGCACATACCTCTGCAAGGCATCCTACAAGTCGCAGGTACATTTCACCGGTAGGAGGTGTTGAATCCGATATGGAAGTTGATATGAAAGTTGATGTGTAACATGCGGGTCGAAAAGTTTCAAAAGTTAATGATTCTGCAGAACACACTAATTTACATGTCCTATTAATATGAACTTCCTATCTCTACCCTCTCAGGGGATTCCGCACTACTTCTTTTATTGAAAACTAGCTTAAACCCGCGGCTCCGCTCGCGTGTTAGTTGATTATGATAGATAAGCTATCTTTCATTAGTGTGCTATGAGACTGGTTTTGAAGGATGAGATAAAATACCTTCTTTAGAAACAAAAATTTTTAATCAACATTATAAGGAAAGTAAATAGTGTAGATTAAATCACACGTAAAAAGCACTCGTTTCGAAGA
This sequence comes from Locusta migratoria, assembly GCA_026315105.1. Taxonomy (NCBI): domain Eukaryota; kingdom Metazoa; phylum Arthropoda; class Insecta; order Orthoptera; family Acrididae; genus Locusta; species Locusta migratoria. The sequence continues at coordinate 726,887,031 of CM048755.1, read as the reverse complement.
ATCCAATCACGAAATTCTACAATAATGATTCTAATAATATCACAGATCGATCAGTTGATGTAATGCGCGAAACGTCAAATTTCAAATCTATTTTTTAAAGAGATGTATTAAAAGAAATTTCTTTTTTACTGCTTTATTTATTTATTTATTCTTATATTTTCTTATTCGTATGCTTATCCTTCCAGAGAAAGATCTGAAGAGATGCTAGCACGCATAGACCAAAGATATAGTCTGTGGCATCACGTTTCGCTGTATGTAACCTCCTTGCTATAAAGTCGCAAACGTCATCGCTGGCCTTCAGTCCGATTTTTTTTTTTTTATAATTTGACGACTTTAACCACCATATCTCCCACCCCCTCATAGCTATCAGCATGGAACTGCTATGGTGTACAATGGAAGACTCCAGACAACAATTAGACACAGACCACTCGTTTGCGTTCCGTAGTTTTCGCTGTAGAGCGAAATATTAAAACACACACACACACACACACTTAGAATTTTATATACACCGATAACTTTCCATCCCAATATACTCCACCCTTTTATCATTATCAATCCTCAAGCAATAATGCAACCAATAAAACCATTTTCAAAGAGTAAATATAATTTTCAAAGAGTAATTATTGTTCCGCATTTCGCGTTATATTCTTCAAATTACTAAATATCTATAATATCGCAATAAAATCGTGCCTAAAACGTTCCGCAGGTATAAATTAGTAACTGTACAAATACTTAAGTCTCTGCGTCTTGTCGTTCGGACATGATAAGCGTACACCAAACAGACATTTACATAAATATATATAGGTAAATAGCTATCAGATCGCCATAAAACCGTGCCTAAAGCCTTGCCCGGGCAGACATTAGTAACTGTACAAATTTTCAGCTCACTATGTCTTGTGGTTCAGACGTGATAAAGATACACCGAACAGACATTCACATTTATAGATATAGATATATTTAATGAGAATATATGAGTGTAGTATAGAGCCCGGCAATGTTTGGCAGTTGTTAATATGGATGGGATTTGTATGTACATGCTACACTCCTCCCCTCCTTATACAACCTCTGTGCCTACTCCTTTCCTCCCTCTTTGTCGTCTTACACCTCTCTCTAGCTGGAAACCCGGCGTTGCTCGATTATTTTGTTTGGATCGCGAGTCACTGACTCCATGCACTCCTCCTGCTCTATGCCTCCTCTCTCTCTGTCCATCACCTCCAGCTCCTCGTACGCCACCTCTTCCTCTTCCTCCTCCTCACTCCTTCTGTCCTTCCATCCATCCCCCTTTCTCATTCACCACGTCCCCCGTTCTCTGCCAATCTTCATCTGTCTCCTCTCTAAGTGTTCACAGGTTTGTAAACCCATTGGACCAAACTGCTATGGTCATCAGTCCCTAGACATACAAACTACTTAAACGAGTTTTTCTAAGGAGAACATACACACCCATGCCCGAGGGAGGACTCGAACCTCCGGCGGGAACGACTGCCCAGTCCGTAGCATGATCCCTTAGACCACATAGATATTCCGCTCGGGTGTCCGCTCCGTCTGTTCATTCCCTTCCCTGTATATGAAAAATTGCATCAATGTGCCAAATTTCATGTTGGATGGTCAAACGAGTTCGAAGAGTGTGGTAAGGAATTCTTCATCATGTGCCATACGAAACACTATAAAAACAATGATGTTCGTCTTTTTTCAAAAGTCAAGTGTCCAAAATTTCATAAATATCGGAAAGGAACTGTAGATTGGTGTCGAAGTCTGTTGTAAAACACCCATTGCCGTAAATCATACAAATCTTATATAGACAGTTCCATACTGTCCCTTTTGCTGTGAAGGTCAGGTGTGCAAAATTGGAATCGCATTAAATATGAATCTAATCCGTAGTTGCCAAAATCACCATGTTACGGCTTTGCAGATTTTTCAGCGCTAAGTATTGCGTCCAATTGTGAATCCACGCCATTCAGGAACTAACTCAATCCTACAAAAAATTCCCTCTTTTTTTTCACGGTATTTTACTGAAAATAATAGACAGCACAATTACAATAAAAAAACGAAAAATTTAAAAAGCACGATTATGTTGTATGTACATTTCAAAAACAAGTGTAACGTTAAATTAATTGTACCATCAACAAAACGTTTGAAGACTGATAACCTTGCAGTTTTGTCCCCCTAAAACCTAAAACCTACAAAACGTTTGAAATATACAAACGGCCCATTTATCGGATATTTACGTAACCTGGATAGCAACATTTCAGCTATCCTATCTTCTAAGATGGAACAAATGTCACCCAGTGACCAAAATTAGTTTAAGGTCAGTTGAGTATCTTCAGTGTGTCGTCTGATATATCAATTAATTTCAGCATTTTCTGACAGATTGATTTCTGTAAAGAGATTCGACCTAGTAGTTACGGTTTAAAAGTTACAAGACTGCTTGTTTTGAGGTACAGACTGGACTGTTCTCCACAATGAACTTTTATTGACTGCCTTAAAATGCTGTTCCTCTAGGTCAACGCAGTTTTGAAGGCGATGAATCCAATCGTTCTCCGCCATGGCGGAGTGGCCGAGCGCATTGAGGCGCTGTGCTCCGATGCACGACGCCATTCCCCGTCGGAGGTTCGAATCCTCCCTCGGGCATGGATGTATGTGTCGTCTTTAGTATAAGTTAGTCTATAAGTATTTTGTAAGTTTACAGATTGATGACCCCGAAGTTAAGTCCATAAGCTTAAGACAGGTTTGAAAAATCGTCGTTCACACACAGGAGGACTTCCGGAAGAAATACTGACATATTTCATTGCGTTGCTCCAAATGGTATTTGTTTCTTGTTTTCTATGCATATACGATTTGCCTTAAATGAACCCAGAGATAAATGTCAAGTTGTCTGAGATCAGGTGACCTGAGTGGCCACTCTACAGAACCACTTGATACAATCCAATGGCAAGAACATCCACCATTTAAACACTGACGAACAATTTCTCCGTAGTGTGGTGGAGTCGCATTTTGTTGAAAGTAAGAGGGAAAGCTGCCATCTTCATTGAGGTCTAAGGGATAGTCCACTTCTTGCAGAATTTCTAGGTATATCTGTGTGATTATTTTTTGCTCGATAAAAATGGCTGCAATTTCACGGGTATTCCACATTCTACACCACACCATAACCTTTACCTTTGAAAGTTCCATCTAGTGAGGATTCCATTTACGCCAGTGTCTGTGGGTTGTGACGGCTGACTGCACAAAAAAGATTTGCATCGCTGAAGGGATACCGCGTGCAGAAGAGAAACCCTGTCGTAACTTATGAACCATTATTTCCACGTCGAGTCCCGAATCCGGTTAAAGGAATGAAACTGTCAGGAAATGCTGATGTTTTGTGCTATATCACTCGATCGACTTCCCGTTAAACAAAATTTGTCTTCCATTCAAGATTGCTGATTTCAAGATGGCGCCCATGGTCGGTAAATATCGTAAAACATAGAACACCTTACCCGTATTTTACTGAAAGAATCAAGTTTCCAAATTCCTGCAAAAATTTTGAAATAAATGGGTGTACTGCAATTTTTAACTCTTCCTGTAGGCGCAAAAATTAATGTCGCAAATGAATAAATAAAATTCATCATATAACTCTGATGAATACAGAATATTTATGTCAAAAAGCTAGCTTCAATGATTTGAAATTCACGTGGCTGAACGAAGAAATATTTTCTCAAAAAGGAAGGTCATTGTCGCAACCTGTTGATATTTTAGAGTACATGTGTTAGCTGTCTGATTGATTCCTATAAACAGCACGGGCTACATCGGACCTTCTGGCAACGATATTCGTTTCAGCAATATTTCTATTTTGTTCGGTTCGTTCGACTATCGTACGAGAACACATGCTCATTCACAATAAATACTAATTTCTATAACAGAGTATAATCTGGAAGAATACAAAGACCGCGAAATTCGATAGGAAAAGTTGAAATTGACCGTTCATTCATATACAGTCTGCGTGTCCGGTAGAAATAATAGGAATTTTATGGAATGCACAGTTTGCTTACGGTCTAATAACAGATGGCGCTCATAATCATTGTCTGCTTTTCTGCACTGAAAATTGGTCCAATTACACAAGTATTCCACATTCGACACCACACCATAATCTTTACGTCAGCAGCTACATTAGAAGGGACTTTGATTCAAGACTACGATTTTACGACGGCGCCCATGATCCGTACATATCGTAAAAGCTAGATCACCTTAAACTTATTTTATTCGAAGATTCAGGTTTCGCAGTCACAGTGGAGATTTTGAAATAAAAGGATGTACTGCAACTTTTGACTCTCCCTGTAGGGTAATAAATAATGTCGCCAAGGAACAAATAAAATTTAGCAAATAACGCTGATGGGTAGGGAATGTTTATGTTTAAAAATAAGCTTCGTCGATTTAAAATACACAAGCCCTCACGAAGGAAGCTTTACTCACAAGGAAGGTCATTGTCGCGGCCTGTGGATTGTTTAGAGTACGCATGTTAACCGTACGGAAGCCAAGCGTCACCGTTCCTGGTTGATTCCTATAGACAGTACCGCCCACCTCGGACCTTCCAGCAGCGACATTCATTTCAGCAATATTTCTATTCCTGTTAGGTTCGTTCGACTATCTTACGAGGACACAAGCTTATTCACAGTAATCCCGCTTTCACTGACAGAAAATAAACTAGAACAATATGAAGCCTGCAAAATTGCCCTCCGGCCGCGGAGGCCGAGCGGTCTGCGGCGCGCCAGTCACGTTCTGCACGGCCACTAAGGTCGGGGGTTCGAATCCCCCCTCCAGCATGGATATTTGTGCCGCCCTTAGTATTAGCTAGTTCATAAGTAGTTTGTAAGTTTAGGGATTGATGACCCCGTAGTTGAGTCCCGTAAGCTCTACAAACATTTGAAAATACATTTGAACATATGCAAAATTGCCCGTGTATTTACATGCGTTCTGCGTGTCACATACAAATAATAAGTATTTCATGGAATGTACCATTAGCTTACGTAGTCTAATGGCAGATGGCGCCCATAATCATTGGATGCTTTTTCTAAAGAAATGAAAAACTGCGATAATATTTATTTTTCATTCTGCAAATATAAGGATCAAATCTTGTTTAGTGGCCTACTGTCAAATTAACAAATTTATAAATCCTGATATTTCTGAAGAATTTAGGAATAAAGTCAGTTACAATGCCTGAACGTATTAAATTTATTGTACTATAAAAACAGGACGCGTTCTAACCGCGATTTTGATTACAAGTAATCTTGTCAAAAAACGGCAAATGTTTACGTATTGGTTACTTTCAAATGGCGAACAAATAAAGAGTAAATCTAAAATAGCAAGGAAATCTTTCTTTCGCAAAGATTTACATAGTACATGATGTGCAACTAATCGCTTATGTTCATAAATCACTCCATGGGGGTAACTGCTTCATTTTTCAAAGCCTCTACCTTGTTATTGGAGCACACTAAGCCACAAAGGATACAAAAAGCTTGCGCCGAGTTAGAAAAAATCAGTTGTGGAGTACTGCAGTGCAGATGATTAGAGGGTTATTCCAACTCTAGTCGGAGCATCCGTGTTTCAGAAAACAACTTTCCTTAGTCAAAATTCATCTAATTCATTTGATAAGTCTTTCGTTTGCTTAAATACAGGTTCGGTGGAACAGCCGAGCACACCAAGGCGCCTTTCTGCGGTGCGAGCAGCTATTCACCGTCGGAAGTTCGAGTCCTCCCTAGGGCTAGATTCTGCTTTCGGCTCGCGTGCTGTGTGGACGTCTGTTTACTTCCTCGCTGCGGCCGGACGCGCGCTTACAGTGTGTGGTGAGTTAGACGCTCTTGTAGCGTAAATAGTAGCTTTATGTATCAAAATGTGTAGATCAGCAAGATGAGTCGACCTAAACGAAAATATACTTTGAAGTTCTCGTTCGACGAACACTATGCTAGAGCAAGAGCATTTGAAGTAGAAGTGTTCCTTCGAGATGTAGTAAAGCTCAGTTTTAGTGAGATAGTCGATATCCATTTATCGATCGTGAGTAGCACTGTTTACGTAAAAATGATTAATACTGTATGCTGTGAAAAGGTTATCGAACAATGTAGAGGCAAACTGAAATTTAATGAAATTTAATCATTGTGACGGCAATGTCGGTACAGTTCAAGTTGATTATGCGGGATTTGGGACTAAAACTGTTCGTGTCTTCGAAATCCCCTTCGAGATTACCAAAGATGAGATTAATTCAGCTCTAAAACCGTATGGGGGGGTTATCAGCAGTACTGCTGAAAAATGTAAAAGTTTTCAAACGTTCCCAGTACTTAACGGTGTCAGGCAAATAAAAATTGAGCTACAAAAACATATTCCGTCGTATATTTACGTCTGCGGATACAGAGCCATTGTCATGTACGACGACCAACAACGTACATGTTCAGTTTGTGGACAGACAGGGCACGTTAGATCCGAGTGTGTACAGCGAAGAGTGACGCAGGTGCCGACAGGTGAGCCGGTCGTGCCAATGAAGATGACGTCACTGCCAGTGACGTATGCCACGGCCCTCCGAGAGAACACGGCCACCACGTCGACCGCCGCAATGGACGGAAACTACGGGACTGGCGACGCTAACGTAAGCGTGGCAATGGACACCAGTACTAATCAAACACCGGCTGTCGCATCTAGGAACACGTCGGAAACAGTCAATGAAGATGAATCTGATAAAAATCTCCTAGAGAACTTTGCACAAGATGTGCAGCGTGAGGAGGGAGCCGTTTCTATTAAAGACGATCCTACTCAGGACCCCATTAGCACTTCCGAGAATGAGGAGAGTCCACAATCTGGAGCCTCCCCGAAGAAGCATAAAAAACGGCGCATAGCACCTCCTGACGCCAAACAGAAAGTACAGCCAGTGCGTGAGAAAGCGCAACAAATTAGTCAAAAATTAAGTGCCGACCTGTCTAGAAAATTGCAACGGAGTCAACAGATGACTATGAGCGTGTCGTCAAATGTAGAAACGCACACGCCACAAGGCGGCACAAAGGCTAACTCTACAAAGAAAGACTCGCGAAACAAAGCACCATCTCAACATGGTTCTGAGAATGAAATGCTTCAGTACACTCATAGAGCGAACTGGACAGACGAAACTGCACAATTCCCTGAGGACGAAGAAATGAAGGAAGTACCGAGGGGCGAGAAAACGAAGGGGACGTCACCTCCGCGTCCGATTCACTAAAGATATTAGGCGCCATGAGCATCAGTCATGTTATTCACCTATGTTGTCAATCTAACTTTTCACAAATGCATTACAATCCTATAAAATCGGAACGATAAACATCAATAAGACCCGCAGCTCCGGCCGCGGTGGCCGAGGGGACTGAGTCGTGCCAGTCACGGTCCGCACGGCCACTACGGTCGGGGGTTCGAATCCCCCCTCGGGCATGGATATTTGTGTCGTCCTTAGTCTTAGTTAGTTCATAAGTAGTTTTTAATTTTAGGGACTGATGACCCCGTAGTTAAGTCCCATAAGCTATACAAACATTTGAACAATAGACGGCGTAGAGCTGAATTTTTTCAAGATGATATAGTTCCCCTTTTCTGTGGACGCTATGACCAAGTAATTTTAGGAGGGGATTATAACTGCATCTTGTCGGCTAAAGATCAAACGCCAAACTTTAATTATTGTGCCGCACTTGATGACATAATCAAACAACTGAACATAACTGATACCTGGGAGCTCAAAAACGGCGCACTGCCAGGCTTTACTTACATCACAAGTCATTCTGCCAGTCGCATCGACAGGATATATGTGTCCGATACTTTAAAAACGCAGGTGCTGCAGACCGAGTTATGGCCCACCATTTCTTCAGATCACATAACATATATTTGCACCATGAACCTTATAATTCAAGAAACATACCGGGGACGAGGATTGTGGAAGTTAAATGTGGCACATTTGCAAGACCCTGAATGTTTTGATATATTCAATAGTGTATGGACTGAGTGCGAGAAGAAATTCACCTCATACCCCTCGTCACTGACTTGGTGGCTGAAATGTGTAAACCGTCGATACGACGAGCGCTGATAAACTACTCACGTGATAAGAATGCCTGGCAAAAACAGACGACTGAATTTTATTTTAAAGTTCTTCGAGAATTGTACACTAATGATCAATCAGTAATCAACAACCATTTAGAGATAAAAAGAATTCAGCTTAACTCTTAACTTTGAAACGGAAACAGATTGAAGGCTGCAAAATACGATCAAGGCTTCAAAACGATGTAAAAAGAGAACAATCGTCAATTTACCACGTGATAAATGAAAGAAAGGGCCACCGGAAGAAAATATTAACTGAAATGCATTCCATGGATATTAGACTGATTACGCAGCAAAGTGAGATTAAGAACGAAATCTATAAATACGTCACCTACCTGTTAAGAAATACCAAAACGGACACTATAGCGCAAAATTTTCTTTCAACAGGACTCACACGGAAGCTGGACCAGGATCAAACAGATCACCTGTTGGCTGGCGTAACGGAACATGACGTGACGGATGCAATAACACGAAGTTCAAAAAATAAATCTCCTGGGCGTGACGGAATTCCAGCTGAGCTATACCACACGTTCCGAAGACAAATGATACCTAAGGTAACACGAATTTGCAACGAATTCATGAACCCCAGCAGTGATATCCCAAGTGAGTTTCGAGAGGGAATAATAGTTCTAGTCCCGAAAAATCATGCAGGAAAATCTGTAAAAAATCTACGACCGCTCACATTACTGAACTGTGACTACAAAATATTTTCCTGCATCTTGAATGAGAGATTAAAATCCGTAATGAACACCATCACTGGCCGTATCAATCCAGCGTAGGACGCGAGAGATCCATTCACCACACACTGTGCGACTATAGAGACATCATATCAACTGCTGGAGCTTGTAAAAGAAAATGCGCGCTCGTTTCATTAGATTTCGAGAAAGCTTTCGACAGGATCAATCATGATTATCTCTTCGACACTATGGGTTACATGAACTTTCCGCAACGCTATGTCGGAGTTATAAAGAATTTTTTTAAACAGTGCTACCTCCACAGTCATGGTCAACGGTCAGCCCATCAAACCCATCACAATAAACAGTTCAGTGAGACAATGGTGTCCACTATCCTATGTCCCTATTTGCAATAGCCATTGAGCCTCTGCTATTCCGTTTAAGTCAACATCTTCAGGGCATAATAATAGATGGAGAGAAGGTAGTGTGCAAGGCCTATGCTGACGACGTTTTATTTCTGGTCCGAGATAACGAAGAGATATGGAAGGCACTAGAAATAGTCGATAAGTATGCACTTGCTTCTGGAGCCAAGTTGAACAGCATTAAATGTGCACTAATGAATATTGGGCGTGGCTTAGGAGTTCCCACTCAAGGACCAATAAAGGAGATGCCCACAATAAAATGTCTTGGAATCGAATATGCACAAAACATTCGGCAGACAATTGCTTTGAACTATAGAAAATTACTTAATGTCATACGTGCCAGCATCCACCAACATACGCTCAGGACGGTTGATGAAATACAGAGAGTGCAACTCGTAAACATCTACCCAACATCCAAAATAAATTACGTGGCACAAGTCCTGCCAATGCCAAAAGACGTGGCTAAAAGGATCCTGGCTGCCTTTGGTCATTTCGTCAGCCGCAGCCAGATGTTTAAAGTAAAATTTGAAACTCTGACGTTACCACCTACTAACGGTGGCTTAAACCTTGTAGACGTGTATAATAAAGCATATGCGCTGTACACCTGCAAGACGTACAAAAAATGCAAGAGGTCACCGAATAGCATAGCAGCATTTTTACTTAACGAAATAGTGCCGGCCATCTGCGATGTCCCAATTGATGTTCACCACATCCGCAGTAAAATCTACCACTTAAAACATTTCTTAATAGAGCACAGTTATCTTAGGAAGAGGATTGCAGAGAAAGATATGATTTGTGTCAAAGAAGTATACAAAAACTTAAAGCAGTTTCATAACAAGAATATCATAGAAACTAAGTTCACTGCTGTCAACTGGTCAAATATCTGGAAAAACATCCATCATTCGAACTTACCAACTGACGTGAGGGCAACTTGGTACTACGCCGTTAACAGAAAAATGACAACCAACGAACGCCTTCATTCCATTCGCATGGCCGATTCCCCTATGTGCATCACCTGTAATCTAAATGACAATGATGATCACCAGTTTGTTTCTAGTGATGCGAACACCATCTTGCAGCCAGTCAGAAGAAAATTGGCGATCATCCAGAGAACATCGCCGCATACAATAACACCCTCGAGGTTCTTATTACCGGATGAAATATTTAACCCAAGATGAAGAACAATACGGTTAACTGGTTAAGGGGACATACAGTATTTTATATACTGAAAAACACTGAAAAGAGCGAACAAGACTTTTGGACGTACATAAGGACCCAGCACCAAAACCTACTGATAATAAAGGATTATCATCGTCAATACGCCAATTTCCTATCATGTAAATTGCTCGTGAAACAATACCATTGACGATGGAGTTTATAGAATGAAAGTAACATTAATTGCACAAATAAATACAATAACCAAATAACGATAAAATGAACAAATGAAGAACTAATTACTGATGAAACGGAATCTTCTAGAAGAAAAGAGCAATATTTCAGAATAAGTTTTGGTTTTCAAACAAGATATATCTCCATTCTACATATATATATATATATATATATATATATATATATATATATATATATATATATATATATATTATTACAGATAAATTCTGTGCTCCAGCCTACTGACGTGTTTCAGAGTTAGAGAAGGAAGCATTTTAGTATTAGTAAATAACAGAAACCATGAAGAAACTGAACCTCAACCGGACACGAACAACTGCGATCACAAACCGAGAAGACGAACTTTGAAATCGACGGTGGGCAGGGCCATAGAAAAAGAAGTAAAAAGTTATTTTCTCCAATTGTAAATAGAAGAACAATAGATTATGTTTGCTACTAAATAAGTGGTCTTTACTTTTTGTTTGGTATACTTTGGTTCTAAAGCTGTGGCACAGCAAGACGAAAATTCGTCAAATCATTTTTTTTATCTTTTCTATTTCTTAACGAAACTTTCGTAAAAAGGACTTTTATTTGCAAGAAAAAGATGGAAGGAAGCATTAAAATAAATAAAATTTCAAAATAAGCCCGATTGAAGCCGACAGCGAAGAAGGCAACAGAAAAAAAGGCATGGGTGTATTTGTCGACCTTACTTTAAGTTAGCTTGAGTAGTTTGTAAGCCTAGGGACTGATAACCTAAGTTGTTGAGTCCAGTAGGATTACAAACATTTGAACATTCGAATTTTTGCTTAAATACATAGTAGTGTGGTCAATATGAAAAAGCAAACTGAAGAAGATATAATGAGTAAACACAGTAAATTACCATAAAGATTTTGTAACAATCAGTAAGTGTGCTGTAGTTAATGGAAAGGAGTATTCTCTAAGTAATCTCAAAGATTGAACAAATAGTAAAATGCAGTGGATTACATCCATCAATCGTATGGTACTTTTGTTATATACTTGGTGCAGTATCTCGTTCAGGTTAAAACGTAAGATTATAAAATTCATGTTTCTTCCTGAATTACCAGACTACGATTCCTGGACTTCATTAAGCAAGTCAGACGCAGTTAAGAACGAGTTCCAAGTTCCAGAAAATTTTATGTGAAGAATATAACAATGCTATTATTGGTGCATTTTAAGGTACAGCAGCAGGACTATAAACCCCGTTAGAACAGAAAAATCTGTATGTATCTACTATTTTGTGATTCTTACGCTGTTTTTATACAGGGAATAGAATCAGATAGCTTCCCACATTGCTGGCTGTTTAGAGGGCAACACCTTGAGTGCTGTCGATGTGGGTTATCAAGGAACTTATAAAATGTTTTTCCCTAAATACAGATCCTCGCTTATTTTACATAGAACTGCTTTTCTTTGGAGTGAATTTACATATTTAAAGAGATCTATTCTGATTCAGATTGTTTCTAAGTCGTTTCAGACATTTTTCCAGAAAAAATTGGTCATAACTATACTTTAAACGTAACGTCATGAAGATTTAATTCTGGTCGCATTTGGTAACTAGTTAGAATCTTACCAAATTACTAGGTCGCTCAGTTCCGTACTTAGGGGTTGTTGTATTCCTGGCATCATGGTGCCCAATACATCTAAACAAGAGCATCAGTGGATTCTGAGGCAAATGCTAGCAGAGGAAGGGAAACGTTGATTTACCAGAAAAAACTTATCATAAGCCGATGTAACATCGTAAAATATTTTAGCTTCAAATTATACATAATATTTATTGAGCTCAAGTATACATTTGGATGAAGTCAAAGATACGAAAACACTACACAGACGTGTACACATTTGCCTCTCACACTTACGAACACTAACATGTGTGCACTTTATCTGTTGGTTGTTATATACATGCTCAGAGCTGACGCTGCATGGTTAAATAAATTCCATTGCCAAGTATGTGGAGCCGAAAATTGGCTTCTCAGAATTTTTTAAGTAAGATGTAAGTTAATTGGCATAAAGTCAACATTACCAACCACAGTTTGTATGTTTTTAAGTTGAGATTTGTGAATTTTGCAACACCCAAGTAGATTCATGTGACTGCAAAGCACTTTACAATTCAGATTAGAGATATGATAACACAAAAATGATCAGAATTTCTCAATTGTACTTGGTTTATGATTTTCTCAGTTTCACATCATATGAAGCCATTACTTCCTCATCTCAGCCTCTCCGGGGGACACCATCTTGACGAAGCACTGTCCGTGCGGGTGGAGAGGCTTGCATATCCGTGTGAAGCTGAGGGCTATACCGAAGGCCTCAGCTGATGGATCAGACCAAGCGTGTCCCACAACGTCCCGTCTTCCTTATCCTCTCCCAGTCCTTTCCCTGATCCGTGCCGAGGGGTGCGTGGCACATGGGTGGATGTGTCTCGAACGGAGCCTCAGGGATACCCGGTGACCTCCCTGAGTAAGTAGCCTTGCACCGTAGGCTGACTTGCGTATTGAAGGGAACTCTGAACTCGACTCCAATCTAGGCAGATAGTATGATTCAGAAGATGCCGCCGCGAGAACAGACATAAACTAAAGTTGAGTATTTTGTATACCTTAGTATATAAAACTTGTATTACTAATCTGTATAGCTGTTTTAGCTGTCCACACATCCCACGCATCCTGAGCAGATCCATTCCCGAAAGATAGGCTGACAAGGACAAAACACATGGCGACGAGATATTAAATTTCAGTGGACGCCGAAATCTCTCACACTACGCAGCGACATTATTTTCCTCTGTCAATTTCTTACAGCACTTGGAGATTGCAGTATATAATCTTTTCATTTCTCTTGCGCGGATAAGCGAAAATTTCTATATTTTGTCATTGTTTCTTCTTGCTGTTTTTGCAAAATGTCAACCCTCACTGACACAAGTATCCTTGCCACTGCGCCGCAGCTCCCTGCACTCGATGCACAGCTATTGATGGAGATGTTTCAGTTTCAGAGTCAACAAATCGCTTCCTTGCTGTCTACTGTACTACAGCTTCTGGCCACACCCGTGCCACAAAATACACAAGTACCACTGCAGCAGCTACCACCTGCAGTCATTCCGCCATTTCGCCAGCATGATGAAGCACAAGAGGAATGGACAGAGTGGCTGCAACAGTTTGAAGCCTACGCAACAGTTTACAGGATACCAGGTACTGTTAAAGTGCATTTTTTTCTGATCGTATATAGGCTCCCCCCATCGCTCCATCTTGTAAAAAACTGTTTCCCACTGCAGAGCATTCTGAACTTTCATTTTATTTAGTTATAGGAGCCCTTACGTCAAATTATGAACAGCAAATCAATGTAGTAACCGCTACGTATCAGTTCTTTCAGTGTAGGGGAGGTCAAAACCAAACATACTGGCAGTGGATAAGAGATCTTCAAGGTCTTACTAGAAAGTGCAAATTTAAGTGTTCATGTAGCTTTGTACTTGGCTGTGACGTTACGTGACACTATTGCCTATAACCTTTTTTATAGCAACTTTAGGGAACAGAGCCTAAAAACATCAGATCCATCTTTCCATCAAGTAGAACAAATTTTGGGACTGTACGATTCAGGTACCGCCGGCCGAGTGGCCGAGGAGACTGCAGCGCTTCAGTCACGGTCTGCACGGCCACTACGGTCGGGGGTTCGAATCCCCCCTCGGGCATGGATATTTGTGCCGTCCTAGTTCGTAAGTAGTTCATACGTAGTTTGTAAGTTTAGGGACTGATGACCCCGTAGTTAAGTCCCATAGACTATACAAACATTTGAACATAGACACAGAGCCTTACCCGCTAAGGAAGTGAAATGTTGCCCAAAATGTTTCTCGCGGCACAAAAGACAGAACTGTCCATCCCGGTCAGCGGACTGCTATGCATGTGGCAAGAAAGGTCATATACAAGCAGTCTGCTTACAGCAAAAGAAATGGAATTTGCCTTCCCAGCCCAAACAGCGACAAGACAATACTTATTCAATAAATGCAGTATTTTCAAAACCTGTGGCTGCCCCTCGTAACATCACGGACTAGGAAGTAGCACAAGTTGTTCGCCAGGCCAGAAAAATGTATATCAGTTTGCGTGTGAATGGCATTTCTATAGCATTTAAACTAGACATAGAACATCAGTCACAGTGCTCAATCGCAAGACATTGTTTTGATGCTAAAGACAGCGTAGATAGGTTGCTGAAAGACTTTCCGTATTTATTTTCTGCAGGACTGGGAAAAGTTAAGGATATTGCTGTGCACATTACTCTAAAGGAAAATGCCACACCAAAATTTTGCAAACCTCGTGATGTACTGCTAGCTTTACGCAACAAAATAGCACAAGAACTTCGCACATTCCAAGAAAATGTTCAAATGTTTAAGCTTATGGGGCTTAACTACGGGGTCATAGGTCCCTAAACTTACAAACTACTTATCAACTACCTTATACTAAGGACGACACAAATATCCATGCCCGAGGGGGGATTCGAACCCCCGACCGTAGTGGCCGTGCAGACCGTGACTGGAGCCCGTCAGTCCCCTTGGGCACCGCGGCCGGCTCAACACCGCACAATGCTCCATTTGCTCCAACCACCGAGCCGACCGGAGCAGCAGCCGACGACACGCAAGTATCGCTTCGCTCCGTGTAACCCAGTCTTTTACAGAGCTTTTAGCGGTCGCAGACGATTGGAGAGGTGTGAGATATTTTTCGGTGCTTCCATGTTTGAAATTTCTACATCTACATCTACATACATACTCCGCAAATCACCGTAAGGTGCGTGGCGGAAGGTACACTGTACCACTACTAGGCATTTCTTTTCCTATTCCACTCCCAAATGGAACAAGGAAAAAAAGAGTGCCTGTATGCCTCCGTACGACCCCTAATTTCTCTTATCTTGTCTTTGTGATCTTTACGCGAAATGTAAGTAGGCGGCAGCAAGATCGTACTACACTCGGCTTCAAATTCCGGACCTCTAAATTTACTTATCAGAAATTCACGAAAAGAACGTCGTATTTCTTCCAGCGATCCCCAATTGAGTTGCCGGAGCATTTCCGTGACACTCGCGCATTGGTCGAACCTACCGGTAACAAATCTAGCTGCTCGCCTCTGAACCGCCTCTATGTCTTCCTTTAAACTGATCTGCTGCGGGTTCCAAACACTTGAGCAATATTCAAGATGTGTTCGTACAAGCGTTATATACGTGGTCTCCTTTACAAGTGAAGTACATCTTCCCAAAATTCTCCCAATAAGCCGACGTCGGCTGTCCGCCTTACTCACAACTCTCACAACTGTCTTTACATGTTCGTTCCATTTCATATCGCTCTGCAATGTTGCGCCTAGGTATTTGAACGACGCGACAGCAATCAAGAAGCTCACTACTAATGTTGTATTCGAACATTACAGGATTGTTTTTTCTACTCATGCGCATCACCTTACATTTTTCTACATTGAGAGCTAGCTGCCATTCTTCGCACTAACTAGAAATTTTGTCTAAGTCATCCTGTATGCTATTACAGTCAGATACAGACGACACCCTCCCATACACCACAGCATCATCAGCAAACAGCCGCAAATTACAACTTACTCTGTCCATCAGGTCATTTCAGGACCTGACGGAGTTGTAGGCAGGCACCGCAACCAAATTCGCCTATGTTGTGTACACCATGATACCTCTGCGTTTCTCTCTACCTCTGCGTTTCTCTCAGCAGATTCACAGACCGCGCGGCCTCCGCCGCCCGCGCAACCTAGGCAGCCGCCCCCGCAGCAGATGTCCACGGCACCACGGCCCGACTTCATGGAGACGGAGCCCTCGCCGCCTCCGCCTCCCCTCGACATCCCCACGGGCCTGGCCCAGCACGCCACGCAGCATCCGACGCCGATGTCGCCACTGACGTCACCCTCTACGTCATCATCTGCGCCTCAGGCCGTGGACGTGGGCCTTTTGGTGGTTTCCCCGGAGGACGTTTCCTCGTGAGCTCAGGCCGGATGGCGGGGCCCGGCCGGTAGTCTGCTATCCTCTGAAGCTACAGACTCCAGTCCATCAGTATGTCCACGAGCCTCCCTCCTCCCCCGTTGTCGAGCTCCTTCCACAACAACGGTCTGGCGCTTTGGGGGGGGGGTATTATTATTATTATTATTATTTATTATTTAACATGCCCCATTACATAGTAATATTACATGTTTGATGGTTAGATTCAGGCAGTTACATCAAATATTTTTGCAAACACAAGTACAGTATATAAGTTGACAGGGTTTACAAAGGAACAAACAATTTTATACATCAGGAAATTTTATTGAATTACAAAAATTGTAAAAGTCTGTAGTGAATTTATGTACTACGTCATATTTACTGACGGGGCATCCTCCTCCTTTGGCAGCTATTTTTTTCCTGAGATGGTCCCTCTCTTTCAATAAATTGCAGCGGTCAAAAAGGACGTGGTCAATAGTTTGGACAGCACTGTTACATGTGCACGTTCCGTCTTCAGTTATTTTGAACCGCTGATAGTAGGCTTTCAGTTTCCCGTGACCTGTTAACATAGCTGTAAAATTCGGAGATATTGGAAGTTTAATCAGTAAACGTTGTCGGATCGTAGGAAAATACGGTTTAGTGCTTCCCCCGTTTTTTGTTGTGTGCCACTCAATGTCCCATTTGTTGCTAAACTCTTCTCGAAGTTTCTTCTTTTACGGCACTTGTAGGTATTTTGTTGTAGCGTATTGATTGTCGTGATCGAGCTGCTCTTTTAGCAAGGTTGTCAGCTAGTTCATTTCCCCATATCCCTTGATGTGCCTTAACCCATTCGAAATGCACGAGCCAGTTGTGTGTCTGCAACCTTCTGATTTTCCGTCTTATTTCTTCAATCAACAAGTTGTGGTTCTTCGGATTTCGCAAAGAGTCCAAAGTAATCCTGCTGTCGGTGTAAATTACTGCAGTTGTATCAGTATTTGAGAGATTATTTATGAACTCAAGAGCATTGAGGATGGCAAATTGTTCCGCTTGATTGTTTGAGGATTCATTAGACAGTTTTAGCTTTATCTGGTAAGTAAGCCTCTTATTAACAAATATTGCTATACCCGAACCCACTCCGTCGTCTGACTTGCTTCCATCTGTGTATATTTCAACAGCGTAGCTTTTGCTGGCGTCCTTCTCAGTTATCCTTGTAAAATCTGCCGGGTGTGCCCAGCTTCTGTACTCTAGGGCGATGTCGATTGTCTGTTTGGCGTCTTCGGTTTTGACCAGGTTATAATATTTGGCTATTTCCTGTATCTTAAGTGTTATGGGCATGAGACCTGATAAAACACAAAGTGCTTCTCTGGATGTCGTTCTGTATGCTTTGTCCATTTTTAAATTGATGTTGTGGCGTAAAATCAGCGCCACACGCCAGACGCACGAAAACGATCGTGAAGAAGGCGGCGGATGACCGGCAGCCAATCACACGCCGGCACCGCGCCTCCTGGAGGGAGCAACTGAGAAGCGCGCCCTCTACAAGCAGCTTTATCTAGGCCGACATGCGACTGGAAGGGCACCTCTCAACTCTGCTCCGAAAGAGGCAGTAACTATGATTCAGTGCAGCTAGAATCATGCAAGTAGACGCCGCCGCGAGAACAGACATAAACCAAAGTTGAGTATTTTGTATACCTTAGTAAATAAAACTTCTGTTACTAATCTGTATAGCTGTTTAAGCTGTCCACGCATCCCACGCGTCCTGATCAGATCCTTTCCCGAAAGATAGGCCGACGAGGACAAAACACCTTATTCGCTACTTTATGGCAATTAAAACATTTCGGCTCCCAACATTGCACTCGTGAATGTCCCTGCATCTCACAGCATAACATTCCTTGGCGGAAGCAAAAATATTTCTGTTATTCTGACCCCTAGTAGCAATGTCAACCTCTTGCAAATGAGTAGCAACTCTTAACCCATTTCTTCCCAAAAATAGAAATTGTGAAAAAGTGTTATATTTAGTCATCAGGTTCTCTTTAAAATAATTGAAATAACACTTACAAATATTACAAACTAGCAGTATGTGTTGTAATTTGCACCACCCATAATGTTGCGCTGTTTCCTAGTAAAAAAATAGAAAATTTAATTTTTGTGATCACATTCTTCTATTTGTTCAAACTGTGCAATATTGTCTGTTATATGATATCTCTCACTTACATTGATGGTATCACTCATGAAATATTGAAAAACACTGTGTGAAGCTGAACTTGACATTTCTTGTGTATGTAGATCGTCAGACGTTTGTAAATCCTGCATCTTTTTACGAAGTGTTAAGGTAATTGTGAAACTTTAACACATATACAGAGAACTCGTGAATGCCTTTTAACACATGTGTGGTGAGTTTTGTATAGTAAGTCCATTTTGACTGCATCTTGTAAGGCTAAATTTTGAGTTGCGTGTACGCAACACTGGGAAGAAATGGGTTAATGCTGCAGCGAAATCACTTGGATTCTCCATTCGTGTCCGGAGTGAAAAGTGCCGTGATACTGCCCTCAGGAACGTACCCAGAGCCCTATTCTCTGCCTCTCTTAACAATACCTCATTTGCACTTGCATTCGCCATTAACGTGTGTGTGCCCGCATGTATCTTTCTTATTCTATCCGAAAACTGTGCTACCATTTCCCCCACATTTCGCAGCAGTCTACACAGCTTTTCTCTGAAAAACCCTCTGCTATTCTCTTTCCTAGAATTCTGTAATAGTCGTTCAACTAACTCCGAGAAAATATCAGCAACTTTCAACCCTTCATGATACGACGCATAAGTCTTTGCATGGTCTATGAGGCATAATTTCGCCATTCGTAGAGACATCGCAATAGACCAATTACAAAATTTAGGCCGCGGTGGAGTAGCCGAGCGGTCTAAAGCGTCTCGCTGCGGAGCGCGCGATTGCTCGCCGTGGAGGTTCGAGTCCTGCCTTGGGCATGGGTGTGTGTGTTTGTCCTTAGGTTAGTTTACCTAGGTTTAAGTAGTTTGTAAGCTACGGACTGATGACCACGCAGTTTGGTCCGATAGATGTACAAACATTTGTTGTTGTTGTGTTGGAGGTTCTGTGTGTGTGTGTGTGTGTGTGTGTGTGTGAGTGTGTCTAGTACTTGCCCTGGATGGGCGTGGTGTTGGTTTTATTGGGTAGGAAGGGATTTAGAGATGGGTGTTAGGATTCTCCTCTTTGATCTAAGGATCAGAGATGGTCAGGGGACGTTTGTGTTTGTCACGGGACATGTCATACCGACCTAGGGAACGGATAAGTTCGTTTCCAGATCTGGAGGAATTCTCATAAAAAGCCCTTGGCAGATCTTGGAAACGCTCTATTAGGAGAGGAACTCCAGCAGCAGCAGGTAAACCTTGCGGTAGCTGCAGAGCCCTTTTGAGGCAGCGGTTCTGCAGTGTTTGCAGCTCGTCCAGGCGTTCCCTGGCTGCGTATGCCCATGCTGGGCAGGAGTATTCCATTTGGGGACGGGTTAAGTAAAGTTAGGTGTTAACTCCAACGGAAGGGGATAGAGAGCTGTTGTAGTTTAGGATAGGATAAAGGTCGGACATTCTGGCACAGACTTACCTGTAGACGTCGTCTACATGGAGTTTCCATGTTAGACGATGGTCCAGGATAACACCCAGGTATTTGGCAGTTCTGCGCCAAGGGAGTTGAGATCCTTGGAGGTGAAAGCGGAGGGGTGGGTTTTGAGGAGTAGGGAGTGAGCCCGGTTCTCTGGGGCCCACACAACTCGGCCGACTCCACTGGCCGGCAGGCTGACAAAGGCTCACGTCACACAAAAAAAAAAAGTTCAAATGTTTGTTAAGTTTGGTCCGATAGATTTACAAACAAACAAACAAACAAAATTTAGCTGTACTACACACATAATCAAGAAATACATTTATGTCTTCCATTGGCTTTCCTGAGATGAACGTATAATTTTACTGCTGAATAATCTACATTAATTTTGTATTCCAAATTGTCACTTTTCGAACCTATCTGATTACTCGCTAACAAATGTTTCTTCACATGCTGCATATGCTGTATATGTTCTTTATTTTCCTTTGTTAACCTCTCCTTACTTATTCCATGCCGCGGTGGAGTAGCCGAGCGGTCTAAAGCAGCTCGCTGGGGAGCGCGCGGTTGCTCGCCGTGGAGGTTCGAGTCCTCAAAAAAAAAAGTTCAAATGTTTCTTAAGCTTATGGGACTTAACTACGGGGTCATCAGTCCCGAAACTTACAAACTACTTATCAACTACCTTATACTAAAGACAGCACAAATATCCATGCCCGAGGGGGGATTCGAACCCCCGACCGCAGTGGCCGTGCAGACCGTGACTGGAGCGCCTCAGTCTCCTCGGCCACCGCGGCCGGCTTCGAGTCCTCCCTGAGGCATGTGTGTGTGTGTGTGTGTGTGTGTGTGTGTGTTTGTCCGTAGGTTAGTTTACCTAGGTTTAAGTAGTTTGTAAGCTACGGACTGATGACCACGCAGTTTGGTCCGATAGATTTACAGACATTTCTTTGAACTTATTCCATCACGGCACCTATGGATTCACTCCCTCCAATTCGTCATGTTTCCGACATCTTCCGCGTGGTATACCTCTCCTTTTAAGTTGCCAAGTTACTTATTACTGCGTCATATCGCAAGCCATTTACATCCTCCACACTTCCGAGTCACATGGCCGTATTTCTCACAAATTTTACACGTATCTCTCATAAATTTATCACTTGGAACGACATGACCCATTAGATTACAAACTATACATCTTGACGATACCAAATTTACACTAGACCCGTTGCCTCGAAATTATGATATAGGTCTCTCGAATTTGTACTCTGAAATCTCTTAATGCTATCCATGACATCCTAACATGTCCAAAAAATGTTCAAATGTTTGTAAAGCTTAAGGGACTTAACTGCGAGGTCATCAGTCCCTAAACTTACAAACTACTTATGAATGCCTTATACTAAAGACGACACAAACATCCATGCCCGAGGAGAGATTCGAACCCCCGACGGCGGACGGCCGCGCACACCGCAACACGGCGCTCCAGTACGCGCGGCTAATCCACCGCGGCATCCTAACATGAATTGACATTCACAAAAATAAGTGAAAGGCAGTTGATTGCACTTACCACACTGTGTGTCTGTTCTGGCAGAGGTTCGTGTCCTCCCTCGGTCATGGGTGTGTGTGTGTGTGTGTGTGTGTGTGTGTGTGTGTGTGTTGTTCTTAGAATAAGTTAGTTTAAGCAGTTTGAAAGTTTAGGGACCGATGACCACTGCAGTTTACAAACATCTGAACATTATTCTGGCTGTCTGCTCCAACAGCGGCGACCGTTTCACCACTTCTATCACCACTTGTGATACGAGGTATGTCCACAAAGTATGCTCCGTTTGCTTATATAAAGCAAACGTGTACAGATACAGAAAAATATTTATTGTACAAAAATATACAACTATTAAACTACTTTTCTACATAGCTTCCGAAATTTTGTAGGCATTTGTCATAGCGTGGCAGAAGTCTTTGTATGCCTTCTTCATAGAAGGTTGCCGCCTGTGTATTCAACCATGTAACCATGTAACATGTTCTTTCAGCTCGTCATCATAGCTGAAGCGTAGACCACCATGGACAGGTTTTAGGTGTAAAAAGAAAATCGCTAGGAGCGAGACTGAACGGAGAATGATCAAACACGTCCCAGTGAAATTCCCGTCATAGTTGTTTGGTCACATTCGCCTTATGAGGTCGGGCGGCAACGTGAAGGGAAGAAGAAGACTCCTTTCATCTCTTCTTACACCTAAAATCTGTCCTTGGTGGTCAACACTTCAACGATGATGAGCTGAAAGAACATGTTTGGCACATTGTTGAATACACAGGCGGCAACCTTCTATGAAGAAGGCACACAAAACGTGTCCCACGCTATGACAAGTGCCTACAAAATTTCGGAAGTTATGTAGAAAAGTAGTTGAACAGTCGCAGAGTTTTATACAAAAAATATTTTTTCTGTATCTGGTTTATATAACCAAACGGAACTTACTTTGTGGACATACCTCGTAGTTTCCGGCGGTGGGTTTAAATTTCTGACACCACTTGTTACGGCCATAGTTTTCAGTACCGCTTGTAATGGTCCTCGGCGGTACTCGTCAGGATGGCATGGGGTTGAGAGAGCAGGTCGTAGTCATCCACATAAATTTATTGCTCGATCCACGTACAGTCAGTTCTCCAGCGCAGTCCTCAGAGATGGCGGTAGACCCGCCAGCTGCTGAGTGTCTGAGCCCTTCCTAGGCTCCTTAGCTGCAACCCATAGACTTACTAAATAAAAACTAGACCGCTCGCTGGCGCTAGTGTCGCGTCCCCACAGTGAACGTGACAGATGCCGCCATTTGCAGGGCAATCGTGCGTAAGCGTGGCTCGTTCGTGTGCTGCTTTCAATTGTAAAAGTGTGAACGAAAGCAAAGACGAAGACGGAAACAATGCTACATTTCGCAGATCAGTCATTACTTGTGTACCGTATAGTATTTTCACGGAGAAATAAGAAATCATGAGCGTTTGTTTTTGTTTAGGTTTCCTCTTACAAATGATTCTCTAAAATTGAGAAACGTACTTTGGTGCATGTCGAGTACTTATATTCTATTTACATATTAATTACTAAAAATACTAATTCGAGCTGAGTGAATAACTGGGCCTATAAGAGGTATTTATCACATGTAAGTATGATGCAGAAGTAGGTCGAATAATTGTTTTCAGACACTTAACAGGTGGTGATTGTACTTCGTAAATCGTCTTTACTTGCTCGACTGTTGCACTCAACCACTTTGAGAAGTACTATCTCTGTTAAAAAGTAATGTGTGAATGAAATGCGTATTTAAAATTTTATGACTCATTACAATTATTCATACCCAAATTCGAGGAAGTTGAAAGAAAAATTCTATGTAATATGGAAAGGAATGTAGACAAAAACGTGATGTACAAAAATAAGCATGCAAAACGTACAGAGTAGTCGGCGAAAAGTAAACAGGACGTGACAGAAAATTAGGTGAATTAAAAAAATAATCGCACTCTCCTGCTTTACAAGTTTCATGGAATCATCTTATGCAAATACGAGGCGCGTCCAGAAAGTAAGTTCCGTTTGGTTATATAAAACGAACGGGTACAGATACAGAAAAAATATTGATTCTACAAAAATCTACAACTGTTAAACTACTTTTCTACATAGCTTCCGAAATTTTGTAGGCAATTGTCGTAGCATGGCACAAAGTTTTGTGTGCCTTTTTCATAGAATGTTGCCGCCTGTGTATTCGACCATGTGGTAACATGTTCTTTCAGCTCGTCATCATCGTTGAAGTGTTGTCCACCAAGGCCAGATTTTAGATGTAAGAAGAGGATTACTGTCAAAAGATTTTTTTTTTTTTTTTTCACGATAATGCCTGACCTCACACACCGAATGTGACCAAACAATTCTTACGGAAATTTCAATGGGACCTGTTTGATCATCCTCCATACAGCTCGGACCTCTCTCCTAGCGACTTTCAGCTTTTCTTACACCTAAAATCTGTCCTTGGTGGTCAACACTTCAATGACGATAAAGAGCTGTTACCACATGGTTGAATACACAGGCGGCAACCTTCTGTGAAGGGTGCTTGCAAAAACGTGTGGCACGCTATGACAAGTGCCTACAAAATTTCGGCAGTCATGTGGAAAAGTAGTTTAAGAGTTGTAGAATAAAAATTTCTTCTGTATCTGTGTACAATTTCATTTTATTACCAAACGGAACTTACTTTCTGGACGCGCCTCCTATCTCGATGAAAAGTGCTCCACCTTATGAGAAAAGAGCCTTACATTCTCAAATTTCGTGTCTCTATGCAGAAGTTATTTCGAAAATTAGGAAACTTCATTCATTTAACAATACTTCTTAAAAATACTGAAATACTCAGTATTTTTTTGAACAAACATGGAATTATTTCGTGCTTTATTTTGCTCTTGTTGCGTCTCACACACTTCAAATCACAATTTCAGTACTAGGATTCTTCCCTGCAAATGGCGGCGATCAGCCGCTTCAGTTCGGGGACAGTTGCCTCGCTTCTCCGCTACGGCGTGGTAGGGGCTTGCTGCAACCCCGGTAGTCGAGATGTTGGTCGTTAGCGCCTGCCTAGGCCGGAACTCGCCTGGTGCTGGGTCCGCCCAGGCCTGCTTGTGCAGGAAGAGATGATGGTCATCAGGTCCGCGTCGGCGCCTCGGTAGCGGACTGCTTATCAGTGGTTGTGAAATGTCGGCAGAGCGGAGAGCTGGATCTGGAAAAGCTCTAACACTCTCCCAAGGCCGTTACCCACTGCAGTCATAAGAGAGTACAGATCTAAGTTCAATATGCTTGCTCCAGACCGAATAATTCTAGTGTCAGATGTCCCCTTATTTACGAGGCGCGTCCAGAAAGTAAGTTCCATTTGGTAATAAAATGAAATTGTACACAGATACAGAAGAAATTTTTATTGCACAAAGTTCTACAACTCTTAAACTACTTTTCCACATAACTGCCGAAATTTTGTAGGCATTTGTCATAGCGTGCCACAAGTTTTTGCATGCATCCTTCACAGAAGGTTGCCGCCTGTGCATTCAACCATGTGGTAACAGCCCTTTATCATCGTTGAAGTGTTGACCACCAATGACAGATTTTAGGTATAAGAAGAGATGAAAGTCGCTAGGAGAGAGGTCCGAGCTGTATGGAGGATGATCAAACAGGTCCCATTGAAATTTCCGTAAGAATTGTTTGGTCACATTCGGTGTGTGAGGTCAGGCATTATCGTGAAAAAAATATCTTTTGACAGTAATCCTCTTCTTACACCTAAAATATGTCCTTGGTGGACAACACTTCAACGATGATGACGAGCTGAAAGAACATGTTACCACATGGTTGAATACACAGGCGGCAACATTCTATGAAAAAGGCACACAAAACTTTGTGCCATGCTATGACAATTGCCTACAAAATTTCGGAAGCTATGTAGAAAAGTAGTTTAACAGTTGTAGATTTTTGCACAATCAATATTTTTTCTGTATCTGTACCCGTTCGTTTTACATAACCAAACGGAACTTAACTTTCTGGACGCGCCTCGTATATTGAAAAAGGGGAACGTTCGTGCTCGCTGTCCGAGGAAGAATCGTATAGTTCGGCTCTAATTGTTATGCATCAGCCATTTGGTAAGTTCCTAGTCCCTTCCTCTCTCTCTCTCTCTCTCTCTCTCTCTCTCTCTCTCTCTCTCTCTCTCTCTCGCACACCGTCTTGCCATAACAGCAACGCGCGACACTGTTTGCACTTAATGAAATGTTCAAATGTTTGTAAAGCTAAGGGAATTAACTACTGTTGTTATCAGTCCCTAGGCTTACAAAGTACTTAAACTAACTTATGCTAAGGACAACAGATACATCCGTGCCCGACGTAGGACTCGAACCTCGGACGGAGAGCAACTGCACTCTCCGCTGATTTGCGCCTTAGGGAGCTCGATCACTCTACGGCGGCTGCACTTCACATTCTCCCCGTTTACATGGGCTCACAAAAGCGGATTTCGTAAACCGATTTCCCAATTCCACTTTTGGTTGGTCATGTAAACACTCCAAAATCGATTCTGGAAATCCACTTCTCTAAAGCGGTTTTCCAGTTCCACAATCGATTTTCGTGCCCATGTAACCGTTTTTGAATCGTCCGATTGTTTTTTTTTTTTTTTTAGTATTTTCGGCACATATGGACAGAGTTATATTTTCTAATGTGAAATAAAAGTATTAATATTAGAGTGAGCATGAATCTGTATATTTAAGTAAAGAAAAATAGCGATTATGTTGACTAAATTGGGGACTGAATCAGCTGTTTTTCAGCTGCCATCTTAAGTGGATTAGGAAATCCGATTCAGGCTGTGCCATGTAAACACGACAGCGAAAAACGGTTTACGAAAATCGGTTTTCGTCTTCCGGAAGATGTCTTGCATGTAAACGTAGTGGCTGTCTCACGAATGTCAGCCTGTTCGCTTATACTGTAGAGCTGCAACTCTAGGCAGTGGCGTATGTTTCTCTTTCGTAAGCTTGCCCACGACTATACACTTCCTTACGAGATTCTCTGTGTGTGTGTGTCTCTCACTTTCCCTCTCACTCAGCCATCCGCCAGTTTGTGGGTGCCACCGTATATTGGATGGGAAGAGGTACGAAGAGGAACTCCAGGGGGTGGCGCTGGGGGCGCAGGATGGGGAGGTGTAATGTATTGTCGTGCTGAGAGATGCTACTGAGGATGGCACGGTTACAGAGACGAGGGACACTTACACTGATGATCGACGATAGACATGGACGACAGTGGACATAAGCACAGAATTCGACGATAAGGTTAGGTTGGACGAGTAGGTGGAGGCGGCGGCGGTGATGGTGGCTGCTGCAGATGCAGGCGGCAGTGGGAGACACGGGGACGGGCCTAGCGGGACTCTCGACGGCGATAACTTCCCCTAGCAGTGGTAGGAACCGGTGGCTAGGGTCTATACACGGAGGCACAGAGTAACATATACAGAGAAGCAGCCCCCCATAAACCACTGTCCTATGCTCCCCTCGTAGTTCCGTAAGATGCTAGCAGGTGTCAGGCGGTTCGCTGGCTTAGGATGCCTCTCGCTCAGAAGGTAGCGTGGAGGGGAGGCTGAGGGGAGAGCTCGTGCCGCCTGCCACGAGGCCACGGCTGTGTCCGGCTTGCTGGCGTTTGAGGGAAGGTGGTGGTGGGGACAGCTGCTACCTGCCGCCTGCTCTGGCCAGTTTAAAGGGCTGCTTCTGACCGCAGCGCCATCATGGGACATCTTACGGAACTGCTTCAGCAACCCCGCACCCCTGAGCGTGGGACCGGGCCCTTACGGAGATTTCCCGTCTGTGTATATTTGTCTGTGACGGAGGGCAGCCGCAGATGGCATAAGCACAAGATATCAATCATTGTAAGTCTAAACGACTGTTGCGAGAAGGATGCAATTGTGAAGCATTGCCAGGTTCCCTAGTAGACATCCCCTTTTAAGGGAGGAGGGCTGGCCTGCCACACTTCTGCCAAGAGAGTTTCAAACAGTGACAACATACATAAATTATTGTAAAATGTTTTTAATAGGTCGCGTTTCGCAGCTCTTAGATATTAAATACTTTGAAATAAAAAGCGTGGCCAACACAGTATCCGAATATAAACGAATGTGGCTTAAGAAAATGGGCAAAGCCCGAAACTAGTCAGTATTTCAATTAGAAAGCAGCTTTGGTGCATAATATAACAAGATCTTTCCTGCAATATTTAAAGAAGATGATTATGAGCATGGGTGATTGTGGTTATGAGGAAGGGGAAGTGAATAGGGGTATACAAATAGCGGATGAAATGTACTGAGTTGCTTCATAATGAAACTAACGACAGAACCTGCATGACAAACATACAGTTAACTGCAGTTACTTACTTGAACACACAATATCTTGGTTTACTTCACTTCTGCATTTCCGGCCAACCGTGTCATTAACCCAACAACAGTTAGCGTTAACTTTACTGAGACATGAGCCTGTAAATCTCACTTTTCAGCAGAAGGCCATCTGTTGGTAGGTGAAGAAACTTTCAGAGTGTAATAAGTAGATCGTCTATTTTAGATGATAGAACGTGTACTGTTGATCCATATGGGCGTGCCACTTAAGGTTTTCTAAGAACGGCTGCTATTAACATTAAACCATAGTGACTGTTCTACTGCATTATGCACAAATGTTAAAGTAAATTCATAATCTCGATACTTCCTTGAATGTAGCAAGTAATACTATAAATATACATGCAGAAAGACTGAAGAATCGGGAGGTCCGAGGTCGCCTGTGATTGAACTAGAACATCAGCCAGCAACGGCGACATACGGGTAAGTACGGACATTTCGTACTCTAAAGCGCCCACAGGCGATGACAATGACCTTCCCATTTTTTTCATGGCTCTCTTACGAGCAGAGAATCATCTGAATACCTTTATAACAACTACAGGTGTGGTGAGTTCCACGAATTTGCAGCTCGTATGAAATTTGTTCATCTTTTGCAGTAGTAAAAGTGTATCCCATTACTAATGGAAATGTGCTTATTTATCTTTAGGTGCTACATGATATTCTGAAATTCCTATCAGTCTTCTAAGGCGTCAGTGGACAAACAATAGTGTGGGTAAGTACGCATCAGCGAGATGTTTCGTTTCCATGTTACAGAAACGCTTCCAGAGAATGGCCTCGTGGTCTGGGGCGCCATGTTGTGGATTGCGCGGCCGTTTCCGTCGGAGGTTCGTGTCCTCCCTTGGGCATGGTCCCATACATTTACGAACATTTGAAATAACTAGAACACACGAAGTAAAATGTCGTCACTGTCTACATGGCAGTAAAAAAGCACAAGGAAATTTTTCGGGCCTAATTTGAGTTGGTGTGTAATAGTGTACGAGTAATAGTACGTAGAGAGCTTCCGATAAGTATTGAACGGCAAAGGGACTACCGTTTGTTAACAAAGGTTTTTGCGTTTCATTAACAACCGTGAATGTCACTTCAAGAATGTTTTCAATATAAAATACGATACCCTGGTAGCTACTCATTATATAAATAGAGCGGTAACTGATGAACCAATAAGAACTAGTATTGGTATAAAAGTATCTTATTTCTTTCAGTTCGGAGAGCCAGTCATGAAGAAATTGTTCCACCTGGTATGCAAGATGTATGAGACAGGGGCAACACCTTCAGATTTCAAGAAGTGTATAGTGATTCCAATTCCGAAGAAAGCAAGTGCCAACAAATGTGAAAATTACAGAACTATCAGTCTAATAAGTCATGGTTGCAAAATATTAACACGAATTATTTACAGATGAATGGAAAAACTTATGGAATCCGACGTTAGGTAAGATCAGTTTGGATTTAGGGGAAATGTAGGAACACGCGCGGCAATACATTACGACTTATCTTAGAAGGTAGGTTAAGGAAAGGGAAACCTACGTTTTTGGCATTCATGGATCTGGAGAAAGCTTTTGACAATGTTGACTGGAATACACTATTTAAAATTCTGAAGGCAGCAGGGATAAAATATAAGGAGCGAAGAGTTGTATTTAACTTCTACAAAAACCAAGCAGCAATTATTAGAGTCGAAGGGCATGAAAGGCTAGCAGTGGTTGGGTAGGGAGTAAGACAGGGTTGTAGCCTTTCCGAAATGTTCAAATGTTTGTATAGTCTATGGGACTTAACTACGGGGTCATATGTCCCTAAACTTACAAACTACTTATGAACTACTTACGAACTAGAACGGCACAAATATCCATGCCCGAGGGGGGATTCGAACCCCCGACCGTAGTGGCCGTGCAGACCGTGACTGGAGCGCCTCAGTCTCCTCGGCCACAGCGGCCGGCTACCCTTTCCCCAATGTTGTTCAATCTCCATATTGAGCAAGCTGCGAAGGTATGTAAGGAGAAGTTTGGAGAGAGAATTAAAGTCCAGGGAGAGGGAATAAAAACATTGCGGCTTGCTGACGATATAGTAATTCTGTTAGAGACAGCAAATGACCTGGAAGAACAATTAAATAGAATGGACAGTGTCTTGAAAGGAAGATATAAGATGAACATTAACAAGAGTAAAACGAAGGTGATGGAATGTAGTGTCAGAAAGACTGGCGATTCTGAAGGCATTAGATTGGGTGATGAAACGATAAGGGTGGTGAATGAGTTTTGTTATTTGGGTAGCAATATATCTTCTGATGGCCGAAGTAAAGAAGATATAAATTGCAGAATGGCTATGAAAAGAAAAGCGTTTCTGAAGATGCGAAATTTGTTGATATCCAATATTAGTTTAAATGTTAGGAAGTCGTTTCTGAAAGCATTTGTCTGGAGTATAGCATTATACGGGAGTTAAACGTGGACGATAAGGAGTTCAGACAAAAAGATGATAGAAGCTTTCGAAATGTGGTGCTACAGACGCATGATGAAAATTATATGGGTAAATTACATAACTAATGAGGAAGAGCTCAAAAGAGTTGGGGAGAAGGAGTTTCTGGCATATCGAGACTAAGAGAAGGGATAGGATGTTGGGACACATTCTGAGACATCAAGGAATCGTCAACTTAGCATTAAAAGGAAGTGTGTGGGGTAAAATTCGTAGAGGGAGACCGAGGGACGAATACAGTAAGCAGATTCAAAAGGACGTAGGTTGCCATTCGTATTCTCAGATGAAGAGGCTTGCACAGGACAGGGTAGCATGGAGAGCTGCATCAAACCAGTCCGCGGACTGAAGACCGCAACAGCACGTGTTTGAATTTCCATTATGTAGGTGAAGAATTCGCGATCTCATACGGAGTTAGGAGATTTGCTGTATTCATAACACTGACAACATTCCAGTCATAATTAAAGGCTGAGAAAAGAGAAGAAACAGGGACACTTGAGTTCATCGTGTTACCAACTGGTGTCCTCCATCAGGCATATATATATATATATATATATATATATATATATATATATATATATATATATGTGTGTGTGTGTGTGTGTGTGTGTGTGTGTGTGTGTGTGTGTGTGTGTTGTCTTTACTGTAAGTTAGTTTAACTAGTTAGTAAGTCTACGGACTGATGACCATAGCAGAGCGGTCCAATTGGTTAACAAACATTTGAACATTTTTGAACTTGTGTTCATTCACGGTCGCCTTCATAAGAGGCCATACATATTGCAACGTTGCGTTAAGGCCTACCTCGTGCCTGTGGTTGTAGGGTAGCGTTTGTTGATGCACGTCTGCGGTGCCTGGTTTGCTCGATTTTATACTGGAACTGGAGTCTACGAAAATTGTAGCGCATAGGCGTAGCTACAGTCGAATGTAAAACGCAGTGTAACAATAGAATTCTGTAAAGCTTGCACCGTTTTTATACATACATGATCAGCTTTGCTACCTGGACGACTTTCGCTAATACAATTGGAACCTATATCTATGCAGAACTATTATTAGAAATGAATCATAGCCTTATTCGTAGTCAAAACATTATCATTTGTAGAAATATTTAAATTCAAATGTTCAAATGTTTGTTAAGCTTATGGGACTCAACTAAGGGGTCATCAGTCCCTAAACTTACAAACTAC
This sequence comes from Locusta migratoria, assembly GCA_026315105.1. NCBI lineage: Eukaryota > Metazoa > Arthropoda > Insecta > Orthoptera > Acrididae > Locusta > Locusta migratoria. The sequence continues at coordinate 726,855,405 of CM048755.1, read as the reverse complement.
TTATCAACTACCTTATACTAAGGACGGCACAAATATCCATGCCCGAGGGGGGATTCGAACCCCCGACTGTAGTGGCCGTGCAGACCGTGACTGGAGCGCCTCAGTCCCCGCGGCCATCACGGCCGGCTAGAAATATTTACAAGACATAAAGAACAAAGATTTTCTAGAAATTATTTCTAGTGGGAAATTCATTATAGTCTACCCACAAAGAAAGCATAGTGTGTATCATTATGGGGCAATTTTTTAGTGTTCAGTTGATAATAAAACTGAAGGTCACATTTCTAAAAAATGTGGCAGAGAAGAGGTCACACTTCATTGTCATTAAGAAGATACATCATTAACTGTTAATAGTGAGCGTATTATATTCTATATGCTGAATGGAATGCAGGGGAGTAGGAAATATTATAGATTTCGTATAAGATTATGCCTTTTAGTTTTTTTGCTGCAGCCCAGAGTACCTTAATATATGAAATTGTAAGTACTGCTGTATTTCTCCTCAATTCTATTGATTATGTTAAAAATATTAAACGAAACTGATTACAAATTTAGAAGAGCTGGCACGCTTTCTGCACTTGACTCTTTTGTGTCCCAGCCGCGTCCCCGCTTTTGTTTCTCTTTTCCGTCGTAGGTGTCGGTGGCCGAGTGGAATGAGACCGACACAGGAATAAAGATAGCACGCTGGTGCAGGTACGGAGAGGAGCAGCCAGAAACTAGAAACACTAGAGTAAATTAGAACGAGATATATATTGCACAGAATTTATACAATACTTAACTTTTACATAGTACTGCAGAATGTTGATACATAGTTGAGCTAGAGGCCTGCCTAGTGCCTAACTGATAGCCAAGTCTTCACTGGTGCCTATCGGATTCCGAAGTCTTTACTGGTTCCTAACTCAGTCCCAAGTGAACGATGTCTTTCCGTGGTGGCCACGAGCGGGGTTGCAGCAGAGGGCGCTCGTGGCTGACGTCGTAAGAACGCCGCGCCGTGCGTGCATCGCGGCGCGCGGCGAAAGTAGGTGGCGCGCACTTTGTACTTGTGCGACACCACAGACTCGTTACCTATTATTATGGCTGTAGCTGTATTTCCGTCATGTCTCCTGGGAGATTAGATCTGCTTTTCTTTCTAGTTTATCCAAATTGAGGAAATCCTCCTCGGTGCAGAACATGACAGAAAACAAGATACACAATAAATACTTACAAAATGAGATCAGATATTGCATTGCTTTGAAATGACAACGGGTAAGTTACAATAAGTAAATCATCAAATACGCAACGCAAGATGGCGTATGCCAGAGAGAGTTCTGGGCGAGGAATGTCACATGACATCTTGGAACGGCTGGTTTTCGTTAATTCAATGGAAGGTGTCAAATCTCCGTTATTATTGCAAATATCTCTCAAACGACACGATATATGAAAAAAACATAAGGGAACTAAGTTGTAGAGAATTTTCTCCTCTACCGAGTAGGGTATTCAATATTCGTTTCAGATGAACGATTCGTTTGCAATTACAATTATATTACAAACGGCTTTTTTTGTATTACTACCGTATTTTTTGTCAGAAAATTTGAAAAAAGGAGGTTCTGGTCTCTGGCAGCCTATAATCATGTCTGTCAAATTTGGTACTGTTCAGTTGAACGGTTAGTCTTAAAAACAGGGAACACGTTACGGACAAACAGATATACATCTCAGTATCGCCGTTACTTTTGCAGATATCTTTGAAACGCTACGAGATATGAAAAAAACATAACAGAGCAAAGTTGTAGAGAATATTCTCCTCTGCAAATTGGGTTATTCAATCTTCGTGTCAGATGAATAGTTAAGCCGTTATTTGCATTTAAATTTCTAACTGTCAAAAGACGATCGCAAAGGCCCACTTTTAGTGTTACTACCGTAACCTAAAGTGGGCCAAAATATATGTTTTTAATGATAAATTTCTTTAGAGAATAATTGTATCGGGAAGCAGTAATTAGTATCCTCAACCCCTTAAATAGCCCTCTTGAGTTGACGCCGCAAATTATTCAAATCGCACGTTTTCGGCGCAGAAAACTTTAGCTTGGCCTGATGAGTTCAAATCAAATCAAATGTTTGTTAATCTATCTGACAAACTGTGTGGTCATCAGTCCGTAGCTAACAAACTACTTAAACCTAGGTAAACTAACCTAAGAACAACACACACACCCATGGCCCAGGGAGGATTCGAACCTCCACGGCGAGCAACCGCGCGCTCTGCAGCGAGACGCTTTAGACCGCTCGGCTACTCCACCTGATGAGTCACCCCAGAAAATAATCCCGTATGATATTATGGAGTAAGAAAACTCATAATACGCTACCTTTTTATATCTCCTATGTCTGACAACATTCGCATAACAAACAGGGACTTGTTTAGTCGCTTCAGCAGTTCTGTGGTATGATCCTCCCAGTTAAATTTATCATCAAGCTGTAATCACAAAAATTTGACACTGTCAATTTCTTCTATGTCGTCATACGTTAGGCATATACCGGCAGGAAACCTTTTACAAGTCCTAAACTACAGGCTGTAAACTCCATAAAATACCTAGGAATTACTATTACTTCAGACTTAAATTGGAAAGAACACGTAGATAATATCGTGGGAAAGGCGAACCAGAGACTGCGTTTTATTGGCAGAACCCTTAAAACATGCAACAGAACTACAAAAGAAACTGTGTACACTACGCTTGTCCGTCCATTTTTGGAGTATTGCAGCCCAGTGTGAGATCCTTATCAGGTGGGTTTGACGGAGGACATCGAAAGAGTCCAACGAAGGGCAGCTCGTTTCGTATTGTCACGATAAAGGGGAGACAGCGTTACGGAAATGATACAAGAATGGGAATCATTACAACAACGGCGCTTATCGCTGCAGCGATGGCTACTTGCGAAACTCCAATCGCCAACATTCTCCTCCGAATGCGAAAATATATTGTTGACTCCCACTTACATAGGTAGAAATGATCATCACGATAAAATACGAGAAATCAGAGCTCGAACAGAGAGATTCAGGTGTTCTTTCTTCCCGCGCGCTATTCGACAATGGAATGGGAGATAAATAGTATAATTGTCGTTCGATGAACCCTCTGCCAGGCACTTAAATGTGATTAGAGTATCCCATGTAGATGGTGTGCTTTTTTAAAGGTTTGGTGACAGAGAATTGGCTGGGAACCAGTGGCGGCTGGTGTTTCAGGTGAGTGGGGGTTCACTTCTTTCAGTGACGGATCTTGATAGTGGAGCCACGCCCCGGCGCCCCCAACCACTCGGCGTGGCAATGTTTCGCCCCCCCCCTCACCCCCTCGGTATCCAGAGAGACAATTTGGCGCACCTCTGCGAGTGACGCCGGGAACAAGGCGCACTGGTCCCCCAAAAAATGTTTCTAGAGCTTATGGGACTTAACTACGGGGTCATCAGTTCTAACCTTACAAACTACTTATCAACTACCTTATACTAAGGACGGCACAAATATCCATGCCCGAGGGGGGATTCGAACCCCCGACCGTAGTGGCCGTGCAGACCGTGACTGGAGCGCCTCAGTCCCCTTGGCCACCGCGGCTGGCACTGGTCCCTCCCCCCCTTTAGATATATTTTCGTTACAAGATCTGCAGAATGTCTTGTCTCGGCTTGTTTGCACTTGTTTCAACTCGAGCTGGCGTCAGCCTACCAAGCTTCTTTATTTCACACTTTTCTTCCAATCTTAAAGCAGAGTAATTCGTTTCTAAAAGATGCTGAACGTTGTTCATTCTTTTGCCCCACTTTAGGTTACGGTAGTAACACTAAAAGTGGGCCTCTGCGATCGTCTTTTGACAGCTCGATATTTAAATGAAAATAACGGCTTAACTATTCATCTGACACGAAAATTGAATAACCGAATTTGTAGAGGGGAAAATTCTCTACAACTTTGCTCTGTTATGTTTTTTTTCATATCTCGTATAGTTTCAAAGATATTTCCAAAAATAACTGCGATTTTGGGATGTCTGTCTGTCTGTCCGTCCGTCTGTCTGTCTGTCCGTAACGTGTTCCCCGTTTTTAAGACGAACCGTTCAACCGATCAGCACCAAATTTTACAGACATGATTGTAGGTCACCAGAGACCAGAACCTCCCTTTTTCAAAATTTTCGGACAAAAAATACGGTAGTAATACCTAAAAAAATGACGTTTGTAATATAATTGAAATTGCAAACTAACCGTTCATCTGATACGAAAATTGAATAACCTAATTGGTAGAGGAGAAAATTCTCTACAACTTACCTCCCTTATGTTTCTTTTCATGTCTCGTATCGTTTGAGACATATTTGGAAAAATAACGGAGATTTGACACCCTCCATTGAATTAACGAAAACCAGCCGTTAGGAGATGTCACGTGACATTCCTCGCGCAGAACTCTCTATGGCATACGCCATATTGCTCGTATTTGATGATTTTCTAATTGTAACTTACACGTTGTCATTTCAAAGCAAAGGCACACTGACGAATTAGCAAAACACATCGTTCTTCGAACGATAAATGATAATCTAGTGTCTACAAATGCCATATTAGCATCAGTTAACAACGGCCACAAAAGTATGAGATTATAGGGCTGATTGATACCCGTAGAGCAGTTAGACTATGGTGTCGAAGGTCGGTGGTGCGGAACCTGTCACTACCTAATTTTTTTTTCTTAAAAGGGTTTCAGACTCACTTATTAATTAATTTTTTATTATTTAGATTATTATTTTGGTCCAAAATGAATGCAAAAACTTATAAAACTACAAATCTAAAGTGGGCTCTAAAACACGTCAGTGCGATTTTTTTATAATAAACACCTAGAACATGTGAATATGCACATGAATACTAAAACACAATAAGTAACTGATTACACTGTTAAGTGACTGTAACAAAATGAATTTGTTCCGATGAAGAGACAAGCTACACTTTGGGTCATGTGCCACTGTAAGCAGGGACTGAGGCGCTCCAGTCACGGTCTGCACGGCCACTACGGTCGGGGGTTTGAATCCCCCCTCGGGCATGGATATTTGTGACGTCCTTAGTCTTAGCTAGTTCATAAGTAGTTTGTAAGCTTAGGGACTGATGACCCCGTAGTTAAGTCCCATAAGTTCTACAAACATTTGAACACTGTAAGCAGCACCCGCACCTAACATTACACATGTACAAAGGCTGCTCTTCCCCACATCTTTTCAAACAGTTCAATATTTGTAACAACGAAGAGTGTAAATGTCATTTACCCTCAAAACCGCGACACATTTTGAAAACGTCCAAAGTATATGTGGCAAGTAACAATACAAAAGTCATTGTTGTCCCCACATGTGTTAAATAGAAGATTGGATTTAAGAAAATCGCTTGCAGTCGGTCTCCGGCCCACAACCTTTGACAGCGCACAGCAATGCCGCTAACCACACGGCTATTCTTACTAGAGGCAGAGTAATGACTTCATCATGATTCATAATGTGAAGGCTTTTACAGTTGATACGTCTTTAACTAATAGTTATAAGATATTACACCAAATATGACGTATTTTTGATGAATCTTCAATGCGCCAAAAACAAATGTGAAGGACGGATGTTGCCTTCATGGAGGATTTCCGCATGCGCAAGGTGAGGTGTGCAGTAGCTCCTTTGTCTTGCTTCGGGGCCATTCGTGCGCAACCGCCAGAGCTCGAGTAGCCAGCTTCGTTAAGCTTATGGGACTTAACTATGGAGTCATCAGTCCCTAAACTTACAAACTACTTATGAACTAGCTAACATTAAGGACGGCACAAATATCCATACCCGAAGAAGGGATTCGAACCCCCGACCGTAGTGGCCGTGCAGACCGTGACTGACGCGCCTCAGTCCCCTCGGCCACCACGGCCGGCTATTGATTTTTTATGTCATTTATTTTATGCACAACATAGACGTCTGTATCTATGTATTTTATTACTTGAACGTTATTTTGTTGATAGTTCAAAATGTTCGAGTGTTTGTTAAGCTTATGGGACTTAACTACGGGGTCATCAGTCCCTAAACTTACAAACTACTTATGAACTACTTACGAACTAGGACGGCACAAATATCCATGCCCGACGGGGGATTCGAACCCCCGACCGTAATGGCCGTGCAGACCGTGACTGGAGCGCCTCAGTCCCCTCGGCCACCGCGGCCGGCTGTTGATATTTAACACTGCCAGATCAATAATGCTAGCATAATCTTCGCCACAGCACCAGAGACAAGACAATTCAAATGTTCAAATGTTTGTAGAGTCTATGGGACTTAAGTACGGGCCGGCCGCGGTGGCCGAGGAGACTGAGGCGCTTCAGTCACGGTCTGCACGGCCACTACGGTCGGGGGTTCGAATCCCCCCTCGGGCATGGATATTTGTGCCGTCCTAGTTCGTAAGTAGTTCATAAGTAGTTTGTAAGTTTAGGGACTGATGACCCCGTAGTTAAGTCCCATAAGTTTTACAAACATTTGAACATTTGAACTTAACTACGGGGTCATCAGTCCCTAAACTTACAAACTGCTTATGAACTACTTACAACTAAGGAGGTACAAATATCCATGCCCGAGGGGGGATTCGAACCCCCGACCGTAGTGGCCGTGCGGACCGTGACTGGAGCGCCTCAATCCCCTCGGCCACCGCGGCCGGCTGAGTGACAGTCTTTCAAAACTAAAAATGCGAGTGTAGATCTGTTGTGGCTTACTTTCAAAGACATAATATCAGTAGCAATCGAGAGATTTATACCAAATAAATTAATAAAAGAGGGGGCTGACCCCCCCCCCCGTGGTAGACAAAACAGGTCAGATCACTGTTGCAGAAACAAAGAAAAACGCATGCAAAATTTAAAAAGACACAGAATCCGCAAGACTGGCAATCTTTTACTGAAACTCGCAACCTAGCGCGGACTTCAATGCGAGAAGCCTATAGTAGTTACCACAACGGAATCCTGTCTCGTAATCTTGCAGAAAATCCAAAGAAATTCTGGTCATATGTGAAGTACACTAGCGGCAAAACACAAACAATACCTTCACTACGCGATAGCAATGGTAATACTACCGATGACAGTACTGCTAAGGCATAATTACTAAACACAGCTTTCCGAAATTTGTTCACCAAAGAAGACCAAGTGAACACTCCAGTATTCAATCCAAGAACAGCTGCCAGCATGCGAAACTTAGAAGTAGATGTTCCTGGAGTAGTAAAACAACATAAGTCAATAAACAAAAATAAATCTTCCGGGCCAGATAGTATACCAACTAGATTCCTCTCAGAGTATGCTGATGCAATAGCTCCGTACTTGCTATAATTTACAACCGATCACTCAGCGAAAGATCCGTACACAAAGCCTGGAAAGTTGCCCAAGTTACTCCAATATTCAAGAAAGGCAATAGGAGTGATCCCCAAAATTACAGGCCTATCTCATTGACGTCGATTTGCAGTAGGATTTTGGAACATATACTTAGTTCCAATATTATGAACTACCTCGAAGAGAACGACCTATTAACCAGTAGTCGACACGGATTCAGAAAGTATCACTCTTGCGAAACACAGCTTGCCCTTTATTCACATGAAGTGTTAAGAGCCATCGGCAAGGGATCTCAAATCGATTCCATATTTCTGGATTTCCGGAAGACTTTTGACACTGTACCCCACAAGCGGCTTCTTATGAAACTGCGTGCTTATGGAATATCTCCCCAATTGTGCGGTTGGATTCATGATTTCCTATCAGAAAGAACACAGTTCGTTGTAATTGACGGTAAGTAATCGAGTAAAACAGAAGTGATATCTGGCGTTCCACAGGGAAGCGTTATAGGTCCCCTATTCTTCCTCGTGTTTATAAGCGATTTAGGAGACAATCTGAATAGCTCCCTTAGATTGTTCGCGGATGATGCTGTCGTTTATCGGTTAGTGAAGTCAACAGAGGATCAAAAGCAACTGCAAAGCAATTTAGACAAAATTTCTGCATGGTGCGAAAATTGGCAATTGACGCTAAATAAAGAAAAGTGTGAAGTAATACACATGACCACTAAAAGAAATCCGCTGAACTTCAATTACGCGATAAATCAGTCAAACCTTAAGGTCGTAGATACCACCAAATACCTAGGAGTTACAATTACGAACAACTTTGACTGGATAGATCACATAGAAAATATTGTGGGGAAGGCGAACCAAAGTTTACGTTTCATCGGCAGAACGCTTCGAAGATGCACCAGCTCCACCAAAGAGACTGGCTACATCAGAATTGTGCGTCCTCTCCTGGAGTACTGTTGCCCCCTGTGGGACCCTCACCAGGAGGGATTGACGGAAGACATTGAGAGGGTTCAGAGAAGGGCAGCTCGTTTCGTTCTATCACGTTACGGGGGGGAAAGCGTCACGGAAATGTTGCACGAATTGGGATGGAAATCGTTAAAAGAAAGACGTTATTCACTGCGGCGTGATCTGTTTGCGAAGTTTCAATCACCGACTTTTAGTTCTGAATGTGAAAATATTTAGCACCCACCTACTTATGGAGACATGACCATTCCAATAAAATAAGAGAAATCAGATCGAAAACGGAACGATTTAAGTGTTCTTTCTTCCCGCGCGCTATTAGAGAATGGAGCGGTAGAGAAAAGTTATGAAAGTGGTTAATGAACCCTCTGCCATGCACTTGAATGTGATTTGCAGAGTATCTATGTAGATGTAGATGTAGATACTAACGCCGACTTTGCGCCCGCTCTAATGACTGTACTCACGTGTGTATGGCTCTGCCTGTGAGATGCTGTGTTGTATACATCCTGAAGAATGTGTCAATAAAATTTCCCTCTGCTGGGTCGACGAATTCATGCTGTTCTTTTTTCATTTTCCTGGAGTGTATCATTATTTTCAAAGAAATGCCAGGTTTTACTTGTATATTAATTTTCATCCATAATTACTAGCCGGCCGCGGTGGCCGAGGAGACTGAGGAGCTCCAGTAACGGTCTGCACGGCCACTACGGTCGGGGGTTCGAATTCCCCCTCGGGCATGGATATTGGTGCCGTCCTTAGTATAAGGTAGTTGATAAGTAGTTTGTAAGTTTAGGGACTGATGACCCCGTAGTTAAGTCCCATAAGCTTAACAAACATTTGAACATAATTACTACACCAGAAGCAACCACTGTACTTCGTGCACCGATAAATCTGCAAAATGCGAACTCCTTTTGGATGAATCAATTATCTATAGTGCTAAACTAGCTGTCAAAAACACATCACATATGGTTTTGGAGATGATATTATTCAATTAGCTCGATGTGTTTGCGCTGCTAACCTGACGGCAACTGAATCAGATGATCATTAATTTTAAATAAATAAAAATAAAAGCACATGGTCAAAGCACTCAGCAATGGCACTGAAAGCATATTAATGGCAGGTTCATGGCGGAGCGGGGAGTGGGGTCGGGGCACCATTGACGCATTTGGGTGAAATTTTAACAGAATAATTCTTGAAATTTTGGAAGTTACCACATCTCTGAATTTTCAGAACGGATGTAATGATGAGGATGGATGTGTGTAATATTATACTCTGAATTCTTAGTATTAGATGTTACCTTATATGAATTCTTGGAATTTAGACGTGATAACGCTGGCCGCGGTGGAGTAGCCGAGCGGTCTAAAGCGTCTCGCTGCGGAGCGCGCAGTTGCTCACCCTGGAGGTTCGAGTCCTCCCTGGGGCATGTGTGTGTGTGTGTGTGTGTGTGTGTGTGTGTGTGTGTGTGTGTGTGTGTGTGTTGTCCTTAGGTTAGTTTACCTAGGTTTAATTAGTTTGTAAGCTACGGACTGATGACCACGCAGTTTGGCCCGATATGTTTACAAACATTTGAATTCGATAACGCTGACTTACTGGAAGGACCACTGGATGAGGTTCAATGAACGCCCATTAGCAGTCTACTGCTGCTATTCTCATAAAAGAATCTCCTCTTCTTAGTCTATTGTTTGATCGTAAAAGTATTTTATCTGCTGACACTTTACCAGAAGATTTCTTACTGTCCTTCCTCAAATTTTTTTTTTTTTTTTTTTTTTTTTTTTTTTTTTTTTTTTTTTTTTTTAAGTCATTTATGTGCAGGTTTTCTTACTTCTTCCAACGAAACGTAAAGTATAACTAATGCAGGAAAGCCAACATATTTAGCCCAAAGTTTACGAAATATTATTAATCACTTTGGTTGCACCTTACAACAGCTTTTGAATTGTTTGATAAGAACTTCGATTCCTTCTTAGAAGAATTGGTAGCAAAACAAAAATCTAAACTTCACTAAAACACCTCTCACTGAAGAAATTCCATATTAGTGCCGTTAGCTTTGGGAATAATTCATTATATGTTACTGCTAACACTTACTACTATGGTCGGGACACACATGACTTTTCACGATGCGTCCTATGGCTCAGTGTGTACCGTTACTCCTCCCTGCCCTGTAAATGAGTTGTTTGCAAGCTGGTACTTCTCCTGCGGCACATTTTCTAATTATTCTTAATATAATACAGAAATAAATTATATCGTAAAACACAGCGTCCATAAATTACGTCAGACTGACAGAAAAATAATCCAAAAGACCCACCAGTTATTATTGACGATATAAAAATTCGTTTTTTAATTTCAAAGATCAGAGGTGTGTAATTTCTAATAAAAAAACCTTTCTTACGTCTTTCATATTTATTCTTGACGACTTTTTTTTTATTCTTTTACTTTCTTTAATTTTTCGATAGTCTGCCACTGCCGCTGTGGAATGGCCGAGCACTCTAAAGACGCCTTGCCGCCGAGCGCGCGGTTGCTCCCTATCGCAGGTTTGATTTCTCCCTCGGGCATGGATATGAATGTTGTCCGTAGGTTGTTTTATTAGATTGTAAACCTAGGGACTGATAACCAAAGTAGTTAAGTCCCATAGATTTACAAACATTTAAACATTTAGTCTGCCACTCTGAGAGATGGCAGTCCATCTCTCATCTTTATTATCGATGTTTATTGTTGACGTATTGTCTTTATGAGTCCGGTACATACAATTTTCTATTGCTGTCTGGAATACGATGCAGGGAAGATTTTGCTAAGGTGAGATGCAGAGCTAACTTGGGCCTGAGGGGGCGGATTCCTTCCTACCTGCACCCTGCGGCGCCGTAGGAGGACGAGCGCGCTGGCCTTGGGTGGCACACTGGCAGGGCAGTAGGTCGTAAAAATGTAGCCTTGTGTCCCAAACTGTGAAGGAGAGGCATCGTCTGCGCTTTTTAGAAGCCGGCGGCGGTGGCCGAGGGGACTGAGGTGCTCCAGTCACGGTCTGCACGGCCACTACTGTCGGGGGTTCGAATCCCCCACGGTCATGGACATTTGTGCCGTCCTTAGTATAAGGTAGTAGATAAGTAGTTTGTAAGTTTAGGGACTGATGACCCCGTAGTTAAGTCCAATAAGCTTAACAAACATTTGAACATTTGCCACGTACGTCGTTTAGCTACGTGGACATCGGATTGTATCACTGCAAAATGTAGCGGAGGCGGAGGAACTTTAGCAGGTAGGGGAAAGTAATAATGTCATATAGGATCCGTGTGGGAGAAAGGAGTCGGATACAGTAAGCAAGGAAGACGGCATGGCGCTCAAGGATCTGTAGGGGTTGGTAGTGGGCAGGGAGAGCGGAATTCCAAGCGGGCTTAAAACACCACAAGACGGGTTGCATTAAGGAGCGTTAGGTGTACAAGATAGTGGAGTGGTTGGGTCACCATGTCCGGCCAAATAGGAGTTTGAGCAGGTTGAGGCGGGAGAGGGCTGTTTGACGGACGGTCTGGACATCGGGTTTCCAGGAAAGAGAGCGGTCAAGTGTAAGGAATGATTAATATAAAAAGACGTTCTTAACGCTTACGTTCTCCTAGATCAACATAGAAACATTGTTGAATTTCAATATATTGCTTAAAATGAAAGTTAACACTTTCCTTTTGGCCCACTTTAGGTTACGGTAGTAACACTAAAAGTGGGCCTTTGCGATCGTCTTTTGACAGTTCGAAATTTAAATGAAAATAACGGCTTAACTATTCATCTGACACGAAAATTGAATAACCTCATTTGTAGAGGAGAAAATTCTCTACAACTTTGCTCTCTTATGATTTTTTCATATCTCGTATCGTTTCAAAGATATTTGCAAAAATAACTGCGATTTTGGGATGTCTGTCTGTCTGTCCGTCCGTCTGTCTGTCTGTCCGTAACGTGTTCCCCGTTTTTAAGACGAACCGTTCAACCGATCAGCACCAAATTTTACAGACATGATTGTAGGCCGCCAGAGACCAGAACCTCCCTTTTTTCAACATTTTCGGACAAAAAATACGGTAGTAATACCTAAAAAATGACGTTTGTAATATAATTGAAATTGCAAACTAACCGTTCATCTGATACGAAAATTGAATAACCTAATTGGTAGAGGAGAAAATTCTCTACAACTTACCTCCCTTATGTTTCTTTTCATGTCTCGTATCGTTTGAGACATATTTGGAAAAATAACGGAGATTTGACACCCTCCATTGAATTAACGAAAACCAGCCGTTAGGAGATGTCACGTGACATTCCTCGCGCAGAACTCTCTCTGGCGACGCCATATTGCTCGTATTTGATGATTTTCTTAGTGTAACTTACACGTTGTCATTTCAAAGCAAAGGCGCACTGAAGAATTAACAAAAACACATATTTCTTCGTACGATAAATGATAATCTAGTGTCTACAAATGCCATATTAGCATCAGTTAACAACGGCCATCAATAGTACTAGATTATTGGGCTTATCTTCAGCTAGATACTCGTAACGTAGTGGGCAAGGCGTTACACTGTGGTGTTAAAGGTCTGTGGTTCGGAACCTGTCGCTACCCAATTTTTTTTTTCCTAAAAGGGTTTCAGACACTCTTATTAATTATTTTTTTTATTATTTTGGTCCAAAATGTTTGCAAAAACTTACAAAACTACAAATCTAAAGTGGGCCGTAAAACACGTCAGTGCGATTTTTTTGCAAGGAAAGTGCAACTTCTTATGAAAAATCAGTTCATAAAACGACATAGTGAGGTGTTACACACCTACGAGTGGTTTTTACAGCATGTAAATCGGAAAGTAGAGTTATCCCCTTTCCCATATTTGACTGTCGGCCATTTCGAGTATCACAGGCTCGAACTACCACGAAGTAAATCGAATGAATTTGCAGCTTGCATACTCAACAAATACATTGCCATCTCGCGGAAAGTCACTGAACTATGTGCTCCTTACAATTTTGAGCGAACGTGAACGACAGATGCAGGCCTCTGGTAACTATATGATGAAACAGCTACCAGCTAAAAAAGGGCAGAAGGCCAATATAATGCACATTAATCGTGGCGAAAATGCAACTGCGTACATACGTTAACAGACACACAAGCGAGCGTGATAACTACATTATACAAGCGATTACGTAACGTTCAGTAAAACCGGTAAAACATTATATGACGTAAGAAACCGGACGAAATTTATTCCATCCGTGATGCCCAAGCTCAACAGCAATGTGGACCTTGGGTAATGCAGCAACTGTTGTTATATTTTTCGTATGAGAAAATGTAATACAGAATTTCAGCAGAGCGAATAATAAGATACATATGGGAAGTGATTAAAAATATTGCAGTAATAGAGGAAAAAGGGAAAAGCCATCGACAGTACAATGATGAATTTTAACTATTTTATAATTTTTCCTTGTAGTACAATTTTATTAATGTTAGTATTCAAGTGTATTTTAACTAAATGAGAAAAATAGATTTTATTCTTGTGATGTGAAGAATTGAAGAAGTATTTGATTTGTTGAGATGTTATTCACAAAGGAAACTGTAGTTGTTGTTCAGACTGTGTCTACGCTAGATAACGGAGATATCGTTTTAAAAGGAACGTTTTTAATTTTAAAAGAAGCTATTCATTTTTCCACTATTGGAAGTAGCATTATACTTATGTATTTTTAAAACGTGTACATATATACGTAATCAGTGTAGCACTTTAGTGTTTTCTTGGGACAAATGTGATTCGTAAAACGTATAGTTAACGGTGTTCTATTGAAGCAGTTCCTCGTATTTCCTCATAAGTAAAATTACGTTCTCGAATGCACTTCGTACTAGGCAGAAACTGATATATATGTGACTTACTGTAGGGTTTCGGCCGGAAGGTCCGAGGCTGCTTACGATAGACTACAAGAATCAGCCAGGAACGGCGATGTGCCGGTTGCAGCTAGCAATTTGCTCGCTGTAATGTGTTCCGTAAGCAGTAACGATGACTTTCCTTCACTTTTAAAATTTAGGCTCAAGCACGTGATCCATCCAGGATTTGAGAGCGCCACAGTGGGGTCTTAAGTACTGGACGCATACACGCAAATACGTGAAAGTAGAAACATAATATGAGTTCTAAGCTACACGTAATTCTCCTTCTCTATGAGTGAACAGAAGGTTTTAAAACAAAATATTGTAATTTCTTTATTTCATCTTTATTAGATCCAAACTGCACCACTATTCCTCCAACCATCACTTCGAATGGATGAACTGGGCTTAGTATTCCACGTAATGACATTGATTCATAAGCAAGTGCATTAGAGTTCCTTTAGTGTATTTGTACATATTACACTGTGTTATTAATTACAAATGTTTCCTTTACTGGGGAACCATAGTCTCAGTGACTGACACCATAACTGAACTTACGTTAATAGAAAACTATACGAGCGAAGGTGAACTGTTAAAAGCAAACATTATACTAGGAATAAGATTTAGCAACAAAATTTTGTATCATTTATTACCTTTGTATAATACCGACAAAAACATTTTATCAGCTCATTAGAATGAGATTAATTTTTTAACACTCCAGCTGGTGCACTGTTTTAAAAAGTACAGGCACAGTATTTTTTATGCATTATCAGTGCTCTAATATTGAGCTATTGCACAATTGTTGCAATGTATTACATTGTTGATGTTTACTCGTCGTTATTAAAATGGCTGCAGTCCATAAAACCAAAGGAGAAAGCTAAAATTATATAATAACTTTCTCGTTTGGTTTTCTGGACAGTTGGCAAAGACGTGTTGAATGTTGCTGCAACTACAAGACGCGCCTGCTGCTATGACAGTTGAAAGCTCTGATGCAACAAATACTAGGGAGGGGTAAGTGTGATATGAAGTTAATTAAACTTTTTAGTTACTTTTTATTTTGAATGCTGCACATTAATGTACTTTTAATATACTTGCAGCAGAATTCATTCATTTATTTTTATAGTTTGTATCCGTTCAAATGGTTCGTCAGACGAGACAGTGTGATAACGAATTTTATCCAGACTCACTTTGAATCTGTCGCGCACGCTGGGGGGAGGGGCAAGGGAGGGGGTTCAAAGAGGTCCAGGCCTAGTCCCCGATCACCAAACTGTTTGAGCTTATAATGGATACAATGGACAATTTCTTTGTACAAAAAAGCTTTCTTTCTGCCGCCGCGGAATAGCCGTGCGCACTAAGACGCCTTGCTGCGGTGCGCGCGACCATTGGTCGTCGGAGGTTCGACTCCTCCCTAGCATGGGTGTGTGTGTCGTTCTTAGGATAAGTTAATTTAAGTAGTTTGTAAGTTTAGGGACCGATGGCCACTGTGGTTAGGTCCCATAACTTTACAAACATACATATGCTTTCTTTCTATTATACATTGAGACTGAAAGTCAAGTGAAAGGAGTGTTACAGTGGAAGGAAGTTGTGGGGAAACAGCAGAGGAAAATTCACGAAACTGTATTACACTTCAAATCTTATAAAGCAAAGTAAATTGTGAAAAGCTTTATAACATTACTAAATATACGAGGTGCGTCCATAAAGTAAGTTCCGTTTGGTAATAAAATGAAATTGTACACAGATACAGAAGAAATTTTTATTGCACAAAATTCTACAACTCTTAAACTACTTTTCCACATAACTGCCGATATTTTGTAGGCAATTGTCATAGTGCGCCACAAGCTTTTGCACGCATCCTTCACAAAAGGTTGTCGCCTGTGTATTCAACCATGTGGTAACAGCTCTTTATCATCGGTGAAGTGTTGACCACCAAGGACAAATTTTAGGTGTAAGAAGAGATGAAAGTCGCTAGGAGAGAGGTCCGAGCTGTATGGAGGATGATCAAACAGGTCCCATTGAAATTTCCGTAAGAATTGTTTGGTCACATTCGGTGTGAGAGGTAAGGTATTATCGTGAAAAAAAAATCTTTTGACAGTAATCCTTTTCTTACACTTAAAATCTGTCCTTGGTGGACAATACTTCAACGAGGATGACGAGCTGAAAGAACATGTTACCACATGGTTGAATACACAGGCGGCAACATTCTATGAAAAAGGCACACAAAACCTTGTGCCATGCTATGACAATTGCCTATAAAAATTCAGAAGCTATGTAGAAAAGTAGTTTAACAGTTGTAGATTTTTATACAATCAATATTTTTCCTGTATTTGTACCCGTTCGTTTATATAACCAAACGGAACTTACTTTATGGACGCGCCTCGTGTAATTCTGCAAAGATTTGCACAAGGATAGATTTGAGCCAACTGGCTTCCTATGTCTCTCATCTCAGTGCCACACTTAGCCATAAAAGGTAAAACTTTTATGCAAAATGTCTTGGTCTGGACAATTTGGAATAGAAGAGAATAGACTCAAGGTTAGCAATTTGTTGGAAAACTTCTTTAAAGTAGATTCCTTTAACGTAGAGAAAGAAGCGGATGAGTTTAGCAGGAACTGTCAAGTGGAGTTGAATAGATCTCTCAAAGCGAGAGTGATCTCCAAGCTTCTAACCAAATATTTCAAAGGAAGCACCACCAATCACTTACAAAAGTGAAGATATCAGCTCTAAGTCACTTAAATATTCAAATGTTTGATAAGCTTATGGGACTTAACTGCGGGGTCATCAATCCCTAAACTTACAAACTACTCATAAACTACTTTATACTAAAGACAACACAAACATCCATGCCCGAGGGAGGATTCGAACCCCCGACGGGGAACGACCTCGCGCATCGGAGCATTGTGCTTGGCCACTCCT
Organism: Locusta migratoria; assembly: GCA_026315105.1. Lineage (NCBI taxonomy): Eukaryota > Metazoa > Arthropoda > Insecta > Orthoptera > Acrididae > Locusta > Locusta migratoria. The sequence continues at coordinate 726,838,390 of CM048755.1, read as the reverse complement.
TCGCGGCTAAGTCACTTAACTAGAACTTTTCTATCAGTCAACTTATAAAAGAGCTTTCGGCACAGTTCCCTGTCGGAGGTAAATATTCATGTTCTGTGTGTTTAATCATTGAAGAAACTCGTTTGGTAAGCCTGTTGTCCAATATTTTCATACTTGGTTTACGTGCTGTGTGGCGTGGACTGGGTGGCTTTTTAGGTTAGACGGTCTCGGAAAAGTAGAGGAAAAGCTCCTGTTTCAAAGAGTCCAGCGGAAGAACAAGCAATGGTTGTTATTGAAGATTAAATTTTTGTCGGTATTTTAGGAACGTATTCGAGCTTCAGGCGATAATAGAAACAACTGCAGCCGAAATCGTTTAGGTAAGGAAAGCTGGTTAATACCGGAGATAACTGTCGCCGAAATTTTTACAAAGGCTAGCTTTCCCATTCATACAATTATAATTGATGCTCACTTTAGTCTACCCTCAAAATATATGTGAGACAATGCAGGCAAAAAACAACTTTCGAAATTATACTAAATATTTTATCCGAAAATTATTCTGAATAGCTAGTTCATGAGCCCATGCGAATGTTCAGTGACTCATATACACAATAGCCAAAATAATCTAGAGAAGATGTTTAAATGTTTGTAGAGCTTATGGGACTTAACTACGGGATCATCAGCCCCTAAACTTAAAAACTATTTATGAACTAGCTAATACTAAGGACGGCACAAATATCCATGTCCGAGGTGGGATTCGAACCCCCGACGGTAGTGGCTGTGTAGAACGTGACTGGAGCGCCGTAGACGGCTCGGCCACGGAATCTAGAGAAGATAGAGCGCCTTATGACGGAGAAACGGATTAGCGAATACCAGGAGGTTGTAGCGCGGTTCAATACCATATAAACCAAAACAACCAAAATTTAATGGAAAATACGGGTATATATTTAAATAAGCAGAAGAAATTCGCTTTATACCTTCGTAAGATGAAGACTCCATACCTTCTCAATTAACTACGGACCGATAGTGTAGCTAAGACGTGGCTTATAACGAGAGAACTGACGTTGACAGTTACTGAGAGAACACTCTTGCAAAAGCAACAAAAAGGAATGCCAAATTCAGTAGAACGCAAAATCCCCAAGAATGGCTAACCTTTACAGAAGCTGGAATTTAGAGCAGTCTCAAAATGAATAGCAGGACATCGTAAGAAATTCCAGAAAATTCTGTCACTGAGAGATAGCGATGCTAATGTTACCGATACAGCGCCATTAAATGGGAGTTCTAAATATAGAATCCGGAAATTTCTTCATCAAAAATAGGAAGCAAATAATGCAACAATCAAACCAAGAATAACTGTTGACGTGTAGGTTTCCTGGGTGTTGCAAAGAAATTCAAGTCACTTATAGAGGCAAGTCTTCCAGTCAAGATTTTATAGTAACTATCTTCCTTTCTGAATATGCTAATAGTCATATACAACCTCTCGCCTAAGATATAGCACACATAATCTAATCTTCCAGCTGTAGATACTGCCGAGCTGATCTCAGATACTTCAGTTGGCTTCCTGGACCCTGGTCCCCCTCTACCTGTCGTCGCCCGTCCCTGCTGGTCATTGCTGGTCCTTGCCCTGGTTGTAGCTGACCGTTGCCGGCTCTACCTGCTGCCGATCAACATCCATCATCTCTGGTTACCCAATCCTGCTGGTCATCATCTGTCCCATCCAACGTCGCCGTCTTAGCTGCAGTCACCGCCTGACCTGGAACCCCTGGTCTGAAGGGTGCAGTCCGACACCAGAGAGTCGGAGCCCTCCACATCCGGATTCGTCGACCTCCTGGAACCTCGAGATCTTAAAGAACTTTGGGACCTTCTACTACTTCACACCTCTAACCCTTTTCCGTCCTTCATTTGTCCCTGATCATGTTCACTACCACAACAGTCACCTCCACCACTACAGTGGTGATGTACACCACCCACTCACAGCCCCCCCTCTCTCCCCCAATCCCCCAATCTCTGTCCTTCTCTCCGCCACCACCTCATCCACCACAGCCGCCCAACAGCTCTCTCCCTCCCCATCCTACCCACTGCCACCTCCTCCTCCTCCTCCCACTCCTACTGTCGCCTACTCCCAGGACTCTGTATGATTCCCATCACGCCCATTCCCCCTTCCTCTCCCAGCTCCCTTCTAATCCTGGTCAAAAAAGAAAACAGCCACCAAACGCCCCAGTGCAGACTCCAACCATGGCACCTCCAATAAAGCACCATCCATCACAGACTCTCTGCTCCTTCCGACACCCTCACACTCCCTATGGACAACATCCTCCTCCCTCCTCACGACTCTGTGCATCAAACCTTCACCATCATCCACTCCCATCCTGACCCTAAATTCCTAGATAACTGCACCCTTTTCCTGGAAGTACGTAAGTACATCCCATCTGCCTCTCCCATGCAACTGATCTGCAGTAAGGACTCCATCCTTATAAAGTTTCCCTCATTCATTTTCCACAGTGATTTTCTCCAGCGTATCCTCTGGGTCCTTTTTGGGATCCACACTACCTTCACTCCCTACATCACCTAGTCCACTCCTCCCTAACCCCAGCCTCCCTGACAGCAATTTTCCCTCACCACCATGATCACCCAGCTAAACACGGTGATTAAGGAGGAGGAGGTGCTAGTGCAGCTCAACTCCCGCCCCTACATCTCCATCCGCTTCTCCAAGCAGATCCAAAACGCCTCTGGTCCCACCTTCTTGATGCGGATTTTTACCGAGACTGCATACTCCATTCACCACCTCCTCAATGAAGGGTATACATCTACAATATTCACTACAAGGTGGCTCCATCTCGCTCCTCTTCCAAATCCTATCATTATAGACATTGTTTAGCCTACAACGATCACCTCACCGAGAAATGCTGCAACACCCCACCTATTCCCACTGTAAGTCGGCGCTTTTCCTAAAACAATGTTCCATCCTGACCTGTACTCCCACCTGTTCCTATAAGTGTCAAGCTTGTCCTGCCCCCATAAACCCCGAGCTGATAGTCCCCATCGACCCTCCCCATCCACCACAACAACTCATTCTGCCCACCACCTTCCATGGCGGATGTCATGTGGTTTATCACCACGGTCCTCCAGAACATCCACCCTTTCAAACGTCCCAATATCCCCAGCAGACTGCCCTCACTGCCCGCCACCTTCTCCCGCAATCACTTCTGCTTCACCTTCTCCCAAAACATTACCCTCGTATAAAGCACACCGGTAACCTTTTCCCATTGCCCCTTCCCTCAATATCCTCCCTCTCCCACAGTCCCAAATGGCATACCCATCCTACACCCTCCTCTCTTCTTGCCAACAAGCCCCTTTCAAGCATAACCTCTATCACAGCCGTGTGGATGCCTTTATCTTCAACGAAACCTTCCTTCAGCCCCACCATTCTGTCAGCACCACTCCCTAACTCCTTCACCGAACTGATGGCCCTCCATCCCTTTCTTGAGACGGACTGGCGATTGGCCACCTCCACCACCACCAGGTCTGACAACAACCCCTTCTGAATGATCCCACAGAACACCTCATTCTCAGCCTCTTCTTTCCCTCTCTTACCATCACCCTGGCCACCATCTATGTCAACAATACTGATACCCTCCCTTATGACTTCATACACCACATTGATCACTCTTTCACAACCTATGTGTGGCCGGCCGCGGTGGCCGAGGTGACTGAGGCGCTCCAGTCATGGTCAGCACGGCCACTACGGTCGGGGATTCGAATCCCCCCTCGGGCATGGATGTTTGTGCCCTCCTAGTTCGTAGGTAGTTCATAAGTAGTTTGTAAGTTTAGGGACTGATGACCCCGTAGTTAAGTCCCATAAGCTTAACAAACATTTGAACATTTTTGAACAACCTATGTGGTTGCCACTGACCTTAACCTTTCTTCCTGTTTTGCTGCTAAATCCAGTGATGGCATCAGTTTGTTTCCCTGCTCAGGGCTGACACCGTCCCCCACCCACAACCTACATGCCCTAAGAGCAATATCACCACCATTGTCGTCCTCGCAATTTCCCAACCTCCAGGGAAACCTACAGGGTGAAGTCCTTGACCTTGCTGGCAGTGACCATGCCCTCTTTCTCCTTACCATAGACCCCCGAGGCCATCTGGACCACGCTCCCTGTCCCGTACCCCCTCCCAAATGTGCCCATGGCTACTCCTGTGCCGACTGGAATGCCTTCCACAGGCCATACTCCTTCTCTGTGAATCTCTATCGCTCCTTCCTGTGGGCCTGTGACCGTTACACACTCCTCTGCCACTGGCAAATCCAGCGCCACATTAGAAACATCTTGAATGTAAAAACACTCTGGGATTGGCTCCTACAAGTACTGGCAAGCTATCTACCACATGACTGACAGTCACTCTGTCAATTATCCACTCCTTCACAATGACCTTCCCTTTCCCAACAATGCCAGTAAGGCAGACCACATCGCCAGCTACCTCTCCGACATTTCCTCCATCCTTAATAATTCCCAGTTTGACTACTTCCTCTTCCCTGATAGTCATGAGCACCCCAACACCTCTGCTCCACCACTCGCCCCTAGCTTCCAGTACTTGGACCACCCCCCCTTCCCCCCCCCCCACACACACATACACAAACACAAAACTTAACATACCCATCACTGCCCTTGACATTGAATCTACACTAATCACCAAATGCAATACTGTTCCCAGTCATGAGCGCGTAACATACAGGCACCATCGTGCTTCTTCCCCGACCTGTGGAAAACGTCCCACATCCACATCTACCCAAAACCCGGCAAGCCACCCTCTGAAGCGTCATCCTATCATTCCATCAGCCTCACCTCGTTGTTTAGTAAGGTACTGGAAACACTCCTTTCTCGCCATGTCCACCAATATCTCTGTCAACACCAGCACCTTCCCCTGTCCCAATGCAGCTTGTGACCATCCATCTGTTTCGATGACCAACTTCTCTACCTTACCCACCTCTTTTTGGTCCAGATGAACTCCCGTCGTGCCACTATCTTTGTCTTCCTTGACATCAAGAATGCCTATGACTTTTCTCGCTCTCTGTCTATCCTCTGTCACTGTCAACAATTACAAATCCCATTTGTTTTAACCCTCCACTGGGGTGATCCAGGGCTCTGTACTCTCCCCCCTCTTCTACCTCATCTATTCGGCGTACATGCCACAACCTCAGCCTCCTGTCCCTCTCCTACAATTCAGTGATAACATCGCCTTCCTAGCTCTCACCCCCTCTCTGGCTTACTCCCAACACCTACTCAAGTCTCACCTCTCCGATTTCTCCACATCGTGCAACCAGTGGCTACTTAATGTCAGACCTACCAAATCCCAGGCAATCATCATAGGACACACACCCGCGATGTATATCTTTCACTCCATGGCTGCCCAATCCCTCAAACCAAAACCCTCAAGTACATTTGCCTTACCCTCGACCACTCCCTATCCTGGAAACGTCACCTCCAAACCGTCCATCAAATAGCCCTCACCCACCTCAAACTACTCAAACTCCTGTCCAGCCGGACATAGGGCCTTAACCGTCCTCCATCCTCTACACCAACTACTCCTTAATGCGTCCCACCTTATGCTGCTTCCATCGTGCTCGAGTTTCCGCTCCCCCCGCCCACTACCAATATCTACAGATCCTTGAGCGCCATGGCCTCTGCCTTGCTTACCGTATCTGATTCCCTATCCACCCGTGGATACTATATGACCACATTGCATTCCCCCACCTGTTAAAGTTGCTCGATCACCTGCGCCTCCGCTGCATTTCCTGCAGAATTGGATCCCAACACCCTCTGGTTTCCCAACTCTTATAAAATTCCATGCCTCTTCCACGCCATCACCAAGTTATCCCTCCATCCCTCCACCTCCGCACACTCCACAGCTTCCTCTCCCAGATGACGCACTTCATCCTGACATCTACCCTTCCTACCAACCTTAATCCCTACCCACATATTTGCGTCCCCTCTCCTTGCCCCTCCGCCTCGTCTCCCTCCCCTGCTTGGCTTTCCCCTGACTTCCCTTTCCCTGGAGTCCTTACACCTTACCGCCCTGCATCCTCTCCCCTCTCCTCTCCCCTCCTCTTCCCACCCACCGCACCTCCCTTCCCTCCCCCATCCCCTGTGGGGTCAGAGCGCTTTAGTTTTACCAGTACTTCGTGTTTAAGTGTTGTGTCAGTGGCAAGTTCCGTGTATGGTTTTAAGACTTCAGCAACCTCTGAATAGGCAGAACAGTGTTGTTGTTGTTGTTGTTGTTGTTCTTGTTTTTTTTATTTTATTTTTTTATCGTCTCTCCGTTCTCGTCGCCGTTAAATGTGAAAAATCTGAGTTTTAGCCACCATGGCAGTTTTCATACTGACTATGTGTGTTATAAAGCCTGCATTTCATTATTTTTAATTCCCCAATTTTGTCTCCTGTTTTGTAAATTCAGTTCAGCATTTATTTTTTCCTCTTATACTGCGTGATTAAAAAGTCAGTATAAATTTGAAAACTTAATAAATCACAGAATAACGTAGTAATGCTTGGAATGACATGGGGCGTTATTAGAACAAAAAAAGAAAAAAGTATTGCTAGACACATGAAAGATCTCTTGCACGCGTCGTTTGGTGATGATCGTGTGCTCAGCCGCCACTTTCGTTATGCTTGGGCTCCCAGGTCCGCAGACCTCAGTCCGTGCGATTATTGGCTTTGGGGTTACCTGAAGTCGCAAGTGTATCGTGATCGACCGACATCTCTAGGGTTGCTGAAAGACAACATCCGACGCCAATGCCGCACCATACCTCCAGACATGCTTTACAGTGCTGTTCACAACATTATTCCTCGACTACAGCTATTGTTGAGGAATGATGGTGAACATATTGAGCATTTCCTGTAAAGAACATCATCTTTGCAGTGTCTTAATTTGTTATGCTAATTATTGCTTTTCTGATCAGATGAATCGCCATGTGCATTTTTTCCAAGCATGTGTGTCAATTTTCAGCTCTCTATCTACATTATTCCATGATTTATTAAGTTTTCAAATTTATACTGACTTTTTGATCACCCGGTATATTTTAATTGTCAACCTCAAACATGCTCTTGGCAGAAGAGCAGTGTACAAGGCTGTTGCCAGGTTGCCCCTCGAGGCATTAAAATACAATAACGAAAAAAATGAGAACTAGGTCCGTGATTATAGAATGGCAAGTTTCACAGGACATACGTGTACTCAAGAAATAAAATAGGAGTAATCCATTGTATTCAGACCTATTTCGCTATTGTCGATTTGCAGTAGGGTTTTGGAGCATGTTCTGTATTTGAACTTTACGAATCACCCTGAAGAAAATGTTCTATTGATACATAACTAAGACCGATGCAGAAAATATCGTACTTGTGTAACACACCTAGGTCTTTATTTTCAGGAGATAATGCATTCTATCGACAGGAGATCACAAATTGATTCCATATTCTAGATAGTAGAGGGATTTCGTTACCGTTTTTCACAAGTATCGTTAGATAAAATTTCATACCGATATAGACAGAAGCGTGATAGTTGCGTAGCCTCGCGGAATGGCCGCGTGGACTAAGGCGTCATGCAACGCACTTTGCGGCCGTTCCCGCCGGAGGTTGGAGTCTTCCCTCGTGGATAGTTGTGTGTGTTGTCCTTAGTGTAAGTTACTTTAAGTTGTTTGTAAGCCTAGGGAATGAAGACCATAGCAGTTTGGTCCATTAGTTTTACAATCATTTTAACACTTTAATCAAAATATCCACGGGTGTACTGCCGGTCTATAGTGGACACTATAGACCGGCAGTACACCCGTGAATATTTTGATTATAAAATACGCCGGGAGAAACTGAAGAATCACATTTGAACACTTTGGTTGTGTTGTAGAGTGTACTAATGAATAGTGTAAAATAAATAAATAGAGAGTGTAAGGATATAATATTTAATAATAAAATAACTATGGGAATTGTACTTGAATGGACAAGTGAAGTTTAGTAGCAGACAGACAGTGGGTTATCAGCAGCAGCGGTTACGAAAATCAGTAAACAGTGGTGGCGGAAGTGTTATTCGTCTGAGGCACGTGCGCGCCCGAAAGGGGAACTCTTGCAACGACACAGGCTACGTGTAGAGCGTGACTTTGCCATCTTACTAAAGTGTCTTACGCTAACGTAAGCAGGTCACCGGAGCAACCAGAAGTAGCAACTTTTCGACTATAAATGGACCCCTCTAAGCACAGGTCGGCAGAGTCATCGGAAGACGGTCAAGAGTTCGGACCAAACCACCGCAAGCGCCGGGGCGCTACAGCCGTTATCGGAGGGTCGTGTCTTCGACACCAGAAGACCAGGGGCCGACGGGAGCTAGTCAGCAACGCCGGACTTATCGCCGCGGTGGATGGAAGCGTAGCAGCGGCGACAATGGCAGCTTACCTGGGACCCAGTCGGTGAGCGCTACCTTCATCTCCTGGGTGGGTCGCAGCCTCCTGTCATCGCCCGGCGGAGAACGCGAGTTCGTAGCCGTCACACGCCATACCGGGCAGAGCGGCACGGTCCTGCCTCCACGGGGACCCTGAGGCCTCCTGTCTGCACAGCGATCGCGAACCGCCAACGCCGGCTTCCGCTGCACCAGCATCTTCACTCAGCGATTCCTACAGCCGAGGCTCGCACCACAACGGTGTCCAATAGTAGGTCATTCATACTCTCAACGTAAATGTTCTTTCGAGACAGCCAGACCGTTTCGTTCAAGTACAGAGTTCTGTTTAGCATGTCACTTGTATAACTGCAAGAATAAGGGGTTTCAAGTAATCAGAATTGTTGTAAAACTTATGTTAAATAAACATCTAAACTTGGAGTCTTGTTTTATTCCGCATCCCTCTCCCTACGAGTCGAGTGAGCCCATGTTCCACAAGAGAATGCCATCTTTGACAATTATGGTGTTAATCACATCTCAGTAAAACACGCTACAGTGTGATTACATCTGTGATTTCTAGTACGGGAAAGGTGGGCATAGTGGCCACGACGGACATAGTAGCCACTGGCTGTTTTTTCACCTTATAGTGCTGCCGCCAAGCGGCAAACGCCTCAGCTACTCCGCTCCCACACATTACTGCTGTGTTAAAGTTAGAAGGTATTCCGGAGTATTGCTTGGAAGTTATCCACGTTTTTCCTGTTTTTCAAAATGATGATGTAAGGCAAGTGAACTATATTAACTGTTATAACAAAATATAAGCTTCTAGAGTATACGGTTGACAGCCACAACTTAACCCCTTATGATGATGTAAGGCAAGTGAACTATATTAACTGTTATAACAAAATATAAGCTTCTAGAGTATACGGTTGACAGCCACAACTTAACCCCTTCATTCCCACTTCATGATATCAGCTTTGGAAAAATTAAAATTCCAATTTTCTGTATTAATCAAAACGTTAATCTAAACATCCAAGTATGTGTTTTAAATTATTTGATCGAACTATTGTTTTTTTATGTCATGTACTTCACGCACAACACAGACGTTTGTATCAAGGTATTTTATTACTTGCAACGTTATTTTGTTGATAATTAACACTGTCAGATCAATAATGTTAGCATAATCTTCGCCACAGCCCCAAAGAGAAGACAGGTCACTGCTGGAATATAATAAAAGGAACCACACTCATGCTCACACTCTCAGCCACGTACCTACGGCAACGCAACACAACCTCCAAGATTGACACATTAATGCCTCAGAAGTGGCTACAAGTCGTATCAAGTGGCAAAATGTCGTACTAGAAGCATGTTGTACATCAACAAGAATGAGACTTTAAGGATTGATACACAAAATACTATATAAATACGTTGTTGCCGAGGAACAACAATGGGATCGAAAGGGTTAAATCAACGTGATTTAAGATTTAAAAGCATGTATTAAATTAACATCTACTGTTGATTGTTAAACCTGTACAATGTCAATTATACAATCGTGTGAAAGAGGGCAAAGTGGCCAGAATTGTGACCCAACACTAAACACGTTGCTCGTTGTATGTAAATTATTTTTATGAGATTAAGACCAAGCTCTTTTTGTGCATTTAAATACTCTTCCAGGCTATAAAACGTAACTTTCACTTCTAGTTTCTGAGCTCCATCTTTGCCAAACGAAGCTGGTATTTCTCTATATATTACAAACATTTTACACCACTGGCCATTAAAATTGCTACATCAAGAAGAAATGCAGATGATAAACGTGTATTCATTGGACAAATATGTTATACTAAAACTGACATATGATTACATTTTCACGCAATTTCGGTCCATAGATCCTGAGAAATCAGTACCCAGAATAACCACCTCTGGCCGTAATAACGGCCTTGATACGCCTGGGAATTCAGTCAAACAGATCTTGGATGGCGTGTACCGGTACAGATTCCCATGCGGATTCAACACCATACCCCAGTTCATCAAGAGTAGTGAGTGGCGTATTGTGACGAGCCAGTTGCTCGGCCACCATTCACCACGAAGCGGTACTGCAGTATGCTCCATTTCAGCCCTATGGGTTAGCTCCATAGTAAATCAAATGATAATGACAGTTTCATGGAGAATAATTACGAACTGTAACACTGATTAACTTCTCTGGCCAGTTAGATCTGGAACTACGTTATTTGTTTTATTAATTTTTTTGTCAAACTTCTTTTTTCCTCTGGTCCCCCATCAGGAAAAAGAGCGTGTGTGAATGTTTTTGAGCAGATTATTTTCCGTAATTACTAACCAAAGATAGTTTCGAGGTGGTGGAGTAGTTGCGAAATCTTTGGCTTAGATAAGGCAAAGAGCGAGGTTGGCCGTGGCTTTCTCGGGTGTTGCTTGTCTTGAGGAGGAGGCAGGGACCGGCCAATGGCAGGTTTCTTCCTCGCGTTTGATAAAAAAAAAAAAAAAAAAAAAAAAAAAAAAAAAAAAAAAAAAAAAAAAAAAAAAAAAAACAGCGGTTCGTTGGGCTCAGGAGACGCAATGTTTGGCACGCTTGATGGAGGCCCGAGAGGACGGACGTCCTGTGCTCGACTGCTGTTAATGTGGTAAGCAAGTAAGTAAAAAAATGTATTTTATTATACTGAATATGACTCGCAACGCAATAGTTGAAGCAGATTTGTGTTAATATGGCAGAAAGTTTAGCGATTTTGGTTGTTTTTTGGTCAATTAGATTAAGTAAAATAGTTTGATACTAACGTTAACGCTTTGCTAACTCACGCTTTGAGATTTCGCGACGTTTGTTTGTTTGATTTAGTAAAGCTTTTGGAAAACCCTCATTGTAAAGTTTGTGCGAAGAAAATAGTGTGAGAATTTACGGAGTTTTTTCATTGTGTAATGGGACTTAGACAAATTTTCGCGCTATTACACAATAGGCACATAGTCTGGCAATTTCAAAGTAATAATGCACCTTCAGTGGTCGATAGCACCCACAGGAACAAGCAAGATCTCATTGTCTACCGCGGGTTGTCCGGTATTTCATTGATTTTGGAATTTTCTGTAATCAGACCTAAAGCAGAATGAGCCGCGGAGGCCACGTGGCGGGGCTTGGTGGCAACTGAGCAGAGTGGGGTAGAGTGGCGTCTTATCGTACAGTGGAATTGTAGGAACAGATGCAATTTCTAATAATATTTGTTTTTTCTTTTCTGGGGGGTACTTAATTTTCTGGAAATCGCGGAGCCATGTGTTGGGATTCTGTAAGATTTGAGCGGTAGATACCGTTGCGTGTCTCACGTCTTGCATTAAAATCAGCAATTAATAACGGCCACCCTCTTTGCTGATCCATTTTTTTTATTTCCTTTGCTAGATAAGAAATGGATTGGTTACAGCATGCAGTTTGAACGTGGTTGTTGAGCGAGTGCGTCTGTGAAGAGAGATATCCTTACGAGTCCATTAAATCCCTTGTTTATCTCTCGTTTTCCATGCAGTCTGGCGTGAAACATGTTTAAAATGTATATGTTTTTAGTCTATTTGTTAATTAATCTTAGAGCCTGTGGCTCAAAATGTTTGGCTGCTCAGCAACGAGTGTTCACATTCCATTTTTTGTTTCTTTGCACATTTAATTTGTCTGAAGTTATGCCTTTATTTGAATACTATCAGAAAAATAAAAATCTTGTCCTGAGTTAGTCGGACTTTACTATGAAAAGATTTTCCTCCGCCCATATAAATCTAACAAAGAAGCTGCAATCTTAGTAACAGAAATTAAAAAACAGTCACTAATATCCGATGAGCGATTACGATGCAGGTAAAAGCTAAATTCTGGGCAGTTGTCATAGTTTACCCCAACTCTGTATCGAAGGTTGTGACAATTGATTAAATACCCAGGGTGTTGTTATCCATTGCGCAATTTATATATATATAAATAAAGAAAACCGGCAGTCAGCTGTTACAGCATTCGGTCAGAGCATAAACCATTTACCTTTATTAGCAATGCCCATAATAGCCAGCGTTATTAGCTGGCAAACCATTTAAATAAAAGAAGACTAAATCAAAAACAATTTTTGGAAATAGAGGGTAACTATGCAACCAGACGTTTTCAGTTGGTGAGAGATCTGTAGAATGTGCTGGCCAGGGCAGCAGTCGAACATTTACCGTACCCAGAAAGGCCCGTACAGGACCTGCAACATGTGATCATGCATTATCCTGCTGAAATGTAGGGTTTCGCAGGGATCGAATGAAGGGTAGAGCCACGGGTCATAACACATCGGAATGTAACGACCAATGTTCAAAGTGCCGTCGATGCTAACAAGAGGTGACCGAGACGTGTAACCAATGGCACCCCATACCACCACGTTGGGTGATACGTCAGTATGGCGATAACGAAATACACGTTTCCAATGAGCGTTCACCGCGATGTTGCCAAAACACTGATGCGACGATCAGATGGTTGTTGTCTTGCAAACGTCCCCATCTGTTGACTCAGGGATCGAGACGTGGCTGCACGATCTGTTACAGCCATGCGGATAAGATGCCTGTCATCTCGACTGCTAGTGATACGAGGCCATTGGGATGCAGCACGGCGTTCCGTATTGCTCTGAAAAGCTAATCATTTGCATATCACAGAATTTTCTCCCCCTCGGTTAAATTTCGCGTCTGCAGCACGTCATCTTTGTGGTGTAGCAATTTTAATGGCCAGGAGTGTAGTTTTTATAGACGCTGTTATGGTTTCCCTAAGAAGCTATGGGGAAAAATTAAACTCTTTACCACGATCGCCCCTTATTAGTATAAAATCCGTCGTTTAAACCTTTATGTTCCTTATTTTATTTATTAATTTGTAGGTTTTCTCGTGTTTTAGATAGGGTTACCGTACATGGATAGAGAGTGTTAATAGGTGTATCATTCAACTGAATATAACTATTTTATTATTTTAATGCAAATAGTGTGATTTTTTTCCGGAATACGGCAGTCACTTAGAAACGAAGCTTTATTTCCAGTAAGCTTAAGTTGGACTCACATCTCTAATAATTTTCGACACTCCTGATACCGATCAAATACTGGTAAGTTAAATGTACGTCGTGCTGAACGAAATGCACTGTTGTTATTTATATCTGGCATAGTGGCGACTGGGTGGCTACTTTGCCCTGCCACAGGGTAAAGTGGCTATGTTGGAGAGTAAATAAAAATCTTTTTTTCCGCATAATATAACTGAAATAGAGTAAAAGTGAAAATTTTCGCATAGACATAAATAAGTAAGCTAACGTACTCCTGATTTTTAGTGTTCCTATCAGTTTTCATTTATCGAAAAAAAAATCATTTTCCCTTAGCGCGACTTCTATTCCCACCCTTTCCCTATAAAGGTAACAGTTCGTAAAAGTAATGAATGATGCTGTCATTTACCACCTAGAAAAGTCACACGTAACAAATGCAAAATGATCTCTAGATATCTGCATGGTGAGAAAGCTGGGAATCGACGTTAAGTAAAGAAATGTGTAAGTTCTACATCTACATGGGATACTTTGCAAATCACATTTAAGTGCCGGGCAGAGGGTTCATCGAACCACCATTATACTATTTATCTCCCATTCCATTCTCGAATAGCGCGCGGGAAGAAAGAACACCTGAATCTCTCCGTTCGAGCTCTGATTTCCCGTATTTTATTCTGATGGTCATTTCTAACCATGTAAGTGGGAGTCAATAATATATTTTCGAATTCAGAGGAGAATGTTGACGATTGGAGTTTCGTAATAGCCCATGCCGCAGCGATAAGCGTCGTTGTTGTAATGATTCCCATCCCAGATCCTGTATCATTTCCGTAACGCTGGAATCGTGACAATACGAAACGAGCTGCCCTTCTCTGGACTCTTTCGGTGTCCTCCGTCCGAGGGGACTGCGACACGCCAGTCACGGTCTGCACGGCCATTACGGTCGGGGGTTCGAATCCCCGCCCCAGCCGACTTCCTCAAAGACGACATAGTGCCCCTCTTCCGTGGAAGATATGAACACATCATTTTTGGAGGCGACTATAATTGTGTTTTATCTGCTAAGGACCAGACGCCAAATTTTAATTATTGTGCAGAACTTAACGCAATAGTCAGAGAATTTAACTTGATCGACACGTGGGAGCATAAGAATGGAGAACGGCCAGGTTTCACACATATTACTAGCCACTCAGCCAGCCACATTGACAGAATCTACGTTTCCGATAACTTGAAGACGCACATTTTACAAACAGAACTATGGCCTACTATCTTTTCAGATCACATATCTTACATCTGTACTTTAAATTTAAGAAAACAAGAAACTTACAGAGGACGAGGACTGTGGAAAATGAACGTAGACAACTTAAAAGATCCTGCATGTCAAGCGACATTTAATGACGTATGGCAAGACTGCGAGGAAAGATTCCCTTCGTATTCCTCGGCACTCGCATGGTGGACAAAATACGCTAAGCCTATGATCAGGAGGGCAATGACCAATTACTCTCGTGAGAAAAGAGACTGGCACAAGCGGGCAGTCGGGGGTTCGAGTCCCCCCTCGGGCATGGATATTTGTGCCGTCCTTAGTTGTAGGTAGTTCATAAGTAGTTTGTAAGTTTAGGGACTGATGACCCGTAGTTAACTCCCATAAGCTATACAAACATTTGGTTAGGGCGTTCGGGATAGAACTGGACGTCCCACTATATTCAAAACGAGATCATTTATGATTGAGTAAGGTATTGGCTTCAATCAAGAAGACTGAACATTTTTCTTTTATGAGCGAAGAAACAAGTAATTCTTCCATTCACAAACATGTGCCATTTTGTATTCGTTATTGGCTTATACGAGACCACCAACACTGAGTCACGATCTCTGTTTTGTTTTTGCTCGTCTTAATTTGTCAATGGATAATTTAAGAGGACTGTGTTATGATGGTGTCTTGAATATGAGAGGTAAGGACTAAAAAAGTTAGTTTTGGATATACAACCAAATGCACGATATATGTACTACACTGCTCACAGTTTAAACTTGGCAGTTATAGACAGTCTCCGCCATCTTACTTATATGACGGATATTATGGCTTTAGCCAAGGACCCAATAAACACCGTAAGGGAATCCAACAATAGGATGAGACTTTCCAGAAGCATACACTGTGAGAGCGCCAACGGCCGAGCTGGTCAATGACTCCTTTGCCCGACTCGATGGACTATGCGAGCTTCTAGTATATTCAGAATACTGAAAAACTTTGAAGAACGTCTAGAGTTTTTTGAAACATTTTCTTCAGAGTACAAAACAGAGGCAGGTTTCAAAAAAAAAAAATGTTCAAATGCTTGTAAAGCTTATGGGACTTAACTACGGGGTCATCAGTCCCGAAACTTACAAACTACTTATCAACTACCTTATACTAAATACGGCACAAATATCCATGCCCGAGGGGGGATTCGAACCCCCGACCGTAGTGGCCGTGCTGACCGTGACTGGAGCGCCTCAGTCACCTCGGCCACCGCGGCCGGCGGGCACGTTTCAAGTGTGCTGGTTACCTTGAATCACTTTTAGAATTCAAGACTTATTTCGTTTTACATCTTTATTGACATGCAGTGGCTGAGCGTTCTAAGGCGCCTCGCTGCGGAGCGCGCGGTTGCTCGCCATCGGAGGATCGAGCCCTCCCTTGAGCACGTGTGTGTGTGTGTGTGTGTGTGTTGTCCTTAGGTCAGTCTAATTAGGACTAGGGACTAATAATAATAAGTTTCCGGCGAGTTAGTGTTCTGCGCTCTCACCTGAAGATGGCAGCCAGTTGGTCTGTTGAAATATCGTGTCTGGTTGACGACGGTATCCGGCTGCATACCCGAGATCAATATTACCAATAATAAAATAAGTTGTGTACCATATATTTACAAACATTTGAACATTATGCCATGCAGTGAACCCAGTAGAGGATGTCGAAAAAATAAATGTCCTCATCCAAGTGTTGCTGATCTGGAAAATATATATGAGAACTTTCTTACATCACGCATGTTTTTAAGACCATTTGTTTTTTATTGGCGATATCGACTAACATATTCAAGTGTAAGCGTAGTCTCTCATTGTCTAGGTCATTTTTGAAAACCTCAGTTTCCAAATTTATTCACCTCTGTTTACTAAAAGCAAGCACTCTTGTTCAACTGCAACTGTGAGTTCAACTGAAGCAAACCAGTCAGTAATGCAAAACTGTACGGTTTCACAAACTACAATGCAAATAGCTTTGAAGTATTCCTTTTGGATTCTGAAAGTGTGCGGTTAGCTGGCTTAGTTGTTTTCATACTTCTTTAGTATACTTCGATTCCGAGGAAGCGAAGGATCATCAACTTGTGAAGGTTTTTCTTCTAAACACAATTCCCAAAAGTGTTCGAAACTATCATGCCTTCTGCCTATATGGTCCTCTGCAGCCTTCACTTCCCTATCTCTCGGAGCTACCCACTTTTCTTCTACTGTATTACTTTCCCCCGTTTCAGCCAATCCTTGCATTACGCTCCCTCTGAAACTCTCAACCACCTCTCGCTCCTTCAATTTGTCCAGGTTCCATCTCCTAACCTTTCTATCTTTCTGCAGTCTCTTAAGTTTTAATCTGCAGTTAATAACCAATAAGTCAGAGTCTATGGGGCTCAAATGTGGACTCTGGGGCGGCTTTTCTACGTTTGTAGCTACCTGTGGTTTCTGGAACCACTTCCGGGTGACGTGGGAGTGGTGTGGAAGCGCTTTATCATCTTTAAACAACGGACAACCGTCAGATTGTCGGAAGACCGAAAATAGGTCAAGATAGTCCCAAAGCGGATCAACGTAGTGCCGAACAATCTAAGTGCCTTCCGGAATAACTAGGACGCCCAATTTGTAGCAGTGAAATGCACCCCAAACCGTAACAGAGGCACCATCGCCTTCGACAACAGCTTTTTAGCAGGTCACACACACAGGGCCTTCCATTGCATGGTGCAGTAGAAATCGTGATTAGTCCTACCATATCACGTGCCGACATTGTTCCAGGGTGCATCCTGGTAATTGGTAAAAAATTATATTTGTTGTTTACCATGATATTGTTTTAATAGTACACCGATACTTCATGAAATCCATATCACTACAGATTGTCAACTAGGAAGTGTCTAGCACGCTCTGTGTTGAATTAAGCCGTAATTGGTTGCACTGATGCCCATCGGTCGCCGAACACGGTCACCGAGCCGGCCGCGGTGGCCGAGGGGACTAAGGCGCTCCAGTCACGGTCCGCACGGCCACTACGGTCGGGGGTTCGAATCCCCCCTCGGGCATGGATATTTGTGCCGTCCTAGTTCGTAAGTAGTTCATAAGTAGTTTGTAAGTTTAGGGACTGATAGCCCCGTAGTTAAGTCCCATAGACTTTACAAATATTTGAATTTGAACGGTCACCGAGCGTGACTGGAGGCCGGTATCTTGCCTGCTGTGGACGGTTACTCCATCATTCGACCATTTACGATACGTCCTGAACACGTTTTAAAGTGGAAATTCGACTTCCAGTACAGCTGTCGAAACCCAAGGTCCCATCAGTCGGGAACGGCATCAACTTAAGACGACGTTGTATCTTACAGAAATCACTCGCACAGCTTCGTCTCACAAGTAAACCTGCGGAAGAGTCACTCTCTGATTTCTCTGAAATTTGGATGTTATAATACGTGAAAAACAGAAGGATACGTACTATGTTATCAGAGGGAAAACATATTTAAGGGGTGAAGTGGTCCCTCCAAACAGAGGACTAAAATGCAAAAGCTGCAATAACTTATACATTAGCGAAGCGATGTTAATGATGTTTTTTATCAACGTATCTTTTGATGAAAGACGAAAATCGGCCTAGGTATATTGGAGGGGGAGTAAAAATTAGAGGACCAACTACGCCGAAAGAGACCAAATTTTTGCTCCAAACATTTATTTTGATTTCATCGAAGTAGAATCTCATAAAACTTCAAAAGGAATGCTAATTATGAAACACGTATTCCTGTTTCATCTCTTTACTATAGTGGCATTTAAAGTCACGGAATCAGATTCTCAAAATTCAATTGGACTGATCCAGTATAGCGCGGATGAAAACTCAGAAAAATGCTTGAATAGACAGTAACTCGAGATGCGACTTTAAAGATAGTGTAAAATCTGCTTTTGAAATAATAGCGAATAAATTATTTAAAAAATGTTTCTGATTTTAACCGCCGACGTTAGCGTTGCCCGGGATGTAGCGCATGGAATTCTCACGGCCAAATTTACATGGGTAGTATCAAACGAGCGCGGCAATATAACGGTGGGTTACCCCCCCCCCCCTCTCTCTCTCTCTCTCTCTCTCTCTCTCTATATATATATATATATATATATATATATTAACCCTCGATATAAAAAAGTAAAGCAGTCAACAATCCGAAGATTGGTTTGAACACCACAGTGCTTTACTAGTTATTGGGGGACCTACAGTTTAACGAGGGTTCCGAACCACGCTGCTACTCGGTATTTTCCACATGAGCAATACTGCCAGAGGGGAAAGAAGTGGAAAGTGACAGATAAAGATCCTAGGACCTAGCGGGGATCGAATCCGCAACTTTTGGATTTTTAGTCTGACACTCCACCACTGTGCAACCGAGACGCCATCGCCCTATAACTGGCTGGGTAAGTCAGTTCGAAGGTTGGAGGAAGGCAACGGCATACCACCTCCAAACAGGACCATGCCTAGTAAAGCACTGTGGTGTTCAAACCAATCTTCGGATTGTTGACTGCTTTACTTTTTTATATTGAGGGGTAGCCCACCCTTACGTATTTCTTAATTAGCCTTCCTTTTGAAGTTTTAATATATTCTATTTCGATCAAATAAAAACTAATTTTTTAGCAAAAATTCGGTCTCTTTCAGGGTAGTTGGCCCCCTAATTTTTATTCCCCTCCCAATATACGTAGGCTGATTTTCGTCTTTTATCAAAAGATATTTTCATAACAAAAATCATTAAAATCGCTTCACCAATCTAAGTTATCGCAATTTCTCCATTTTAGCCTCTGTTTTGGAGCGACCGTTACCCTCCTTCAGTATGTTTGATCGCCGCTGAAAAATATACGTGTCCCTTAGTTTTTCATGTATTATATCCAAATTTCAGAAAAATCGGAGAGTGACAGTTCCGTAGTTTTACTTGTCCATACAACTACAGCTGTTAGAGTGATGGGCCAGCAATACGCCTGCGCCATCTGTGGCCCTGATATCCCATGACATTTGCTAAATCAGCCTATATTTTGTCTAAATATTACTAATCTTTTACCGTCTACATTTTAAGCACAAGTTTTTATTTCCCTCGACTTCAAGAAAAGGAAAAAAATTGGAGTAGTTCCCGTAAGAGCAATCGTGTTCTCGACTGCTATTCGTACTACGCAGTTACCGCTATATATATTTCAGAGGGAGTAGCTCCCGTCGGAAGGTCCGAAGCCACGTAAGATAAGACTACAACAATCAGCCAGGAACGGCGACCAACATTTCTAATGCACGAGTATTACCCGCTGCTACCCATTCCGGACGTGGTGGCTATGACTTTCCTTTTACACATATTTCTGTAACCACCATCATAACTGAACAAGCTATGTATACCCTCAGGATTGAGTGCAGCATTGCATTTTCTTGTGAACAAAAGAAAACACGAGTAACTACTTCCGCTCTCTTTAAAGTGATAAACGAATAAAATCGTTTCTTCCAGTGCACGTAGGTTTTCTCTCCTAATTAGCAATACTTCTGTTACTAATTAATTCCAAAACAGTTATCTCCGCTTTAAAACTACACATTGCTTGATTGATGTAGACTTGCTACTGAACATAGAAACACTCCTTCACGCAAAATATATTTGGAGTTCAGGTATTTATTTTCATGGTTTAGACAATTCCATTAATTAACATGGTATACTTTTCATTTGAAGTACCTGAAAACTATTGTGTAATTTGGTTGCCACGTAGGAGTACATTCGATAACATAATGTATTGTTATAAATAAATTAAAAATTGAAAGCAAATTTTCAGCCTCAATTTGCGTATATAAAATCAAAATCATTTTGAAATACCAGATTTATTACATTAATATAATACTGATTTTTAGAAGATTCCTACATGTTGTAAATTAGGAAGTTTTATGGGCATTGCAAAGAACTTGTAGGGTAAAGATAGGAATAACCTCTTATTATTTATATTCTTTTTCTGTGTGTTTTCAGTCTGCGTTTCAGAAAACGATATTTTCTTGATTTCATATAGTAATGGATGCACTGAAAGTTGCGAAAGTTTTCTGTATTCTTGTATATTCAATGTAAAATAAGAATCAGAGGAACTGAAGTCGAATTGACCACATTAGAATCGGATTATGGGCTAATGTAGTAAATAGCACCATCTGGGATATAAATGAAGGTAATTTGTAAGATCAATTCATTTCCTGAATCGAATGTTCGCAACCTTTACAAATGTTCAAATGTTTGTATAGCTTATGAGACTTAACTACGGGGTCATCAGTCCCTAAACTTACAAACTACTTATGAACTAGCTTATCCTAAGGACGGCACAAATATCCATGCCCGAAGGGGCATTCGAACCCCCGACCGTTCGAACCCGCAGACCGTGACTGGAGCGACTCAGTTCCCTCGGCCACCGCGGCCGGCTGCAACCTTTACATAAGACAACTGTTGCTTTCCTTCAATATGTATTTATTTTCAGCTTGTCTTCTGTCTTTAATAGTCTGGTAATCGACAGACGCTGTCCAGATCTACCTCGTTCCCTTCTGCATGACTACTGTGTATTCTTTTCTTTCTCTTTGGCCATGTTCCCGCACATGCAGGGTCGGCTTTGTTAATTCGGTTTTGACGTGTGTTAATATTTACGGGGTGATCGGATGCCCTTCCTGCCGCCACCCCATGCTCCCCGGTAGGAAATGTGTACCAGAAATGTCAGCTTATTGTGTTATAGGTGTGAAAGTGCAAAATGTTACGAAATGTTTGCGAATCGAATAACTAAGGCGGGTCTTGGGGATCAGCCCGGTATTCACCTAGGGGGATATGGAAAGCCGTCGAAAAACCACATCCAGGCTGGCCGGCACTTCCATCCCCTTAGTTAATCCGCAGGGTTGATTCGAACCGGGGCCGGTTCGACTCGGAAAGCGGTGCGTTAGACGTGTGTGTCGCATGATTTCTGTGTAAAATGTATTGAATCTATATATTTTACTAGCTTAAACCTGCGGCTCCACTCGCGTGTTAGTTGATTTTGATAGATAAGCTATCTTTCAGTAGTGTGCTATGAGACTGAATAGTAAGTAGTGTAGATCAAATCACAGGTAAAAAGCACTCGTTTCGAAGAATCCAATCACGAAATTCAACAATAATGATTGTAATAATATCACAAATCGATCACTTGATGTAATGCGCGAAACGTCAAACGTCAAATCGATTTGTTAAAGAGATGTATTAAAAGAAATTTCTTTTTTACTGCTTTATTTATTTATTCTTATATTTCCTTATTCGTATGCTTATCCTTACAGAGGAAGAGCTGAAGACATTGTAGCACGCATAGACCAAAGATATGGTTTGTGGCATCACGTTTCGCTGTATGTAACCTCCTTGCTATAGAGTCTCAAACGTCATCGCTGGCCTTCAGTTCGAGTTTTTTTTAATAATTTGACGACTTTCAACCACCATATCTTCCACCCCCTTGTAGCTATCGGCATGGAACTGATATGGTGTACAACGGGAGACTTCGGACAACAATTATACACAGACCATTCGTTTGCGTTCTGTAGTTTTCGCTGCAGAGCGAAACATTAACACACAAACACACGTAAAATTTTATATATACCGATAACTTTCCATCCCAATATACTCCACCCTTTCATCATTATCATCCCTCAAGCAACCAATAAAACCATTTTCAAAGAGTAAATATAATTATCAAAGAGTAATTATTGTTCCGTATTTCGCTTTATATTCTTCAAATTACTAAATATTTATCAGATCGTTATAAAACTGTCCCTAAAACCTTCCACAGGTATAAATTAGTAACTGTACAAATATGTAAGTCTCTGCGTCTTGTCGTTCGGACGTGATAAGCGTACACCGAACAGACATTCACATTATCCGATCGCCATAAAACCGTGCCTAAAGCCTTCCCTGGGTAGACATTAGTAACTGTACAAATTTTTAGCACTTTATGTCTTGTGGTTTAGACGTGATAAACGTACACCGAACAGAACATTCACATTTATAGATATAGATAAAATGTCTGTGAACTGTGTTGGAGGGCCGCGGCGGAGTAGCCGAGCGGTCTAAAGCGTCTCGCTGCGGAGCGCGCGGTTGCTCGCCGTGGAGGTTCGAGTCCTCCCTGGGGCATGGGTGTGTGTGTGTGTGTGTGTGTTTGTCCTTAGGTTAGTTTACCTAGGTGTAAGTAGTTTGTAAGCTACGGACTGATGACCACGCAGTTTGGTCCGATAGATTTACAAACATTTGTTGTTGTTGTGTTGGAGGTTCTGTGTGTGTGTGTGTGAGTGTGTCTAGTACTTGCCCTGGATGGGCGTGGTGTTGGTTTTATTGAGTAGGAAGGGATTTAGAGATGGGTGTTAGGATTCTCCTCTTTGATCTAAGGATCAGAGATGGTCAGGGGACGTTTGTGTTTGTCACGGGACATGTCATACAGACCTAGGGAACGGATAAGTTCGTTTCCAGATCTGGAGGAATTCTCATAAAAAGCCCTTGGCAGATCTTGGAAACGCTCTATTAGGATGGGAACTCCAGCAGCAGCAGGTAAACCTTGCGGTAGCTGCAGAGCCCTTTTGAGGCAGCGGTTCTGCAGTGTTTGCAGCTCGTCCAGGCGTTCCCTGGCTGCGTATGCCCATGCTGGGCAGGAGTATTCCATTTGGGGACGGGTTAAGTAAAGTTAGGTGTTAACTCCAACGGAAGGGGATAGAGAGCTGTTGTAGTTTAGGATAGGATAAAGGTCGGACATTCTGGCACAGACTTACCTGTAGACGTCGTCTACATGGAGTTTCCATGTTAGACGATGGTCCAGGATAACACCCAGGTATTTGGCAGTTCTGCGCCAAGGGAGTTGAGATCCTTGGAGGTGAAAGCGGAGGGGTGGGTTTTGAGGAGTTGGGAGTGAGCCCGGTTCTCTGGGGCCCACACAACTCGGCCGACTCCACTGGCCGGCAGGCTGACAAAGGCTCACGTCACAAAAAAAAAAAAAAAAAAAACAAAAAAAAAACAAAAAAAAAAAAAAAAAAAAAGTTCAAATGTTTGTTAAGCTTAAGGGACTTAACTGCGGGGTCATCGTCCCTAAACTTATAAACTACTTTTGAACAACCTTATACTAAAGACGTCACAAATATCCATGCCCGAGGGGGGATTCGAACACCCGACCGCAGCGGCCATGCAGACTTTGACTGGGGCGTCGCAGACCGCTCAGCCACCGCGGACGACTCACGTCACACCTCGGCACTGAAACTGCTGTGTCGATACACATATCGACGCCGCGCACCAGAGATGTGGCGCGTCGTGTTTCCGGGCGCGGCGCTAGAGGCGCCGTATCGGACTTGCGCAGACGCCGACCAATAGGGGTGGGCGTCGGCGGACCTGGCCGAGGAGCAACAGGAGGAACGTCACTCTGGGCCGGGGAGCGGCGAGTCTTCAATCATCCCACTACCGATTCCCAAATAACCTCAGATACAGCAATGGCATCGAGGTCTGCTTAACTTCGTGGTTGTTTTGCTGTTTTGCATTGTTTACATTGCCCACGTTGCTTTGTTTTTTCGCCTACCTCTGGCGACAAGCGTTTCTGATTGCTCTTGCCGTGTGTCTTCAATATTTACTCTTGTTGGTGTGTGTTGTGCCGTGTCATAGTCGTCTTGTTGCATATTGTTTTATTGTTTCAATTTGCCATGTCTACTCCTCCGAATGTAATCCCGCCGGTTGTCGCTCCGAGCATGGATTTAACTCAGTTTTCTCAGTTCCAGGCACAACAGATGTCACAGCTCACCCAAGCTGTACAGCAACTCGCGCAGTCACAACAGGCGACTGCTCAAACACAACAGTCGTTGCCTTCGCGGCCACAACAGGATGTGCAATCTGCTCCAGTGCCACCATTTCGACCTTTTATACAAGGTAAGGTTCAAAAAAAATGTTCAAATGTTTGTATAGTTTATGGGACTTAACTACGGGGTCATCAGTCCCTAAACTTACAAACTACTTATGAACTAGCTAAGACTAAGGACGGCACAAATATCCATGCCCGAGGGGGGATTCGAACCCCCGACCGTAGTGGCCGTGCAGACCGTGACTGAAGCGCCTTAGTCCCCTCGGCCACCGCGGCCGGCACAAGATAAGGAAACGTGGCATGAATGGTTGGTGCAGTTTACTTCGCATCTGACAGCATACAATGTACGAGGTACTGTGAAGCTTCCCTTTTTTCTCGCGTGTGCTTGTGTTGTAGTTTACCGATCGGCTTCCAAGTTATTCCCCACTACGTCCCCTGAGTCATTTTCTTATGAGGCGTTAATCGAGGCTTTGTCTAAGTACTATGACGAACAAGTGCAAGTGGCAGCGGCCCGTTTTAAATTTTTTAGGAGCAGGAAGCAAGAAGTCAAACTTATCGGCAGTGGCTCGCCGAATTGCAAGGTTTCACTCGTGACTGTAAATTCAGGTGTTCATGTGGTGAATATTATAATTATTCTATGATTCGGGATGTGATTACGCAAAATGAGCCTGACAATCGTATTCGCGAACATATTTTGCGGCACGCCGATCCTACATTGCAACAGGTTATGCATATCATTGACTTTCAGGACGCTTGTGACGTTTCTAAGTGTAGCTTTGATCCGGTAGGGGTGTGTACAGTGTCGACAGCACGTCAGGGCAAGCGTCAACAGAACGGCCCCGCGCCGACACAAGGCGCCCGGTCGGCCGCTGGGCGTAAACATAAGCGATCTACCTACCCCGCTCGCGGAAAAGAAGTTAAGTCCTGTCCTCGCTGTTTCTCAAAACATACGCGTGACAATTGTCCTTCTCGTAGCGCAACTTGTTTTGCATGTGGAAAGTTAGGCCATGTTCATTCTGTCTGTCTCCAACAGAATAAAGGTTCCACAGAACAGGAACGCACAGGGGACCGTTCACATCACATTAATGTTGTGCATTCTCCATCACCTGCGAGTGATACGACTGTTGAACTTGCGTCGTCACAGCCTGTATCTTCGCAGACTAGGTACCGTAATGTGAATAAATTGTTTGTGGATCTTGAAATTCGTGGCCAGACCGTGACGTTTCTATTATATGCTGGTGCTTCGGTTTCCTTGCTTAATCGGGAGACATACAATCTGCTTGGTCAGCCGCCGTTGCAGAACTCTTGCACGTTTCTTACGGCGTATAATGGTCAGGACATACCTGTGCTGGGTTCATATACTTGTGATGCTACATACCGGTCAGGTACGAAAACAGTGACATTTCAAGTGCTTCGTGCTTCCAATAGTGCAAACATTTTTGGACTTTATCTTTTTGATTTATTCGGCCTCCGAATAGTGGAGAAGGTTCTTGCTGTCATGTCATATGATCATCGGGACACGGTAGCTAAACTGTGTGATGAATTCAGTGACTTGTTTCGTGATGGTATAGGCATGGCAAACAACTTGATAGCAAGTGCGACATTGAAAGCCGCGGCACGCCCCCGCTTCTGTAAAGCTCGTCCCGTGCCGTATGCCCTTCTGGATCAGGTGGCGGATCTCTTAAGGCAGTGGCAGGCTAATGGTGTCATTGAACCGATCACGGCGAGTCAGTGGGCATCGCACTTAGTGATCGTGAAGAACCCAAATGGTAAATTGCGTCTTTGTGCAGATTTCAAATCTACTGTGAATCCGCAGACTGTGACTGACTCTTACCCTTTACCACGACCGGAAGAACTGATGGACCGCTTAGGTGCAGGCCGGTATTTTTCTAAAATTGATCTGCGTGACGCATACTTGCAGCTTCCTCTGAATGTTCAATCGCAACAAGTTTTCGTGATCAACACGCACTTGGGACTTTTCAAGTTTTTGCGCCTTCCTTTCGGTAGTGCATCGTCTCCCGCCATTTTCCAGCGGTACTTGCAACAGTTGACCGCTACTGTGCCGGCGTGTTCTAATTATTTTGATGATATTGTCGTGTCTGGGCGCACTCCCGAGGAACATGTCAACAACTTGCGAAGTGTATTCGAGGTGTTGTTGCAGGCAGGATTAACGTGTAACAGAGACAAATGTGTTTTTTTCAGTCGGAACTCGAGTATTTAGGTCATGTCATCAATGCACAAGGTATCCACCCGACACAATCTCATTTACAGGCAATTGGCGACCTTCCACCGCCCACTACCATTACTGAACTTCACTCTGTGCTTAGGAAACTCACTTATTACATTCGATTTATACCAAATGCATCCCAAATTGCAGCACCCTTGCATCGTCTGTGACGTAAGAATTCGTGCGGTCAAAAGAATGCGATGTTGCTTTTCGCAAGCTTAAAGACGCCTTGTTGAGTGACAACTGTTTGGTTCCTTTTGATGTTACAAAACCGGTGATATTAGCCGTTTACACATCATCATATGGCCTTGGGGCGGTGCTTTATCATTATATGGGTTCCGTGGAAAGACCTATTGCCTTTGCCTCTAAGCTTTTGACAAAAGCACAACAGAACTACTCACCGATTGAAAAAGAGGCCCTTGCAATCATTTTTGTTGTTACCAGATTTCATCAGTACCTCTATGGGAGAAAATTCTATCTCGTCACAGATCACAAGTCATTACAGTCTTTGTTTCATCCCGCTAAACCCATTCCACAACGTACGGCACAGAAACTGCAACGTTGGGCCCTTATTCTCTCAAACTATCAGTATGAAATTGTTTATCGGCCCACAACTCACCATGCTAACGCGGACACACTCTCCCGGCTTCCTGTTGGTCCTGACTCTGATTTTGATGCCTCAGAGGCAGCTTGTTGCCATAGAGATACGCAGGATTCCAACGCTTTGGACGAATTTCCACTAGATTACAGACAGGTTGCTCACGCTACAGCCGGGGACCCGGATTTGCAGATCCTTTTACAATATATTCGCTCCGGGTGGCCAAGATTCTTGAAACAGATTTCGAAATGTTCAAATGTTTGTACAGCTTATGGGACTTAACTACGGAGTCATCAGTCCCTAAACTTACAAACTACTTAAGAACTAACTAAGACTAAGGACGGCACAAATATCCATGCCCGAGGGGGGATTTGAACCCCCGACCGTAGTGGCCGTGCAGACCGTGACTGGAGCGCCTCAGTCCTCTCAGCCACCGCGGCCGACCAGATTTCGAACTCAGGTGTCCGTGAGTATTTTTCTCGACGTTTTGATTTATCAACACACCGAGGCGTCATCTTGCTTCGCACTGACGGCGATATGTCCACAGTGGTAATACCTAAGGCTCTTCGGGCGCATGTTCTTAACTTGTTACATCAAGGACATTGGTGGCCCGCAAGCATTTTACCTGGGTCGGACTGGACAAAGACATTGAACATATGACGTCACGATGTCGTGCCTGTGCCGAAAATCAGTCCGCTCCTCCTCAACATTTCACTGACTGGCCGAAATCCACTGGACCATGGCAACGCATTCATGTGGATTATGCCGGCCCGTTTTGGAAGACCAGGTGGTTAATTGTTGTCGATGCTTTTAGTAAATTCCCGTTTGTGGTCCCCACGAACTCGACGACGAGTGCTACTGTGAAAATTCTCCAGTCTATATTTTGCATGGAGGGCCTTCCAGAACTTCTTGTCAGTGACAATGGACCCCAGTTTGTGTCGGCGGACTTTGAACAGTTTTGTGCATCCAACGGGATTCGTCATTTAACGAGCGATCTTTTCCACCCACAATCCAACGGAGAAGCGAAGCGCTTCGTCCGCAGCAGATGTCCAAGCTGCGCAGCCACCACTCACGGGACCAGGCTCTGCTGCTGTTCCTCCCGTCGTACCGTACGCAGCCTCGCGACGGTCCTTCGTCGGCGGAGTTACTTCACGGACGGCGCCACCGCACCCTGCTGCAGCTGCTGCATCCGCCGCTGCGCCCGCCGGCCTCTCGGCGATCTCAGGCAAAGTATGGCGCCAATACCCCTGTTCTTTTCAGATGCTTTACGGGGGCCAAACGTTGGGAACGGAGGACCGTCGAAAAGTGTTTGGGTAGTTCTATGTTCCTTATACGGGGTCCGAGCGGCGTGATTCGTCGTCATACGAACCAGCTTCGCCCTTGTTACGTATCTGTTGCTGGCTGGTCCTCTGTTTTCAGCTCCTGTCTCTACTCGGGGCACGCCGCCTGCTGGTGCGGCGACCCGCATCACTCCGGCGTCCTGTCCAGAGCCGATGGAGTGGGCGCCTGCGGGAGCGCTCCTGTCGCAGTCCCTGCCGGGAGCCACGGTTCGCAGCCGGCATCACCACCACCCTCCGCTGCGGCCGCCGGTTCTGGGGTCACCGGCCTGTCCCAAGAAGCGGCCGGTCCCGCCTCGCTACCGCAGCCTGCGTTTCTCGTGGACCCTGACGTGGAGCTGCCTCTTTCGCCTGGTCTTGGGAGTTTTCCATGGCGATCGGACAACGAATGTTGGGAGGCAGACCAGGGCCCTAGACCCGCCCAAGCATCAATCCCGGTCCCATCGCAGGTTTTTCCACGTCTGCACCTCCCCCCCCCCCCCCCCGCCGTCGTCGTCCTCCTCTTCCTCGGGGACACTATACGACGACGGTGAAGAGGTTTGGGGGGGGGAGTAGTGCTGTGTCGATACACATATCGACGCCGCGCACCAAAGATGTGGCGCGTCATCTTTCCGGGCGCGGAGCTAGAGGCGCCGTACCGGACATGCGCAGACGCCGACCAATGAGAGTGGACGTCGGCGGACCTGGGCGAGGAGGAACAGGAGGAAGTCATCTGGGCCGGGGAGCGACGAGTATCAATCATCGCACTACCGATTCATAAATAAACCTCTGATACAGCACCATGTATCTCCGTTTTATTTTATTTGTACTCCCGGCTGAAGACCGGCGCGCCATGCCGCTGGTAGCCTGCCCCCTAGGGGGCTTGAAAATAACTAATAAAGAAAAATATAACATGCAGTTAACGACGACAAATGACAGCCCTGTAAGCTACAAACATTAATAGATGTCCACAGACAAAGCTGAGCCAGTGTTACAAATGAATGAGGCCCAACTTTTGAAAACTGATAATTGAAAATATTGTCATGTTGGTAGACGGGGAAACTGCAAGCATCTGTACACAATAATATTCTCCGTTTGTCTCCTGTAAAATACCTTCCACTGACGGAAATATTTTCTATCTAACCGTTGAATTATGTTCATAGTGCCATGTTGTATCTGAAGTATTTCTGTTTCTATGTCAAGGTTGAGCTCGAAATACAACTTTCAATCAGTCACAAATTTTTATGGCCTTATGTCCAAACCAGAAATCGAGAAAGAGAAGAGATTTGTTCGGTAGAATGGAAGAAAAACATGACGCGTGAAAACTGTAGTGTTGTCGTTTCACGACTTTGATACGTCTACCACAAAATTGCCTGGTCCAAAATGTCTAGTTGAATCTTGAAGACATATACATAGTTTAGTCAGTAATGAACCATCCAAACCAATTACGGGCATTATAGTGTTCAACCAACACATCATCGCTTTTTCTATGTCTGATGAAATAATTTTAGCTCCTCGAGTTACTTCCGGAGATAATTAATGACTACGTAGAATTATCACTAAAAGAGTCTCCATGGCTACAACTTTCTTCAGTTTCTTCGCCGTCTGTGGATACTCTCTGTCAGTCTTCAACAGCAATTGATTCCATCGTTTCTAGACCGACGTCTGTGCTGTTTACATGCTCATCTAGAAGTTCAACTACTATTTCCCATATCAAATAGTTTTCCCGCATCTTTTTGTTGGTGGCTTCATTTGACATTTCTGGTATATCTCCGTAGCAAGAAACAAAACATTTGCAGGGTTTCCCATCACCTGTTTTGGAAGATTCTTCAGTGTACTGTGGTTTGCGGAGTACAGATATAGTAGATGTACGGAGTATCCTTCACAACTGGAACTATCGTCAGGATGTTATGTTTCGAAGTACGTACGAGAAATTATATGAAAGTGCATACCAAGAAAACGAATATGCGGGCAACACACAATACGAATAGCTCTCGACTCGCGAGTTTCAGGGACGGCCTGCCTTCTTTGCAAGCACCACACAAGTGAAACAGTTGTTCAGTGAGTTTTTGGGTGTCTCCCCAGTCATTTCATCATCTACAGCTTTGCGTATGGACTTTTTTGCAATTGGCTAACGAAGGTAAAACGATTAACACATGTTTCGCTACGAAAAGCCTGACGATTCCCTTATGAATTCTAATACGAAGAAAGTCCATTAAAATGGAAGGTCATCGTCACGATCTACGGCTTGGTTGAGAAGAAATTACTTTACTTCTTCGTGAAAAGGGTGTCACCGTTCCTGGTTGATTCCGTATATCTAATCGGAGACTGCCTCGGACCTTCCAGCCATTGTAGTCTCGATAGTAGTATTTGTAGTTCTATAAGATGCATTCATTGTGTCTGCGAGAACACGAGTTTCCATCTCAGATATACTTCCGATAACAGATAATTCTTTGGACCAATATACCAATTACTACAGTCATGAGCAAATACTTACGCGTTATTATTTGCAATATGGTTGTGATACAAATAGTGACGGCTAGACGTGATATAATAATAGGCTTAGGCTAAGATGAATAAATATTCCGAGCGCTGACGCACGCTAATACCCGATCGCATTTCAGATGTGCAGCGGTAGATGGCGCTGCCCAGCAATGCGTCTGCTTCACATTCACATTCCTTGTTAGCGGGTGTTCAGTGACGGAAATGCAACATGCAGTGAAAATCGATTACATCTGCCATAGTTCAACGGGTATACAAGGTATCTGGATAAAATTTAAAGACTTTATGATTCTACTATCTCTTGAAAAAATAGCACTGACGTGTTTTACAGCCCACTTTAGATTTGTAGTTTTATAAGTTTTTGCAAACATTTTGGATCAAAATAATAATCTAAATAATAAAAAATTAATTAATAAGAGTGTCTGAAACCCTTTAAGGAAAAAAAAGAAATTTCGGTAGTGACAGGTTCCGAACCACCGACCTTTGGCATCATAGTCTAACGCCTTGCCCACTTTTTTTTTTTTTTTTTTTTTTTTTTACTTTCTTTTTTTTTTATTTTATTTTTTTTTTTTTTTTTCGGGTCTCCTTCCTCCCCTACAACCCGTCCTTCCGCTCACCAAATTCGCCTTCATCGGCGTCGGCTTCATCGGCCTTTGGGTAAAGTAATTCTTCTTCTTCTGCAGGTGAAGGTAGTGGATTACTTCCACGAAGATGACAAAAGCCTCCTCCATAAATAACAAAAGAAAACTGACGTACCTCCGTCAAAGACACTTTTTTTTTCCTGGCTCTCTGAACGCTTCCGAGTTCGCCTTCTCGAGAAATGAAAGTTACCGTTTTGTTTCTATCGTTTCTTGCAATTCAGTTAATTTCTTTGCCTCTTCTCTTTATTTATCTTCTCTTAACTCGCGAATCGTGAGCTGCCAGGTTTTGATTTTTATGATGATAGATGTCAAACCATAAGGAGAATGCTTTGAACATCATTAAAGGAAAGGCGTCCTCTCGCCATTTAAATTTAGAACTTATTGAACAAAAGTGTTTAACATAACAGAAATAAAGGGATAAAATGCTCTCATTAGAAGGACATCAAATTACATTCTATCTTCGTGTTCTACGTTTTCAAATGTCTGGGATTCTCAGTAATTCCTACATTCTTCTCTGAAAACTGCTTCCAAAAAGTTCGCAAAGTTTCGCTTGTAATATTTTTTTCGTAATAACTGGCGAAGTTGCTGAACTATGTACATGCAGAAGTCCTCTTCGCTTTTAGTTGTACTTGACATTAAATAGTGGACGAAGTGACCTTTTAGCCAGTTAACAGAGTTCCGTTTTGTTTTAGGGTACGGAATAGTATCTGGGTACAAGAAATCGTCAGGTGTAATGCGAAGAACCGATGTTCTTGTGATAGTTGCAAGCTTTTTACGAATATAGTTCCAGACTTCTTGGACCTTGGAGCAAACAAAAAGATGTTCGTCGCTGTCCATTAAGTTGCACGTTGCGCACAAAGGTGATTCCATCAAATGTATGGAATATAGCTTGGAGTTGGTGTGGACTTTCCTGTTCACTAAGCGGTACCAGGAGGCTCTGACCGCAGTTGGCAAATCACGGCAGTGGATGTTCTTCCAGATTATTGGCCATCTGTGATTGGGATATTTTTGTTCGATGACGTTTCGGTTCTTGTTTTCCATTAACTTCTTATATACTGTCTGCACCGTCATGAGCTCATCATTTGGCATGTTTGGCTGTAGGTAGCTCAACTCGACTAAAAAGGTTTTAAAATGCGACATAGCGGTCGGAATATGTCGGACGTCGATTGGAGGCTGAAGACTGGTAGGCGTTATCTCGTTTAACAGATGGGCTGTTAACTGTTTGGTAAGTTCTTCCAGATCTTGTATGTATTACACACGTATAGCGCCCGTGCCTTATTTTCAACATGCGTAAGATTTAATCCACCATCCCAAATGGCCAAAGTGAGCGTGTCGTATTTGACTTTGAAGATGTACCCTCGAGTGACAAAGTCACATAATTCGCTTCATTGTCTCGTGTGGCATCGGTAAAACTTGAGCAACATAATTGATCTTTGATGTTATGTAAACATTAGCGAGGGTAACCTTTTGTACTTCATCAAGTTTCCTGATGTAGTGGCTCTGTATGCATGCACGCAGACGTGCGAGAAGATTTCTGTAATTGACAGCGATCGTGTGCCTTATGTCACTCCGGTATTCGATGCCTAAGCATGTCAGTTTGGAGACTGGAGTTAAGTATTCATGGTGCAGCACGGCAATCCCACGTCCAATGTTCATAAGGCCACACTTTCTTTCATTTAACTTCGCCCCTGAGGCAAGTTCGTATTTGTTAACAATTTGGAGAGCTACTCTTAACTCCTGTTCGTCCGTAACTAAGAAACCTACGTCATCCGCGTAAGCATTGCAGGCTATCTTAATTCCATTGATTGTCAATCCTCGTAGACGTTGGTTCAGTGTAGCAAGAAGGGGTTCAATGGCGATAGCAAAAAGTGCCATTGACAAAGGGCAACCCTGTCTCACCGAGCTCTTTATTCTAATTTCTTTTGTGAGTTGTCCATTCACTAGTGCTCTTGTTACACCTTTACTGAGGATTTCACTTATGAAGTTTATGAAGCGCTGCGGAAAGCCCATAGCATGCATGGTGCTCAAGAGGTACTGGTGGTTCACTTTATCAAATGCCTTCGCAAAATCAAGTGATACCAAGGCACACTGAATTTTGCAAGCCTCTGCTGTAGCGATCAAGTCTCTGTATTCACATAAGTTGTGTTGGATTTTTCTGTCAAGACCCACGCACGTCTGGTATCTGCCTATTATTGTATTCAGCATCAGTTTCAGTCTATGTGCAAAAATTCGTGCCACGATTTTGTAATCACAGTTTAGTAGCGTCAGTGGTCTAAAATCGTCAATATGTCTGCTTCCTGGGTGTTTAGGGATTAAAACTGCAATTCCTTCTACCAGCTCTTTAGGCAGATTAAAATGTGGCTGCAACAATTCATTGTACATAGCTAATAATTTTGGCTGCAGTTGTTCTCGAAAAGTATGATAAAATTCCGCAGTGAGGCCGTCAGGGCCCGGTGACTTGTTTTTGGGGCTTCGTTGTATGGCATATTCCAGTTCGTCCTCTTCAATTTCTTTAAGGAGATTCTCGACTTGTGCGTCACTTAACGTCCCTTGAAGGTTGTGTAACAGCTCCTGTTGCATTATTGCATCGTTGCTTCCTGTTGCCAGTAGCTCTTCCAGGTGAGTATGAATTGCATTTTTTATGTCGTGTTGCTGCACGAGGGTGGTCCCGTCACGTGACCGGAGTTGCGTGATAATTCTTCTTTTGCCTCTCTTATTCTCACGAATTACGTGGAACATAGAAGGTTCTTCCTGCTTTATTAAGTTATCAGAGCGAGACCGGACTTTGTACCCATCACACTGTTGTCGCTTGAGTTTCAGAAGTTTTGCTTTAATGCGCTTTATTTGTACGTAATTGTCAATGATCGTCGCGTCCGATTTATATAACTCTCTTAAGCAAGAGAAGTAGAATTCTGTAGTCTTACGTTGCCAGTAATACTTTTCTCGTGAATATGCTTGAAACATTTTCCGTATCCTTGGTTTGGCATGTTTGAGCCACCATTCCGTCACTGAGTTGTATTGTGATGCTTTACTTTCACATGCCCTCCACGTATCATTAAATGCACGCTGGCATGCTACATCATGGAGAATGGAGCTATTCAGCTTCCACGTGCCTCTGGCCCTGTATGTGCCTTGTTTGCACATGTTAACTGTACATATATATGCGGCATGGTCTGATAAAATTGTCGGCCAAATTTCGGAATGTAGGACGGCAGAAGTAAATTGTTCGGTGACATATATTCTGTCCAGCCGACTTGCAGAATGGTTCGTGACATATGTGAAACCTTGTAACATGCCGTGCAGGTGTTCCCAAGTGTCAATTAAACTCAGATCATTGACAATACGTTTCAGTTCCATCGATGTGTTAAAATTGGGCGTCTGGTCTTTACGGTGCAGCACACAGTTAAAGTCACCTGCAAGTATTAGATTATCATAATTCCTTCCAAAAAGCTGTACAATTTCACTGCTAAAGAATTCTGCCCTGCCTCGCCGATTGCTACTGCCGGATGGCGCATACACGTTAATTATGCGAGTGCGGGAAACGGTGACTGCAATTCCCCTGCTATTTGGTAATTTCTCCACATCAGTCATTATGATGCCTTCTTTTGCCAAAACAGCTGTCCCTAGATCCGCTCCACTTCCCGGATTGGTGATAACAGTATATCCGGCAATTCGTTCAAGTTCTATGGCAGCCACTTCCTGTAGCAATATGATGTCAATGTCGGCAGCACGTAGCAGATCCTGTAACATAGACAGTCGCAACCCTGACCGGATCTTATTGATGTTGAGAGTGGCTATTTTATAGGCTTGCGACTGATTCATGGATTTAAGGTTTTACAGCAGTTAATTTGTCCTGTTAGAGTGACTAGAAATAGGAGGCGTTTTGGTTACTATCGTGCCATCTTTTGCTGTTGTAGTCTCCTCCCTCGAGATGGTTGAAAATTCCGTCCCCAATTTCTGGACCGCAGCCGTGTCAGCGTTCTCCTCTGCGTCTTCCATTTCCTCTGCCCAGGATTTGGAAAATGTGGACTGATGCAAAGCCTCTGCTTGTTTTATTTCTGCAGATGAGGCCAGTGCTAGTTGTGTAGACGTGGTAGACGCTGTGCCATCACTCGAACCTTGATGCGAAATCGATCCGGAAGAGGCAGACATCTCGACATCCATTCCTGCCGAAACTGGTTGACCCACATCAGCAGTCACAGAATTGTCATGACGGATCTTGCTTATAACCTTCTTAGCTTTTTCCCGCAGTAATGGGGCGACTTGATTAGCGCCCTGGTGTGCTCGTCTCCGTTTCTTAGTTTTCTTTATCGAGGATGACCCCTTCGATGACTCCGAACCATCAGAATCAGAAGTCCGTTGTTCCGTCGACTCGTTCTCATCAATAGATCCAGGATCCATCGACTCCCGCACTTCATGAGGTCCAGGTATAGGGAGGGCTTCACTCAATCCTGTGTGTTCGCGGTCTGATTCACTCGGTCCTACGTCATCACTCGTTTCCATATGTGTGTCAGTGGGAATTTCAACAGTTGAAACAACATCAACGTTTGAACTTTCAGGTACGCGTTTCGTAACTGTCAGCGCTGCAGCACGTTTATCATTGCCGTCTGGTGGCGGGACATCTAAAGGTGGAGTCGCGGTTTGCACTGCAGCTAGCGCCGACGAGTAAGTCAGGGGCAGCGCCGTTGTCACGGAGGGACGTGCGGCCTCCCCGGCTGGTATCTGCGCCACGCGGCGCTGTAAACACTGCGCTCTGACGTGGCCTGTTGCGCCGCAGCCAGCGCAAGTCCTCGGCTGTCCATCGTATATGACAATCCCACGGTTTCCGCCTACAGTTATGTAAGAGGGGATATGTTTTGTTAGGTCGATCTTAACCTGTCGCACACCGCTTAACACAGGGAATTTGTGGCTTTGAGAGAACCTTTCCGCAAAATTGTTCAACACCTTGCCATACGGCGCTAGGACTGCATTAATTTGTTCCGCTGTTGTCTCAAAGGGCAGCTCGAAAATGCGCACTGTCCGGATGCCAAGTCCTGCATGTGTGACAGTCACCTCACCGACAGCACCGTCCCTGTATTTAAATTTTAAGGCCCCTCCACAACTTGCTATTACTCTATCACATACGTCTGAGTTGATAACTTTAAGGAAAACCACACTAGTGACGATAGAAAAGTTAATTCCAATAACTTCATCGGCAGATATCTTAACGGTTTCTTCTAACCAGTGTTCTACTTCGAAAGAGCTCGGTCGGGGAAAAGTCGTATCAAATGTGAACTTCAGGGTATCTATTCTTTTAGTCTGATTCATGGTTTCATGGTTTCCTCAACAGCTAGGACGACGCTGTATGCACGCGACTTACCGCGCCGACGTAAACAAACTCGCCACGGCGCGCTGCTCCGCCGGAGGTCCGCACACCGCCGCAGCCGCGACGAGACTACCCACTACAATCAGAAGGTGTGTCCTATAATCTCATACTATTGATGGCCGTTGTTAACTGATACTAATATAGCATTTGTAGACACTAGATTATCATTTATCGTTCGGAGAACGATATGTTTTGTTAATTCTTCAGTGCGCCATTGCATGACAACGTGTAAGTTACAATAGGAAAAGTCATCAAATACACGCAAAATGGCGTATGCCACAGAGAGTTCTGCGCGAGGAATGTCACGTGACATCTCATAACGGCTGCTTTTCGTTAATTCAATGGAGGGTGTCAAATCTCCGTTATTTTTGAAAAATATCTCTCAAACGATACGAGATATGAAAAAAACATAAGGGAACAAAGTAGTAGAGAATTTTCTCCTCTATCAATTAGGTTATTCAATTTTCGTATCAGATGAACGGTTCGTGTGCAATTACAATTATATTACAAACGGCGTTTTTAGGTATTACGACCGTATTTTTCGTCCGAAAAATTTGAAAAAGGGAGGTTCTGGTCTTTGGCGGCCTACAATCATGTCTGTAAAATTTGGTGCTGATCGGTTGAACCGTTAGTCTTAATAATGGGGAACACGTTACGGACAGACAGACAGACGGACGGACGGACATACATCCCAAAATCGCCGTTATTTTTGCAAATATCTTTGAAACGCTACGAGATATGAAAAAACATAAGAGAACAAAGTTGTTCAAATATGTTCAAATGTTTTCATAGCTTATGGGTTTTAACTACGG
This sequence comes from Locusta migratoria, assembly GCA_026315105.1. Classification (NCBI taxonomy): domain Eukaryota; kingdom Metazoa; phylum Arthropoda; class Insecta; order Orthoptera; family Acrididae; genus Locusta; species Locusta migratoria. The sequence goes on along the minus strand of CM048755.1, from coordinate 726,800,472 downwards.
GGTCATCAGTCCCTAAACTTACAAACTACTTATGAACTACTTACGAACTAGGACGGCACAAATAGCCATGCCCGAGGGGGGATTTGAACCCCCGACCGTAGTGGCCGTGCAGACCGTGAGTGGAGCGCCTTAGTCCCCTCGGCCACCACGGCCGGCGTGGAACATAGATCTATCGCGATATGCATCTTATCAATTTTCCCTGTGGCCACTTGTTTAGAAGCGGCTGTTCCGTTGAGATAGCCCAATGATAGCACATCTTGAGTGACACTAGAGTTGTGAATATTACGTTAGTGTGTGTGTAGTTTGAGTATCACTGTTTGTGTCTTTAATTGTTGTTTCATTTGTGTTAGTGTTCTTAATTGTATTGTTCTGTTTCTGATATTGCCGCCTCTTTTTAAAGTAATGGCTTCGCGATTGTTTCCGCGGAAGTGTACTCACAGCTTCAAGTTTGACAAGTTATTTCTAAGGTTCAGAAAAACGTCATTGGAAATTCATGGTTGGATAGTGGCCCCTATCGGTCTCACAACCTTTGTCAGGTTGTTAAATCCAGTTTTGCTAGACAAGATTTTGCTTAAACATGCCGAGCAGGCAAACCTTTGCATCGATATGGTGCTATTAGCAAGTGCTGAAATTGTGTAATCAGTGGCGGCTAGTGCTTCAAATGACTGGGGGCTCAGTTCTTTCAGTGCCAGATCTTGATACTGGCGCTCCCCCCCCCCCCCCCCGCATCTGTTAAAAAGAAGTTTGGGTTTAAAAATGATTGTTGGAAGTCGGTGTCAAACCCACAACTTTTTTTTCCTTTGTTCTGAGGGCATTTCTGTACCTTGCGGTCGCTGATCCTGTTTGTTCGTTTTGTTCCATATGTTCCTGGCTCAGCTGCTTTTTTTATTATTGTTATTTTTTATATAATTTTTTTTTATTTTTATATATATATATATATATATATATATATATATATATATATATATATATATATATATATTTTTTTTTTTTTTTTTTTACAGAAGGGCGCTGTGCAACGGTGCCCGGAAAATCTTCGACACTGCATGGCGATGCCGCTAATGAAACGGCTATTCTTGGTAGGTGGAGAGTAGTGACTTCTCTGTTATTCATGAACGGATCTTCTGAAGGCTTTTACAGTTGATGAGCCTTTAATTTATACTTATAAGATATTTTACCAAAATGGCATGGTTTTGCCAGAAACAAATATGAATGGCAGATGTTGGTTTTATAGAGGATTTGCGCTTGAGCAAGGCGAGGTGCGCAGTAGTTCCATTGTCTTGCTTCGGGACAATTCGTGCGTAACTGCCAGAACTAGAGTAGCCAGGAGCTGGCGTCTCTACCAGCTCCAACGCCAATGTTAAAAGAGTTGTATCCCCTCGCCCCTCACTGCCGCGGGAGCGCCCGTATGCTGCCCCCAGGGGGTTCAGAAGAGGATTTGAACCTTAGCCGTGCATGCGCATTGCAACACTGCGGCCACTCCCGTCTATATTAAGCGGCGCGCCGCCACTGCTGCGTATACTACTGTTCGCGTGAACCATTTATCCCCTGAGGTGGAAAACAGTTATTTCAAAAATGTTCAAATGTTTGTTAAGCTTATGGGACTTAACTATAGGATCATCAGTCCCTAAACTTACAAACTACTTATCAATTACCTTATACTAAGGACGGCACAAATATACATTCCCGAGAGGGGATTCGAACCCCCGACCGTAGTGGCCGTGCAGACCGTGACTGGAGCGCCTCAGTCCCCTCGGCCACCGCGGCCGGCAACAGTTATTTGAGCTGGACCTTGTTTTATTGTGTGATTATATCTATTCGTAGTGAACGTTGGTCTGCACAACATAAGCTGCAATGTTATAGTAGAATTCGTTTAGTTGTGATGTATGTTAAAGGCAATATACCGTATCGTATTGGTGTTTGTGAGTACCGAATACATGTGACGTATGAGGGGAAGGTTGCTACTTGTCATAGCTGTAACGAGACTGGACGTATCCGTTCCGAGTGACCTTTTGTATCAAAAAACGGGCCTACGCAGCGTCGTGCCACGGTGGAGTTGCCGACCGCTCTAAGGCGCCTTGCTGTGGAGCGCGCGGTGCCTCGCCGTAGAAGGTTCGAGTCCTCCCTCGGGCGTGTGTGTGTTGTCCTTAGCGTAAGTTGATTTACGCCTAGGGACTGAAAACTGCAGCAGTTAAGTTCGTTATACTTACAAACATTTGAACACTTTCGCAGCGTCCTAAATTAAACATTGCAGATTTTGTTGAGATAATATTTTCACATTTTAGGTGAAGCCTAATTTTTCCTCAAGCAATAAAAACAATGAAAGTTGTACATACGCGAAAAACGCCAATTTATGATCGAAAGCACTTGTTTTAAAGCAACTAAAAATACTTAGTATCCGGTTAGTACCAGATTCTACCTAAATTTTAAAAATCCAATTAAATACATTTTTTATAACTAACATTCTCGCCTGGTCTTTCCAGGTAAGGTTTACGCAAATATTTTATCGAAAATTGTAATTTTATGGTACTTAAACTATGTAATTTCATATTAGAACCTAATTGTACCTCATTTTAAAAAATCCTAAAAATTCCTAATTTCATGTTAGAATCTGACTGTATCTAATTTTTAAAAATCCATTCAAATAAAACTGAGAAAGAACTATTTAGATACTTTACATTAGAATACACTGAGCAGGACAAGGAAAGACACAGGCGATTGATACATGTAGATCTCTGTCGATGAGATAACTGCCGCGGTGGAGTAGCCGAGCGGTCTAAAGCGTCTCGCTGCGGAGCGCGCGGTTGCTCGCCGTGGAGGTTCGAGTCCTCCCTGGGGCATGGGTGTGTGTGTTTGTCCTTAGGTTAGTTTACCTAGGTTTAAGTAGCTTGTAAGCTACGGACTGATGAACACGCAGTTTGGTCCGATAGATTTACGAACAAAAAAAATGTGATGAGATAACTGACCGACAAGGTCGATATGTGGCTAATTTGATTACTGGAAAGATAGATCCTTACACTCGCTCTGTACCTCATCTGATATGCAGCAAGGGGGTAAAAAAGACTAACCGGGAAACAAATGCGCACATTGTTGACGAAGCCAACAAATTAATTTTCCCCAAAAGCCTAGATAAAAATAAAGTACTTGAAATCTACATTGATGAGGCTGCATATATGATAGCTGCTGTTAAATTGTTGAAAGTATTTTACCCACCCTTGCTCCATATCATGTCTTATCCACGGCTGAAACGATACGTCTTGAATTTCCACCTGTAAGTAAGCTGGTTTCAACCATAAAAAAGGATACTTATTAAAGCACCTACTAGACAACAGTTATTTCAAGAGGAACTTCCTAACGTACCACTTCCATCAGGACACATACATACCTGGGAATATTACAGCGAGAATTTGGAAGACATTAAGAACATTGTTCTTAAATTTCAGGACGAGGCAGTGAGCACTACTTCAGCTAAGAATATTCTGAAGGATCCAACAATTTCCAACGACATAAAATCTTATTATACATTATTGGTCAGTATTATTAAAGTTCTAGAGTGTTCAGAAAAAAACAATCTACAAGCAACTGCGATTGATAGAAGAGGCGACAGAAAAAATCAAGTTGGTCGTTGGCTCTGTTGGTACCTATAAAGGTAAGTTAGTGAGGAACTAAAGACAGTGTATTAAAAAAATAATAATAAAAAAGAAACAGGACTAACAACACTCTGCACAGTCGCTGACATCAGGTAAATCAACAGAACGTGAGTGTGCGGTCCCATTGCGCCTAATACCGTCATTTAAATACACTCCTGGCCATACAAATTGCTACACCACGAAGATGTTTTGCTACAAACGTAAAATTTAACCGACAGAAGAAGATGCTGTGATATGCAAATGATTAGCTTTTCAGAGCATTCACACAAGGTTGGCGCCGGTGGCGACGCCTACAACATGCTAACAAGAGAAAAGTATCCAACCGATTTCTGATGCACAAACAGCAGTTGACCGGCGTTGCCTGGTGAACCGTTGTTGTGATGCCTCGTGTAAGGAGGAGAAATGCGTACCATCACGTTTCCGAAATTGATAAAGGTCGGATTGTAGCCTATCGCGATTGCGGTTTGTCGTATCGCGACATTGCTGCTCGCGTTGGTCTCGATTCAATGACTGGTAGCAGAATATGGAATGGAATCGGTGGGTTCAGGAGGGCAACACGCAACGCCGTGCTAGATCCCAACGGCCTCGTACAACTAGCAGTCGATACGACTGGCATATTATCCGCATGGCTGTAAAGGATAGTGCAGCCACGTCTCGATCCCTGAATCAACAGATGGGGACGTTTGCAAGACAACAACCATCTGCACGAACAGTTTGGCGACGTCTGCAGCAGTATGGACTATCAGCTCGGAGACCTGGCTGCGGTTACCCTTGACGCTGCATCACAGACAGGAGCGCCTGCGATGGTGTACGCAACGACGAACCTGGGTGCACGAATGGCAAAAGGTTATTTTTTCGGATGAATCCAGTATCTGTTTACAGCATTATGATAGTCGCATCCGTGTTTGGCGACATCGAGGTGAACGCACATTGGAAGCGTGTATTTGTGAACGCCATACTGGCGTATCACCCGGCGTGGTGGTATAGGGTGCATTTGGTTACACGTCTCGGTCACCTCTTGTTCGCATCGACGCACTTTCAACAGTGGCCGTTACATTTCAGATGTGTTACGACCCGTGGCTCTACCCTTCATTCGATACCTGCGAAACCCATCATTTCAGCAAGATAATGCACGACCGCATGTTACAGGTCCTGCACGGGCCTTTCTGCATACGGAAAATATTCGACTGCAGCCCTGACCAGCACATTCTCCAGATCTCCCTCCAATTGAAAACGTCTGGTCAATGGTAGCCGAGCAACTGGCTCGTCACAATACGCTAGTCACTACTCTTTATGAACTGTGGTATCGTGTTGAAGCTGCATGGGCATCTGTACCTGTACACGCCATGGAAGCTCTGTTTGATTCAATGCCCAGGCGTATCAAGTTCGTTATTACGGCCAGAGGTGGTTGTTCTGGGTACCCATTTCTCAGGATCTATGCACCCAAAATTTCGTGAAAAGGTAATCAAAAAATGTTCAATTTTTTGTAAAGCTTATGGGACTTAACTACGGGGTCATCAGTCCCTAAACTTACAAACTACTTATGAACTAGCTAACACTAAGGACGGCACAAATATCCATGCCCGAGGGGGGATTCGAACCCCCGACCGTAGTGGCCGTTCAGACCGTGACTGAAGCGCCTCAGTCCCCTCGGCCACCGCGGCCGGCGAAAAGGTAATCACATGTCAGTTCTAGTATAATATATTTGTCCAATGAATACCCGTTTATCATCTGCCGGTGACATCTGTTCACGTGGAACGCTGATTTTCGGCATATAAGATGCTATTAACAGACATGAGATGCAGTTTCTCAACGGAAAATCTGGAGAAAGTGTTGATTATTTATTGTGACTGTATTTATGGACATGCACAATAAAATAATGTGTATCTTTGCAATATATTCATCTTTATAGACAATAAAATATTAGATTTTGGTCACATATTTTCTAATTATTATAACCTATTTTTATAAGTGATAGAACCTATTTTACGTATATAATTTAAGATTTTTGGAACCTAAAAGTCCGAGGTCTAACAAGCTGAATGCAAGCATAGAATAGTGCTTCTGTAGACATTCCGGCTACTTCTGCTAATAACGAATTTAAGGCTTTCCCCCTCACAAAGTTACTAGTGACGTTTGCTCAGTTAATTCTTCCCACATACCAGCTAAAGTATCAGATTCCTCCCATCAGAAAAACTTCAGGTGAAAGTATCGAAAATTCTGACCTCGATCCTCCCACTTCGCCAGCATTTGAACCTGGTGTACATCAAACTCGTCGCAGAATAAAAGTTCCGCCAAGTGTCAAGGCAGTGAGAAAGAAAACGAAACACACGAAGGACGACTCTGGTTCTCTTGGTGTTGCAAAATCGTCTTCTTTGACGATGTAGAAAATATGGATGTCAAATCTTGATGAAATTTGTTTAAGACAATCATCTATTTACTCGCTTTTGGGTATACCATAATTCCGCTGAATATAATCTGCCTCAAAGTTAACATCACTTCAGCAATTTATTTATGATTCTGCTGCAGATTTTGTTTTGTTACAGGAAGTATCGGGCACACAATTAGTTATTCCTGGTTTTACAATGATTTTAAATTTCGCTTCTGAGTTATCTGTAGGTATTGCTATTCTATTTCGAGAAGGCATACCAAATACTGATATTTAACTGTTAGGTTCTGGAAGAGGTATTGCATGCAAATTATCTGATTCAACCTTAAAAATATTTATGCTCCATCTGGAGCCAGCAAACGACAGGAAAGGGCTAGTTTTTGTAAAGAGATAGTGCTGTACCTCTTACGCAAAAACCCAACATCATTGTTATTGTGTGCAGATTTTAGATGCGTATTAAGGGCAAAAGACCAATCCTCTTATTTTAATTGGCCCACTTTAGGTTACGGTAGTAACACTAAAAGTGGGCCTTTGCGATTGTCTTTTGACAGCTGGAAATTTAAATGAAAATAACGGCTTAACTATTCATCTGACACGAAAATTGAATAACCGAATTTGTAGAGGAAAATATTCTCTACAACTTTGCTCTCTTGTGGTTTTTTCATATCTCGTAGCGTTTCAAAGATATTTGCAAAAATAACGGCGATTTTGGGATGTATGTCTGTCTGTCTGTCCGTCTGTCTGTCCGTAAAGTGTTCCCTGTTTTTAAGACGAACCGTTCAACCGATCAGCACCAAATTTTACAGACTTGATTTTAGGCCTCCAGAGACCAAAACCTACCTTTTTCAAATTTTTCGGACAAAAAATACGGTAGTAATACCAAAAAACGTCGTTTGTAATATAATTGTAATTGCAAATGAACCGTTCATCTGACACAAAAATTGAATAACCTAATTGGTAGAGGAGAAAATTCTCTACAACTTAGCTCCCTTACTTTTTTTTCATATCTCGTATCGTTTGAGACATATTTGCAAAAATAACGGAGATTTGACACCCTCCATTGAATTAACGAAAAGCAGCCGTTCGCAGATGTCACGTGACATTCCTAGCCCAGAACTCTCTCTTGCATCTTGCGTTGCGTATTTGATGATTTTCTTATTGTAACTTACACGTTGTCATTTCAAAGCAATGGCGCACTGAAGAATTAACAAAAACACATAGTTCTTCGTACGATAATCTAGTGTCTACAAATGCCATAGTAGCATCAGTTAAAAACGGCCATCAATAGTATGAGACTCATCTTTTGATTGATAGCCGTAGCGTAGTGGGTAAAGCGTTGGACTCTGACGCTAAAGGTCGGTGGTTCGAAGCCCGCCACTACAACTTTTTCCCTAAAAGTGTTTAGACACTCTTATTAATTAATTTTTTTATTATTTAGATTATTATTTTGGACCAAAATGTTTGCACAAACTTATAAAACTACAAATCTAAAGTGGTCTGTAAAACACGTCAGTGCGATTTTTTTGCTTGGAACTACAAACCATAGTACACCAGCTAAATATGCGTGGGAAGTTAAATGTTGAAATGTTCAAATGATTGTTAAGCTTATGGGACTTAACTACGTGGTCATCAGTCCCTAAACTTACAAACTACTTATGAACTACTTACAAACTAGGACGGCACAAATATCCATGCCCGAGGGGGGATTCGAACCCCCGACCGTAGTGGCCGTGCTGACCGTAACTGAAGCGCCTCAGTCACCTCGGCCACCGCGGCCGGCGTGGGAAGTTAAATACCCCACTTTGGTTAAAGCCACATTTTTACTGCAACTTTGTGTAGTAGACTCGACCGCTAGTACGTTACTGATAACCTTAATGCGGCCGCGGTGGAGTGTCCGAGCGCTCTAAGGCGCCTTGCTGCGGAGCGCGCCGTTGCTTGCCGTCAGAGGTTCGAGTCCTCTCTCGGACATGAGTGTGTGTGTTGTTCTTAGTGTGAGGCCAAGGCCACAGCGGACGCGCCTAGATGCCTCGCGACTCGCCTGGATGCTTGGTGGCCATACCGGAATATCGATCGATGTCAGTCGCCATAGGCGTGTTGTCGCTCGCTCGCACTGTCCAAATGTCTCTTTCAGTACTACTTCGGAAAATGCTTCTGGCAGAAAATATTTCTTTGAAATATGAACTGTTACGCAAATTACCGTCATGCTGGGTACGTAGTATTAATTGTGAGAGGAGTGGACGTGGTGAATTCAACGTGTTGTACAAACAACTTCGAAAGTTTCCAGACAAATTTTTGGTGATTTACGAATGACTGTAAAATCGTTCGACGTCCTTCTCTTGGCTAATGCAGAAAAATTACAAAAACAATATACTAATTACAGAGCTAGTATATCTCCTGAACAGAGGCTAGTGGTAACATTAAGGTGAGTAAATACAAATTCAGTACATATGTTTAATTTTTTATTTCTTAAAGAAGTTGTTTTTCATACACGAATATTACAAAATCAGTCAGTAAGGAGAAACGTCCTTATGCCGTTTTCGATTTATTTTGAATGTAAATTAGGTTTTAGAAAATTTTACACTATGGAGCAATTATTCGGGGAATGGTTTAAGAGGCTGCAACAACACAATGTCATTTGAAGAACTGTTGTCGGAAATGATGAAATTAAGTGATTACTCTTCTTCCTGTGCTGGCTGTAACGGTATATTTTTGTTTAATAGATGAGTGTCCGACGAAGGCTGGTAAATACATTCTTGAACCAATTTGAGTTCTGTAACAATTAAATTTTGCTTTGCAGTATGTGTTTTTGCAAAGGTGGAATTTCAGCCATATATGGTAACAAACTCTGTCGATTTCTTGCTCCAGTATTTCAATCTTTTTTCTCTCAAGGTCCAACATCTGGTCGCCTTTGCTTGTAGACAAAGTGGAACGCATTTTTTTCTATGTGTAAATTAACCTGTAGTTGCTTTCATGAATAAAAAATAAAACTTACCAGAGCTGCCAATTTCCATTGCGAAACTTCCCACATCTTCTCTAGAACTAGTACATTTTTTGAAGTTCATGAGCGGGATTCCACAAACATTCCCCTTTGAATACAGCCGAAATAAGTGCTTCGTCATCCATGGTAGTGATGAAACAAACGAAATCGCAGCGTTTATCTGGTGATACAATCTCCGAAGCCACTAGGCGACAAGCCAGGAAGAACCATCACGACCGTTCGTCTAGCGACACGCCTAGCGACTAGCGTAGTCACCTAGCGTTGATTGTGGGTGGTCCCATAAAACCAGAGCTGTTTGTTTAGCAAGGTGAGCACCTGGCGAGTCGCGAGGTATCTAGGCGCAAAGCGAGGCGCGTCCGGTGTGGTCGTAGTTTCAAGTAGTTTGTAAGTCTAGAGACTGACGACCATAGCAGTTTTGTCCAGTAGGTTTACAAACAATTTTAACCACAGTGCCGCTATTTCAAATGTTAATGTCATTCCGGCCAGTTTTACGGAGCATTGCGCTCTCGCAGCTACAATTAATTTGGAGTGACAACCCATTCAGGTTATTTAGACCAGTGATTTTCAACCTGTGGGTCGCCACCCCCAAGGGGGTCGCAAACTGTTGATTGGGAGGAAGTACTTGCACCAGAAAACAATTAGGGATTCAGTAATACAAAAACGTATGCCTGAGTGACATTTATGTAATGAGAAAATTACGGCTTTCATTGTGTAACATTCATTGTGAATTAAATAGATCATAAACTTTTTTTTTTTGATCCCATCCTCGCGCCAGAGAGAGACCGACACAGGGAAATAGGATGCACGTATGTGCGGGTACAGAGTCTGAGGTGACCAGCCAGTGGGACAGCAGAAACTAGAAACACTAAGCTAGATTAGAACAAGAGATATATTTCGAAGAAATTTTACAATACTTCACTTTGGTAACTGAAGACTAGTGGAATGCAGATACATAGTTTAACTAGATAGAAGCCTGCCTACTGATGAGAGACCGTTTCAGTGCCTGTCGTAATCCCAAGTGACAGATGCAGTTCAGACGCTGTCGTTGAGTTCATGGCAATCACGAAAGGAAACTTGCTGAAAGTGTCTACATTGATTAACCAGCGCGTATTCCAGAAAGGTCCAGCAAAGTCAATGTGTAAACGTTGCCTCCTTTTCTATCTGACTGTAATGCTGTTGTGTTGGCGTCAGTAGCTTGGACACAAAGGCAATAAGACGATCGTGAGATCCAATACGTTGCGACAATACTGCACCCAGACCGTAAGACGAGGCATCCACTACTAACACTACGGGCTTCTGAGGGTGTAACAAAAGAAAGAAGTTATTGATAAATGAATTAAAATTTGTGGTGCGGCTGGGAATCCAACCCGGCCTCCATGCTTACTAGGGAGACGTTTTAACCGTTAGACCACCACACCACTATAGATTAAGGCGCCTTGAAATAGTCTAAGTAAACCTAAACAAGATTGTTCCACCATGTCCATTGCTTAGAAAGGGGTCGCATATTCGGAAAGGTTGAAAAACACTGCTTTAGACCACGGTGGAAATTAAACGTTTCTTTGTTGGGAGATGCTGGTCTGGAAGCAATTATACAAAAGGCTTGGAACACCTTTTATGTTTGCAGTATCGTTGTCCGTCCAAATTTAAATGTTGGACTCAATGTGCGAAGCCTAAAGTACGTTGTCTCTTGATATCATACGGATATAACAGAGTGAGAAACATAAAATTGACTTTCCAATATTATTAGTCACTTCTCTGTGAAATTCATGATACTTCCAGATTACCATCTGAACGTCTCCCCGTGATAAGACAGATTAAAGCAAACTTTTTCATTATCAAAAGGTGGCAAATGGCACGACTAAAGATAAAATCCGAGCCAAAGCCCATCGTAGCCGATGAAACGACTCCATGTACCATTTATTACGCCATTCTGAAAACCGTAGTCGTGTGCTTATTGATGACCTTCGTTCAACAGCCTGCCAAACATACTCCAAAGTCCACCCAGTAATGTGTGGCGGAGGGAACTCAGTAGCACTACCAGTTACTTGCTTTCCTGCTCCACTCCCATATATAAAGAGGGAAAAACTAACCAGCCCTAATCTCTCTAATCTTACCCCAGTGGTATCTACGCAAATGTAGGTTGGCGGCAGTAGAATCGTTCTACAATCCGCCTCAAATTCCGGCCCTCTACATTTCTTCCACAGTGTTTTTCGAAAAGAACGTCGCCTCCCCTCCAGCGACTCCCAGTTGGGTTCCCGAAGCTACCACTTACAAACCTAGCCGCCCGCCTCTGAACTGTCACTATGTCTTCCTTTAAACTGATGGCGCAGTGGTAACACACTGGACTCGCATTCGGAAGGATGGTGGTTCAAATCCCCCTCCGGCCACCCAGATTTAGGTTTTCCGTGATTTCCCTAAATCACTCCAGGCTGATGCCGGGATGGTTCCTTTCAAAGGGCACGGCCGATTCCCTTCCAAATCCTTACCCAAATCTCCCGAGCGTAAGCTCCGTCCCTAATAACCACGATGTCGACGGGACGTTAAACTCCAAGCTTCCTTCCTTCCCTCCTTTAAATTGATCTGGTGGGGATCCTAAACATTTGAACAGTATTAAAAACGGGGTCTTACAAGCGTTTTATATGCGCTCTCCTTTACAGACGAATCACACCTTCCCAAAATTCTCCCAATAAAGTGAAGACGGCTATTTGCCTTCCCCGCGACTCTCCTTATATGTCCATTCCATTTCATATCGCTGTACAGCGTTACGCCTAGGTATTTAATCGACGCGACTCTGGCAACCAGCACACTGCTACTGCTGTCTTTGACCTTTACGGGATTTTTTCTCCTACTCACCTGCATCACCTTACATTTTTCTACACTTAGTGCTAGTTGCCATTCCTCACACCACCTAGAAATTTGGTCCAAGTACAAATGTTCTAATGTTTGTTAAGCTTATGGGACTTAACTACTGGGTCATCAGTCCCTAAACTTACAAACTACTTATAAACTACCTTATACTAAAGACGGCACAAATATCCATGCCCGAGGGGGGATTCGAACCCCCGACCGTAGTGGCCGTGCAGACCGTGACTGGAGCTCCTCAGTCCCCTCGGCCACCGCGGCCGGCTTGGTCCAAGTCATCCTGCATCCTACTACAGTCATTCAATGACGACACCCTCTTATACACCCCAGCATCATCAGCAAACAGCCGCAGATTGCAAATTATAACGCACGGGCGGCTACCTGGCAGTGGGGTTTTAGTAACTTTTGAGTCCCACTCAGTGACCCGGTAACATAATGTCTACTTGAAGGGATGCCAGCTATGTGTACCCTACATAGCACTGCGTAATTAGTTCGTCACGTGAACGTTACACACGGACACATGCGCTCACAACAAATGTCAGTGTTAATAAAAGTTCCTTCAACACTGTGTTGTGTGCCGTCTCCTGCCTCCTCTTTCCACAACTGTTCAAGATTTCTTACCTGATGTCGAAATATCAAGTCCAATTGGATGTCTCCTCTCCTCAGGTCTTAGACTCTTCCAGTATGTAGATATCGATGGGTGTTGATAGAAGATTTGATAGTACAGAAAAATGTCACTGCCTGCTTGAAATGGAAACGGATCTTCAAATAACTGTCCTCTATTGATATCAGCGTGGCATGAAATATCTTGGAGCCAGATGCACAGATAAAAATAAATATATCCGGTAATAAAGAAAATATCCTAATGAGCACCTTCTCTAATTAATAATTCTGAATATTAGCTACAGTATGAACACACACCGTAACACGCCGATATCACAGGCTATTTTCAGAGCTACTGCTCGCCTAGGTCACAAAACGCGGACACGATGCCTCTACATGCAAATAATACTTCCGTAGGGCGACTTAGGCCCGCTACGGTCGGGGCATGGATGTTTGTGTCGTCTTTAGTATAAGGTAGTTCACACACTTAAACCCACGGCAACCGTCTACTGGCGCACTGCCGACTGGGCACCGAACCCACTCACATGCTTGGCGCCTGAATTTTAGTAGCTGCCACACGATTGGCTGATTCATAGCAGCCAATAGAAACTCACTTTCTAGGTTCTGATACCATTAAAGAATCTGGATTAAACTGAACCTTCGGTAATTAAAAAAAACTGTATTTAATCTCATCGAACATGATCGGAATCCTTTGAATGTTGGAGCTATATGAAACAATGAGTTATTACTAAATAAACAAAAATTAAAAAAGCGTTGGCGATTGCCGCCATTCAAACGACTTAAAATTCCCGCGCTGCCTGCGCATCGCAGAAGTCTTCCCATGGTAGCTGACCATATGTCATGGCTGGTTCACACCTCTTCACTTCCGAGTAAGGTACAGAGTTGCTCTTAGTAAGATAGCTAGAGTGCAGAAGGCAGGCCAGGCGAAAAATGTAAATTCATAAATCGGGAACAAAATAAAAAACAATGTGGGCAACACTAGATAGCCTCCCACCAAAATGTTTTTCTTTAAGATTGACTGAATGAAATTTAGGCAATTAAAAAACTTTCAGGGAACTACAACACCTCCAGATTACTCCCACATTGTTACATGAAGTCCCTAACTGCAATTGTGAATTCCAAAACATGGTGCTCATCCCTACTTTCGGCTTAATACTAGGATGAATCTCATTAAAATCACAAATGTACATCAAATATTATTTACAGGAAATTACAGAGAATATCAGAAGATAGTTTGCAACTTAACTAATCTGGCTTCAATATTGAAATTGATAAGAATCAAGGGTGATTGTAACAAGTTTTTCTTTTTGTTGCGTACATGCAAGAAATACATAATATCCATACATTGCTCCACGTCTCACAGCCATTTTATGCAAAACATACAATAACATCATAATAAAATACACTACCAAAATTCAATGTCACTTATGTTTGTTTTCCTTAATAAGTCAGTATTCAAGATTTTTTAAATTCAGTCTCTAATGGCCTCTGTATTTAATAAAATCACACACAATGTATTGATAATAAATTCCAATTAAGAGTCTGTATGAAGACTTGAGTCTCATATGTCAAAAGTACTAATCATTATGTTTGTACACAGCGCTATGTGTGTAAACACCAAGACTGGAATGTAAGGGGTGAATGTCTCGCTGACGCACACAGCGCCCGGTGGCCCTGGTCGTTAAACAACACTTCTTTTTTATGTGCTGAGCATCGCTAGCCGCCCCAGGGCTATCGGAAAATTATTTAACATGTTTCCTCAACAACCTCCGAAGCGCTTTACGCTCATCGTAACCAACTTCACCTAATTTGTTTACTTTGTCATCTATCATGTAATAAAAACTTTCCCCAGAAGTTGTTAAAGTCAAAAGAAATTTACATAGATCTGAACCAGTACTCTCGTCTACCTCGTTTGCCAACTTTTTTTCCTCGCTAAAAATCATATAAACACCATCTTCTTCGCAAACATCTGTACCATTACAATTATCACTAATCCTTGCTATTCCAAAACCGTATTCGTCGCTACCATTGACATTATGTTTGAGCATTTTGACATGAACCTCACTTCTTTTATCGCTAGGTGCAACACACCCTTCAAAGAATAACTCTTCTTTCCCCATCACCTGATCTTACTTTGATAGAATCTCTCTTAAAATCTACAACAACACAGTTAGCAATTAACCAATTAAGTCCTAAAATCATTTCTACACATAATCGTCTGACAATTATCATATTCAGTTCGAAACTTCTCCCTTGAATCTTAAAAGTCAACATAGCTTGGTTCCTAATCAAGTTACTTTTGGCATCAATGGCCCCAATTATTCTCACCCCCTGTACTGGCAATTCAGGAATGTCTTTCCCTTCTTTCACCTTCATGTACAATTCTTAATTAATAGCACAAATGTCACTGCCTGAATCTCCAACGGCAGACACTTCACTACCATATACATTTACTTTTAACATGGGCTGATACCTTTCATTAACCTAATTTTGTTGTTTGTATATTAAATCTGCCTTCACTTCGTTTCTACCTTCATATCCTAAGTATTGTACATTTACTGGTCCTATATTCTTACTAGTTCTAGATCGGACCCCATCAGAGCCCTGAATTAGTTTTCCTGTCTCGGCCGATCTGCATTCTTTCTCTTCTCGTTACCTTCAGTATTCCTCCTTTCTCTCCTACTACGATTATCATTTGACCTCGGTTGATCGTCATTACTTCTTTCGTCCCCATGACCATTCCCACTGTTATCATCACGATTCCATCTGTCTCTCCAGGCATGGTCCCCATCGCTTCTTACTCCCCCATGACCATTCTCATGGAAATTATTATGACCTGGGCGATACCATCCGCTTCTACCTCTGTTATATGAAACACAGAAATTTCCTATATTTTGTCATCCCTTCGCCTATCATCTCCATTATTGAGTCTCCAACCTTCTCTGTGTTGAGCAACACGAGACAATACATCCAGCTATTGCAGTCCATAGTACGCCGTCAACATTGTCTTTTGAAGTCCCCACTAAGTTTCTTTGCAGACTATCAGGTAATTTAGACCCAATAATTAACATTAAATCATTTACTTTCAACGGATAATCTAAATATAAGTTCTTTTCCCAGCAACTTTGGAAAAGTGTTTTGTAATTGATGCATCCATTATCTTCATAATTCCTCCCCAAAAATATGTCTCCACTTATACCATTTTGTGTATTATTTGATCAATATTGCATATAAAATGCGTCAACAAACTCATTATACGTTTCACATGTTGAAAGACGACCATCTGTCGTCTTCCATAATTTTTTGTATATTTCTGTAATGTTATAATTTATTTAATGTCGCTAGATTATCATTTTGTTAAAACTTGAAAGCCACTCTTTTCAAGGCTTGAGAAATAACATTTTTGTTTCATGTGTTAAAATATTAGTTAATATTGCTAGGTTTTTCTTATTTTGTTATGTTAATAATTTATTATTATATTAATTAATGTGGCATAAGTACGGCTTCTCCGCTACGCCTCTGTCCCTGTGAGAATGTGCATTTGTTTTACTTTTAAGTGGGTGCGAGAATCTATGGCTGTCTGAATATGGTGAGTGATAGCTCGCTTTGCATCGTTCTCTCTGGCTCAGTATCGATAACTGCTGATACTACCAAAGAGGTTTCTACACCCTTTGGTTACAGTCCAGTCAGCGAGCCTTCTTTAGCGCGAGTCTTGCTGTCTCTCCCCACCACCGCTGTTTCTTGGATTTTCCGGCTTCCGGTGGCTTCCCGCGTCCGGTGGCCACTCGGTCTGATCATTCTGGGCTGGTCGTCTTGTGAGGTAAGGTTGGTTCTTCTCTTGTATCCGCGAAATTGTAGCATTTCATTGTCTAGCACGTTTAACGTAGATTCGTCAAATTAGAATCATTTGTTTTGGAATATTTTCTCCGATCGTGTGTGGAAATGTGTTCTCCTTTTTCTATTCAGTGATTTCCAATAGATAAATGTGGTGTGTGTGATTCTAGTTGCAGTTTGATAACGGCCTGGTATGTTAAAACCTTTTGTGATCATGTGGTGGCGTATGAGCTTTGTGTAAATACTTTCTAGCTTCGTGGAGCCCGATTTCTAATAGGTGATATGTTCATTTTTGTACAGTGCATGTAAAAAATCTTGTCATCGTTTTCTTCCATGAGTGATATGTGTTCCACGCGGTTGGTTCATAGAGCAAAGCCTTCAGCTTCCACTCTTGTTTGTTCCATGCCCATCAGGCAAGTAATTATGCGGATATTCTTCTGATTTCCACTAATATTTCACGATCTTCTCTCCCCGCCTATTTTAATTTTGCGGTCTCTTCTCCCACTGGTAGTACGCACTCTGTCTGTAATTCTCTCTGAGCCTTGTACAACCTCCTTCAATAGCTTCCTTATGTACTTCTAAACATTTCTATGGGTTGCATGCTGTAATTGTTAATTTTATATTTCCGACTTTGTGATTATTTCACTTTTACGGGTTTTTTGAGACTGAACTTCATCCGTCTCTGTAATCTCTCCCTATCGCGTGTAGCTGCGTTTCGTCCGCTTCTTCAAGTAAATCTAGACATTTCTATGGGTTGCATGCCGTAATTCTTATTTTTATTTTTCCGACTTTGTAATTATTTCATTTTTGTGGTTTTTCTGAGACTGGACCTCATCCGTCGCCCGTAATGTAAGAGATGCATTTTTATTGTATTAACAAAATTGGTTCCCCATTTTGCTTGTTTTCTATCTGAATAAACAAGTTTAAGTTCAGCATTATCCGTAAGTTGCCTGTAAATTGTAGTTTTATAGCACCTTCCCCCTTTTATTTAATATTGTTCTTCACAAGTGCTGAGAACAAGTTCAGATGCAATAATTTTTATGTATAAATTTCGTTGCGCCATAAATGTTTTCTTAGCCACCTTTCTTAGATAACTTTAATTGTGGTGGCTTGTTTATTAATGTCTGTGTGTAATAACGTGTGAGCTGATATGTATATTGACCACTGTAGTATTAACTTCGCCAGCCGCGGTGGTCGAGCTTTTTGTGGCGCGTCAGTCACAGTCTGCACGTCCACTACGGTCGGGGGTTCGAATACCCCCTCGGGCATGGATATTTGTGCCGTTCTTAGTATAAGGTAGTTCATAAGTAGTTTGTAAGTTTAGGGACTGATGACCCCGTAGTTAAGTCCCATAAGCTCTACAAACATTTGAACATTTTTTATCAACTTTATCAAGTACTGAAGTAATTTGAAACGAGTCAGTTCTCAGTTTGGGCCAGGTAACAAGGCCTTGTAGCAGAGAGTAACCGGTAGTTCACGCGGACCTCATGTGCTAATTTTAGGGATAAAACAAGGCTTTTGTTACGTACAGTGGTCGACTTTTACTGTTGCACTAATACACATTCCCCACGACAATGCATCACCTTCCAGTCTGCTAATCATGCACCCAATTTTCTTCTTATTATGCCTTCCCTTAGGAAGAGCATTCTCAAATTGTTTCACAAAAGCTGCGGGATGTATGGTACCCTTAGTGCTGAACTGATGGAATTTGCAAACCTGCAAAATCTGTCATCAATAGCATCACTATTATTGGCTACTACCCGGTTTCTTTCTGGTGAATACCATGCATCTAATCTAGATTTGATCTCTTTTTCAACATATTTATCTGTTTGCTGTTTAGTATTGGTTTCATTGATTTTTACCGATTTTTTCAATTTCTGTGATTTTATCGAGGATTTCACCGGTGTTGCTACTTCACTGAGTCTTTACATGATTTACCTCAGCTGTATTAGCATCCACTTTCTCATTAATATCTTTAAACTCAACTATTAAATTTCCTATGCTAAATTTACAGTATTTAATAGTTTCATTTGATTTCTTGACGACTTTCCTGACATTGACTTCTAATTTCTCAATTTTATTACCCTGCTCGTGAAGCTTAATTTTATTGGCTTCTGTTTTAGCAGAAATGTCCATCTCCAATTGCTTAAATAACTGATCCCACTGTACCACCTGATCAACAATCCGTTTTTTTAAATCATTCCTACCCTTTTTTAATTCTCCCAATTTGTTGGAGTACCAACACCTTCCCCATCATCCTGACTTGACTTTTCTGTCACCCATTCAGAATCATTACCCATGTCATCCACGGTTTTCCTGGTCCAAATTCATTTCCTCATTCTGCTCATGAACTACATCATTAGTTTGATTTGACGGTAACAAGTTGTCATTACTAACTAGTTCACCCTCACTATCATCAGTTTTCATGACATCTGCATGCACAATAATCCTGTGATTATCATCATTTGGAGAAACAACATTATCTTCATTAATGTGGCGAAATTAATCTTATAATCTCGTAGCAACTGTGGAAGAAACCACACCGTCATTATCTGACACCCTAAGACCCTTCCTCCAGTCAGGCCATTAATATATGTCTCCTATGTTTCAGGTACTGCAGGAACAGCAGTAAATGCTTAGCCTGCAACCCATCGGACCAAGGTCGAGGTCCGTCATGAGAAGCGTGAGCGTGAGCGAACCCGACACTTCGCCTGAAGATGGCAAGTAAGCAACTTGCCGAAACATTGCCAGATAACGAGGCACTGACTCGGCTGTCAACCCGAGAAGATTTCCTCATCGAGATCCGCCGAGAAAGTCTGCATTCCCATAAAAAAAATATTTGTTAAGTTTAAGGGACTTAACTGTGGGGTCATCAGTCCCTAAACTTACAAACTACTTACGAACTACCTTATACTAAAGACGCCACAAACATCCATGCCCGAGGGGGAATTCGAACTCCCGACCGTAGCGGCCATTCAGACTGACTGGCGTGCCACAGACCGCTCGGCCACTGCGGCCGGCTCATCAGAAGACCCAAGGATACAAAATAGTGGTTAGCCAGCTGCACATCAGACATCCATCGCTATTCTCTGGAGACGCTGGAGAGGACCCAAACAAATGGCTGAAAGGATTCGACCGAGTCGCCAAGTATAATTAGGTTGGCAAACGTATGTTTCTACCTGGATGGGACGGCCCAGCCGTGGTTTGAAAATAACGAGGACAAGCTAAAAAAATTCAGACAGAAATTAAGAAGACGTTTGGAGACCACCACCAATAAGTCTGTTTATTGGGAGGGCAATTGAAGAACAGGGCCCAATGACATGGTGATTCAACACAGTCGTATATACAGAGTGTTTTGTCGCTGTGTCACATAGTTAACCCAGATATGACTCAGTCCGATTATATTTCACATCTGATAAAGGACATTGCAGAAGACTTGTATCGAGCTCTTCTGTTAAAAGACGTTTCAACGACACAAGAGTTTATTCAATGGTGCCAAATAATTGAAGAAATTCAACAGAGGAGGGTTGGACAAAAGAAGTACGACAGACTCCCGAATGTTGTCCGTACGGATTTTTGTGGAAGACGAGCACGATTTTGCTTCTCTCATACAACAAATTGTGAGAGACGAGTATTTGACTATTATGACGCAGGACGCCACCATCGGATCAGTTCTTTCAACGGCAGTCAACTGCAGATGATTACTGTCGACGTATGGGTCGAAGCCCGTCACCGTGTCCTGGACGTGGTCGCTCTCCAACACGCCGCTGCCGTTCGCCGTCGCCTTACAGAGATACCAGCCGCTCGCCTAACCGTCATGTTCAGGAAAATTAGGCGAGGCGATCATCTTTGGAGGAGAGGCCGCCGCAGGTGAAAATCCTCCAGGCACGACAGCCGCTAAGATGTCGGGAAAACTCATTGATATCATCGACGCCCAAACTGTCCATGCACTAGTCGGTTCAGGAGATTCCCTCTCTGTGTAGTCGAATGACTACCTCCACGAACTAAAGATAATGTTCTGTGATACAAGAGCAACTGTGCTGAAGGTCACAAATGTAAAATACGTCTGGCCAGCAAGAACATGTGTCGCAAGAATAACTGTCAACAACAGGATGAAGCCGTTTGAATTTGTCATTTTAACAGAATGTAGCCATATCACCATCCTCGGATGGGACTTCCTTCAGGCTTCTCAGCTTGTCATTGACTGTGGAAGATCTGAGCTACAAATTGAGGGAGTCGTTCCGTCTAGTACACGCAACACGAACTACACTGGGATGTTGTTAGCTATCGAAAATGTTGAGATCCTGCCATTAACAATGAGAAGAATTCCAGTCAGCCGCGGTGGAGTAGCCGAGCGGTCTAAAGCGTCTCGCTGCGGAGCGCGCGGTTGCTCGCCGTGGAGGTTCGAGTCCTCCCTGGGGCATGGGTGTGTGTGTTTGTCCTTAGGTTAGTTTACCTAGGTTTAAGTAGTTTGTAAGCTACGGACTGATGACCACGCAGTTTGGTCCGATAGATTTACAAACATTTGAACATTTTTGAACAATTCCAGTCAGCAGCGGAGATGACCAGTTGGACGGTGAAGTGCTTGTTGTGCTCAAAAAGCTAACCAGTATAACTAAGGAAATCTACACATCAGCGGCTCTCCTAAGCATTACAGGTGGTCGAGGAGAACTTTGGATCACTAATTTTACAAGCAACCGCAACTCATTCCTAAGGGAATGTGTATTGGAACAGCTGAACCACTCCAGGATGGTGAGTTCAGTATCATTGACGAAGTTTCATGCTCTGCTGTTATTGCCGACAACTCACTAGAGGAAACTACTATGGGACTGCAGATAGCGCCCAGTCTGATCCAGGAACAACGACAGCAGGTATTAACCATACTACGCCAATTTTCAGGCGTATTTTGGGCCAGGTAGGAGAACAGCCAGTTGAAACAGCTCACGATAAAACATCGTATCAATACTGGGGATCATTCACCAATTAGCCAGCGTTCGTATAGAGTATCGCCAGCTGAGATGGATAATTCGGGAAGAGGTGGAGAAGATGTTACACGATGAAATTATTCAACCTTCAGAGAGTCCTTGGTCGTCTCCGGTGGTCCTCGTAAGGAAGAATGATGGCATGTGGCGTTTCCGTGTCGACTATCGGTGGCTGAACAAAATCACAAAGAAAGATATCTACCCATTGCCGCACATTAGACTGCTTGAAAGGAGCTACATATTTCGCAACCATGGACATGCAGACAGGTTATTGGCAAATAAGGTTGATGAAGTTGACAGAGAGAAGAGTGCTTTTATTACACCTGACAGTCTCTATGAATTCAAAATCATGCCGTTTGGTCTATGTAATGCCCTGGCCACATTCGAACGCATGATGGACAACTTGCTTTGACACCTTAAATGGACGATATGTCTTTGTTATCTAGATGACGTTGTAGTTTTCTCAAGGACATTTGCGGAACATCTAAGCTGCCTGTCAACTGTGTTAAAGTTGATTGGTTTTTTAGGGCACTAAACAGCTAGGTCATCAGCCCCTGTGTTAAAGTATCTTTAGACAGTAGGACTCCGCCTGAACCCAACAATAAAGTAAGGGCAGTCATAGAATTTCCAACTCCTCAGAACATCTGTAATGTGAGAAGCTTTCTTGGGGTGTGCTTATACTACAGTCATTTCATAAAAGGTTTTTGTAACAAGGCACGTCCATTGGAAGAACTTCTGCAAGGAGACGCCAAGTTTTACTGGGATGGGACGAAAGAACGAGCTTTTCGTTAACTTAAGGAGGCTCTAACTTCCGCGCCAGTTCTACCCTTATACGAAGATAATGCAGAAACAGAATTTCACACAGACGCTAGCCGTTATTGGATTGGTGCAGTGCTTGTACAAATTCAGGAAGGTGCTGAAAAAGGTGATACCCTATGCATAAAGAGTTGCGTCAAAACCCGAGGTAAACTACTGTACAACTGAGGATATGTGAGGTCGATTAGCAAGATTGGCACTAAGACTACAACAGTATGATGTCCCAGTGTTATTCAAAAACGAGCGCAAACAGAAGGACACCAACTGCCTTTCGAGGAATCCATTAGCTGAACACAGCAACATGGATGAAATTTCAGCCGTCACTGAGTTAGGTGTCACTACGGCTGAACAGAGGAAAGATTCAGCGTTATTACAAACAATATAGACTTAGGAAATAGGAGAACCGACCAAAGGAGAGTTTCAACTTATAAATGCTATTAATAGGTTTATATTATGAATGAAATCAAGGAGATCTTAATTGAGCCATCTAGGGTTATATTTAATAATAACATTTGGTGGGCAACCAAAAAGTATTGAAATATCAATTAACCTTAATTACTAAATAATAAGCGAATTATTGCAATAGTTTCAACCTGAAATTTGGTATAAAAATGCCCTTCTTTATTAACTGAATCCAAGAATAGGCATACTCCTGTAAATAATATAAATGAACCATAATGTTCCAATTAAGTAAATGCAAAGCCAATATGAAAGGAGCTAACTTTTATAATAGCAGTTTAATTCCGTTAACATTTCTGCTATTTATATAGTTTAAGAAAACATTACATTTTCACTGTAGAAATAATATATAAGTATTTATAAATGCCTGAACATAAAATATATTTTCTTAACACTTTCCATGTTAAACTCTTTTAGGTAACGAAAAATAAGATTAACAAATTAAATATTCAAAAAATTAAAGTTAATGAAGAAGTCCTAAAATTATAATCATATAAGAATTGCATAAAATCAATCAAATACAAAAAAACTAATATAAACCCTGACCACCAAATAATTAAAACCATAATCAAAAGATATTGGTGAATAATAAGCAAATCTTAAAGCCAAATATCTAACATAATTAACTCATATAGGTATAACTCATATAGAACCAACAAACATAACAAAAGATAAAAAATTTAAATAATACAGGTTTATAAGAGTAATTGAAATCATAAATAACATAACCAAAATATGAACCGAAAATAATAATGAATAAATACAAAAATTTTAAATGTAAAGGTAAAACCAAGAACAGGAAAAATTAATCAAGATAAAAATCTACCACCAAAAATAGCAATTATTAACAAACCAATTATACCAAAACAAATAAAATAATTTTCACCATTAAAGGAATAATTAGAATAATAATGATTATCATCAGATATTGAATAATACAATAATCGAAAAGAATAGGAAGCTGTTAAACCAGTAGAAAAAATGTGAAAAGAAAATTTAAAAAAAAAAAACTCAACTCAAACAAGCAATCTCCAGAATTAAATCCTTAGAATAAAATCCATCCAAAGAGGTATACCACATAAAGATAATCTAGAAACATTTCTAGTACCATTTTGAAATTTAAAAAAGACGTGCTAAGATATCTCAATAATTTAATTTTTACATGAAAGCCTGTACCTTAATCTACTTTTCTACATAATTTCCGTCAATATTGAGGCATTTGTGATAATGTTGTATTAGTTTTTGAATACCCTCCTCATAGAAGTCTGCCGCCTAACTTGTTAACCACTGCATCACAACTGTTTCGACTTTGTCATCGTCTTTAAGACCGCCCAAATGTTTCTTCAAGTGAAG
The DNA here is from genome assembly GCA_026315105.1 of Locusta migratoria. Taxonomy (NCBI): domain Eukaryota; kingdom Metazoa; phylum Arthropoda; class Insecta; order Orthoptera; family Acrididae; genus Locusta; species Locusta migratoria. Next base: position 726,776,505 of record CM048755.1, on the reverse strand, counting down.
GAACAGATGGTTGTCACTGGGTGCCAGATCAGGGCTGAATGGAGGATGATCGAGTGTTTTCCATCGAAAAGATGTGATGAGATCTGTGATCTGATTAGCCACATGCGGACGGGCATTGTCTTGCAGCAAAACGATGCCCTTGCTCAACTTGCCATGTCTTTTTTTTCTGAATTGTGCAATGTCTTACAGTAAACTGACTACCATCTGTTCCTGCACTTGAAGAGACACCTGACTGGTCTTCAAGACAATGATGAAGTCGAAACAGTTATGATGCAGTGGTCAACATGTGAGACGGAAGACTTGTATGAGGAGGGTATTCAAAAACAATGTTATGACAAGTGTCTCAATATTGACGGAAATGATGTAGAAAAGTATATTAAGGTACAGGCTTTCATGTAAAAATTAAATTATTGAGATATCTTAGAATGTCTTATAGATTTCAAAATGGTACTTACTAAAAACAAACATGCCTCATGGAACCTGCATAAATAAATAAATAATAACGTCCTAAATAAAGCATGAGTTAATAAATGAAAAAAGCGAGATTAGAATAACGCTACGATAAAATTCTTATTATTAAACCAAATAAAAGTAGAAAGAGCAAGGATCTTCCTTTAGTCAAACTCAAATTTGCTCCATGAGCAGCCATAAATATTGTCAAACAACCAATTAAAAGAAGATATCAACAAAAATCATAAATTAATAATATAGGAGTAAAACAAATTAATAAATCTACACCAACCATAACAAGAGTACATGAATGAACTAAAGCAGAAACAGGTTTAGCAGCTGCTATAGTAGCTGGAAGTCATGAATAAAAAAGGAATCTGCACTCTTTTAGTTATAGCAGGAAGAATAACTAATACGGTAATAATCATTATCTCAAAAGAATTAAAAATAAAATTATAATAATAAATATAATTTGAACTACCAAAATTTAACAGTCAAGAAATAGAAACCAAAACAGAAACATATCCAATACGATTAGATGAAGCAGTTAATATAGCTGCATTATAAGATTTTATATTATGATAATAAATAACTAAACAATAAGAAACTAAAGCCAAACCATCTCAACCTAATAGAATTCTAATCAAATTTGGATTAATAATTAAAAGACCTATTGAAAAAAATATTAAAACAATTATAATAAAACGATTCATATTTTTTATTATTTATATAATCACTTCTATAATACATAACTAAAGAAGAAATGTACAGATCAGAAGATATAAAAATTGAAGATATCCAATCAAAAGCAAAAGTTATAACCACTATAGAAGTATTTAAACTAAAAACATCCCACTCAATAAATAATCAATAATCAGTTATTAAATAATAAATACTTAATATAAAAAATTAAGTTCTAAGTAAAAATAAAATAAAAAATTCAATGAACAAATAGAAAATAAATACACGACTTAAGGTGAAAAAAATCATATCATTGATTCCACAAAACAACATTTTAAATTAAAATACTTATGCTATTAAAAATAAAAATTTCACCCCTTAAACAAAATAAATTAAGAGGAAGTCAGTATTACAATGAAAGATGATATTCCCAGAAATAACCTAAAGGAGAAGTACAAATACCAGAATAATATAAACCATGCTGTGAATAAGAATACAATGTATAAACAGCTCTGAAAAGGACAAACATCTATAAGTAGATCTTATAAGATGACCATGACATAATTATGTTTAATAATTTAAACTCATCTAAAAGATTTAAAGGAGGAGAAGCAGCCATATTTGAAGATCTTAAAAGAAATCACCAAAATGACATTATATGTATTAAATTAACCATACCCCATTAATCAATAATCTTTGTCTACCAAAACTTTCATAAATAATATTTGATAAACGAAATAAACCAGAAGAATATAAAACCATGACTAATTTTTAATCTACACCATGGTGGAGTGGCCAAGTGCATTGAGGCACTATGCTCCGATGCGCGAGGCTGTTCCCTGTCAGGGGGTTTGAATCCCCCCTCTGGCATGGATATTTGTGTCGTCTTTAGTATAAGGTAGTTCATAAGTAGCTTGTAAGTTTAGGGGCTGATGACACTGCAGTTAAGTCCAAAAAATCAAAATGTTCAAATGTTTGTACAGCTTATGGGACTTAACTACGGGGTCATCAGTCCCTAAACTTACAAACTACTTACGAACTGGGACGGCACAAATATCCATGCCAGACGAGGGATTCGAACCCCCGACCGTAGTGGCCTTGCAGACCGTGACTGAAGCGCCTCAGTCCCCTCGGCCACCACGGCCGGCACAGTTAAGTCCCTTAAGCTTAATAAACATTTGAACAATTACTAATGAAAGAGAACCTATACATCCCCGTCAATGTATAGTTATGAAACCACCATTTACTAACTGGCTGATTGTTTACTACCTGTTGAAACAATTCAATATCATCTGCCCTCTTTGAGTGGAGGCTGTGTGCAAACGTTTGTATGAAATAGTTGAATTCCCTAAAAATCATTTATAAGGATTAAAACAGGAGGAGAGTATTTGTTTGATACACTTGATCTTGCAAAAGCGCTACCAATCAAAAAAAATGTTCAAATGTTTGTTAAGCTTAAGGGACTTAACTACGGGGTCATCAGTCCCTAAACTTACAAACTACTTATGAACTACCTATAACTAAGGACGGCACAAATATCCATGCCCGAGGGGGGATTCGAACCCCCGACCGCAGTGGCCGAGCAGACCGTGACTGAAGCGCCTCAGTCTCCTCGGCCACCGCGGCCGGCGCTACCAATCTCTACAAGTGAAATTTGGAGCATTATCAGACAATAGTGATTTAAGTTTGCCTATCGTTGGAATGTGGTGCGTAATTAGTCTCCTAATAACTGGTTGTGCTGCTGCATCCTTCATGTCATACAATTTAACATACTTGGAGAAAATATCGTAAAATGCTACAACATACCTTACTTCTCTACATGCCACAGGTACGGGTCCTGCAGTATCACTGCAGACGATTTACAGTGGTTTGGTTGACAATATGAAATGCTATTCTCAATGTTTAGGCTTATCACTAGGCTTGGCTTTCTGACAGATAACGCAGGATTTTAGCAAATTTTGAATGCGCATACACATGTTAAATAAACATGACTTTATTCATGCATATTAAGGTATTGTAGTGATCACAGACAATGTGAGTGTATGATATTGTACTCACATACCTCTGCTATGCACACGTGCGTGCGTGCACACACCAACTGTTTGAGGCAGGATTCCTACTGTAGAAAAGTATCCTACTGTAAAAAAAAGTACATTGTTTTGAATTGTGTAGTGTGAATTTAATTTTTCCGTGTGCTTGTGTGTAAGCATTTTCTTTATATGACTCCAAAAGGGAACAGCAACTTACAAATGCACCATAATTTTGGTGGTAGTGGTGGTGGTGATTATGGGATCAGGGCACACTACATCGAAGTCTTTAGCGCCCGGATGAAAACAGAGTTAGACGAGTGTTAAACGAAATAAGAGACAATCTAATTAAATGAGGCCATAACATCATTCACAACACAGTTACCAAGAGAGGACTAGGTAGATTAGCACGGCTGGCTGATTTTATTACAAGGAGAAACTCAGCCATTCGCACGGCATCAAACTAAAATCTCCAACATAAAAGGTTAGGCCAGAGTGCAGACGCTTCACAAAATCTTAAAACTCTTTTCACACTCGTCTCGTCATCAGCTAAAACCACTAAGATTGGCTTCTGCCCTCGCAGCACGATATAAAGTGCACTCGATTAAAATGTAGCGTATAGTAACTTCCACGCCACAGGCATCACAAAAAGGAGGATCTTCTTCACGAAGTAAAAACTTGTGCGTTAATGGGCACTGCCCAATTCGTAGCCGCCTCAGGGACACTTCATGCCGTCTTTATTACTTGCAGGAGGTTCGCCACGGTTTCACCGACCGCAGCTTATTGCCCGTCACTGACAGCCACATGTCTTCCCAATGCTGATAGCACTTCTGCCGAACCACAGAGAGAACGTCCTGCAGGGAGGATGGTAGATTGTATTATATTGTGGTCGCTGCAGGCCGCCTTTGCAGCCCTATCAGCAACTTCATTTCCTCGCATTCCCACATGCCCAGGTACCCAGCAGAATAACACCTGCTCACCCCGACACTGGAGGGAGTACAGTTGGTCCTGTATGTGCTGTGGTATCCTCTCATCTGGGTACAGGCTCTTCAATGATTGGAGTGCGCTAAGTGAATCGGAGCAGATAAGAAACCGTGTGTTCCGAACACACCGAATTTCCTGCAGTGCCATCAGAATCGCGTGAAGCTCTCCTATGAAGACAGAGAAGTCTGTTGAGAGGCGAATCCTCGTAACATGGTCGGGCAACACCATGAAACATCCGAGGGAATCCCCGAGCTTTCAACAAACAGTGTAGACTACCGTAAAATCATGACGCCTATCTAAAATTTTGAAAAATTCAGAACGATACGTGAAGTCAGAAGTGCAACCTTTCTTAAAACTGGCCAAGTCTAAAATAATTTTGGGCCGCTGAAGGAGCCAAGAAGGAAATCTGATCCAACCCTGATGTAAGACGTTAAAATCAGGTACACCCACCTGTGAGAGACCATCCATGCGAATCCCTAAGGGATTGCCCTTTGCCAAGTACAAAACAACTCAGCCATAGGAGGCCGAGCTACACTATGGTATGTAGGTGCGTGTGGCGTTGACAACGTTTTGTATTCCTGGCGCATCAGGAGAAGTTGTCGCCTGATGGACAGTGGCAGCTCAGTAGCTTCAGCACAGAGTCTCGGGATGGGACTAGTTCTAAAGTCCTCAGTAGCCAACCGAATCCCTTCGTGGTGCACCACATCCAACATCTTCAAATACGTATGGCAGAACCATACACCGCACATCCATAATCAAGGCGAGATCGCACGAAGGCCCGATAAAACCGAAGCAGACGGGTTCTATCTGCACCCCACGAGTTGTGGATAAGACATTTTAAAATACTCAGTGCCTTGAGGCAACGTTTCTTGAGGTCCTGGAGTGTGGCAACCACATGAGTTTTGAGTCAAAAATTAGACCCAGAAATCTCACTGTTTCTTTAAAATGTAGAACAGTGTCCCTCATCCTCAATTCTGGTAAGTTTAAAATAGAACGGGAACGGGTAAAAGGAACACACACACACACTTGTCGGTCGAAAATTTAAAACCACTCTTCTTCGCCCAGTCATGCAATCGTCGAAGAGTGAGATACAACTGACGAGTTGTCACTGCAAGGTTAGAAGAAGAGCAAAATATCGAGAAGTCATCAACAAATAACGAATACTGAACAGGACTTTTGACAACGGACATAAGACTATTAATTGTTATGGCAAACAAAGTCATGCTTAAAACGCTACCCTGAGGAACCCCGTTCTCTTGCTCAAATCGTTCCGAGAGCACGTCACCGACTCGATACCTAAAATAGCGTGGAGAAAGAAAGGACACACTAAAAAGAGGAAGGCTTCCATGAAAACCCCATTCATGGAGTTGCCTGAGGATACGCTGCCTCCAAGTAGTATCGTAGGCTCATTCAATGTCAAAAAAGATACCCAAAACGTGCTGCCGGCGTAGGAAAGCCTGTTGTATAGCCATTTCCAGGAAGGTCAGCTTAACAATGGTGGACCGATATTTCCTGAACCCACACTGAAAACGACTAAGGAGTGGCCCGGATTCTAACATCCAGACAAGGCGGCGGTTGACCATCCGTTCTAAGGTCTTTCCCACGCAACTAGTGACAGCTATGCTACGATAACTACTCGGACTCGTACGGTCCTTCTCTGGTTATAAAATAGGAACTAAAACTGCTTCACGCCATGAGTCGTAAAAATAACCTGACACCCAAACAACATTAAAAAGTGAGAGGAGTTCTCTGTTCCGTTCTGAAAGGTGTCGTAGCATACTATAACGTATCCTGTCATGACCAGGGCACGTATCACGAGCTGCATACAAAGCAGAAGCTACCTCCCACATGGAAAAGGGCAGCAGTAGTAGACCTGAAGTCCAAACTGCCCTTCTCAGCACCCATCCTGTGGCGCTGGAAAGCAGGATCCTGCTGGGCAGTGGAAGTTACAGTGGCGAAGTACTCTGCCATAGTCTGCGTTATGTTTCGTGGATTGGTGTGGAGAGTGCCATTCGCCATTACAGCTGCTACTGGGCACCGTCCTCCTCTTCCAGATATCCTTCTAATGGTCTCCCATACTTTAGTGCTGGGTGTGGAATGATTGACAGAATTCAGGAAGTGCTGCCATGATCACTTCTTACGCTTATAACTCTGCGACGTTTTGCCTTCGCTAACCGAAAGGCTGCAAGATTCTCTGCAGTGGGCCCGCACTTGAATTTTCGCAGAGCCGCTCGTCTCGCCCGTATTGCAAAGCGGCATTCTTCAGTCCACCAAGGGATAGGGTGCCGTTGTAACTGACCTGTGGACTGGGGGAATGGATGCTTCAGCAGCGTGATGGATCACTTGTGTAATATGATTCATCCATTCCTGGACGGTATCACACTGTTCAAATGCAGCCAATTGGCTCAACAAGGTCCAGTCTGTCTGACGAAGCACCCATCGTGACGGGTTTCTGGCGGGTAACACTGTTACTGGCAGATGAATCTATAGAGGTAAGTGGTCACTGGTCCACTTCCCTCTGAGCAGAGTGGCAAGTGCTGGAGAAGAGAGCGAGAGATCAATAGCAGAGAATAACCCTGTCGCAGCACAAAAGTGTGTGCTCTGGCCCGTATTTAGCAAGTGTGCACTGGACGACAAAAGGATCCTCTCAATTGCTCTACACCTGGAGCAGGTATTTGCAGTGCCCCAAAGCACAGTGTCTGTGTTAAAAACACCACACAGGGTGAATGGCGGGGGGAGCTGAGTAAGAAGATCACAGAGAGCATTCTCATCAAGTGCATCATGCGGGGGCAGGTAAAGCGAGCATATTGTCAAAAGGTGCCACAAATACACAGACACCGCGACTGTTTGCAAGCCTGTAGTGAGGAGTGGTAGATGGTATTGACGAAAATAGCAACCCCACCTTTAGCTCTCACGCCAGTTAGGTCATCCTTTCTGTAGAGGAAATATCCGTGAAACTCTGGGGAGACTGTTTCTTTAAAGCAAGTCTCTTGAAGACAGACACACATAGGTCTATCCCGACTCAGCAACCGCAATTCCTTCACATGGGTCCTAAAGCTTTGCACGTTCCACGGCACTATGGGAGCCATCTTCACGGAGGCTGTATCTTGACTCTCTCTTTCCGTTTGGTGGGGTAGACTGATCTGGCTGGAGGTTCAGTCTTGGGACGTGATGTTTGCCCATGAAGGGACATCTAGCTCCATAAGCTCTGGAGGAGAGTCAGAAGGGAGGTCAGGTAAAATGACCTCAACGTAAATCAGATGATTTATGATCTGATTTAACCTTTTCGTGACTTTTTCCAGTTCCTTTTTCGGCTTTTCAACCTTTATGTTCGAGACAGCAGGAGTGGAAAGGTCAGTGACGACCTTCGGAATAGCCTCTGGCTTTGAAGGTGCCAGGGCCTGGCCAATGGCCTCTGCTGGGCAGGGTGACGAAAGCTCTGTAATGTTGACTTCAGTACCTTTTTCTGATGTGCATGGCAGGGGTTCGGGTTCTGGAACAACTGCAGCCTTGCAGGTGCACTCACAGGCACAGGTGTTGGTACCGACACTAGCGACGTCTCTTTTTGGAGCGGGTGGTAGTTCCCCCCATTGGTACACCCATCCTGCTGGGAAGGGGGGAAAAGCAGAGGAAACATCCATGCTAGCCCCACGAGCAGCTAGGGAAACGAACGTCCGCCTAGACAGAGCCCCGCTTGCCTAGGTAAGCCTTATACATCTGAGGTTTGGATATATCCCCAGAGGTTGCTCGCTAGCGATTGTGTTACTTCAACAGCCATGCATCTCGTCAGCACGTAGCACACCTTGGGATTGAAGGTTTTTATTGTAGAGGTTTGTATCATCCTCATGACCCGGGTGGTTAAGCCAAGATTCGCATTCCCTGGTACACACAACGTTCCACAATCACGCCACACGGTGGTCGCTGAAGCGTGCCCAGAAGGAGGAAGCTTGGAGTTTTACGTCCTGTCGACAGCATGGTCATTAGGGACGGTGTGTCCAGCGGTTACGAGTACTGGCGGCGCTTACCAGTGCCCAGCTCAGGACCCTGGGTTCGCCAAGCCCATACTCAGCAAATGAATGCTGAGCCCCTATGTCTATACATACCATTGTGCATTATCGTTACTTGGAAATCTTGTGACTTTTCAATGACATCAGAAAGCTCAGTTAAGCCCTGTGGAATACGTGACAGGACGTCCGCTACCACATTATCTTTACCAGAAATTTATATAATCTCAAATTCGCACTCTTGAAAAAATAGAAACCAGCGCTCTAGGTGCTTGTGCAATAGCTCATATTATATAAGAAAGCTATAACCTTCTTACCATGTATGTAATAGTTGAACTATTTGTATGACCAAACTATCGCTAAAGTTTTCATTTCAGGGAATGAATATGATCGCTCACATTCTCACAAAGTTCTAGCGACAAAACTGATAGCACGAAAGTTTTTTGTACCATTTCCTCATAATACAAGCATCTAACAAGAGCAATAAAAGATGCGTCTGTGACAAGACCAAAAGTCTTTAGACATATCCGGATGGTGTAATATGTAATTGACAAGTTCATCTTTTATGACATAATTATCGGCAAATTTTTTGTCCAAGTCTAAGTTTAGTAATAACTGACTATTTAGAACTTGACCTGGAATGAAGCATCTAAAAAAAGAGCATACACCATAAAAATTTCGAAGCTATTTTTAATGTGTCAGTATGGAAAGTTTTGTATAGCAGTAATCTTATTAGGACCTGGCTTAATTCCAGACTGTGAGATGATGTGACCTACAAATTTTAGTTGACTCTTGGCAGACGTAGATGCCTACAAAATAGCTGTTACACCTTCATCTGCAAATTCTTGTAATGTCTTTTCAATGAGTTCAAATTGTATAGTCGATGTACTAGTAGCAATTACAATGTCATCAACATACAGCGTTACTTGATCTTAAAGTTACGCTCTGAAACAGTGTCAACTGGAGAAATAAAATCTCCTCAACTTATGTTCAGACCAAAAGATAACACACAAAACTGATAACGTCTTCCAGCAAATGTAAAAGCAGTGTAAATTAGTCCACGTTGTGTATTTTTTAGCACATGTGTTAGTTCTACTTTCAAACAGTAATCTATCATTTACCCTTTCTGTGCGGGACATTCAGTATAGTGTTCTTCGGAATGTTTAAACTGTGTTTTCCCTTGTCGCTTAATAACATTCTCCAATCCAGACACAATCTCATCTGGCTTTTACGGCTAATTATCAACTACTGTTGTTAATTGCATTTATGTAGTACTCAAAAAGCCACAGAAACTGGTATACGTGCCTAATATCGTGCAGAACCCTGCGAGCATGTGGAAGTGCTGCAACATGACTTGGCATGAACTCGGAATAATGTCTGAAGTAGTGCTGGATGGAACTGACACAGCGCGTCGTGCAGGGTTAAAAATGTTCAAATGTTTGTAAAGCTATCGGACTACTCTGCGTGGTCACCAGTCCGTAGCTTACAAACCACTTAAACCTAGGTAAACTAACCTAAGGACAACACTCACACCCATGCCCCAGGGAGGACTCGAACCTCCACGGCGAGCTACCGCGCGCTCCGCAGCGAGACGCTTTAGACCGCTCGGCCACTCCAACGCGGCTGTGAAGAGCTGTGCATAAATCTGCAAGAATGCGAGGGAGTGAGACCTCTGTTGAACAGTATGTTGCAAGGCAGCCCAGATAGTCTCAAAGAGCATGTTTGATGAGTCTCGTGGCCAGCAGAGGTATTTAAACTCAGAAGAGTGTTCCTGGAGCCACTCTAATCAATTCTGGACGTGTGGTGCGTGTCCTGTTGGAATTGCCTAAGTCTATTGGAATGCAAAATGGACACGAATGGATGCAGGTGATCAGCCAGGATGTGTAACTGTGTGTCGTCTGTCAGAGTCGTATCTAGACGTATCAGGAGTCCCACATAACTCCAACTGAACATGGCCCACCTGCTTGAACAGTCCCCTGCGGACATGCATGGTCCACGGTTTCATGAGGTTGTCTCCGTACCCGTACACGTCCATGCACTCAATACAAATGGAAACAAAACATGTTAGAAGAGGCAACGTGTTTCCAGTTATCAACAGTCCAATGTCGGTGTTCACGGGACCAGGCGGGGAGTAAAGCTTTGTGTCGTGCAGTCGGCGAGTGTATGCGACTGGACCTTCAGCTCTGAAATCCCAAATTGATGATGATTCGTTGAATGGTTTGCACGCTGACTCTTGTTGATGGCCCTGCATTGAATTCCGCGGCGATTTGCTGAAGGGCTGCACTTCTGCTACATTGAACGATTCTCTTCAGTCGTCATTGGTCCCCTCTTTTTCATATTCTGTTTCTTGACCTTCGACTAGTAGACTGGGCATGCTGTACTGAGGTAGTGCACTTGGCGAGGCTCAAACATAAACCACGTGACTGTTGGCAGAACGTTGGCGGCATTTCAAATCAGCAATTTGCCTTCCAAGTTTATATCTTATTTTCCAACAGTTCTAAGTTGAATACGGCGTAATTCCTAGGAGAACACTTTCTTCTTTTGTTACAAATTAAGAGAGAGATACATCTGGCCTTCATCTGTTATTACAATAATAAAAGCTAACGAATACATCGGCTGCCATTCCTGTGGGCAGCGACAAGAAATTAGGGGATAACCTATTAATTAAGGTAAATCCCACTATAATTTTTTTAAGGAATGCGTTCGTTTTCAAACTAAAAGTATTGGATGCGCGTATTTTTTTAGCCCTGGACGATTATAAAAAACAAATTGATATACCGTACTCGTCCACGAAAACAAAATGAATGCAATTAGGATTGATCGTCAAACACTTAAAAACTCCAACTCTGGGAGTTGGCACTTAGGTGAAACAACACAAAATGGTACACGAACTGTTTACAGTTTCAGACAACCTTCGTTGTAAACAAATAAAATGCGTTTGGCAGCTAAAATGCGAAATATTCCGACCTCTGGGTTACAATGTGGAAATGATACAGATTTCGTTATAATTTAAAGGTGGTCCACTTACATTTAACAAGTTAATCTGGTAACATTATACTTTTCGAGTTAAACTGCCAACATATTACCCAGTATTTTTTATTATTTTTAGGTAGGCCTAATTTGTCACTAATATTAATGTACATGGCTGTTGCAGTCAAACCTATATGTACACAGAGGGCAGTGTACATTATCTTCAGAAGACAAGTTCCTATAGGCCTATCCCTACAGTCAAACATTTTATGTTAATAAATATCAGTGTGGATAAAGAATAATATATTTATACTATACATGTATGTACCTTCATGACTATTCTCCAAAACAAGACACATACATCTCCCATGTTATTAAGAGCCACAGGTCTAAGAAAACTGAAATTAAAAGTAAGTTTCCTGATAAATCATCTTTATAGTAACTGATTATCAATAGGAAAATCACTGATGAAAGTGTTATGTAGAATGTGATCATAAAAAACGAAAATAATAATCGTATTATTGACATATAAACTATGTTTCCCCCTCCCATTATCCTGATGAAGTTTCTAGAAAAGTCAGTACTTTCAATTGCAATAAGATCTGCCAAAAATTAATTTAGAAATTCGTATAAACTTTTAATTGAAACAGTTGTAACAGCTCCAAATTTAATCCCAGCAGGTCAGAAAATAAAAGTTTCAAGGACTTATTTATTTGTTATGGCATTCTTTGACAATCAATGAAAACAATAAGAAAGAATGTTGTTTTCAAGAAGAGTGTATAATGATGATAAAGTATTGACTATTCATGTCTGCAGAGTAACTGGAAGAGCATAACAGTTCCCACAATGAAAGTGACAGTTTAATTTCTATAATACTTTACCAAAGCTGTTTGCATGGCACCTTCCATCAGAGGAAGGCAATGTCATACCTTGTCCAAACAAGACCAAGACTAGTAAAGGACGGACGTGGTCAGGCCAGTCTTCAATGGGACATTAAACCCTAAACTTACTTTCTTTCAGACCGGTCTTGATTGATAACTGCTTTACGTACCTTACCTTTATGCTAAACTTCAGTGTAATGGCTGTTACCAGTATGACCCCCCATAACTGGAGGCAAGGGAGAGGTGGACTTTATGGTTACTTACAGCACCATTTGTCCTTCAAAATATTAGAAGGTACTTCTTAACTCCACATTTTGCATCCCACACCCTATAGAATGGAATGTGTGTGCCCTAATTTACATGGCACAATTAGGCTACAGCTCATCATCACCAAAGAAAATACAGTCTGTAAACTGTCTGCTCAGAAATTACATCCTATAAAATTTGGTAATATCTTACTAGAATAAGATGTGGGCCCTTGTTTTAACAAACATTATGTCCATATGGCAATGTGGTTTAGTTCTAACATTGACATGAGCAACTTTTTCTTTAGAGCTGTATAGTTATTAAATGTTCTGCTATAAATTAACATCTTTCATTGTAGTAGGTGCATAGATTTAAAACTAAACCACCAATTCACAAGTAGAAAACATTAAAAACTGTCAGAACAATTTTTGGCCTATCTTATGCCTAACCTTGAAATATATGAAAAATTCCCCCTTCAGCAAAAATTCAGCTCTTTTTCTGCATAAGATCTATTTTAAAACATATTAATTCTAACTATCCATTGAGACGGAAGGTTTGAAGATAACACATTTTTGGTCTCTGTCTGAAGATAACCATTCCATGGATAAAATAGAGCAAAACAGTTCAACAGAACGGCACATAATATACTTACCTACCTATTTTAAGTCGTGTATAACAGGTCCCAAACAAGTACACATCTTCAAAGAAGAACTGTCTGCACATTGATCACAGCATAGCAAATTCCATAAAACCTGACTCTTATTACAATAAAATATGGGCTATTATTTGGAAAAAAATATAAATGTACAGTGAATTGATTTATTCTTGTCATTGGAGGAATCACAGGGAAATAACACTGTTCAAACAATGTTATTGCTATAAATGAAACAACAACTTCGATAACATTAACATTTTATTATACTTTGTGCACAAATAATTGAATGATACAAACAAAAAATAAAGTATATTAATTCTATTGCTTACAAATTGACTTCTGTGATAGGGAACAAACATATACACTCACAAAAATCACATCACACTCATAAACAGCATGCTACGAACTGTCAAACATCATTTGTATGTTTTGTGCATGTCTTGTACAAGATGGGCTAGTCTCATCTCAGATGACTGTACAAGAAATCTAATGACCCTTAAATAAAACAGTTTTCGTTAACAGACTTCTGACACAGCCTTTCTGGAAAGTTTCTGTCACAGTCTTTCCCAAATGGTGGTTTCGGATTTTAAAATACTCAAATAAAATTGACTTAATAAGAGCATTTCTATGGTTTTCTAATGGCTCAATGTCCATAATGTGACCGCTGAGAGACTCAAATACATTGCTGTTTACATCAGCCATAGCACATGACAAAAGAACAAGCATAACATTTTTCTTCTGCAACATACCTTTTGCCTGCTGCAAACGATAAGCCTGTTCTGCTGCTTTACAAATTTTAACATCAGTTGAAGGTGTAACTAAACCACCCACATTCTTTCTGTTGATGAGTGCGTTCTCGTAATTGAATTCACCATGTAAGGCATTTGCACATTCTACACAATGTATTGTTTTATGCAGTTTGCGTACTATGAATCCTGCAATGTACACAATGACATTACTTACATAATTCGACAGCTTCTGAAAAGAGATTGGAGGAATAACGTAGGAGTGATCATGAGAGACTGTGTCAACATATGACTTGTCAACATTAAAATTCAATGGGTTGGCCTGCATTGCACTTTGACCAGCAGATACACTGAGTAGGGGACAATCTAATGTACTCAGACTTGTTCCAAATTCTGACCCTGTTACCTGCTGATGAATAAGCAGTCTTTTGTATGCAGCTTTAAACTGAGTTGCAGTTGGGTTGTTGTTGTTACCACCATACCTTCTAATAGAACTAAAAAATGTTTAAATGTGGTCTTGTAACAGCTTATTTGTAAGCAAGAACTTAAGTTTTGGGGAAGAGCTGCTAATAAGTGAAACATATAACTTTCTTAGACTCTGTATTGAAGTAATAAAGCCTAGGAAACCTGTCTTTCTGTTTGTATGCAAAACAGAGGGTCCATTGAAGTCAAGCCTTAGTTCCCGTATATATTTCTCTCCCTCATCGAGAAATGGCAAAATATAAACAGCTGTCTCCACTGACAGAGGAGATTTATAGCCTTTCGTCAAAAGATTCCTACTGTTAAAACAGTCAAAAAGATTGTTCATAAGTCTTATAAAATTAACTGTTGCTTCACACCCTTTGAAATCTTCAAGGTGCAAATTTTTATCAAGGAATTGAAGGGCACTAGCAACACTACCACTCAAAGTTTGCACAGCAATCCTAACATTTATTTTGTGGCGATACCACTCAACATGCTTTGTTCTTACCTTTGTGGCAGCCAGAAGTGTCTCCATCTTTTGCAGTTCGTGTAATTTTACAATATAGTCCCATTTTATTTGGTTTCCATTGCCATCAAAAATAGTACCCCTACCAGCTAAGGTATTACGCACCAACATGAACATGTGGCATGGATAAAAAAATACAAATTTCATCATCACAGAGTGGGTGCTTAAAAAAAGGTTTCATTTTGTACGTTGAAAGAGATGCACCAATTTCGTCCACCATGGAAGTGTTCACATGGGAGCCATCAAAAGTTACAGATACTACATGTACACCAGCATCATGAGTAAACTTCAAAGCTTCATTAAGTAGGTTGGATTTCTCAACAGCACCTAGACCATTGACTAGAAAATACCCAATTGGAATTTTCCATAAGCTATTGACAGATGTTAGCATGAATGTCAGTGCTTCATTTGCCACAGGCAGATTGTCATTATCAAGTTTTGCCCCATAATCTATATAGCCAACAAACTTATTTCCACGAAATTAAATTTGTTTTCTTACTGCAATTTCATCAAAAGATATTGCACAATGCAATTTCTGGCCTTTGCCTGACTTTTGATTCTAAGTGCTATTGCCGCTTCTTGACTAAAACCAGGATCACCATCAACTACACTGTACCAGCTTCTTAGTGTCCGTGGGTGTGGCAAACATGTTCTGAAATTTTTTCTAACATAACTGTATGCTTTGCTGCTATAAAAGTTCAGTGTTAGAGCAAAGGTCCGAAGTGCTTGTGGATACTTTTCCTTTACATGTCCACTTTTCACACGCTGCAACACTTCAGATGTACCAGGTGGCGGCATCTGAAAAAATAAGCCACAATTAGTTGAACATCTTCACACTAATCTACAAACTGTATCGTATAAAAATATTGAAAACAATATAAACACACACCAGCTTACCTTGAGCAAATCAGCCATGGAATCATTTATAATGTGATTCTTTTGAAGATCACTTATTAAAGCTTTAAGGGATAAAACTTTTTTCTTCATCCTACGTGATGAACGCTTCAAATTTCTTATTTTCCTGGCTTTGAGCGTCAGCTGCTTTTTAGCTACATTTGCAACTTCCACAGCTATACCAGGAGTAGCCAAATCACTTTCTGAAAAGTCCCCAATGTAACGAAAAGTTTTCTTTCTCTGGGAATTGGCTTCCATTGCTAAAAACAAAATTATCTGCTATAATATTTTAACAGGGAACACAGTACAATAAAAATAATTTCTACATCTTTCCAAATGCATACTTGTTGAAAGTTAAACAATGCGTTACATAGTTTTCAGTTCTATTTTAACATATCTATGTTAAACACGAGTGCAACAATTTCAGACTTACAAGTATTTGTAGAGGAATATCTATTGACGTTTCCTCTTGTGAACATCTTCTGCTAGGTGATTTACGGATCCTAGGTTTTTTCACCTTAATATGGTCAGGGAAATCGAAAACCGTTGGAACAGCATCATTACGGAACCATCTCCCTCCAGTCTTGGCCCTGTCAAAACACTCTTTTTGAAAGTGTTTTGAACAAAGGTGCGAATGTGTAGATGGCTTGAAGTCCTTGCGTTTTAGAGCCTGAACCCATTGCTGTCTTCGCCGTTCGTCCTTAGGGAACCTATCGTTAAGGAATGAAACACTTTTACGTACATTTCTGGCGAAATATTCAACGATACATTACGGGATCTAATGTGCGTCGGATATCCACACTTTACTTCCAACAAGAATTTCATGTGACAGCACGTTTGTGTGTGTAAAACTTATACAAATTTCACTGCAGCAGTTTTCAATAAATGCATTTCCAGTAGCATAATAATACTTACACATGAAATGTAATGCCACTACCGGCGACAAATCGCTCGGAACGCCCGTAAACACAACACGAAACAACCATGTTTTGCCAATAGTCACGTGATTTTTAGCTGGGAGATGTTTGAGCCACGAAAATGACGTCATGCCCAGTCTACTAGTATCTATAGTCGAAGTTCTTGACTAACTACAACATGGCTGCTCCGAAGTATTACAAGAAAACGAAAAGCAAATATGTTTCGATTCTGTACTCACACGAGTCTATTACTTAGCATATTGACATAAATTTCAAATCCAGAGGTAGTCTAGCTATTATTTGTCACATGTTACCTAATGAAAATTCGTTTCACTGATTACAACATGGCGTACAATGCAAATTCGAGTGCAAAAAATATGAATGTGCAGGCACGCTGTGGTTCTATGCTCAGACACCAACGTTATACATCCAGGTTATATAGAGATCACTGTTGCATATGCAAGCTTATGTAACTCTGACAGTGTGACAGTCGGCAGCGAGCGTAAACAAACGAGGAGTAGTGTTCTGTTCTTCAGCGGAATCAGAGACGAAGCATGACCCCCGTGAATGTCTTAACGTGTTGTATAACAAAAGCTAACACTGTCGTACACATTTTCAATGAAGGTACCTGTTCCTGCAAATGACGTAACTGTTATCAGATATGATGTGAAATTAAAAATAAAACTAATGTTAAATTGAAGGCCAACGTAATTTAAAGATATAACATTTAGAACATTAAAATTTGGCATGAACAGTTTCAGAATGTATTTTAAATACGAGTATGAAACTAAGAAACTATATGAGTGATGCTATTGTAAGTAACTGACGATATTGACATTGCCTAGATGTCCTCCATTGACGCCGCTTCTTTTTTCGAAACCAGTTTCGAGATCTTGCATTGTGAAATTCTGTGCTTCTTGTTTCAATGCCGTGAACCATCGATGAGACGCCTTGGATTTGAAATCGACGAATTGTGCAGCCAATGCCCATTGCTGTAAATTCCTTGCCGTGACTTGCTGATATTGCTGTCTTGCTTCCACTAAACGGTCGTAGGTCCACGAATCTATCGCCTCAAATTTATCCCCTTTTTAATATATCTGTCCCATTGTGAAAGATATTTTTTTCTCTTCAGTTGATGGCATCCTTCCATGTGGGGTGCGCCTTAGCAAAATTCACGACTTTGACTTTGTAGGAAACGGGAATCACGTCACGTTTAAATCTTTTCGGTGACTGTTTATATTCGACTGGAGACGAATCGCTACGAACTGTTCGTCGTTCTCCTCAAATTCTTCGCAATCCTCATGAGCGTGAATTAATTCCTCCTCAGTTACGAATAGTTTTCACCCAAAAGTTCCAATGTTCTCCGGTCAATAACTTGGCATCGCAAGAGATTTCGTCCGAAGATGTAGATGCAATTAATTTATTTTCAGTCAACAGCTTTTCAGCCGGCCGCGGTGGCCGAGGGGACTGAGGCGCTCCAGTCACACTCTGCACGGCCACTACGGTCGGGGGTTCGAATCCCACCTCGGGCATGGATATTTGTGCCGTCCTTAGTCTTAGCTAGTTCATAAGTAGTTTGTAAGCTTAAGGACTGATGACCCCGTAGTTAAGTCCCATAAGTTCTACAAACATTTGAACATTTGAACAGCTTTTCATAATACACCACTGCGTCCTTCAATCGTAATTTTGATCGATTACTATGAATGGGTTCTTCAGGAATTTCTTCTCCCATTCCAGATGAGCCAGCAACTTCTTCAGTTCACATGTTTAACCTCGGATTGGAACTGTGAAACAGGCACGTCTGTTCACGGCGAAATCGAAAAACAAACAGCTGTTTACTCCTCATGGCTCGCGCACATTCCTATGCGCAGATGACCGTTATAATCCCAAGGGGACCTTTACAAAGCCCCTTGAAACCCCATAAAACGAAATAGAACGAGCACGAATATTTTTCAGTGATTGAAAAAAATTACGTTTTTGAGTTAAAATAATGTAGGTTTGAGAAACTTTTTGAATAATTGGTGGAATAACAAAAGAAAAAGAAACAGAAGGGGGAAAACATTGCCGGAGGAGGAATCGAGCCAGAGACCTCTGGCGTAAGAGTCGGAGCCCTAGCGATCTTAGGCCAAACGGAGGCTCGGCAATGGACTAACATTTTATACTCATAAGGCACCTAACAAACTTCGGATAGATTTTTCTCGGGATTTTCCGAGTAGTGCGTCCTAATATTTTAACCACGTGAGGTGTTAGGGTCCTCTTTCACCACACAAAATTTCGGACAAATCCCCGACCTCACGGTCGTGCCGTCTCCTTGTAAGTCAACTAGCGTTTCTGCTCCGTACGACGGAGGCTAATATTTCAGACGTGATTCTCTTGCATCCTGACTGTACATATTATTCCAGGATGAAGAACAATACCATTATGTGGCTTGTCGCGCATTATATCCATTACGTGGTAACGAGTGGGTTTGACCCGGATCCTTTTGTCTTCTCCCAGTATATGGTCACAGGCCATTGGAAATGTTGTAAGATGACACACTATCGTGAGCTGTTTTCATATATGCTTCATCTTGTTTTTAATCGACAAGGACTTGGATGAGTTGTAGCCTCCATTTTCATGTTGGAAATTCATTCATATTCTGGAAGACTATTGTAAAAATAGGTGGTAATGAAAATAAATACAGAGATGTTCCTCTGAAGGTCCTTCCTTCCCTTTCTTTCTTTTACCATATATAGGCAGTTTTCAGGGCAGAGTTTGTTAGGTTTATTATTATTATTATCAGTGCTCTTTTTCAGGGGGGACGCGGGGGAACGCATCCCCTTAAACTTTTTATGTCCGAGGGAGGGTTCGAACCTCCGACGCAAAAGGCCGCGAGATCAGCAACGTGACGCTCCAGAATTGTGAAGCTCTCAAGGCAGTAGAAGAGCTGAACTTCGGAGGAATTACATGAAAGGAGAGCAAAAAGCAGACATCTTGAGCCCAGCAGGTTTTATGATTGCCTGAAACAGCGAATGGAGAATCTTCTGCAGACAAAAGATATTGCTACCTCTGAATGTTCAGAAGTGTTGGACTCATCGACTTGGCCTGAAAGCCCTGCAGTAACATATGGTGAATCATGTGTAAAAACCTTATGTTGTCGTTTTGGTCTTCCAGAGAGAATGACGCTTAGAGGATTTAGAGATTATTTGATGGAGAAGAAAATGCCAGCATCGCTCCTTCCTCTTCTCAATGCAGTGAAACGTGTTCCCATTTCTAGTAGCGAATGTGAACGTGTGTTTTCGCAAATAAACCCCATTATCACACCTACAAGAGCTTCATTCCATCTCTCTACTGTCAGCAATCTGATGTTTGTTAAATTAGTCGGTCCTCCATTGCAAGTGTTTCAACCCATGGGCTTTGTACATTCTTCATATATGAAAGGCAGACATCTCGCTACTGATACCAAGAGTAAAGTAAGAAGGCGTGCTGACTACAGCAGTCATGAACTGATGTCCATTTGGAAACTGTTGTAATGCTAGGCGATGTTAATTAAAATGTGCAAATGTTTGTAAAGCTTATGGGACAAATAAGGGGTCATCAGTCCTTAAACTTACAAACTACTTATGAACTACCTTATACTAAAGACAGCACAAACATCCATGCCCGAGGGGGGATTCGAACCCCCGACGGGGAACGGCCTCGCGCATCTGAACGTAGCGCCTCAATGCGCTCGGTCTCTTGGCCGCGGCGATGTTAATTACAATGTACCGCTAGTTTTATAGTTAAGGGGGAGTTGACTGTCACAGGTGGGACAGTTGCAGTAGCCTACATTTGAGGGGCCCAGAGTATGTTGTGTCAGGAAATGGGAATTAAGGAATAGTAATGTCAACTGATGCTGTGAAACCAACAGTTGTGTTGGTGTTATACAAATAACATTAAATATTAGGCCACTTTATTACAATTTCAAGTACAGAAAATGAAATCTTTGCCATGTAGACAAATTACATAGCATGTCATTAATAGTCAAACTCCTCATCAATGTTTACCTGTTCCACTGTATCGTCACTACCGTCAGTTATCAATGACTGATAAAAACTCGAATATATTGGAGGCACAAATTGCAATAAGCTTTGAAGGGCCTTGAACTTTTCTGCCTTAATGTTACATCCATTTGGATACTTAGGAACCGGCCGCGGTATCCGAGGAGACTGAGGCGCTACAGTCACGGTCTGCACGGCCACTACGGTCGGGGGTTCGAATCCCCCCTCGGGCATGGATATTTGCGCCGTCCTTAATCTTAGCTAGTTTGTAAGTTTAGGGACTGATGACCCCATAGTTAAGTCCCATAAGCTATACAAACATTTGAACATTTTTTGATACTTAGGAACTCTCAGTATGCAAGCTTTGTAAATCGTTCACGATACTTCTCTAAACTAACTTCCACATTGATTGTATGAATATTCATACATTGATTGTATGAATATTCGTACATTGATTGTATGAATATTTTATATATACTGACTGTTCACCACCATTGTATTTCTGATGTCTGCAGCCTTTTTGTCAACACTAACGTTATGTTTGACGATACTGTTCATTATAGACGACAAAGATACGAAGTCGTCTTCCTTCATTTCAACCACAATTAATGGGTTCATTTGCTTGCTCTTTCTTATAAATTCAACCCATTTTAATGGATTGTATACACCATGTGTCTTTCTTTTCAGTTTCTCAATAACTCAAAAATCCCTGAAATTTATCGAACGTGTGACGAGGGAGGAAAATTTGTGCTCAACAACATAAAAACTTATTTTACTAGGAGGTACAACAACAGACCTAGGATAATATAGTTTTTATTTTGTCCAACACACGAATGAGAATAAATGATGAGCCTTTGATGACGTTCTTCCTTCACCACGTCTAAAGCCTTTAAAACACAGCTAGTTACTTCATCGGCCCCTCTAGATGCAACATTCTCGGACCACAAACACTTATCACTACAACGGCGAATACAGAAATTATATGTCCAAACTCGAAATACAGTATATGGTGTTAGCAGTGCTTGTTGTAAGTCCATGCACGAAACGAGTGCACCCCAACCACCCTGTTATGCCTCATTTTTCAGAGCACTATATGCAGCTTCAGCTTTCTCAAGGTGTAGTTTGATGTCTGTGGATTCGGTGTTATTAAGTGCCTTAGCAGAATCACAGTTACGACATGTATCACTTGACGGCAATTTAAAACCAATATTATGTAGGACCTGCTCGGATTCCACGGATTCCAAGGTGATGTGTACCTTGGAAACATTTCGATGTGATTTCTAAACTTATTTTTTTCTCTCGTTATCAATGGCATGAGGTCTGTTAGAATGCTTGCATCTTCTATCCTCTCTAGGTTCATGTACAGTTACATGTGTTGTAGATTCATGACTCTCAGTGTCACATTCTTAGTTGCTACTTACAGTCCTCAAATGTTTAACAGAAATGGCATGAACAGCTAAAAATGCACTTCTACACACTTCAACCTCAGTAACTGGAGTGTCAAGAATAAAATATCTGAAAGACACATCCCTCAGATTTACTGTTTGAATCTTCCTTTTCTTTGGATGCACTTTGTTGCAATTAATAGGCCGCCCTAAACCAAATAAATAAGCGTTTTGCTTATTATAATCTCCCCACCGATAAAGCTCAATAAATATTGCCTCCTCCTGTTCTTCATTCAATGTTGACTATTTGCAGAAAGCAGTTTTGCAAAAATGTTTGGCAAAAATGTTCAAATGTGTGAGATCTTATGCGACCAAACTTCATGGTTATCAGTCGCTAGACTTACATACTAATTACTTGACTGACGCCGGCCGCGGTGGCCGAGGGGTCTGAGGCGCGCCAGTCACGGTCTGCACGGCCACTACGGTCGGGGGTTCGAATCCCCCCTCGGGCATGGATATTTGTGCCGTCCTAGTATTAGGTAGTTCATAAGTAGTTTTTAAGTTTAGGGACTGATGACCCCGTAGTTAAGTCCCATAAGCTATACAAACATTTGAACATTTTTGAACTTGACTAACTTACGCTAAGGACAACACAAACACCCATGCCTGAGGGAGGATTCGAACCTCCGACCGTAGCATATCACTGGCACTAAGAAACGCTTTTTCTAAAAAAAAAAAAAAAAAAAAAAAAAAAAAAAAAAAAAAAAAAAAAAAACAGCAAATATGCTCTCTTTTTCAATGAATGGGCACATGCCACTGTGCTGGAAACAAAATGATTCCACAGGTGGCATGTGCCCCTTTTCCACTGGGCCCCTAATTTTTCAACAGTCAAAATATAACAAAAAGAAAAGTATAAATAGAAACAAATTAAAAATTGATTGGTGATCATATGAACAGTTGTTTTATCTTCTATTTAAATCTGAATATCAGCAGTTTACAATGTGAGCTGATAATAGTCTTTAAAAATTTGTCATTGGTGGGACAGCAAATGGACATAGCATTGAATGTCCACCAACATTTTACAAGAATCTTGTGAATTTTGCATTTTTCGTTGTTTTGAAAACATTGAGTTCCCACTGATAAAACAATTTTCTGCATGATGAAACACCAATAATGTTACATTATTAAAACTTATAAAAACCGCAATGAAAGAGCGTCATGGGTGGGACAAGGAATTGTCACACGTGAGACACATGTGAAGTGCAATTTGCTTTTATAAGTTAAAATTTATTTTAGTTTATCAATTTTAGATGAATAAGTAATTAACATATTTAGATCTTACTTCCTATGTAAACAACTTTGTAGGGAAGTTTTGTTACCAGTAAAAAAAATTCCAATACTGTATTACTTTAAAGTCCTGAGTACCTAATTATTTCACTTAAGAAAATCCACTACTATTAATGAAAGGTACACTGTAGTTTATTAGTTAAATTTTCAAATGTTCAAATGTTTGTTAAGCTTAGGGGACTTAACTATGGGGTCATCATTCCCTAAACTTACAAACTACTTATCAACTACCTTATACTAATGACGACACAAATATCCATGCCCGAGGGGGGATTAGAACCCCCGACCGTAGTGGCCCTGCAGACCGTTACTGAAGCGCCTCAGTCCCCTCGGCCACCGCGGCCGGCTTAAATTTTCAGCTGTATTAAAAACTGATTCAGTTGAATCATGGGACACCACCCATCTTTACTATTTCAGGAGCCAAACAAGGTTACAAAAGATTTTTAGTGTAGTTTTTATTGTTGTCGATAAATGTGGATGGTTTTTGTTCTATTGTGTCTTTTAGTGGTGTTTTATAGGTCAAAATGTGTGTAATAAAGTCAATTGAAGAGTCCGATACCTTTTTTCGTAGTTAGACATGTTGATGGGGTCATGGGTGAAGGTCGACGGGTGGTATCCCATGATTCAGTTATGAGTAATTTTCGCTTCATTATATCTAATATCTGAATACCCCCAAACTTTTTTTTAGAAAAAGAGCATTGATTATTATTATTATTTATTAAGGTTAAAGTGGCGGTGGCACTTTAGTTTCTTTTTCTTGTAGTTTTTTTTTTTTTTTTTTTTTTTTTTTTTTACTATGGAAAAAAGTCACAGTTAATGTTATACTTTCTGTGAATACACACATTTTGTTACAAGCCTCTAATATTTGGAAAATATAACTCAGATAGAGCTCAAACAGGCATAGCTCAAGCGAATAAGAAGTCTTCCACAGGAAAAAATGTGATGTAGGGGTCAGCACAATTAAAAATAAATAAAAGAAAAAAGTCCAACAATTTCGAAGAACAGACCAAAAGTATGATGCCTCCGTGCTAACGCTGCACTCAGCGGGACAACGAAAATATGCCTACAATGTTTTGAGTATCGTTGGCATAGTAACGGTGGCGTATCAGCGTAATATACTGTATGTGGCATTTAGCACCATCGTCTGTGCCACCGTTTTACACAATTCCTGCCCTGCAGTATAACATAGCTATTTCATAGTCACTTTCACGGTCTCTCTCGGCTGTATATTTTTGAGATGAGCTCTATGCTCCGCTGTTTCTGTATCAGATGAATAGTCACTGGAATCATTAGCACGTATTATAATGTCATCAACTCAAATGTTTGTTAAGCTTATGGGACTTAACAACGGGGTCATCAGTCCCTAAACTTACAAACTACTTATGAACTACTTACGAACTAGGACGGCACAAATATCCATGCCCGAGGGGGGATTCGAACCCCCGACCGCAGTGGCCATGCTGACCGTGACTGGAGCGCCTCAGTCACCTCGGCCACCGCGGCCGGCTGTCATCAACTACAATTTCAGGGACACCATCATGCCGTCTATAAACTTGCACCACCTCTTGCAGTTTTTTCAGTACCCTTTCCAGTCATTTGCAGTGACCGAATTAAATGCATCGTCTCTAGGCATCTTCAGATTTGCTGCAGACATGGCACCAGAGATGGTGTGCTCCCTGATGTACCACTTGCAAGATGTTCGTATAGCTTATGGGACTTAACTACGGGGTCATCAGTCCCTAAACTTACAAACTACTTATGAACTAACTAATACTAAGGACGGCACAAATATCCATGCCCGAGGGGGGATTCGAACCCCGACCGTAGTGGCCGTGCAGACCGTGACTGGAGCGCCTCAGTCCCCTCGGCCGGCCTCTGCCTATGCAAGTCCACTATTACGCTCACGTTGCAATCGTCTGGTGGCAGTCTAAGCATGATGTGGCCTACACTCTCTGCTAGTTCGTCCACTGCATACGTCTTGTCAACTGTTTTATTGCACCAGGGTATACAGTTCAGCTTTTTCATGCTGTCATTATAATTAATATATATTTCCTGCAGCCATTCTACCTTTGTCACTCTTTGGTAGTGTATTATGGTGTTTTGTCTACCTGTCTGCAGTGCTACGACACATTGTCCATGACAGTGACAGAATTCAGTGAAAGATTTGGTAGCACCATGTCCGAAAACCGCTTATCGAAATTCTCATAGTTCATTTGCGCATGATAATCACTCAAAGGGAGTAGCTAGCAATGAGCTTGGAGTGGTAACTTGCCAGGAAACAGGAGTTAATTTTTTATACCAGAAAAGACATTTTTTCACATTTAACAGGTCAAATAAATATCTGATTTCGTATGCACATTGGGGTACATACACTATACAAAATAAAAAACACATGCTTGAATGAAAGAAAAATTCCACAAGTGTGGTATCCTTAACAGAATAAATAAAAGAAAACATGGCACATTCACAACTAATATACAAAGAGCCCAAATATATTAAGCAAGTAGAAACCTTATATTAGTGATTAAAAACATTTACAACTGTCTTCAACTAGTAATATAGTCAGTAATGCAATCAATTATTGATCTTTTGTGTTAAAGGTCCGCATATATTTACGATTAACGAGAGAACTGTGGCTTGTTTGATTCCAGTTTCCGAGTTCAATTTTACACTGCACTCGGCACCACTTCAAAAATGTTCAAATGTTTGTAAAGCTTATGGGACTTAACTACGGGGTCATCAGTCCCTAAACTTACAAACTACTTATGAACTACTTACGAACTAGGACGGCACAAATATCCATGCCCGAGGTGGGATTCGAACCCCCGACCGTAGTGGCCGTGCAGACCATGACTGAAGCGCCTCAGTCTCCCGGCCACCGCGGTCGGCGGCACCACTTCCATCCTTACGTTGGGAGTGACTTCGTTAACAAGCACCAAAACTAGAACAGAAAGCTGACAGATAAGTCGCTCTAACCATGTACATACAATAAACACTTGGTTCAGGAAATGTAATTAGAAATTGCTACTGAAGTGAGAACCTTTGAGAATGTCAAATGTCTATCAGTACTCTTCACACAGTAACAACTAACTTGACAGTACATTAACACAATCCCAAATAAGTTATGTACGAGGGATTCTAAGGTTCTGTCTGCAACGTTCGTGCATTATGACACCGCACCAAGGTCAATGCGTGTAACAGATACTACTAATGTATCAATTCAAGTTCACGAATGTAGCCACGGGTAAAGCCGTCTCAAAAGCCGTTTCCTCGGAACACAATTCTTAGGTGCAGTTCACCAGTCACCACACACTACGGTACGCGATGCTCACCCAGAACTTCTTCGCGTTTCTGCTGCTCCACTCTGCACGGAAGCCGACCACAGGGGCAATGTAAACGGCTGGCTACCCCGACGACGAGTTCAGAAGCGAGGCGGAGCAATGCACAATTGCGCCAGGAACCACGCCCAAGTTGTGGCATCCACTAGCATCCCTCTGTTTCACCTGGCGGGAAAGCCATTATTCCACGATGATCCGCCTCGTACTCCCCGTAAAATCGGAAAACAATCCCATAATGTTCGAATACAGCATTAGTAGTGAGCTTCTTGATGCTGTCGCGTCGTTCAAATATCTAGGCGTAACATTGCAGAGCGATATGAAATGGAACGAGCATCTAAGGACAGTTGTGAGTAAGGCGGACAGCCGACTTCGGTTTATTGGGAGAATTTTGGGAAGATGTACTTCACCTGTAAAGGAGACCGCGTATAAAACGCTTGTACGACCACGTCTTGAGTATTGCTCAAGTGTTTGGGACCCGCAGCAGATCAGTTTAAAGGAAGACATAGAGGCGGTTCAGAGGCGAGCAGCTAGATTCGTTACCGGTAGGTTCGACCAATGCGCGAGTGTCACGGAAATGCTCCGGCAACTCAATTGGGGATCGCTGGAAGAAAGACGACGTTCTTTTCGTGAATTTCTGTTGAGTAAATTTAGAAGGCCGGAATTTGAAGCTGAGTGTAGTACGATCTTGCTGCCGCCTTCTTACATTTCGCGTAAAGATCACAAAGACAAGATAAGAGAAATTATGGCTCGTACGGAGGCATATAGGCATTCTTTTTTTCCTCGTTCCATTTGGGAGTGGAATAGGAAAGAAAATGCCTAGTAGTGGTACAGTGTACCCTCCGCCACGCACCTTACGGTGAATTGCGGAGTATGTATGTAGATGTAGATGTAGAACTCGCGGCAACCCGGAGACAAGTTAGGAAGAGCTCCCCAGACCACTCAGGCGCCCTCTCGCGCCCGATAGCTCGAGGCTGCCGCCAAAGAAATTATCAAGTGCTTTCGATGTATCAAAAAAGGCCCATGGCACAATTCTGCCGCCCAAAAGGTGCAACCTAGGGGAGAGGACGCTCCGCACTCACCTTTCCGGGAGGACACAACTTCTCCTGACATGAACTCTATGGTTTTTACCAGTGGCTACATTCTTCACCAGAAGATTTACCGGGGTGGGCATCTTCAGGATCTTACACGGACCAAGGAAACGTGGTAACAGTTTGGCAGCCACCTTGTCTGCGCCCTTGCTGTGGGCCCAGGTGTTTTTAACGGAAACTACATCCCCAACCCTCGGCGAGGCAGCCCGCCTGCCGACATTGTACCTGCGAGCCTCTCGCCGGTGTGCGAATGTGATATTCTTAATTGCCCTGCTCCAAGTTTTCTTGATTGTCTCAGCATCTATTTTCTCTGGCAATAGGTCATTAATCGACCAGAGATTGGAGATGGGGGAATTAGTAGGGTAACCCAGCATTAATTTCATAGGAGTAGACTTATGGGCTTCATGCACCCTGGAATTAATTGCGAAATTAAGCCAGTTGATCGACCTATCCCAGTTGCTCTGAGAATGGCTGTGGTAAATTATGAGACCAGCTTTAAGGTTGCGATTGATGCGCTCGGCAAGTGATGGCTGGGGATAGTAAGGAATAGTAGTTATGTGGGATATGGCGTTTGCGAAACATAATTTTCTGAATTCCCTAGATGTGAAAGTCGGTGCATTATCACTGACCAATGCTTTTCGCTGGCCAAAGTAAGAAAATATTTTGCTAAGATGCTAAAACGTCAAAGTAGCAATCATTTCCCTACTTGGAACCAGCCAAATGAAGCGGGTGAATGCGTCCACTACAACCAAAACGTATTTATTGCCGTTCTTTGTTAGTGGAAGAGGCCCTAAGTAGTCGACAAACAACTCATCCATGGGTCTCTCTTCTCGAGTCGAGTGCAGCAAACCTTGACGAGCATTGGTATTAGGCTTCGCTGAACGACTCTCCGGGCACTGCTGGACCAATTTCCTAACATCAGAATTCAGAGACGGCCACGTCAGGTGTTCATTAATTTTCATAGTGGTCTTGAAGGTCCCCAAATGCCCCCCCCCCCCACATATGGAATTGTGAAAGAGCTGAACACAGCTGGGACCAGATCTTTAGGAAGGCATATCTTTAATTTCCCATCATAGCGGGTACTATAACAGAGGATACCTTTGTTAAGCTGATACCCAGGTACCTTCTTCCCATCAAGGAGCTGTGTTTTCACTTCCTTGAGCACTGGATCCTGCTCCTGTTGCTCCCTCAAATTACTGAACATCGTAGGAATCTCTCTCAGTACAGCCGCACTGTACTGATCATCCTCATCTGACTGCACTACCTCAGGAGGCTCTCAAGGCTCAGCGAACATCTGGCTCAATGCGTCTGCCAACCTATTGTCTGAACCTCTTATATGTTTGATCACACCCAGTGAGCTATTCTACCCGTTTTCCGAGGTCTAGCCAACACTCAAGACATCTACATCTACATGCATACTCCGCAATTCACCGTAAGGTGCGCGGCGGAGGGTACACTGTACCACTACTAGGCATTTCCTTTCCTATTCCAACCAAATAGAACGAGGAAAAAAAGAATGCTTATATGCCTCCATACGAGCCCTAATTTCTCTTATCTTGTCTTTGTGATCACCACGCGAAATGTAAGTAGGCGGCAGTAAGATCGAACTACACTCAGCTTCAAATTCCGGCCCTCTAAATTTCCTCAACAGAAAATCACAAAAGGACGTCGTCTTTCCTCCAACGATCCCCAATTGAGTTGCCGGAGCATTTCCGTGACACTCGCGCATTGGTCGAACCTACCAGTAACAAACCTAGCTGCTTCTATGTCTTCCTTTAAACTGATCTGCTGCAGGTCCCAAACACTTGAGCAATACTCAAGACGTGGTCGTACAAGCGTTTTATACGCGGTCTCCTTTACAGGTGACGT
This sequence comes from Locusta migratoria, assembly GCA_026315105.1. Classification (NCBI taxonomy): domain Eukaryota; kingdom Metazoa; phylum Arthropoda; class Insecta; order Orthoptera; family Acrididae; genus Locusta; species Locusta migratoria. Next base: position 726,747,016 of record CM048755.1, on the reverse strand, counting down.
ACATCTTCCCAAAATTCTCCCAATAAACCGAAGTCGGCTGTCCGCCTTACTCACAGATTCAAATGTTCAAATGTTTGTTAAGCTTTTGGGACTTAACTACAGGGTCAGCAGTCCCTAAACTTACAAACTACTTATGAACTACCTACAACTAAGGACGGCACAAATATCCATGCCCGAGGGGGGATTCGAACCCCAGACCGTAGTGGCCGTGCAGACCGTGACTGAAGCGCCTCAGTCCCCTCGGCCACCGCGGCCGGCTTACTCACAGAGCCTGATTGTCCGTTTACAGCACAAAATGACGATGTTCCAAGTAAAACTTGAATTTTTCGAGACCAAATAGGACTGCTAAGGCCTCCAATTCATATGCCGAATATTTAACCTCGGTTGCAGACAGAGCCCTGGAGGCATAGGCAACCGGTCTACGATCCCCATCCTGTTGCTGTAGCAAGAGAGCACCCACACCTGTATTGTAAGCATCCGTCTCTAGGATAAACGGACGTTTAAAATCAGGAATGGCTAACATAGGGGCCTCACTGAGTGCTCGTTTCAAAGCCTCGAAGGCAGACTGTTGACTGTCAGACCACCTCAATGGTTCTCCCTTACGACAGAGTTGGTTCAGAGGAGCAGCAAGTTGTGCAAAATTTGGAACAAATTTCCTAAAAAAATTTGCCACTCCGATGAACCCTTTCTTATCCCGAGGTGGTTGGAAATTTCGAATAGCTGCAATTCGGTCCTATTCGATTTTGACCCCATTGGCAGACACCAAGTGACACAGGAAAGATATTTCAGAACGGGCTAAATTAACCTTGGTTGGTTTGACTGTTAATCCCCCATCCCTGAAACGTGTTAACACTAACTCAAGATGTTGCAGGTGTTCATCAAAGGTGCTTCTGTATACAACCATGTCGTCCAGATAATTATAGACACAGCGAAATTGCAGCTCCCCCAAGACGTTATCCAGCAAACGTGACAAAATTGCTGCCCCCGTTGGTAATCCAAAAGGAACCCTATTGAACTCATACAAGTTCCAGTCCGTGCACAATGCTGTGACTGCCTACGATTCCTCAGCAAGGGATTTGGTGGTATGCCTGATTCAAGTCTAATTCTGTGAAATATCGCGCTCCTGCAAACCAAGTAAAGTAGGAGTGAAGGTCAGGCAAGGGTACCGACTCTAAAATCACTTTCTCATTCAAAATCCTGTATTCTACGACAGGTCTATACCCTTCGACATTGGCCTTAAGAACCACGAACATGGGAGAGGTGTTACGGGAGGTTGATGGTCTAATTACCCCATCCCTGAGCAACTTTTCAACAATCCTCCTCAGCTCCCACATCTTGGGAGGTGACGACCGGTAAGTCGGCTGTCGCACTGGGGTCCGGTCAGTGAGTTGTATTCGATACTCTATTCTGTCTGTTACCCCCAACCTCTCAGTCAAAACATCCGGAAATTTATTCAACAATTCTAGTAGCCGGCGTGCTTGATCCTCCTCCAAATGGCTAACATTGAAAGGGAGCTGCCCCGAGTTTACATTGCTGACTACGAAATGTTGGTCATGGTTACATAGAGGAAAACTCTCACCCTGGCAAAACTTAAAGAAAATCTTGTTCCCTGAATAGTCTAAAACACAACCGGTTTTGCGAATGAAATCACAACCCAGTAGTAAATCAACAGACAGCTGTTCAGCAACAAGTAATATAACCGGCCATGAGAATCGCTGCATTCCAACATTAACTTGCACCTCAGCCCATAATGGCAACGATTGGTCAAACTCTGAAGTTTACAAATATGCTTATTCTTAAGATACCAAGTGTAATTAAGCAGAGAAACAACGCTGCCAGAATCCAGCAATCCACAGACTGGTTCGTGATTAATAGAGGTCGACATAAACGAGATGGAGGACCTACTAACCCAACTTAATTTGTTCCACCGTGCTGGTGGCCAGCCTCTTCTCATCCTCCTGCCCCGCCTGCTAGTATGTTATTTGCCATTACCGCTTTCCTGCCCCTCTGGGCATTGCCGTGCGAAATGTACCAGTTTGTGATACTTAAAACAATTCCCCACAACCTTCACACGACCTCCACCCTCGCGAGGAAACCGAGAGGAAGTACCACCTTGCAAATTATTTCGGTGAGCGACGTCTCTTTTCTGATCAGCGAAACTAATACTTTCTATGCCTCGCCCCACCTGATCTAGGTCACTGAAGGTGCTAGGTCTAACCGCAAAAACCGCTCTTGAACGGTCTTCAGGAGGCATTCCCTCAATTATATTGGCAACTACCTGAGACTCGCTGAAATCTATGCACAGATCTAATTGAGTGCGCCTAATGTTGTCAACGTAATCCACAAAACTTTCCCGTTGACCTTGAACTCTGAAATAATGCTCGTTAATGAACTCATTCCTCAATCTCTCTGACAATCTTCGATTAACAATGCGGTCGCGCAACCTATCCAAGGTCTCCACTTCTCTTATAGCCTGGTCAATCATACTAGCCAGCCTCCCACGGGTCAGTGGATAAATGAACTGAAAAGCTACAAGATCAGGAATCCAAAGAGCAGCAGCCTGTTGTTGCAATTTCACCGACAAGTACAAAAACTCTACAAGTTTGTCACGCGATTCCATTGACAAATTCGTGACCTCTTGCATAATTGTGACTATGGGGTTAGGAAAATGACTAAAATGTCTCCACATCTCCATACTGTCACTACTCTGTGAAGTATGCCCGGCCCCCCGAGTACTTGTCAGGCCTTCCTCATCCGAACTTTCTCCCCACTGCAAAAGATTAACTCTGCACTGAAGCTCCCTAATTTTTTGCTGTAGCACCCCTATTTCCTAACTCTGCTTAGGCTCTACACAAATGCTACGCAAATCCTGAGGAGACAAGTTAGAAAGAGCTCCCCAGACCACTCACGCACCCTCTCACACCCGATAGCTCGAGGCTAGTGCCAAAGAAATTAAGTACTTTCGGTGTATCGAAAAGGTGCATGGCGATTTTACCCAGAAGTAGTGTAGCAATGACAGTTCGGGAGCAGGGTACCATTACGCTGCCTGGGCACACTTCCTGACCGGTCCAGTTATTCTGGCTGCCACGTCCGACGATCGCGAACTTAATGCACGTCCGCCTTCACAACTGCACACTTGTACGAGTGTTGCCCCCACAAACCCTGATTAATTTTATTAAATTTGCAAATCAATTTCATTTTTAATAACTTAACCGCCAGCACCGCAGCCGCCGACAGGTCTGCCTCCAATTAATTTGTACATCAAATTGTACTTTGTATATATTTATTAAGTATCTATGTACAGTTTGTATTGTTCAAATGTTTGTTTGTAAATCTATTGGACTCAGCTGCATGGTCATCAGTCCATAGCTTACAAACTACTTAAACTAAGGTAAACTAATGTAATATTTCAACCAGAGATGCTTTTGTTCAAAGCCTTAAGAGGGACACACTGGTTTGTGGCAATCGTTACCATTACATCCCGTTTATTATCTAATGTGTGCTATTATTGAATACGTCTGTTGGCTGTTGCGAGCATCATCTAAATGAAGAGTGTGGAGAGGGAATGCATAAAATAATAAAATGTTGTGATATTTTGTTTAAACATTTAGCATATGTGTATAGGTAGGACTGTAAGAATTGTTTCACTTAGCTTACTGAGAGAACTATTTTATGTGTTCTTCTATAGATCGTTCGTACTGTTTCCGTGGTGCCTATTGAGAGAAATTGTTTAAGTTACTTGTGTACACGTCTAGACATTGAAAGAGTGTTTTTTAAGACGGACACACACAAGTTTGTGGCATTCATTACCATTACACCCCATTTATTATCTAACACATGCTACTTTTCTTTTTAAGCACATTTGTCAACTGTTGCATGCATCGTCTATGCAAACAGAACCATTTATTTTGCCCAGGCACCTTAGGGGGTGAATGATTTCTGAAAGACGAAACAGTTTTTCGGATAGTCCTAAATATTTGACTTTGGTTAGAATAGTTTTTAAAAATTGTTGATAAATGTATGTAAGTTATACAACACTTACAGTACACAAACCTGTAGCATTACACCGAATTTATTTATACTGTCTCTATATTTATCTGCAAAATTGTGTTTCATACGAATTGTACTTATGGTTCAGTATATTACGTTACTTAAACTATGTAATGATTCTGCAAAATAGTAATGTTCTAATTGTTAATGCAAAAACATAGGAAGTTGCACTTATTTTGCTGGCTGCAGTGGCCTCCTGTGCACCAGTCACAATCTGCACTCCGCTATGTTCGGGGGTTCGAATCCCCCCTCAGGCATGGATGTTTGTGTTGTCTTTAGTATAAGGTAGTTCATAAGTAGTTTGTAAGTTTAGGGACTGATGACCCCCACAGTTACGTCCCTTAACCTTAACAAACAGTTGCATAGTTGCACTTATTTTGATATGCAAATTAGGAATAAAAAATAAATGAGATCAGTGGTGGATAGCCTGGTGGCTAGTGGGTTCAGTAGTGATTAGTTGTGGAGGTGGTCAGTTTGTTTACGAAACTGTCATGTTAACTGCCGGGTACATGTTTGATGTTATCAGTTATTATTCCAGGTAATTGTGTTGTTCTGAAGTACGGTTATAAATAAAATAATTAGCTCATTTTTTCCAATGTTGGTGTAGGACAGAGTAATACAACCTATACATCCATAATTAATAACCTTTGTAAAAAAGTTTTGGGTAGGGGGTGGCGGGTTCAAGTCCCGAACTGGGTCTCACAGGAGCGGTACTATTTAGGACTTAGGACTGTTAGTGGGGTGGTCATGTTGTTTACAAGAACATTACTTGTTATTTGCCCTTCATGCTTAAGGGCATTGTTGTCTTACTAAGTGCAATTACGTATTCAATGACAATCATCCTTAAGTAACACTATTGTTTGTCCTGTCCTTCCAGGAAGGACAAGTGGTGGCATCCTTTGATTAGTGTATGGGCAAGTAGCCTTTGGGCTAACGGCACTCACACGGAGACTGCGGTGGTGGCAGCGGGGTCAGTAAAGTTGTTCAAACTTAAATTGATATGCACATGTAATAAAATTAATTGGGAGCAGTGGGGGAGGCACACAAGTAAGTAGTTGTAGGGGCAGAGGTGGGGGCGGACATCGGTCAAGTACACAGCGATTGGAGGTGGTGAATGGCATGTCGGGACCAGTCGGGGAAGTGTACCCAGGTAGTGCAATGGTATCCTGCGCCCGAACTGCCATTACTACACTACTCCCAGAACTTTAGCTCCGCTTCCATCACAGATCCATTTTGAGCCAACACTTGCCACCATCATTCTTCTGGATGCCCTTCCCCACGCCATAACACCTAGTCCATCTTGCGGTTTCTGTCATCTGCCAACATTTGACAAATGTCAAAGTGCTATCAATCCACAATTCATCAAGATAAAAAATATACTGTTGGGCTTTCCTAAGGCTTCTCATGTGCACAAGGAAATGTGACCACCATAGAACAATATCACAACGTTCTAACGAGAGATTTCTTTTATTGAGTACGAATTTTCATATGAATCCCATCGAGTTTACTAAATATTTTAATGAGGTAGCGCTCCATCTCCCATTAATCTTCTCATGCAACACTGGATGGAGTTTTGTCACGCTAGAAACTACTTTTGGTTGTGAGTAGAATCCCGGGATGGTATTCTTTATTACCAATTTACTCAAGTCGTTCACTTCTTCTTCCTAAGAGAGGAAAATTAAAGTACGTGTAACATTCGCCTGTGGGTTCGGGGGTTAGAGTAGGCCTGAGGTATTCCTGTCTGCTGTAAGAGGCAACTATAAGCAGTTTATCAACGTTTCGGCCATACAGATACATTGCCTATGTGGTTTTCACCTCCCTGTTTCCATTTTTTAAGCAAATGCGACCCATTTGGTAAAGGACACCCTACATAGTGCATCATATATTTACTGTGACACCTTAGGCACACATTATGAAATTGACTTGTCACAGCACTCTATAAGCAGCCATTGGGCTTGGACACCTCATGTATTGCACTAGTTAAGTCCGTTGTGCATTGTCACCTCATGCACCCACTATCATAAATGCACCTGTTATCCATCATGGTCGGCAGTCCATTTGTGGGGAAAGGATCATCATTTACCCTCTTGGTCGTAGCCCCCTGACAACACCTGGATCACACTGCTGATGCTTGAGCTGCAAACTCATCACACATGCCAAGGAGTAGATGCCCGACTACCTGGGGCATCAGAATTTCCGACAATGGTCATCCTGCCAGCTGGCCCTTTCTGTGGCTGAGTGTCGCCAATGAGAAGATCTCATGATCGTAGTGGATGGCACTGGGGCAGATGACTCACAATAAAGCAGTTAAAATTTAGTGATGCTGGTGCTGCTCAGCTAACAGCGTCTCTGAGTGTGGCAGAATCGAGTTGAATGCGATGACATACAACCCTACATCATTCCCTTTCCTAGTAACACTACGGGAGGAGCGCAGGGCCCTCAACCGATGTGAGCCATACTCACCCCAATACCTTATCTTTACATAGTGTGGTGGGAAATCTTTCTTGCAAACTATGCTGGCTGGTTGGTTGGTTTGGAGTTCAAGGGTAATGTTTCACATCCCATAAGTCATTGAACATGGTCCAGGGTATAATTTTTCGTCGAGATCTCCTTTTACAGTCCGATGAAAAGTTGTGTGTCAACGTACAGTGTCAATGTGTCCACTTCACCCAGTGCATCTCTAGGGGACTGAATGATCATAATGTTGCCACCGGTGCTTTCATTTTGGCATTTGAGGGTTATTCATCGCCCAAAATGATCAAGGTTATGACTTACCATCGTGACATAAAGCTATATGATCCTTCCTCTATGCAGCCTGTAAGTGCTGGAAATTTGTACAAATGTCCTCCCAGTGTACTTCCAGGTTCACATGCTGGGAATTGATTCAAACATCACATTGGGACACTCTGTGTACCCCCTCCTGTCTTTGTGAATTATGGACAGCACCATCCACCTTGCTCGCTGGGCTGTACTAATATGCACAAAGAAAGGAAAATTATGGAGATCAAGGCTGTAGACAAAATGATGTACACTGAGGTAAGTAAGAAATATAAACAGCATCACCCTGTGAGTATGGGAGCATCATTTGCTGCTGCCACATCGTCACCCATTTCCTTGGGGATGATGGCATCAGAAGTATCACCTCCCTCTGTGGGCCCTATGGGCCATCAAACTCAAAATGTCCCTTTCATGGGTAGGGAGACCCGACTTCCATTGCCCCCCCACCCACACCTGTGGTAGCCACCCCCCCCCCCCCCGTCACTGGAGACTAGTCACCATTCCTCAGTCGCAGAGACAACAGCCTTCTTCAGCCCCTCTCACTAGGCAGGGGTCCCTCAGGACATTACCTTCCGAGATTTCCGACAGTGGAAAAAGGATCCTAACCAGTGGTTTAAGGATTCACAAGTTGCTGGTCAAATGGCTTCCCAATCTTCATTGGTTCCTTAAGTCATTTCACAAAACCCCTTCAAGCAGCCTCAAGCAAATGAATATCAATCTAGGAAAAGAAAAGGAATAAGAAATAAAAGAAAATAAGTGCTTCCAGTGTGCATCTCAATCACCGCCTTCTATGACTTCCAACTCTATTAATGAGGTGGAGATACTAGCATGCCCTGAGGACCAACACCAAAACCTCAGAGTCTATGGATGTTCATGGCACTGTCGCTCAACCAGTGGTAAGAGGTAGACCACTTTATGCTTAGTCCACTCATGGCATCTTAGAATTCCAGTAGTATCATCCTCCAGTGGAATTGCAGTGATATTTTTCCACCACCTGGCTGAGTTGTGACAGTAGCTGTGCCCCTTCCCTGCATTCTGTTTATCCCTACAGGAAATCTGGTTTCCTCTCCAGTTATTGAAACTGCTATAAAAACCGTTCAGTATATGACAGGGTATCCAGTGGTGTCCACCTTCATGTCCCGCCACTCCCCTGTAGCCCCATGCATCCCCACATGACTCTCGAAATACTGGCTGTCAAATTTCAGGTAATGCAGGAATGTAGGGTGGAACCCAGACCATGGGCCATGGTAGGGACGTTGAGATTAATATGATAATTCTGTGTGGCAGTTTTGGCCGTTAGACTCCAGTTGGGATCATGTTCAGCCTGCCTGGTGCAAGTCTTTAGGTGACGCCAATAGGGCAAGTTGTGTGTCGATGATGATGAATGATGATAAGGACAACACAACACCCAGTACCCGAGTGGAGAAAATCCCCGACCTGACTGGGCAATGAACCTGGGCCTCCTGTATGGCAGTCCACTGGACTACAGAGGGAAATGAGGCTCTTATGGCACAGTAGAGTTGCATTTTCAACACTGGTGCTGCCATGCATTTTAGCATAGGTCATTGAACATACTCAGCCATTTACCTGTCTCTTTGTAGCACTAACGTTCTTCTGCATCTTAGAGAGTCTACAACGACCTTTGTGATAGTGGCCACTTTCCTACCTCTCTGTCACTGCTGCAGTTTTAACCTGCGGACCACCTGCCTCGATGATCTCTCCATAGGGCTGATTGACCGTCTTACACTTCGGCTTGTGTGGTGACTTCTCCACTTCCAGTTGACGCTGGTTCAGCAGGTCACTGTGTCTATTGTTTCTGCCGCTGAGGCAACTGTCCCAAATTGCCCTGGCTCGCTCTGGCTGAAGGTGTCTTGTCTTGGTAGACACAAGAGATCGCTGAGGCCATCTGGGAACGTTGGCGCCACCCTTCTAGAGATCATCTGGTTGCTTTCTAAAGGCTCTGGGTCCAAGCTCAGCGACTGATCCAGTAGAGAAAGCAGGACTGTTGGGAGAGGTATTGTCCCAACCGCTATCGCCGAGAATATTGCTGTCTCAGCTGTAGGTGGGTATTCATCAGGACCACTCTGCTATTGACAATCTTGTATCACTGGAGTCTGCTTTCACTCAGTGTGAACATCTCGTTGCAGTCTTTTTCGATCTCCAGAAGGCATATGATACCACCTAGGACATTTGTATGCTTGAAACACTGTAATAATGGGACCTATTGGTCTTCTACCAATCTTTCTCCAGAATTTCCCCTCACTCCACTCCTTTAGGGTTCGTACCTCTCTTCGTTCGCCCCATGTGCATAATCTCAAACAAAAGTGCAGGTGGAATCTGAATATATATTGCTGCCACAGCTACACTAATACACTGCACATATAGCCCTTCTGCAATTCTATACGTCTCTAATACAATCCCGCCTCAGCTACAGGAGCTTGATATACAATTTGGCAGCAGTTTTAGCATTGTTGGTCCTCGACCCACTTCTCCATACTAGTGTCCATCTAGTCCTGCGGGATTTCCGCACATTACCCGTGTTCATGCCTCGCTCCACCACCCGAATTGCAGGCTTATTTTTCCAGCTGCTGCACTCCCTTCCCTCACCACGATGTCCTAGGTAGGATCTCCCAAATATGGTCCATGTCTGTTCCATTCTTTCATTGTTGGAGTCCCTTCGCATCCCTCCCACTTCCCTGTACCCTTGCCATACCGCGCCTTGGTCCATTCCTCGCTTGTAGCTTTATTTGGATTTGTCCCGTGACATAAAAGCCTCAGTTTCACAAATCAATCTCCATTGCCAGTTCCTGGCACTTCTCGATTCTTTCCATGGCAAAGTAGTTGTCTATACTGACGGTTTCCTGGTAGAAGGCTATGCTGGGTATGTTTATGTCTATGGTGAACATGTTGAACTGAGTTTCTTATTTCGTGGGAGTTGTGTTTTTATTGTGGAGCTGGTCGCTATTTTTCGTGCTCTTGAACATCTCTGAGCCTGCCCTGAAAAGTCATTTGTTAGCATTAGCGACTCCCTGAGTGGCCTGCATCCTCTCGATCAATGTTTTCCACAACATCTTTGTTGTCTATTCATGATTATTTTCTACCTTAGCAAGTCTGATCAGTCAGTGGCCTTCGTTCGGACCCCAAGCCACATTGGCACGTCAGGGAACGGATACATCCATCGGCTATCCAAACAGGCCACTACCTTATGGCTGTTAGAGATTGGTATCCCGGAAAGGTATCTCCAATTGGAGTTGAACTGCTGAGGTCCTTGAGGTTCGGATTTCTGAATGGTCTGAAGCAAACACGCTCCATCCTGAATGGATGTCCTTACTGAGGACCTCTCATAGAGACTCAGTTGTTCTCTGTTGCCTACATATTGGCCATATATAGCTATTGTATGGCCACCTTCTTCTGGAGGACCCACCAAAACGTCGCTGTGGCGCTCTCTTGACAGTAGTCCACATCCTAATGGACTGTCCCCTTTTTAGCCCCCTTGTAGCAGTCCTTAAATCTACTTCCTGTGGTTCCTTTAATTCTTGTTGATGATGCCTCTGTGGTTGACTATTTTGCGTTTTATCCACCACCCAGGTGTTTTTTATCATTTAATTTAGTGGTGGGTACCTTATCTTGATCTCTCAGGTTCTCACCCCTCCAATAATTTTTATCTGTCCCTCATTTTTGTGTTGTATCTCCTGCTTTTGGCTGGAGGATTTTAGTCTGTGCTGAGTGTCTAGCTCATCTCTTATTTGCTTTGTATTCAGCCAGCCACAGTATCCTGCTGTGATCTTTTACTTAAGTTAACCACTTGCTATATTCCCTCTGTGTTTTCTTTCTTCTGTCACTATAGCATTCATTGCCGTTCTGTGACATTGTCGGTTTCCCCTCTGGGTGCTGAGCGTTAGGTTCTACTGTGTCAATTGTTTTGCTGTTACGTCTCAGTTTGGAACAGAGGACTGATGACCCTGCTGTTTAGCTCCCTTACAATTCCCAAGACGCCAACAACAATACGTGTAACATATCAGCAATCTATTTGGAAGCATTACCGAATATTAGCTGCTACCAAGTTGTACAGTCCAGTTTACAACTAAAACTGACCTGGTGTACCAAACGATTCGCCTGGATGAGAGCTTGCAAACTTCTTAATTCTATCAACGGTTCGTACGCTTTTGCCGGTGTATGTGGCAGTTCTACTACGGCCTGAGCGGTAGGATGTAGGAGCTTTTCGCGCTACTCCTCCAACTCGCAGTACTCCAGCACATTATGCATCATTTTACGCGCATAGGGTGACCAGATGTCCATATTAATCCGAACATGTCTCCTTTTCTAGCTCTTTCTCCGGAGTCTGGGCTAAGTTTTACATCGTCCTCTTTTTTCGCGAAGTTGAGCGTAATAAAATTGTATTTTGGCCCCATAGTTTTGCTCTTTCCTTAAATACCGGTACTTATCTATAATCACTGTCATTGTGATATGTAGGCACGAAGGCAGTGCTACTGGTGGCATCACGATCATCTATTTTATCATGGATCGATCTATAAGTGAATGCAAATATCGATTATTTAAAATTTCCGCTCCGCATCATCACTTCCGGATTCAAATTATCGTTGCTTGACAGTTGACATTCTAGGTTTCATGTCGTGCGCGCGTGACTTGTGAGTGTAAATTATTGTTAATTATAATAGAGGGCGTTTTATAAAATATCCGGCAATGCCTACATGCAAGTGAACATTCTCAGGTGTCCTTGCTTGCTAATGTCCTGCTTTCAAAACAGGGAGAAATATTTCGAAGCAGAATTTTCAATAAGAAGAGCTGCAACGTACGTCTCAATGGCCAAAACAGGTAATACAAAGCTCGACAGATGCTTTTACTGTCGTGATTTTCTTTTATGGTTTCTTAGTTACTGCATTTATTTGTATTCGTAAGTTTAAAGTGAAGTTTCCATATCGGTGGCTGCGAGATAATGATGGCCTTTTCGCATTGTGAACAGTCCAGTGTTGTGGACACCATTTTTTTTACGATTAATATTTCAAAACTGCTATCAAATCGTGAATTAAAAAAGTATATCGAGAATCAGTCATTACTTGAGTAATACAAAGCTCGACAGATGGTTCTACTGTCGTGATTTTCTTTTATGGTTTCTTAGTTACTGCATTTATTTGTATTCGAAAGGTTAAAGTGAAGTTTCCATATCGATGACTGCGCGATAATGGCAGCCTTTTCGCATTGGAAACAGTCCAGTGTTGTGGACACCATTTTTTTACGATTAATATTTCAAAACTGCTATCAAATCGTGAATTAAAAAAGTATATCGAGAATCAGTCATTACATAAGTAACAGTTTTTCGATATGTAAATCATCTTTAAGAAGCCATGTCTTCGAAACGAAACGCTTTCTTCAAATTACGTTGTACTGTAGCTCGTCAGAAACATGAAGCAATTTTCTGCTAATGTGTCACAATTTTCTATTACGATGTTTCGCCAGTTAGTAAATTAAATTTCCTCGTAAAGCGAACGTTTCGTTAATTTCCTCGTAAAGCGAACGTTTCGTTGCCAACATTACAACACGAAGACACAGCCGTAAGTAAAATTTAACCCGAACTGGTTACAAAGTGGATAAACGTAAAGTAGCATTCTTCTTGGCTTTCTGAACGCGCCGCTTTTCCTGTTTTGTCTAATAATAATTATTATTATTATTATTATTATTAACTTATTTACTAAATTTGAACTTGATGTTTTGCGCGTCCCCTTTTTTCTTACTTTGACCTCCTTTCTTTTTCCTTTGTCGATATTATGAAACCCCGGCTGGCAGCAGCATGTTACGTTGCTCTACAGGTGAAATGGAATGGACTTGAAAATAAATTTACAGTATTAAAAATTGGCGCGCTGAATAATCTTACTCATATATTTAAAAGCGAAAGGTCACACGAAATCTTGGCAACTACTGCACCTATGAAGCTGAAATTTTGCAGGTATGAAGTTTATAGGTAGAAGGCGTCAACTAAGTATTTGCGATAGGGCCGAATTAAGGTGTATGGCGGAAGATGCTTTTCCTACAGACTGACTAAATCTACATTTTCATCTCGATCTTTATGAAATTTTGCACGCTTGACCTTAAAAAGATGAGGAAGGTCACCGTCTACCTAACATTTCATACGGTGCATGGGGGAGGGGTACATTGCATAATCCTAAGTACCACTTCACCCAGGCGACGGTGGGTTTTCTAGTTGTCGTTATATAAAGTGAGTCACTAACTATTGCCACCAAGAATAACTCCGAAAGTATGATAGGAGTTTAAACGTTTCTGGGAGAACAGTTGCATGGGACAACGGGGGTCAGAATATGACGTTGGTATTTTGTTGCGGGGTCGCTTCAGAGATATACAGGTCAATTTTGGCTTCTTAAATTGGATGCTATAGTTTGAAACTTTTTTTGTAAGCGGCTATCGAGACGAAACCGATGATGTGTAACAGTAAGGTCTTTGAAAGTAAACGATAGTCAAATAAGTGGCATGAACGTCCGGTGTACATCCTACCATTGAATATTTCCTTCGATGAAATATGGGCCTATAATTCTGTCTTCCAGAATCCAAAAATGTTCAAATGTTTGTACAGCTTATGGGACTTAACTACGGGGTCATCAGTCCCTAAACTTATCAACTAGCTTATCCTAAGGACGGCACAAATATCCATGCCCGAGGGGGGATTCGAACCCCCGACCGTAGTGGCCGTGCAGACCGTGACTGGAGCGCCTCAGTCCCCTCGGCCACCGCGGCCGGCTTCCAGAATCCCACACCATACATTCACCGACCACGGTCTTCGCTATGCAACTTGCCGCATCCAACATGGGTTTTGAGTTATAATGCGTGTTACGCAGATTAAACATTTCCATGGTTCGTGAATGTAGCGTCGTCAGTAAATAAAATCGAATTAATAAATACGGCATCCCTCTGAATCTGAGCCCCTTCGGTACAATTCTTTACGACGCATACAATCCGTATCTGTTAATTCTTTTTGGAGACTGATATGATATCTGGCGATGCAGAACACGAACAACACTACCCTGGTTCATGCCAGATTCCCTTGCGATTTGATGCCAACTAACACAAGGATCTCGAACCACAGTGGCAAGAGCACCAATTTCCGCTTCTTCTTTAGCAACTTTCATTTGCCGGATATGTTTGCGATATGTTAAACATCCAGTTTGTTTTAATTTATCATACACACTTAAATATGTATGACGTTTAGGGTGAGTGCGTTGATATCTTTCAGCGTATATTTCTCCGGCTCTCACTGAATTTCGTAGGCATTCTCCTTAAATGAGAAGCATATCCACTTGTTCTTCGAAGGAATACGTCATTCACATTCGCTTTCTTCGACGATACTAGTCTTACTGTTCCTTTTAGTGTCGTATTGCGCAACCGACGAATGGTGTTTACGTGTCAACGGCACGTTAAATGGGTACGCCGTATTCGGTGAATATTTACTATTTGCGCACTATATGAGAAAGAATTGTCAGAGCATATGCTTTGATAAGTACCGAAGTGATATGGAATCCCACTCACTCCATGTTAAGAAGCTTGCAGCGCTGCATTGATACTAACGGTCATGACTTCGAACACCTTCTGTAACAGGACGTTCATGTTACCTGTTACACTTTCAAAGACTTTTCTGTTATACATCATTGGATTTGTTTCGATGGCCGCTATCAGAAAATAAGTTTCAAACTGTAGCATCCCATTTAAGAAAACAAAGTTGACCATATCTCTGAAGCGACCCCGCCTAGCAACAAAAAACAACCGTCATATTCTGGTCCCCGTTGTCCCATAAACCTTTCAATTCCTAGCATACTTTCAGAGTTACTCTTGGTGGTAACAGTTAGTGGCTCACCATGTATATGTATGATATAAGAGATTACAAATTACCAGCTGTCGCGTTTTCTCCTGCATGTGGTTGCGATATCCCCTGTTAACAGTAAGTGCATTTTTCAATGTGTCCGTGTGTTCCTGTTGCATACAAATCTAGTTTTGTTCCGATCTTGATAAAATTTTGCACACTTTACCTTCAAAAAGAGAGGGGGGTCACTGTCTACATAAAAAATTTGTTCGGTGCACGGCGGAGAGTACTTTACTCATGGATTTCGTCAAATCTACCGTTTGTCTCCGATCTTGATGAAATTTTATGCACTTGACTTCAAAACAAGAGGATTCTCAGTTTCTACAATAAATTTCGTGTGGCGCAAGGCGGAAGGTCTTTCACGTAATCCACAGCTTTGCTCCAAACTTGATGAATGTTTCCGCACTTCACCTAAAATCCAAAGGGTTGGTCACTGTTTATATAGCTAGTTCCATACAGTAAATGGAATGACACCATCAATGAATATAGACTTTGGTCAGAAATCTGTAGCAAAGGTAGAATATTCAAAATTTTCAGATGTAACCATTGATGAGGAGTTGCACTGGAAAAAACGCATTGAAGATCTGTTGAAACGTTTGAGTTCGGCAACTTATGCTATGAGGGTAATTGCAAATTTTGGTGATATACGTCTCAGTAAATTAGCTTACTATGCCTATTTTCATGCTCTGCTTTCGTATGGCATCATTTTCTGGGGTAATTCATCATTGAGTAAAAATGTATTCATTGCACAAAATCGTGTGATCAGAATAATTGCCGGAGCCCATCCACGATTATCCTGCAGGCTCTTGACTAGGGATCTTCACAGTAGCTTCTCAGTATATATATTCACTTATTAAATTTGTTATTACCAATCCTACCGAATTCAAAAGCAATAGCAGTGTACATAACTACAACACTAGGAGAAAGAATGATCTTCACTATTCAAGGTTAAATCTAGCTTTGGCACATAAAGGGGTGAATTATGCTGCCACAAAAGTCTTTGGTCACCTACCAAACAGCATCAAAAGCCTGACAGATACCCAACAAGCATTTAAAAATAGAATAAAAGAATTTTTGCATGGCAACTCCTTCTACACTATAGATGAATTTTTAGATATAAATTAGTAAATTTGAAACAAAATGATAATAAAAAATTGTGTCATGTAATATTTAGTACAACGTAATAATTTGTAAAGACACCTTTCATTAACCTGACTCGTTCATCATTACGAAGTATCGTATTCATGATCTATGGAACAAGTACTAATCTAATCCATAAATACTGTACCGTATATGGCAAACGGTACCCAGCAAAAACTGTTTTACGGACCACCATGAAAGATGACACACATGAGTTTTTCTACATTGTATGTGTGGCGGGGGGGGGGGGATGAACCAAGGTGGATGGAGGGGTAGTGGTAGAAATGGGCCGAGAGAGGGGAAGATGAATATTTACTGGGGGAGAGAAGAGGAAGAGATGTAGGGAGAGAGAGGAGGGGAGGTTGGGTTGCAAGAGTATATAACAAATAAATACACGGGCAACACCGGTTTCAACTAATTGGAAGATAAAATAAGAAGAAGAGAGCATGTAGGCACTTTAAAAATCGGCCAAGGTGGCTAAAAGACACGAATGTTGACACAGCCACTGAAACAACACAAAATAACACTAGCGATACTTGTTCTGCCGGTGGCGGCGGACGCAAAATCTTAAAATAAATCTGCGTATACGATGCACCTCACAACACACAAGGCACTCGTAACAATATTGCACTGGGGTGACCCCGCGGCTACTGGGAGGGGGAGGGGAAGGGTAAGAGCGGTAGGAGGGGGAAGGGGAGGGAGGAGGGGAGCGGAAAACCAAGGACTCTGGTGTGGGAAGGGAAACCGAGCGTGGGGAGGGAGCAAACTTTCCATCCTCCCCATTCCTCTCTCCTGCCTGCACGGCAGATGGGAAAACAAACATCTGACGGTTTCAGTTGTGTGAGGACAGTGTGTGTCTTGTAATCTTATGGGCCTGTTTATTGTACCATCGTTAATGTGTACTGTGTAAGTATTGCAATAGAACCACAAACACAGAGCGAGGATAGCAACTATAAGAGAAAAAATTAAACTTTTATTTAGATGCCGCGTCATTTTTTTTGGCCCACTTTAGGTTACGGTAGTAACACTAAAAGTGGGCCTTTGCGATCGTCTTTTGACAGCTCGAAATTTAAATGAAAATAACGGCTTAACTATCCATCTGGCACGAAAATTGAATAACCGAATTTGTAGAGGAGAAAATTCTCTACAACTTTGATCTGTTATGTATCTCGTAGCGTTTCAAAGATATTTGCAAAAATAACGGCGATTTTGGGATGTATGTCTGTCTGTCTGTCCGTAACGTGTTCCCTGTTTTTAAGACAAACCGTTCAACCGATCAGCACCAAATTTTATAGACATGATAGTAGGCCGCCAGAGACCAGAACCTCCATTTTTCAAATTTTTCGGACAAAAAATACGGTATTAATACCAAAAAAAGTCGTTTGCAATATAATTGTAATTGCAAACGAACCGTTCATCTGACGCGAAAATCGAATAACCTAATTGGTAGAGGAGAAAATTCTCTACAACTTTGTTCCCTTATGGTTTTTTTTTTTTTTTTTTTTTTTTTTTCATATCTCGTATCGTTTGAGACATATCTGCAAAAATAACGGAGATTTGACGCCCTCCATTGAATTAACGAAACCAGCCGTTCGGAGATGTCACGTGACATACATCGCCCAGAACTCTCTTTGACATTAAATTTTACTTACCGTCCTGGCGCCCTCTCATGATGACTTTTGCAATCATGTGGGTTGGCGTTAGTCAATCGCATGCAGGCCGTATTTAGGATATGCGACGCCCATGTGCAGTAATTTATTTTACGGCTCCCTCCCCGGCATATGGAATTCAAATTGATATCTAAAAAAAAAAAAAAAAAAAAAAAAAAAAAAAAAAAAAAAAAACTCAGAAACTCTGAATAAAAATATTTAATCCACTATTTAGGTAACATATACCATAACACTATTTTTTTTTCGATGTCAAATTTTTGCCGCCCCCAAAATCTTGACGCACATGTTGCACCTGCATAAATACGGCCCTGATCACATGACAACGCAAATGTTTTGTCATGGAAACTTCGTTTAGCGATGACAATTACTGAGTGGCTAAGGGTACATATAAGAACCTGTCGATCATAGAGCACCAACAGCATTATTTATTTACTTCATTGTGTCTACGAAACACCAAACAAATCATTGTGAGTGGATTTATAAGAATGTTAACACCTTGGCAAAGATTTTCTGCCGTTTTGATGTTGCCAACATAATCACGCGAGACCGCCGGAATGATAGGCAAAATTTTACCGCTAATCTCGATAGATGTGTGTGCTAACCTACATGTGATATTGAAAAGGCGTAGCCTATTATAACATTAAAATTATTGAGCTAACATTTTGGAAAGGGTTACCCTTTTATACATCGATATCGCACTGCTCGATACTTTACTAAAACAAACCTGAAATTAAAATTCGAGTTTTGTAATTACCTTTCATTCGCGGTTTCATTTACCGTCCAAACATTCGTAATATGCAAATAAACGAAATACGTCAAATGCGGCACATTATGTTAGATTTATTACATGTCTTTTCAGGCTTTATGTTGCTCCTTGTTTTTTTAAAAAAAGAAAAGGAAGTTGAAGGTCTAGTCGTATGTTTTTAGTATGATTACCGTAAAAAAAAAAGAGGTCTCCAGATTCGGAGGCCCCAGCAGAACGAGATGCCAAGCACGCTCAAAAAAACACCTTGCTTTCGAGGTATGTGGAGGCCCTTCCGCCCCCCCCCCCCCCCTTAGTCCACCACTGGGAACAAGTCACCCCTAGGGAAGTGTCTCAATACATAGCAGAAATGAGTAACTCAAAAACTGAAGATTGTTGTGGTTTCTCTAATGCTATATTGAGACAAATTTCAGATACAATGTTGCTAACTTTAACTTATCTCATAAATTACATTTTTAATGAGTGAATCCTTCCAGATTGTTTAAAAATGACTATCACAGATCCCATCCATGAGAAATGAGATAGAGACTGTCCAAGTAATTATAAGACCAGTTTCAATTGTCCCAATTATATCAAAAGTCATTGAATTCTGAATAAAAACGCAACTATCGAAGTATTTCGAAACAATTATTAATGCTCACTTCGGATTTAGAACAGGAAAAGGAAAGAAGAAAGCTTAGGCTTTAACATCCCATCGACAGCTTGGGGACAGGAAAATCAACAAAATCACTGAGATAGCCACTTTCGAGCTACATTTAATGACGTGCATTACACTCTTGGACCTCAGGAAGGCTTTTGACAATTTCATAAGAGATTTTATTTTCTAAGTCACAACAATAAGGAATAAATGGCTCACCACTATTGCCAATAAAAGCGTCCCTTGATAATAGAAGCCAAATGGTGGAGATTGAGAACCAACTATACGAGGTACTCAAAATTGAAACCAGAGTTATTCAAGGCTCAGTAATCGACCCATTTCTCTTTCTAGTGTATAACAATGACCTACCTCATAACAGATCCATTCTATATACTGATGACATAGCCTTAATAACATCGGACGAAAAGCTGGAATCTGTACAAGAGAAAAATACAGATATCTGGTAGTAAAAGCCACTACATAGCTGAACAGCAATAAAATCGTCTTAAATGACAAGAAAACTGATACAAAATATTTTCACTTGAGTAAGTTGAAACCTGAAGGGGAAGTAAATACATCCGTTACGCTACTAGGAATTTATTTAGATAACAAATTGAACTGGAGCGAACATACGCAAACAGGTATGTAAGAAACTGTCCATAGTAATGTTCTTACTTGTGTTAGTAAGAGTCAAATTTTTCCACTGCCACCTGGTTTACGGTATAACACTTTGGGGAAACTCCCCAGGGGCTCGGGAAGCTTTTAAGAGGCAGAAGAGGGCGGTCAGGGCTATAAAGGGATTACCCAACAATGAGTCATGTAGACCAGTATTCAGGGAGGTGAAAATAATGACTCTCGCTGCACTAATCCTATACCACTGCCTCATAGACTCGAAAGACAGAGTAACTTCATAGTAAGGACAGAGGTACATTTACACAACACGAGAAATGAACATTATATTGACCTACCCCAACTAACCACTCCCATGAACCACAGACATTGCCGAGGTGGGGTGGCTTGCTTGCCTCAACGATACAGATAGCCGTACCGTAGGTGCAACCACAACGGAGGGGTATCTGTGGAGAGGCCAGACAAACGTGTGGTTCCTGAAGAGGGGCAGCAGCCTTTTCAGTAGTTACAGGGGCAACAGTCTGGATGATTGACTGAGCTGGCCTTGTAACATCAGCTAATGTGGCTTTGCCACATGGTTACTGCGAACGGCTGAAAGCAAGGGGAAACTACAGCCGTTACCTTTCCCGAGGACATGCAGCTCTACTGTATGAACATATGAGGATGGCATCCTGTCGGGTAAAATATTCCGGAGGTAAAATAGTCCCCCATTCGGATCTCCGGGCGGGGACTACTCAGGAGGATGTGATCATCAGGAAAGACAATACTGGCATTCTACGGGTCGGAGCGTGGAATGTTAGATCCCTTAATCGAGTAGGAAAATTAGAAAATTTAAAAAGGGAAATGGATAGCTTGAAGTTAGATATAGTGGGGATTAGTGAAGTTCGGTGGCAGGATGAACAGGATTTCTGGTCAGGGGAGTACAGGATTATAAATACAAAATCAATTGGGGGTATCACAGGAGTAGGATTGATAATGAATAATAAAATAGGAATGCGGGTAAACTACTATGACCAGCACAGCGATCGCATTATCATTGTCAAGATAGATACGAAGCCAACACCGACAACAGTAGTACAGGTTTATATGCCAACTAGCTCTGCCGATGATGAGGAAATCGAAGAAATATATGAGGAGCTAAAGGAAATTATTCAGACAATTAAGGGAGAGGAAAACTTAATTGTTATGGGAGACTGGAATTCGGTAGTAGGACAAGGAAGGGAAGGGAAGATAGTAGGTGAATATGGTCTGGGCAAAAGGAATGAAAGAGGAAGCCGCCTGGTAGAATTTTGCACAGAACATAATTTAGTTATAACAAACACATGGTTCAAGAATCACAAAAGAAGGCTGTATACGTGGAAGAGACCAGGAGACACCGGGAGATACCAGATAGATTTTATAATGGTAAGACATAGATTTCGGAACCAGGTTTTACAGTGTAAGACATATCCAGGGGCAGATATAGACTCTGACCATAACTTGTTGGTTATGAACTGTAGGCTGAAACTAAAGAAACTACAAAAAGGTAGGAAAATAAGGAGATGGGACCTGGATAAATTGAAGGAACCTGGGGTTCTTAAGAATTTCAGAGGGAGCTTTAGGCAACAATTGACAGAAACAGGGGAGAATAAAACAGTAGAGGAGGAATGGGTAAAATTGAGAGATGAAATAGTGAAGGTAGCAGAGGACAAAATAGGTAGGAAGGAAAGACCTACAAAAAATCCTTGGATATCACAGGAGATACTAAATTTAATCGATGAAAGGAGAAAATATAAAAATGCAGTAAATGAAACAGGGAAAATGAAGTACAGACAACTAAGAAATGAGATTGACAGGAAGTGCAAAATGGCTAAGCAGGAGTGGCTAGAAGGCAAATGCAAGGATGTAGAAGAATGTATAAATAGGGGGAAAATAGATACAGCCTACAGGAAAATAAAAGAAACATTTGGAGATAAGAAAAACAGCTCTATGAATATCAAGGACGCTGATGGAAAACCAGTTCTCAGCAAAGACGGGAAAGCTGAAAGGTGGAAAGAGTACATAGAGGGGCTCTACAAAGGAAATGAATTTCGAGACAATATTGTAGAAAGGGAAGAGGATGTAGGTGAAGATGAAATAGGAGATACTGTACTGAGAGGAGAATTTGACAGAGCCCTGAAAGACCTAAGTCGAAACAAGGCCCCTGGAGTAGATGATATTCCCTCAGAGCTACTAAAGTCTCTGGGAGAAACAGCCATGACAAACCTGTTTCACCTGGTGTGTAAGATGTATGAGACAGGAGAAGTACCCTCAGACTTTAAGAAAAATGTAATAATCCCCATTCCAAAGAAAGCAGGTGCAGACAGGTGTGAAAACTACAGAACCATCACTTTAATAAGTCATGGTTGCAAAATATTAACACGAATTATTTACAGAAGGATTGAAAAGCTGGTAGAAGCCGACCTCGGGGAAGATCAGTTCGGGTTCAGGAGAAATGTAGGAACACGGGAGGCAATACTCACTTTACGGCTTATCCTAGAAGATAGATTAAGAAAAGGCAAACCTACATTTCTAGCTTTTGTAGATTTGGAGAAGGCTTTTGACAATGTTGATTGGAATAAACTCTTTAAAGTTCTGAAGCAAGCAGGAGTAAAATATAGGGAGCGTGAGGTTATTTACAACTTGTACAAAAACCAGACAGCGGTGGTCAGAGTTGAAGGGCATGAAAGGGATGCAGTGGTTGGAAAGGGAGTAAGACAGGGTTGTAGCCGTTCTCCATTGTTATTCAATTTGTACATTGAGCAAGCTGTAAAGGAAAGCAAGGAGAAATTTGGAGAAGGAATTAAAGTTCTGGGTGAAGAATTAAAAACATTGCGTTTTGCCGACGACATAGTAATTCTGTCAGATACAGCAAAGGACCTGGAAGAGCAATTGAACGGAATGGACAGTGTGCTGAAAGGTGCATATAAGATTAACCTTAACAAGAGCAAAACTAGGATAATGGAGTGCAGTGTAAGAAAATCAGGTGACGCTGAAGGAATTAGATTGGGAAACGAAACAATAAAGGAGGTAGATGAGTTTTGTTACTTGGGCAGTAAAATAACAAATGATGGTCGCAGCACAGAGGATATAAAATGCAGAATGGCAATGGGTAGAAAAGCGTTCTTGAAAAAGAGAAATTTGTTAACATCGAATATTGATTTAAGCCTAAGGAAATTCTTTCTGAAGGCATTTGTATGGAGTGTTGCCTTGTATGGGAGTGAGACATGGATGATAAACAGTGCGGACAGGAAGAGGATTGAAGCTTTTGAAATATGGTGCTACAGAAGAATGCTGAAGATTAGGTGGGTGGATCGCGTAACTAATGAGGTGGTACTGAATTGGGGAGAAAAGAAATTTCTGGCATACTTTGACTAAAAGAAGGGATAGATTGGTAGGACACATTCTTAGACACCAAGGAATTGTGAATTTAGCGTTGGAGGGAAGTGTGTGGGGAAAAAATCGCAGGGGAAGACCAAGAGATGGATACAGTAAACAGATTCAGACAGATGTAGATTGCCGTTCTTATGCGGAGATGAAGAGGCTTGCTCAGGATAGGGTATTGTGGAGAGCTGCATCAAACTAGTCTCCGGACTGAAGACCACAACAACAACAACCCCAACTAAAAAAAAAAAAAAAATATCATAACTACACAGGAATTAAACTATTTAATAAACTCCCTAAAACACTGAAGGACATCCCAGTACAGCAACTAGGGAAAAAAGCCGGCGGATTCTGAATAAAACATAGTGTTTTGGAGATGCCTCCAGAAGTAATGCTGAATATAACAGATAGTGAAAATATAGGAAGAATCATAACTTGTGGCAAATTTATACCCATCAGATGCATAACTGTAAATATTTGTGACAAACTTGTAATCAGTCAGTATATATATATATTCGTTTAAAATCAACTAATTTTGATATTTGCATATAACAGTGCTCTCTCTCTCTCTCTCTCTCTCTCTCTCTCTCTCTCTCTCTCTCTCTCTCTCTCTCTGTGGGGGCGGGGGGCAGGGGAGGGGGGCTTGAGTTTAATCAATTTCGCGATATATATTTCATTTTAGCATTTCTAATAAATGTTATGACTTCTCATTCATGTAACGAAAGTACGTTCTTCAATACTTGATTGCCCTCTTTTTTTATACGATTGCAACTGGTCACCCTATACATGCAGCACTTCGCGATATGAATCTCCTTTCCTTTTAGGAGTCGAGGTAGTCGCCCTAAAACCCCTTGATGGACCTGGAGTAATGTCTTCATTCATTTCGAAGTAGATAAAGTGAACAAGCTCAGCGAAAAGCAAAACAAAGCTTAACAGATAATACAAGAAGTAGTCACTAATGGTTGGAGGAACCGTAAGAGTGGTTGACGGGCCCTACCTCTACCAGTGACATGAGCAACCATACATCCAAACATTCACCCACCAGAAACTGCCACATTAGTGTCCGAGTAATACCAGTTTCTTTGGCACTTCAGTTGTAAGTTGTATTTCTATGTATGGGATTTTTTTTTAATCAGCTGTTCTGTGTGTACCTTCAAAATGAGGTAGCACCCTGCAATTTTCCCCACTTATGAATAACAACTTAATTGATTAGTAATTAATAAATCTGGGCCGCTACCATGTTTCACAAAACACGGAAATAAATAATTGCTGACCATATAGCCTTCATGCTTATTACGTGGCCATAGGTATCTTTAAAACAAATAAATAAAATATCAAATCGTACTCTGAGCAACTTATGAGCTGTACCACAAAATCAATTAAATGAATACTAATTGGTATACTCTGAATTTAACTAATCTATTTACCCCTCCAAAACAGAGAGAAGGGATGTTTTAAACGAAAGAAGATCTACTCAAAAACTAATTTATTTAAACCAAAAGAATAGAACATCATGTCTCATAACACATAAATATTTCACAGTTCTGTACTTCAAAGCAAATGACATTCCCTACCATACTAAGCCTGACAGTATGCAAAGCAATATATATATTTTACAATTTTCATAAGATAAAAAAATTACAATGACTGTATGAGTCAAATGACAGGTAAACTCCACAAACAGGAGGTTAACAGATTAGTTACACAGAAATCTGAAGTGATCTATAGCAACAAAGATCCCCAAAATGAAAAGACAAACCTAAATAAAATAAAACTCTAAGAAAAATCCTAGACAGCGGAATTACACAAGTCCTGACAATGGTGCTTGCAGTACTTTACCCAATTCAAATTACAGGTGACGGCACAGTAGCACGCTCGGCAGCAGCAGGAGAGCTGGAAAATAATTGCGACTGTATTCTCACTGCAATCTGTTATACAATCGGCACGTAACTCAACTATCAAGAGGTCCGTACGGTATGGAAGCCTCCACTGAATTCCCCATCTTCCTTACTGCTCCTGCCCACAGCAAGTGGCCCTGCGGCCACGCCCTCGCACCAATCTGCCAAACCGGCTAAATGCCTACCCAATTGGATGGCGTAGCGCAGCTGACAAATTAACTAGCTGTCTCCCTACAAAATTCTGGCCAATCAGAACGCGCTTTCTGCGGCCACCGAGAAGCTCAGCCAACGGCAGCAATGTCCCCACAGAATTTACCGTCGCCAAGGTGATTGCCCTCTAAAAATTTTAGGGAGCTCCCACTCCCGGTCCCCCGACAAAAAAAGTTACGCCATTCGTGGCCTCTGGAGCCAACCTCCTGCTGCCCCAGATGGATGGAAAGCGTTCAGAACGTTCCACCATTCATTACAGTAAAACATTTCCTGCTCTGCTGCCTCGAGAGAAATTCTACAGATAACAGCCAGCACATTCATCACTATAAATGACCTGGCTACCAGAGGACCCTGCTATTGTCGTTTATCAGCAAATTTTCTCTCGTGCAGAACGGCCGCTCGTCTCGAAAGTAGCGCCGGTCTGGCGTCCACCGGAGACCGTCTAAGAGGCATCGTGTGGCACATCCCGCATGTCCCCAAAAAACCATTTCACAGGTAAAAAGCCACTTGCGTCCGGCCGACCACCTTGCACCAGTTCTCCGACCTAGAGGCTACGGCTGCGGACATTGGCCGGGCCCCCTCCTGCTTTTGGCACGCTACACACACTGGACACGCCTATCTGCGCATGGCAGCAGCACAGAGTAACATATATAGAGGAGAAGCCTCCCCTAAATCACTGTCCTACGCTCCCCTCGTAGTTCCGTAAGATGATAGCAGGTGTCAGGCGGTTCGCTGGCTTAGGGTGCCTCTCGCACGTCAGAGGATAGCGTGGAGGGGAGGCTGAGGGGAGAGCTCGTGCCACCTGCCACGAGGCCACGGCTGTGTCCGGCGTGCAGGCGTTTGAGGGGAGGTCGTGGTGGGGACAGCCGCTACCTGCCGCCTGCTCTGGCCAGTTTAAAGAGCTGTTTCTGACCGCAGCACCATCATGGGACATCTTACGGAACTGCTGGAAACCCTCCCTCCCCGCACCCCTGAGCGTAGGACCGGGCCCTTACAGAGGTTTCCCGTCTGTATATATTTGTCTGTGGCAGCACGGAGCGACGCGCAGCAGCGCGGAACGGAGCGCAGCAAGGATCCAGTCTGCGCACGCGCATCAGTAAAAATGGACGACGAAATTCTGAAAACTGCAAGTGCTGCGTTCATACTAGTTTTTCATCAGCTGACGGGGGACAAACGTAGAGAACATCAGTGGCTGACACCAGTACTGGAAAGTAGAAAGACATAGGGCGGAAATAATCTTTTGAGTATAGGCAGTGATGGGAAGTTTGAAAAATTAGCATAATCTAGCGTCAATGAAAAGTAGTAAACTCACAAACGAATGGGTTATGGTAGAAATGAATATTTTATTACCTATCTTTTCATGTGCCAACTGACTTAATCGTCTTTGTTTTCTCTCTTCTAAATGAAGACAGTAAGTATGTCGGTTTTTTTTTTTTTTTTTTTTTTTTTTTTTTTGCTTCAGTAGTACTGCATTCCATTTTGGCCGAACATCATGTTTTTTATTTTTCATATGGTAATCATTATGTTTCGGATTCCACAATTCCAGTTTATTTCGGTATAGATCTATTAACTTTTCTATTTCAGTGTGATTCCACTCTAGACTCATTCTATGATAGAACTTAAAAATCACAACACCTGTCGGAACACTGCCATGTCATTCTAGCTACAAACAGAGCGTTCACCAATTAGCCCTTTACTTTGGTGTACCGACACTGCACAGAACTTGTTAGTTGTTGCGCGGTTTGACTTCCCCACCCGCCGCGCCGCGCTGTGTCGAACCTCTTTTCTCGGTGTGGACCGACACCACCCAGAGACAAGGCCTCACGCAGCCCGTGCTACGTCACACTGACCAGGCCACGGCCGCCAGCTTACTGGCTGGCCGCTACGAGGCAGTGCGCGTGCCCCAACGGCCAGCCATTCAGCTGGCAGCCACGGCGAGGTTAGTATGACGTAGCACGGGCTGTGTGAGGCCTGACCAGGCTGCCTCCGACGATTGTCTGGTTGAAGGCAGATGCGAGTCTCATCTGTGAATAACACTTGACGCCAATTCTAACGTGTCTATTTAACGTGCTGTTGGACCCATGTGTACTACATTGCATGGTGTCTGGGTGTCAAAGCTGGACCTCGTCAGGGACGTCTGGAGTGACGTTGCATGTCATGCAGTCTATTGCGTACTGTTTCAGTCGAAACACGTCCTCGACTGCACGAAAATCATTATTCGACATGGTGGCGTTCCTCTCGGGGTTCGTCCGAGTGGAAATCATTAAGTAGCGATCGTCAGTAACTGTGTTCTAGATGGGATATACACACTCGGCGTCATTATTCAGGACACCTTGGAACACAGGTGATGCAACGCTTTGTGTGTTTATTTTCGCCTACAGATAGTGTGATCTGAAAGCACCACCAACTATAGACGTACGAGTTGGGTGCATGTTTGAAATTGTACTAAAATATTCCTCCAACCTGTGTCCAACTGTATCATGTGAGTCAAGAATTCGGTCCAAGGAACCAGTTAATAACTTCTTGCAGTTCCCAGGTATGAACTCTACCCATACTAGCTCACGGGAACTGTCAACTTCTGTTTTACTTCCTGATAAACTGCTTTTGAGAGAATCGCCATTTTGTTTATTTGTCGTTTCTGAACATCATTATATTCTTTGCAAAATCTGTGGCTGAACTTATCTGCAGCCTGAGCTAGCTTTCACACACTATATATGTGATTCAGTGCTTTCTATTAGCACATGCAGTTCTGACACTTTCCCAACAGTTTCGAAAATTGACAACCGTCATACTGACAGTTCCTAGATGTATGTGAGTCCTGTGTTCAACATGCATCCTTTGAAACAAAAGCCCATTTTGACTTTTCCCGAGACCCTCTAATATACACACTATGCAGTCCACATAACACAGCCCACTCTACCGCGTAGCCACCTCCTGATTATAATGGACTCCTTAACTGTTTAGCGGTAACCAAAATTCCACCACCCAATGGAGAAAGTTTAGGAATCTGCAGCCAGGACGATTGCAGAATCGTCTGAACCTCTGATTTAGACCGTCCAACAGAGAAGAAACAAAGTACACTGGTGCCCAGAAAAACCAGAACATCTTGAAGGTCTAGAGATATGAAGTCCAGATTCTCAGGAAACTTTCATTAGTATGTTTCAAAAAATGATTCGCATTTCAGGCACCTCGATTCGGCATGAGTCCTGTTGCCAACTAGGGCCCTGATAACCTGACAGCATTGACGGGTATCAGACGTGAATAGCATCCTGCAGTATTGCCATCAATACTGGATTCACCTGGTTCAACAGTTCATCTCTGGTGGTTGTTACTTGGTCACTTCACCGCATCCCACAAATTTTCTATTGGCGACGTGTTTGATGATATGATGGACCAGAGTAAAAGGCAAATTCAAATGTTCAAATGTTTGTAGAGCTTATGGGACTTTACTACAGGGTCATCAGTCCCTAAACCTACAAACTACTTATGAACTAGCTTACACTAAACACTGCACAAACATCCATGCCCAAGGGGGGATTCGAACCCCCAACCTCAGTGGCCGTGCAGACCGTGACTGGCACACTGCAGACTGCTCAGCCATCTTGGCCGGCGGGCAAAAGGCTGCCATCCTGTGACAAGAAGGCACATGTCCACATGTGGTCATGCATTGTCTGGATGAAAGAATGGCATCTGGGTGTGTTGTACAGAAATGAACATGTCGCAGGATATCATTCACGTAGGTCAACCAGGCCACAGTATCCTGGACTTGCACCAAATATCATTTGTGGTTGTACACAATATCATCCCCCACCATAAGGCCACGGGTGGCATGGTACGTCTCGTGAGAATGCAGTCTTTGGTGAACCAATGTGAGCCCGCCATAAAAAAAAAAAGGACCTGGATTCGTCCTAAATACTGATGCTCCCCTCAATCCAAGTGACTTCATACCATACACATTGCCGTATAGCATGTTTCTGTACATTAGTCAAAGGTAGGTGGAGAAGTGCACATAACCTAAGCTCTAACAAACGCAGATGGACTGTCACTGCTGATAGGCTTTGTTGTGTTACTGTTCCACTACTGTGACAGAGATTTGACCCTCAATGCCATTCAGATGATGTGTCATCTTCTCACGGAGGTAGTCTGAACGGTGTGGGTTGACCCACCTTGTCTTGTTCTACAGCCTACTGTCACCCATTCCACACACACCTGCTGCACTGCGAAACACTTCGCTACACACAAGCAGCAGTGTCCCGGATGAAGTCATCACATTCTTTCATGCCAATAACGTTCTCCATCAATCTCTCTCTCTAACTGATCTGCCGGTACGGTTTGCGCACATGTCTGCGAGGCATCCTGTACGGCTACTGAGCTAAGAAGCCACCATTATCCATTACCTTCGTTTTATAGTGACAACGGGAGCACAGTTACGTAGAAAAGACACATTCACATAATTAAATTTTCAACCACAGTCTTGTTCAGAAATTGAGCACATATACTCACTCGTACACTCTTACAATCACACAGACCACCCGTATACATAACCACTGCTTCCAGCTGCCACAGCCCAGACGTTGGACTCGTCACTTACGAAGGCTGTGGTCAAAAGCTAAACTGTGCGAGTATGATTGTTTCTTCTATACCCTTGTCTTGGGTTTGGAAATCGTCTTTATGGTGAGTTGCAGCTTATACTCATTATATTTATATAAATAAAAATTAACTGCCCCATGTATGGAAGATCATTGTGTGAAAAAGGCTCCAGAGATTTGGCTGGCTATTTTGTTATGTTCTTAATTGTCGAACAAGGTTTGCGCCAAAGAAAATTTTATACAAGTTGTCCAGTAAACTGGAAAGTTCAGGAAAAACTAAAGGGCCTTTTTCTGTGTAATTTTTGTATAAATTCAAGATTGTAGTTCACATTTCAAACTATGGAAAAGTGTTTGCAAATTTATGGGACATAACTACTGATATTATCAGTCCCTAGGCTTACAAACAACTTAAACTAACCTAAGGACAAACACACACCCACGTCTGAGGCAGTATTTTATCCTCCGACAGTGAGCAACTGCATGTTCCGCAGCTAGGTGCCTTAGAGCGCTTGGCTACTCCACGGTGGCTAAATGCATACTTTCTTTTTTTTTCATATTAGTGCTGAAATAGTTTTCAAGAAAAAATTCAGGACAATTAAAAGTGTATGTAAGAAAATTAGGACAACCTGCAAGAATAATGTTTTGATGCAGCCTTAATCATAAATGATGATACGAATGACATATTTGACCCATCACCATGATATTGGCACATACCGTACATTTTTTTTTTATTTGTCATGGAGATGCGTAAGACAGCCGCGGCAGGGTGGCCAAGCACATTGAGGCACTATGCTTCGATGCGCGAGGCCACTCCCTGTCAGGAGTTCGGATGCCCCTTGGGCATGGATGTTTGTGTCGTCTTTAGTACAAGGTAGTCAATAAGTAGTTTGTAAGTTTAGGGACTGATGACCCTGCAGTTAAGTCCCTTTAAGCTTAGGAAACATTTGAACGCGTGAGACACTTCGATACCATGATCACCATTAATGTTGGTACATTTTCATGGAAAAGACTTTTATACTCAGCATGCCACCAAATGATGTGTGGCAGTGGGTACCTGACAATAAGCATCAATACACTTTGATTGATCACCATGATAGTTAGCAGATAGTTGTAATTTGTTACATGTAGGGGAGGGGGAAATTGACAGAGAGCAGAGGAGGTGCGGGTCAGGTAAAAAGAAGAATAGGTGAAAGAGTGAGGAACAGGTGGGGGAGGAGTAGGTGAACAGAGGGAGGGAAGGACGAGATGAGCCAAAGGGAAGTTGAATAAATACACCATTCATGAAATATTAATCTGGATGACACGTACCAACGTTTCTATCCAGAGGAGCGGAGGAGTATATGGTCAGTGAGAGGAAATGGACTAACAGAAGACTGAGGCAAATAAATATTAAATTGAAGGAGATGCACTGAATTAAAATTTGTGTCACGGCTGAAATTCAAAACCAGGACCTCCTGCTTTCTAGGCAATCACTACACCACTAAGCCAACATGACCTAATGGTTTTGGTGATTGCATGCGCTGTCTTAAAGCACATCTCCTTCCACAACACAAACTTCAGTTCTGCCTCATGTTCCCCTATTTAAACTGGTTTCTGGACAGTGATTTATTATTTTAAATAAATATACCAGTAGAAAGACAAAGTGTTGTTCATCACCAAAGTTTGTGATGACTGCATTAAAACAATAACAAATTGCTGTGAAAACAATGAATTTCGCTTTCATTTCATTACGACAGATGCAGAATCACTGGAAAAATAATTCCTATTTGTCATAAATCTCTTGCAACAGAGAATGCTCACCAATTTGAAATCTGATGTAGGCTATTTCATTTCAATAAATACGATGTCAAACTGAAATTGTTTTGTTTCAGTTCAAACAAATTCTAGGAAAGATTCGGTTAGATTAGTCCCTTTTTGATGCACTCACTGACTGAAAATGACAGAACTCGCAGCCTAAACTATTGAAGATGTAAACATGTTAAGATAAAAACATAATATTTTAACTAAGTGTACTTCTCATTTCATTTATCAATAAATTACACCCATACGAAGTCATTATGGGTTACTGATTGATAATTTAAATACAGGTTGTCAATATTGTTCAAGAATTGTAGTTTTACCTTCACTCATCAATTACAGTATATAACACCCAATGCTACGCGCTCTCGAACAAGTCTCACACACAACTGAGCCGGGTTGTGTTTCGCTTGGCTTCGCTGTGCCGGCGGCCGCTAGGTGGCAAGCCGATAACACTGGTCCGCATTAGTGTCCTAGCTGGTGGCGTAACCACGTGTGGCGACATGTAATTAGTATGCTGTGCTCTGCGATGTATAGCACAGGTGGTTGGACATTGATTGGTCCTCTGCACAAGGCGCCTAAGAAAATATAGTAGGTCTGAGGTGATTGTAGCGGTGTTCAAAAGTCAGAGATTATGATTGGAGAACACCGAGTGGCAGTGGGATCTTGTGCCATCTTGCATGAGCTTAGGAGTTAGATAAAAATATGAAAAACTTGACCATTTTGCTGAGGCCCCAGCTTAAGAAAGACGTGATCTTCGCAAAGTCTCATTTTGTAGAGGTTTTCATAGTCTTGACAGTAGTGTCTGCCCAGACGTAGAAAATCTCTGTCACTACTGTGACATGATTGCAATCATTTGTGATTGGTTTACTGTTCTGAGGTTTGATTTTCCTTGTACACACTGCCATCATGTGAGACAGACTGGTAGTTTGTACCAAACTATCAAATGGGATTGCTGTACACTGGAATATGTGAGGATTTTCATAACTCTTGCAGGAAATCATATCGTACTTAAAGTCAGAATGTCAGTCCACTCATACTGATATTTCACAGCAGAGTGGTCACATTTACAAGTGGCACAAAGCACTGCACAACTCAGCAATATCTGCTGTCTAATACACATCCTACACAGCATGTAGCAAAAGAGAGACAGTATTGTATCGCTGCTATGGCATATTAGGACTTTAGCAAGTTGCAAGTTGCTCATTGTCCACAATTCTCAGCTGTAGTAATTGCATGTTTCACCACACGGTAGAATTCTTCTTCCATAATTAAGCACAGGATACAGTTTCAACAATGTTACCACAATGTTTGGGGTAGGCAATAGTGCATTCTCCCTTTCCCCCAGCTTTGCCAGCTAATTTACTTCATGATTATTAATGTGCCTTCATATACTGGTGTTGATGCTTTGATATTCTTTGTATTATGTGTTGAGAGGGGATTATTTTCATGGGCATTGAAGTCATTGTTCTGAAATCTTCTGTTCGTTTTCAATTTAGAAATCCTGTCACATTATTTATGAAATCTTTTGGAGGTGAGTAAATTTAGCAGCAGCCTGACTGACTGACAGAAACTTACAGGAGTAATTCAATTTCAAAAACAATATTAACAACAGTAACATGTGATTGGTGTATTAGTTGGAAGAGAGGAACGCAGAGGCTCAATTACACATCTGTACAATCACAAACTCACACTCATAAAGAAATTAACACACGATGACTTACACAGTTTGATCTTGATGGTGCAAACCTTTGTGATGACTGTGGCACGCCATCTTACATTTGACATTCATTAATGTAAGTTAATAGTTTGTTGTGGACATTGCTTGATTGTTGACAATGTACATTTTGCAAAGTGTAATACAAACATCCCACAGAAGGTAACAGTAAAGATTTAACAGTGACCATGAAAGGGAGTGCGGGGGGGGGGGGGGGGGGTCCTGTTGAGTTGAGCCGTAGCTAGGGTCGTACGTATTTTGAAGTTGCACCCCCCTCCACACACACACACACACACACACTCTCTCTCTCTGTTGTCCTTCTGATGCACAGGGTGAGTCATTTGGAGCTAATATTTTTCTTGCCATAATTTTTAACACTCAAACAGGAGGTTTCTTGTAAGCCTCCTCAAAATACATGATAACATGTCTGACAGTCACTTGTGTGATGTGGTATATATATATATATATATATATATATATATACACACACACACACACACACACACACACACACACACACACACACACACACACACCGACTTTTCGCTGTGGCCAACTTCTCACAATGGTCACCAGTAGCACTCCAATGGACACATTGCGAGATCATCCTATCAGCAACTTACATGAACACTCCACTGCCTACCAGCACGGTTGGTTCCATGTTCTCTGGTTGCCATGACAGGTGTTGACACCAAATCCCTCCTCTTGAATGAATATCTACATTTATAGCATTTGGAAATGTGAGAGTGAGTTACCAAATGAGGGACTGATAACCGTTGCTGTTTAGTCCCTTCCAAAAACCAACAACAAGTTACCAAATGTACAGCCCAGCCAGTTGTTGCATATACAAGTGTTGTTAAATTAGTGGAAGTGTTATTGTAGAGTCATAGTAGTTCTTCAAACAGACAACATGTCAGATTATTACATAACAATGCACTGATGCTGCATATATTTTAAGGTGGATGTTGCCTAATGACTGATTCATTTTAGTTTTTAGGACTTGAGATTGGGATAAGGTTGGTCCCAAAACATATTCAGTGTTCTGACAATTTTATATAACTGACATCTGGTGCAAGAATTGGCTAGATAGGTGGAGGCTAGATCATTTAACCCAATTGACATAATATGTCTATCTGATAAATCATGTGACCACTGGAATAGATATGTTTAATATTTCGGAATTTAAGTAAGCTTCCTACTTCTGCAAAGTAGATATGGAGGGAGGAGTTGCCACATTTATTAAACACTGCCATAAATTCAAGAATATTGACATAAATAAATTGTATCTGGAGTCTAACAGAAGTAGAGTTACATAATAGATGCTATATAATAGTAACTTTTTACTGAGCGCCTGCAGGAAATTATAATCTATTCCTAAGAAACAAAGAAATCTTGGTTGGTGGTGACTGATACAGATTTTCTTGTGCAGTCTTCAGGTAGACATTTACTGCCGTCAGGAACATTGGCTTTCAATATAACTCAAACTTTCCAACTAGAACAATAGAATTCTCTAGGAGAGCCACTGATAAAATTTTTACAGATAAATCAAAGGAACAAAATCATATCATAAAACCAATAATCAATGACCCATCACATCATGATATGGAGCTCTTTGTTTTAGATGTACATTCTAACCAGATTATGAAGACATGAAAATCTGAATAAAGGGAGTAGTTAATCCACCAAAAATTTAGTATTTTAGAAAAGTGCTCTAAGATTTGAACTGGGCGATGTTTGTAGTGGACATGACATGAATGGAAAATATAACATTCATTAATAATGCTAGTACCATTTTGAATATTGTTTTCCTCTAAAAGTAACTCAAACAGAAGTGTAAAATAAAACCATGGATTACACAAGGAATAAAGATTTCCTGTAATACAAAAAGGAAAACCTGTCAGCCAAGTAGAGCTCCAACTTTGATGATTTAGATAAATATAAGGAATACTGTAAAATATGTAGAAAAGTAATTCAGATGTCTAAAGAAATGCTCTATGTGAAGATAGCAATTTCACACAATTAAATAAAAACAATATGGGATATAGTGAAGGAGTAGACTGGTGAAACCAAAGAGGAACAGGAGTAGATAGCATTAACATTTGATGACACATTAGAAATTGATAAGCATAGTTGTCAAATCTATTTAAGAAGTACTTTTTATCTGTTACTAATGGTCTGGAATTGTCAGGGTCAGCAAGTAATGCCCTTGAATATCAGAAACTACCATTTACAAATAACTTGAGATACATGACTGTGTCACTCGAGGTACATGACTGTCAGCACAAGAAATAACTTCCATAATGAAAGGAGGTAAACAGATACCATCAAACTACAGACTGATTTCACTTTTGTCAGCATTCATTCTCAGAAATTAAAAAAAGAGAGAGAAAAAAAGGTAATGTACAGGCAGCCTCTCAAGCACCTGACCAGAAACAACATTGTCCAGAACAGTTTGGATATCTGAAGGGTTCTGATATTGAGAAGGCTATATACACCTACAATGAGGATGTTCACTAGGGTGACCAGATATCCCATATTTTACAGGATCATGTTATTTATCTTAACTGTCCCATAACCCAAAAAAATCAATACAGGATGTATATTGTCCTGTTTATTTACTAACCATCACATATATTTTGAAATAATGTAATTTTAAGTAATTTGTAGTGTAATCAAATGGAAAACAAAAGTGGTCAAAGCATGATTTTTTTTTTTTTTTTTTAATTTCCTTAGTTGGTATTACTTAATGCTTTCACATGGCATGTACAGCTTCTCCAATTATTTAAAAAAAATCACTTATCAATAAGTTCATTGCTAGAATGTTGTGCACTGAAAAAGTCTGATTTCTTGAATATTTCAAGTTGATTTCACCAGATGTTAATTGATTATTTTGTGAAACGGGCTAACCCATTTGATGTTCTGAAACCATTTAACTGGGTTCAGCTCAAATATCCTCCTCTTTGGAAGTTTGTTCAGCAAAGTCTTAAAAGTTTACCAGAGTTTCTTCAAATTATTTTGAGAGAAAGCAGTTTTTTGAGGAGGTGTGAACAATTGTTAGGTGAGCTGGTGAATAATTGTCTCTCTTTTTTAAGTTAGTTGCATCTGAAGATACCTGGTTGAAACATTTCCAGCTCATTACTGGGTTTGTGCTAGCTCTACCTGGCACTAATTGTGCTGCAGAAAGTGAGTTCATCACAAATAGTTTATGAACTGACAAAAAGAATAGATTTACTGTGTAAACTGTGAGGAAATAAACAAAAACTCATTTTTAGACTACATAATGTGTTGATTATTATGAAAATCTGTGTGAAAATAGTGAACTTCTGAATCACATTATTCTTAAAAATATAACTGAAACAGAAATAAGTAAAC
Organism: Locusta migratoria; assembly: GCA_026315105.1. Taxonomy (NCBI): domain Eukaryota; kingdom Metazoa; phylum Arthropoda; class Insecta; order Orthoptera; family Acrididae; genus Locusta; species Locusta migratoria. The sequence goes on along the minus strand of CM048755.1, from coordinate 726,710,475 downwards.
TGCATAAGTAATGATGTCATTCCTGCTTGCTTGCATCTAAATACTATAATACAATAAAGCATTTCTTTAATTAGTAGTGCAATTTGGCTTTTTGTAGTGTGAGTACGTGGAGTTAATTTTTGTATTAGTTTGTGACTTGGCATATCTTGGTTATTGAGATTGCTGTATATGTAGTTAGTCACCTCACTGATGCCTAAGCTTGTCTCATTGGTTTCATGTTCTTTCAAAAATTACTTTTCCTGTTATTTTATATCCAAAAAGTCACAATTTATGTGCACAACATAAACTACTAAAAAATTGTAATTTTGGAGTGAGTCAAATGTAAATGAAAGACAGAAACATGTTATCCTTTGAAGGGGGCAGGGGGCGGCAAGGAACAGTAGCTTTGTTTCTCTGTGTTAACGAGTGACATTAATGCCATCATATTATATAAGCTTTAAGAGATACCAGTCACACTGATGACCCCACAAATAAAGACAACTTTTGGTTTCACAATCTTCAGTACCCATGTGTGTCCCATATTTTTATTTTGGAAACCTGATCAGCCTAACATACACTGCTGAAAACAAGGGATCAGGTGAGATATACACAATATATGTATGCTACCTATTTCATTCTGATATTGGTTACAATTGTAAGTTGTCTGGGATACAGTACGATATTTTTCTGTCTCAAATTTTTACTCGAGGTTTACATGGTGTTTTCTTAGAGTGAGGCACCATGGCACTACCATAATAGCTGAAAAGTCATCATCATTGCTCTCTAATATGCTGTGTGGTCTCCTCTGATGGCCAATACAGTTGCACACATGCACGGCATGCACAGTAAGAAGTTATCAATCACCTCATGACAGATATTTGGCCATTCTTTGATGAGTGCAATATTCAGCTCTGGAACCATTGTGGGAAATTCTGGTCTGGCTGCAATACATCTGCCAAGTGCATACCAGTCATTTTGATTTAGGTTTAAATCCAATGAACAAGCTGGCCACTCCATTTGTTCAATTTCCCTCAGCTTCAAGCATGTTGTTCACAGGTTTGGATGGGCATTATTATTCACCAGATAGAACCCATCTCCCATGTCACCAGTGTAGAGCACAACAAAATGTCTAAGGATCTCTTCTCTATACATCTGAGCAATGAAATGGCCATTCAGAATGACAGAGAGGTCTGTACGTCTGCCAATACCGACTTCTGCCCATACCATTTGTACACCACTATGATATGATGATGTTTTCTATACAAAAGCAGGATTCTGCAGAGTTCCATGTTCTCTCCTGGTACAAACAGAATTCTTTTTGTTTGCAGATGATACAAGTATTTCAATAAATAGCACATCGAGGATAGTTCTAGAAAGGTCTGCTAATTATATTTTCATTGACATTAAACTTTGAAAAGAGCCATTACATGCAGTTCAGAAAATATAAGAGATTCCCAACCAGTATATGCATAAAGTACGAAGAAGAGCAGATAAAAGAGGTTGACAGTATAAAATTCCTGGGATTACAGCTTGAAACTAAATTCAGTTTGGAGGAGCACACTATAGAACTGCAGAAAGAACTAAACAAATCTGTATTTGCAATACGAGTGGTATCAGAAATAGGAGACATAAATATAAAAAAGCTTGCATACTTTCGTTCCATGTCATATGGTATAATATTTTGGGGTAACTCTTCAAGTCAAGCAAAAGTTTTCAGAGTCCAAAAGCATGCAATACATATTATTTGGGGCGTAAATTCATGGGCATCCTGCAGAAGCCTTTTCAAAGAACTGGGTATATTAACTACTGCCTCTTAGTATGTTTATTCCTTGATTAAATTTGTCATAAATAATGTATCCCTTTTTCCAACAAACAGTGCAGTTCATACCTACAATACTAGGAACAAAAATGATCTACACAAGGACTTAAAAGCACTTACTTTAGTTCAAAATGGGGTCCACTACTAAGGAACACACATTTTCAATAATTTACCAACAACCATAAAAAATTTAGCTACAAATAAAGATCAGTTTAATATATGTCTAAAAGACTTTCTAGTGGCCACTAGTCCACTAATGAATTCTTAAATAGAACCAAATTATTCATGTTTCTGTATTCATACTATTAGTGTTATTATATTATCAGCTTCTAAAAGATGTATGTACCTGTATTAGTATTATTATATTATGAACTTGTAAAAGATAAAAAATTTGACATTTTCCACATCCACAAGGACCTCCTCAACATCGATCTATGGAATGAACAACTAATCTAATCTAATCAATTGATTCCCCTAATTATTTTGACTAATATACTTAATTCAGTATTTGATCAATTACAAACTACAGGTATTTTCTGTGATTTGTTGAAGGCATCTGATTGTGTGAACCACAATGTCCTTAAAGTGAATTAGAATTTTACACTGTCACAGGCAGTGCTGCAAAATGGTTCAAGTCATATCACCCTACCAGGAAACAAAGGGTGTCAGTGCAAGAGACTATGAATTACACCATCAGTTACCATCAGATGGGTAAGATATTTCATGTCCTGTCCCCACACAGATTCATCTTAGGGCCATTGCTTTTTTCTGTGTACATTAATGTTCTTTCATCAGTTACACTGCCTGAGGCAGAGTTCATTTTGTTTCCAGATGATAGAAGTATTGCAATAAACAGTTCAGAACATGTAAGTGGTTTTCATTCAGCATATGCATAGAGTTTGAAGAAGAGCAGATAGAAGAGGTTGACAGTATTAAATTTCTGGGACTATGACTTTAAAATATATTCATTTGGGAAGAGTACGCCACAGAACTGCACAAATGCTTTAAAAATCTGTATTTGCAATTCAAGTGTTATCAGATACAGGTGACATAATTTTTTTTTAAAAAAAGCTTGCATATTTTGCTTACTTCCATTCCATAATGTCATATGGCATAGAATTTTTGGCCAACTCTTCAAGTGAAACAAAAGTTTCTGAGTCCAAGAGCATGAAATATGTATTATTTGTGGAAAAAATTCAGACATCCCGAAGAAGCCTCTTCAAAGTACTGGGTGTACTGACCACTGCTGCCTCTCAGTATATTTATTCCTTGATGAAATTTGTCATAAATAATATTACCCTTTTTCCAACAAACCGCTCAGTTCATACATACAATACTAGGAACAATAACGATCTACATAAGGATTTAAAAGCAATTACTTTAGTTCAAAAAGGGGTCCACTACTCAGGAACACACATTTTCAATAATTTAGCTACAAATAAAAATCAGTTTAAGAGGAGCTTTGAAAGACTTACCAGTGGCCAACTCCTCCTTCTCCAGATCCAGATGATGTGTTGTATGTGTTCATACTATTATTACTTTAGCTTATAAAAAAGAAATAATTAATGTTCCACATCCATGATGATTTCCTCAAAGAGAGGCACACAGTACAACAACTCTTCTTCACTATTTTCAGTGGGCTGCTAAACAAGTGTTGAAGGCAATGGCTCAACCTCCATTGGTTGCTCCCCTTGCACTGTGGAAAATGAATGCCTGGAACTTAAGTGCATGTAACTTCACTGTACAGGGATGGTGAAACACAATTCATAAGCCGTAAGTTCATCCTTATAAGTATCTTTCTGACATGTTTTCTGGTAATATGTGTTGTGTTACTGCTTGACACATTGAACAGTCTGCAATGAAGGAAAAAAAAATCAGGAAATTCACAATCCGTATGACCTTAGCTATGGATCTACAGTATTTCTCCTTTTTTTGTCACTGTTATATCTTTAGAGTCACCGAGTCACCCATGTTCATGTAGAATGGCTGCTGGGAACTAATGATTAAAGATAAAATTCAGACATTAGAAGCTCTTGGGCAATGAAATAAATTTAGAAAGGCTACAGTTGTTGACTTATCCCAAACCAGGTCTAACTTGGATTTTCCACTTTCCATGACTGGTCACCTTAATTTCTTCCACTACCTGGATAAGCTTCTCATCCAATCACAACTCTCCAAGTGCTGCACACTGCTAATGTAGTGGTCCTGCCCATGTTACCCTTTGCTCTAAAATTTCGCAGGCATTCCCACTGGAGGACAAACTAATTTGTCTACCCAAACTGAAATTGACATTTCTTTGGAGTGTGCATATATGTCCATAAGAACAGACACCATGTATGAAATTGAATCATGAAAGTCAGAATCACAACTTTTTTATCTCATATAGAGGAACGTGTGTGCAGTTGAACACGTGAGTCCATCGCTGTGCCATCTTTCAAGACTTAACAATCTTATCTGTGTGCACATTATGGGGTACCTAATTTATTTGTCTATAGAGTTTATTCTTTCCCTAGCTGCATGTAGTCCTATATACTTGATTTGTCCTCTAGCCATTCATACTTAGCCGGATGGCACTGTGTCCATATTGTATTTCTTTTTAATGCCCGTATTTCCTATTATTTGTTTGTTTACATTTAATATTTTCTCCTTCCCTCAAATATCTACAGTGTTATACAAGAATATCTACTAGATCTTGTCTTTCTAACTGTCTGATGGTGGCTGCACTATTTCATCTTATTCCATTCCTTTCCCCCTTTCAGCCAATTGTTGCTTAATGCTTCTTTCTGGAAAACTGGATAACCTCTGGTAATTTCCACATAAAAAAAGAAAGAACCATCCCTACTCCCTGCTTTTTTGTAATACTTCAGTTTTAATGTCTAGCTCATGACAAATGGCAAGAGCCCACAGCTGCCCCTGTAAATGTCAGAGTTTACAAGCCATTTCTGACAGTATAAAAGATGTTTCAGGATAAATGGTTAATATTCAGGGATAGAACAGGAATGATGATTTTAAGCAAAGTCTACTCCATATCGGGCATACCATACTACTAGACATTTAGCTTTGAATAATAATTATTCCTCCCACATCACTGAAAACTGGTGCACAGTTTTCTTTTGTGTTTCTTGAATCAAGTGTTGGCAATGATTCAATTATGCTCCATGCAAAATTCTACCAGAGACCGATTTCCCTTTCACTCCTCCCAATCCCTATAATGCTGTTTGTTTCTCCATTACCCCATCAGAAATTTTCTGCTCCCATAATCACCCAAATAATTTCATTTATACCTTTGTGCGCTCTTTGAATTCCTACATCTGTGAAGCTAGTTGGCCTATAATTTTTGCTATTATTGTGTGTGTTGGCTTCATGTTTATCTTGATTATGATAATGAGTTCACTATGTTGTTCACAGAAGTTACCCACATCCCTATTATCTCATTGCCTATGTGACATATTCATGTATTACCTTGATTTGTAGCAGAGGGGGATTCAGGGGGGAGGGCGGCACAGGGGCACATGCCCCCCTCGAAAAATGAGAGAGAGAGGGGGGGGGGAGGAAGGGAGGGAAAGAATCTCAGCATTGGAATAATTAACTTTTACTTATTGGCAGGAGGCAATTCTGAGTCTAAAAATGCAAAATCCCTGTTATTAACATAATGTAATTTAACTTTGTGTGTTATACTTCCATTTAATTGCTCTTTTTTGTCAGTAATTTACAATAAAAGTTGCTTATTGTTCCATGTGTGCTTGGAAGATAAATGAGCTATTGTGTACGTTTTACTCACACCTAAATAAAGGATTTAACTATTTAACTAAACTGTGAAATTCAAGGGCTGCGTTCAAGTTGGCACATTCATATGTTTTCGGTAAATGGTTTCTCTTTCTGGATTCTTTTCCTAGATACTAAGAGACAGTACTGCCACCCATTATAAACAGTTTTATTTGAAGCTACATGTTTTGATTTTCCAGTTATTGGAGCAAATTGGAAATTTCAACGTCATTTTTCCACACATCAGATACAAAGGATTTTCATGGTAGTAGAAATTCTTCTTGAAACATAGTCAAATATAATTTTCAGAATGAAATTTTCACTCTGCCGTGGAGTGTGCACTGATATGTGACTTCCTGGCAGATTAAAATTGTGTGCTGGAACTGGGATTCGAGCCTGCAACCTTTGCCATTTACATGCAAGCGCTATACCATCTGAGCCATTGCGACATGCTTCACAGTCATCCTCACAACTTTACTTCTGCCAGTACCTCACCCCCTACTTTCCAAACTTCAAAGAAGTCCTCCTGGGAGCCTTGTAGGATTAACACTCAGAAGAAAGGATGTGGTGGAGACATGGCTTAGCCATAGCCTAACGGATGTTTCCAGAATGAGGAGTGCCAGTCCTGAAAGGTTCACTGAAAAACGTCTGTGAAGTTTGGAAAGTAGGAGGCGAGGTACTGGCAGAAGTGAAGTTGTGTGGATGGACTGTGACGCATGCTGAGATAGCTCATATGGTAGAGCACTTGCCCGTGAAAGGCAAAGGTCCCAGGTTTGAATCCCATTTCTGGCACACAATTTTAATCTGCCAGGAAGTTTGAAGTGTAATTTTGTTGATCGGGAAAGCTTTCTTGAAAACTTGTCTTGGTTTGTTAAGCAACTTTACAAAGCATGAATTAGAAATAGATTCAGTACAACGCAAACACAGGAAATCTGATTTTAGGTTTTGAGGGAATATCAAACTTAGTGTGCTGTTGGCTTCTGACCCATAATTGGCTGACCTTTGAGAACACGCTGTTTCTCCAATGTCTGCATTGTTTGGTAACGACACAGCTAGCCGCTGCGGAGTGGCCGAGCGCATTGAGGCGCTAAGCTGTGATGCATGAGGCCGATCCCCATCAGGGGCTTGAATCCCCCCTCGGGCATGGATGTTTGTGCTGTCTTTAGTATAAGGTAGTCCATAAGTAGTTTGTAAATTTAGGAACTGATGAACCCGCAGTTAAGTCACATGTTTCACATACATCTGAACAGCTACTCCGGATACTCTACTGTTCATCCACAGTATGTTGAAGATTCATACAGTGCCTGTTAATAGCAGCAGGAGGGCTGCTGGGCGGCGAGCATCAGCGAGCAGAAAACAGCGTTGCAGTGTTGGAAACGTTACCCATAACAATGTATACAGTAATATTTCGCGTCTGGGGCAGCGTAACGTTGGCAGTGCTCCGAAATAAATGGATGTCCTTCAAGTAGTGCAGATGTTTTCTGCTGCTGGCATCACCATGTAAAATCATCGTCATCTAATTACCAATACACTACTACTTTTGGCTCACTATGGCATCATTCTCAAGTTCCTATGATTACAAAATATATTACAAGTTTCAACCACATTGAACTGTGAAAAGTCTAATAATTTACAGTAAAATAATAAAGAGAATCAGAACACTATATTTACCAAAATGACAATCTAACCATGTGTGCTGAATGGTAATGGCTGTGTGATCTGGGGTGCAATGTCACGGAGTACACGGCCACTCCCACCAGAGGTTGGAGTCCTCTCTCAGTCATTGTGTGTGTGTGTGTGTGTGTGTGTGTGTGTGTGTGTGTTGTCCTTAGAATAATCACCATTAAGTCATTTAGCTCATTTAATATCATAATCCTGTGGGCATCATTGTACAAAACTGTTATTTTTTGACCATATTGTACAATTGTTTAAATTTTCATGGTCTGTCTTTTCAGACTTGTAGTCCAATTATTCGAAAGTTGCAAACATGTAAAGAAACCTATGACAATTTGGCATGGCTTCCTCTGTATAGTGATTCACATATACCCATCTGGTGAAGCTCAGAAACAGTTACATATGAAATTAAATCCAGAGCCTAAATGTCCTGTGTTCAGCTGTGGGCAAGTGCTTCATTCTTTATGATGATGAAGGATGAAACAAGCTCTAAATTCTCTGGTTGTTTTTATTTTGTGGTAAATATAGAAAATTTACACTGTGTAATGTGGCTGAATAATTGTAATATTTTTGTGATCATGGGCATTTTAAAATGACTCCATAGTGTGCAGAAACTAATAGTGCATTGGTAGTTAAATGGAAGTACATTAAAAAGTTTTTCCAAGATGTGACTGTGGCTTTGAAACATATTTTGTGTGTTTCCTATAGCAGTTACTCAATGACTGAAGAAGATGGTGCTCCCAAGTTATCTCAGTGGGAGAGGGCAAAGATGACAATCACAGGAGCAGTGGAATTTCTTAAGGATTTTCTTTCAGATAGCTTTTTTGAGAATGTACAGGTGTAGAACTACAAAGTCTCAACATAGGACTACTGGATAATTAAATGAAAAGCTGCATCTGACATGCAAGTCCTTGTGGAGTATGTATATGAGGAATCTTTCCATTTAACACATGAGTACATCCTAAAACAATTTGGAGTTCACATAATTAAGAACTAATCACAGAGACAACATAATTGACAACTAAAATAGGTCATAACGTGATAAACTACATCAAACCATAGATGGAAAATGTCAGAAATCAAAGAATCAGCTAAAGGGAAGAAAGAGGAGATTTAAAAGAGAAGACCAGTGTCCAGGCTGGGTGTTCACAGAAATAAAAAATAGAACGTCCAGCCACTCTGCAACACATTAAAATCACCTGCCTAAAAATATTAAGCCGGTGCAGAATAAATAGATAAAGCATACTCAATAATGTCAGATGGAATTGTAGAATCCACTGTTATGAATAAAAGTTAAAACAGAATCAGCCACAGAGGCATGTAACCTAAAACAATTTGTAAGGAGCCAGGAAGATTAAAAGTCGACCTTTGAGGGGCGAAGGTTAAGCATTCAAGTAAGATGTGGACAACTGTCAAAGGTGCACCACATTGACAGTGAGGAGGATCCTCGCAATGGAGAATATGAGCGTGCGTAAGGCAAGTATGGCCGATGCGGAGTTGGCAGAGGATGACAGAATCCCTGCAAGGATTCCGCATAGAGGACCTTCACATGTTGGTTGTCTCCTTTATTAGTCGCAATTTGTTGGGCATCCATAGGGTACACAATTCTGTACTCCACAGACCAAGAACATGACTAGGTAACGATGAACTCATGTCAGGAGCTGGGATACCTATATCCAGGATTGATTTATTGGAAGTCTCTTTTGCTAACCTGTCAACCATCTCGTTTCCAACTATCCCAAAGTGCCCTGGTGTCCAGACAAATGCTACTGACCGCCCACAACAGTCGATGTCGTATAGGGATTCTTGGATGTCCTTAATCAAGGGATGGCGAGGGAAGCACAGATCAAGGGCCTGTAGACTGCTTAGCGAGTTACTACATATTAGGAAAGACTCCCCAGTGCAGGAACGAATGTGATCGACTGCACGGCCATCTGGCTTGGAACGCATTTCCTTATGTCCGGCATGTGTATATGCAAAGCCGACACAACCATCTGCCCTCGAGCCATCAGTGAAGATTACTGTCGAGTTCTGGTACCCATCTAGAATTGACAGGAATTGCCCGCGAAGTGCCTCTGGGTGAATGGGGCGTTTGGATTGGTGTGCCAAATCCAGTTGACTTAGAGGTTGAGATAGACATCATGGTGGCTTACACGACTGGAATTTGAACAAAGAAGGTAGAGGAAAAGACTCCAATTCACTCAGAAGAGACCGAACGCGGAAACTGACCATCAAGCCCGATCTCGGCTGCAGTTCTGGTATCTGGAGTACTCTGTTTGGAAAAAGGAGACAGTAGTTGGGATGAGTAGGCATACCATAGACATGGGCTGCATAATTTGCCAGAAGTTGTTGCTGCCTGATTTGCAGCGGAGGCACCCCAGCCTCCACAAGGAGACTGTCCACAGGGCTTATTCTGAAAGCCTCCATCACAAGTCGAATACCGCAATGGTGGATAGGATCCAGAAGCTGTAGCGCTGAGGGTGATGCGGAACCATATACTACACTCCCATAGTCCAAACGTGACAGAACAAGTGCTTTGTAACAGTGTAGCAGGGTACTGCGATCTGTGCCCCAAGTGGTACTGCTAAGGCACCGGAGGACGTTGAGGTGCCGCCAGCACTTCTGTTTAAGCTAGCAATATGTTGTACCCACGTTAGCCGATCATCAAATTCCAGTCCTAAGAAATGGTGAGTTTCTACTACAGTGAGTAGTTGGTCGTTAATATAAAGCTCTGGATGGGCGTGGACCGTCCGACGCCGACAGAAGTGCATAACACATGTCATGGCGGACAAGAACTGAAACAAATGGGAGAGGGCCCATGTCTGCACCTTGCGTATGGCACCCTGCAGCTGGGGTTCAGCAACACACATGCTAGAAGAGTTAAAATATATGCAGAAGTTGTCAGCATACAATGAAGGTGATACTGACGACCCGACTGTTGCTGCTAGGCCATAATGGCAATTAAAAACGGGGACGATCAGTACCAAGCCCTGGGGGACCCCCTTCTCCTGAGTATGTAAGGAATTATGGAACGCCCCAACCTGTACACGGAAGGTACGTAGAGTAAAAAGTGTTGGATAAAAAGTGGGAGTGAGCCCAAAAGTCCCCAGCCATGTAAAATGGTAAGGATGTAGCATCACTCTGTCACATTGTGTGCCTTTGACAAATCAAAAAAGATGGCAACCAGGTGCTGATATCAAGAAAAGGATGTCCGGATGGCAGACTCAAGACGGACCAGGTTATCCAAGACCGAGTGCCCCCGACGGAAACCACCTTGGCATGGAGCCAGCAGGCCCCAGGATTCAAGCACCCAACACAACCACCAGCTTACCATGCGTTCTAGCAGTTTACAGAGGACATTTGTAAGGTTGATTGGCCAATAACTGTCCACGTCTAGTGGGTTTTTACCTGAATAAGCACCAGAACGATGGTACTTTCTCGCCACTGTGATGGTAAGACACCTCCGCTCCAGATCCGATTAAACAAGGCTAGAACATGTCTCTTAGAAGCATCAGATGGGAAACTCCCACTCACTAAATGGAGCATTATACACCTCAGGGTGGCGTGTGGTGAATGAAAGGGATTTGCGTTCAATCCACTGTTTTAACGTGTGGAAGGCAGGCAGATAATTTTGGGATGCAGCAGCATGAGCATAGTGGTCCGCAAAAGCCTCGAAGATGGCGTCGTGATCTGTACAGACAGCTCCTCATATAGAGATCCCAGGAATTGCTGTCTGGGTCTGGTAGCCATACTGGCATTGGATCTTCATCCAGACTTGGGGAGAAGAGGTACGGGACCCTATGGTGGAGACATACCTCTTCCACCATTTCTGTTTGTGCCTCTGTATTATCTGCCGAGCACGAGCTGAGAGGCATTTAAACAAGATTACAGTATCAAGCGATGGGTCGCACTTATGGTGCTGATGAGCACACCTACGGTCTCGGATAGCTTCTGCAACCCCGACGACCACCAAGAAGGCACTGTATTTCTCCAGGAGTATCCAGATGAAAGGGAAATTGCGTGCTCAGCAGCAGATACAATCGTCTTAGTGACATTCTCTACCACTACATCGATCATATCATTCAGGAAAGGTTCAAGAGTGGCAGCAGGACGGAAGTCATTCCAGTTTGCTTCATTTAAAGCCCATTGAGGGGGCGTCCTGGGCAATGACGATGGGTTAGTGACAGAAAGATAGGAAAGTGGTCACTACCACACAAATCATCTTGTGTCCTCCAGTTGACAGATGTTAACAGACCAGGGCTGCAAACCGACAAGTCAATAGCCGAGAAAGTGCCGTGAGCCATACTGAAGTGTGTGGGAGCACTGGTGTTTAAGAGGCAGAGATCGAGCTGGGACATTAAGTTCTCAACATCTCTGCTATGGCCACTGGCTATTGCACCACCCCACAAGGGGTTATGGGTGTTAAAATCACCCAATAGTAAAAACAGCAGTGGGACTTAGGATATAAGTGCAGTTAATATGTTTGGTGGTACACCATCATCCGGTGGGAGATATAAGCTGCAGATAGATATATCATGTGGTATCCTTACTCTGACAGCCACAGCTTCTAAAGGTCTCTGAAGCGGCACAGGTTCACTATAAACAGAATTAAAGATATACACACAGACACCACCTGAAACTCTGTAATACAGACTCTGATTACAATAATAACCCCTGTAGCCACTAAGGGTAGGAGTCAGCATTGCTGGAAATCAGGTCTCCTGGAGAGCAATGCAGAAAGCAGGTGTTGTGCTTAAGAGTTGGCGTAATTCAACCAAGTGTCGGAAAAATCCACCGCATTTCCACTGGAGGATGGTCTGAGAAGACATGAGGTACTAAGGACAGCTTTTATACCTCAGGATCACTTGCTTTCACTGCTGCTGAGGCTGTTGGATCAAGGTCCATAGTTTCTGAGATACTGTTGTGATTTAGGTTCTCAGGGGACGCTAGAATCTGCACCTCGTCTTTAGAGGCAGAGGAATGGGGTGGTAGTGCAGGAACTATTGTGGTCTCTGTCTTTTCACTAGCTTTCTTTTTCTTCTTTTGTGTCTCTCGCTGCTCCTTCAACTTCTCATGTCTCGTGGGCTTCATTGACTCAGTCTCCGGGACTGAGAATGACCTTGAAGCCCTACAAACGGCCTTCGTTGGCACTGTCCAAGTCGCTGGGGTCCGCTTTTTCAGCGGAGGAAGCTGAGAAAGGATGAGATGCAAGCGATCCCTTCCTTGCAAGAGGAGTCAGAGGAGGCTGCTCCTTCTCTTGCTCGTGGTTGGGGACCAATGTCCCTGGTGTTTGGAGGAGGGAGGGGGGGGAATTGCTCCCAAATTTGGAGTTTTGGGAGCAACAAAGGAAGAGGTTCCCCCAAACATCTGGGGGGGGGGGGGGTGGTAGGGCCTGTTGGCCCACTGCAACTGGCTGAACAGTTAGTGATTTTGGCACAGTAGATAGCGACGATGAAGAAGCTCTAACTTAAGGGGTGATCATGTTTACAGGATGGAGTTTCAAGTACTTACGTTTAGCCTCTGAGTATGACAGCTTGTCCAAGGTCTAATATTCCATGATTTTCCTCTCTTTGTGCAAAACTGTGCACTGTGGCGAGCAGAGCACGTGATGTTGGCTGCAGTTGATGCGGACTGGAGGAGGGGCGCATGGGATGTCAGGATAAGATGCACGTCCGCTTTCTCGGTAGGTTGGATTGGTATCACACCTCCAACACTTGAAATAACACATAGGGGGAGGAATGTAGGGCTTCACTCACCGGTAGATCATCACCTTGACCTTCTCGAGCAATGAATCAACCTCTAAAACCAAGAGGAAGGCACCGGTGGCAACCCTGTTCTCCTTCGGACCCCTAAAAATACACCGGATAAAATGAACACCTCGCCGCTCTAAATTTGTTCATAGGTCAGCATCAGATAGCAAAAGAAGGTCTTTATGGAACACAATGCCTTGGACCATGTTTAAACTGTTGTGAGGTGTTATTGTAACGGGAACATCACCCAGCTTGTGTCAGACAAGCAGTGCCCGTGATTGCGCTTGGGATGGTGTCGTTATGAGGACTGTCCCTGATCTCATTTTAGACATACTCTCGACCTCTCCATACTTATCCTCCAGGCGCTCCACAAAAAATAATGGCTTCGTCAATGGAAAGGGTTCTCCATCTGTCCTGCTACAGAAAAGGTATTTATGGGCATAAGCCTCGCCCTGTTGATGAGCCCTACGTTCCTCCCATGGTGTGGCCAAGGAAAGGAATGAGTGGGGGTCATACATTGCTGCATTTAAATCAGGCCTTCCTCTCTCTTAGAGACACTGGTTGTACATCCGGCAACGTTATGGGGTCTTTTCATGCTGTTCCCACGAGCAGCTAGGGAAAAGAGGTCCACCCAGGCAGAGCCCCGTTTGCCTGGGTAAGCCTTATACAAATGAGGTGCGGCAAGTTCCTCAGAGGTTGCTCGCTACCGACTGTTCGACCTCAACAGCCATGCACCTCCTCGACACGAAGCACACCTTGAGATTGAGGGTTCTTTTTAAATGGAGGTTTGTACCATCCTTATGACCCGGGTGATTAAGCCAAGATCCTCGGGCTCTGAAATGTACAACGTTCCACCATTGCGCCGAATGATAGTCGTTGAAGCGCACACAGAACTTATGTGTAGCGGTCTGTTGGCGCGATACAGCCCATGGCTCAGAACCCCGGGTTCGCCAAGCCCGTACTCAGCAAATTAATGCTGAGCCCCTGAGGAGTACTTGCATCTGAATGAACACATGTTTGTTGGTAATGATGTCAGTGTCCACAATCAGGTGTGGAGAAGCAGCATCACCAACAACCGATTGGAGATCATTTACGGGTAGGAAGCCTACCTTCAAAAACAAAAGGGGAATATGTAACTGGTATAGCATCTGGGTCTATGTTAATGGATAGCTACAAGATACCATGGCTCTGGTGATAGAGCCATCCTTATCTTACTAGAAACATTTAAGTATGAGGCTGAAATGGGTGTTAAACAGACCACAGGAATACTAGAGAAATGGACTGGTACTTATATGGGAGAGACCTAAACTCACGTCAACACATTGAATTCCGAGTCAATGCACTCCGGCAGATGACGGACCAAAATTCAGTCTTGGTGAGGTTATAGATAATCAGTGTTAGACCTAGAAGTCAGTCAGGGAATTTGTTGACTTCTTAGCATTCCAGCTGTTTAAGTTGTCAGGTACAGCAGTAATCTTTCAGACCTTAGCTGCAACAAGCAGGTGAGTGATTAATCAAATTCCTATGTAGACTGTCTAAGACTCAGTCCAGCAGCAGAAATCTTTTTTATGATTGCAGGAGTGGTTGGTTTCATTCCGAAACAAGGTAGAAATGATCATGCCAAGGCTAAGACACAAGACAAACTGGTTAATGTTATGATGTTATGAAAATAAGGTTTTCTTGAGGTTCATATACATGGAAACCAGTAGACATATCAACCAGGGAAATCATACAAAACAGTGTTTCACCAACTTTTTGGTTCTCTCTCTCTCTCTCTCTCTCTCTCTCTCTCTCTCTCTCTCTCTCTCTCTCTCTCTCTCTAACATATTGAGGGTACTTTTGGCAAAGCACTATTCAAATCAATGGTTAGAGCTGCAGATGATTGTGGCATTAAGACCAAAATAAACAGCAGGTGGATTAAGGCCATGCTAAGAAGATGATACAAAACACCACTATGAATTATAAAGCTGTATCCATCATTACCAGAGGGTGTCCAGCAGGAGGGGTTTTGTCCCTACTAATGTTGAAGCTACTGGTGTAACACTTCACTGAAGAGTTAAATGCTACATGTAACATTTAGCAAGGACATGCAAACATTATAGTCATAGTGATAATTGGTAAATTACAAGTACTGTGTTGACAATGACAATACACTCTGAGCATTGCACAAAACTCCTGTAGGAAACAGGATCTAGAAAGTCAGCCTGAAGTAAACTGTTTTACTATCATGCACAAGGAAACATATCCAGGGCCTGTAATAGAATCTTAATACCTTTGATGAAATTCTAATTACAGAAGATATAGTGACGTACCGTGAAGTAGCCATGTTTGGGAAACTAACATGGATCCTTTACATAAAGGCACCAAGCTCCAAGGTAAAACACACACTCGAGTGTGCTACAAGAGCCTGTGGCAAAAGTTCAGAAACTTCATACATTTATGCGACCCTCTCCCCCCTATATTGTGACAATACAAAATGAAATGCCCTTCTCTGAACTTTCTCTCTGTCTTGTCAGTCCCATTTGGTGGGGTTCCCACAACACACAGCAATATTCCAAAATAGGATGCACAAGTCTAGTGTAGGCAGTTTCTTTAGTAGAATAAGGTCACATACATACCTCTGATGAAAGGCAGTGTCCAAAATCAGTCAGAAATAAATATTTGCATTTTGTAACTGGTTGTTTGATTTTTATCAACAAATTAGACAGTGGCCAAGGATAGACAAAATGTTTGTGTTGTTACACTTGACAGTAAATTTATTTATAACCATACATTACAGATACAGTTAAAGATAAAAAATGAAATGGTACAATCATTTGCAACATATGGAACAGGGAAGGATACACTTACAATCGTGGAGTTGGATTCCACCATAAAAAAGTAAGTGCAGGAGACTGCATAAGAAGTGAATAAATAATATTCAAGAGGAAATGAAAAAACAAGGATTGAAATAAGCAGATTTGACGGGACCGACAGCACTTAGGATGTGAGAAGCAGCCATGATGTTTACGATACCAAACTTTGGCATAAATTGCAACTTTGAGGTTTAGCTGGAAGTGAACATAAAACCGTTGTTGACAGACATCCACAGCTAAGATGATACATCTCTAATAAAAGGCTCTGCTTCAGCTGTTTTACTTTTTTTTAAAAGACGACCGGTTTTGCATCTTTGGGTCACATACCTGAATAAAAAAGAAATGCCAGACTATAAGCCAGTGACAAACCAGAATAAGCCTATCTGGACAAAGATGGAATAGAAATATATTTACAGTTGAAACATAAAACCAGGGGCTCGCCAATACAATCAACAACAACCCCGGCTGTCAGAACACTACACACATACATCAGAGCGACAACCGCCCTCATCAATTAAAGCACCTGATATAGGCAGGCGGCACGGACAGTGGCGTGGCAGGACGTAAACTGGCGCAGGAGTGCGTGATAACAGATTGCACTGAGGGTTGCGCATGCGCAAAGTGCGTTTGGCAGGCACAGTAATTAAAGGAAAAACACTTGGTACACAAAGTATGTGAACAGGACGTACGAAAGTAAGATGAAAACTTGATATAGCGTGAAATGAAACCTTGGGCTGCAAGGAGCCAAAACTACTAAACAGGGATAAAGTATAGGGCTAAAATCCCTATTAATAAGGGATTAAGAAATTTTAAAAAAGGTAAATAATAACAAAGGGAGGTAGAAGCAACTGTGGAGCAGATGACTGGGCTTGGTTATACGTTGAGGTAGTTGGAAGTTATGCAATAATAATAATAATAATAATAATAATAATAATGCAGATATTCAGTAGTAGATTGTCTCAAAACATTACTTTAACTTAGCTATTTAATAATATAATTTACATAGTTTGTTCCATTATCCCCAAAGGACTCACATCTAGTGAGTATATGGATGGCAACCACAGGGTCTCAATCTGGGTCTGGCATTGCTTTCACTTACTTATGCCCGGCTCCTCTCTTTTAACTTTCCTAACTGGCAATCCTGGGCCATCTCTTGTTCTTTTCAAACCCCAATGCTATTAGGTTTTGAGGGATAGGGTGTCATTCCATTTTCCAACCTCTACCTCTCAAACTGATGGTCAATGGGCTGGAAGACTGAAGAGGGCAGTGTGTAAAGACTCTACAATGGAAAGGGCAAATTACCCATCATCAACAAAAACTAAATTCAGAAACAAAGCTACAGCAGAGATGGAGACCATTGGTATGGAGCTGTTGGCAGATATGTCAGAAACAAACATTGAGTCTGTTTCTTAGAGGAGTGGCTTCAAAATGTGTCTGTTCTCCATGTCGGGGTGGCCTGACTCCATGCTGGCAGTAGCTTCTAAAATGCTTGGTGACAGGTTTTGTGACAAGCCGACCATAAAAACCAGTCACATCCTTATGGAAAGGCTGTCCCAACAATTCAGTACCAGGGTTAGGGTGTTCCCTGAAAGTGATGCAGCTGGCAGGGCCCAATAAGCGTGGCAAGTATGCAAGGGTTACCGTCACAAGGGGTGCAACACTTGAACAAGCAAGCCTCCACACTCTATCTTGTATCACTAAATGTTGGAACTATTACTACACAGTGTTTTGAACTAGCTAAGGCACTTGAAAAAAGGCACATCGACATCTGAGCAGTGCAGGAGACTAGATGGAGTGGGCAAAAGTCATAAGGCATTGGTTGAGGTTACGAACTGATAGACAATGGAACCTGCAGAACAACAAATTTGACAGCTCTGTGTCATAGGTGCAACGTTACAACAATTGCCTCATGAAAATTGGCTACATTTCAAACCGGCAAAAAGTTCACTTCTTCAGTGCCTATGCCCCACAAACTGGCCTGAATGCAGAAACCAAAGATGCCTTCTGGGCATTGCTCAACGAGAAGACATAAGTCCCAGCAGAAGATTACCTTATCATTGCTGGTGACCTAAGGACACAAGGAAAAGAGAATCATTCTGCCCATGGTGGACATGGATATGAATAAAAGAATGATGTGGTCAGCAAATCCTACATTATTCTGAATCTCATGACCTGATTATCTTGAACACTTGGTTCAAAAAGTGTGAAACTCAGCTAATCACATACTGTAGCGCCTCTAACAAGACTCAGGTTGACTATGACCTACTAAGTTGTCATAACCTCAAAGATGTGTTAGACACAAAAGTTGTTCCATATGAAACTGTTGCAATGCAACGCCGACCAAATATCTGTAAGGTTCGAATGAACTCACCAAGGTCTGGGGACTCTGAAGGGATGGTGGTTATTGATAAAACAATTGGTTCCCTGTTATACTAGTTTTTTCATCTTCAGTTTAAGCTTACTGTAAAAACTGCTTGAGATAGCCTGTTTTTTAAATAACCAGTTTTCGGGTTTTTGATGCTATTACCTCCAGCAAATTATCTAGAAATCAAATCAGACTTTTGCACGATATCTTTCTTCAAGATATGCATAATCAAAATATCTGGTAAAATAGGGAATTGAAACAGAACTTAGTCCATCTACAGTTTTTTGCTTTTATTAAAAAGTAATGAGGTGTTTAATACTAGTCACCAGTTTTTTTCCTAGAGATTCTGAATCTCGGCTGAGAAATCATGTTGTAATCAAGGATCACATCACTATTTGGACACTGTGAATAGTCAGTACTAAAGGGTGAAAACTGAGGTTGGTGAATTCTGTATTTGGTGTTAAGTTGGCTGCTTCCGAGGTCTACAAACAGATACAGGGATATAATGTAGACACAGGCAACAAATCAGTTTTTTATTTTTATAGTTTTAACCAACATGAGATTGATGTAAGAACACTATTCTTGATTATACAATTGCAAAAACATTCCACATCACAAAATAACTCATTTATTAAAATGGTCACTTTGGCACAGTTAGTCAGGAAACGTCAGATTTAAGAGCACTATTTCCAACCGACTGGTGCTCATTCTGAAGATGACCAACTCTATACACCGAAACTGTCATTTTATAAATGAGATTTTATTCAATCTTGATTATTTTTACTACTTGTTTTTTTCTATTTATATTATCAACTATATATGAATTCCCAAGTTTCTAATTTCTTACTGCTGCCAGAATATCCTTTATCAGATATTATTTATTATAGTACACCAATAACATCATAGGATTATTAATCAATTTATCTTCTCTTCCAACAAACATTATGGATGCTTTCTGCTTAAATGATACTGCACGTTTGTAGTACCTCCACCCGTTTTCAGCTTTTCAAGGCAAATGCTCACTGCTACCACACTTTGTAGAGTACTTCCAGACTCAGGATGGTGTTTTACAACTGGTGTCCAGTGACAACACCAAGGCACTGCTGTATGATGAGAGGCTAGTGTTGCCTACTGCACATACATACATGTCATCCAAAAGGCCATGCCAGAAGTCAGCAGGTGCACTGTTGCCTCAACAATAGCTGTACCAATTATTCCGTGTGTTTGTTGCTCGTTTCTGACTCAGCACTCAGGAGTTTCTATGATAACCCAATATTTCACGGCAAGGGAAATTTTAGGAATAAATATTATTAGTTTTAATTTTTTTAATTATCTTAAACCAAAAAACATTTAGAACCACTACTACATAAAGTAGTTACACCAGTGTTTTTACTTGATTATTGGCAATAACTAAAAATAAATCTGTTACAACCACCAAATAAATACGAAACTGTTATTTAGAAGTAAAATACCGGTACTGGTTTTAACCAGTCGGTTTTTCCCATCCCTGGTACTCTGCCAGAAATGGACCATTGAGCATCAAATGGTGGCATTTCAACCACAAGAGGTTGATGTTATGACAGGCATTATAGTGCCACCAATTATTAAGGTTGAAGACAGCTGGACTAAACTAAAGATCTCTACTCATGAAACTGCACACACTATTCTCAGAATATCGACACCAGGACAACGAAGGATCAAGATCGATATGCGGCTTTGGAATGAGAATGTTAAAAATGCCATAAACAACAAGAAAAAAAAATGTACCACGAGTTTCTTTAGGATAAAACACTATGCAGTTAGAATGCTTGCAAACAAGCCCATAGAGAGGTGAAACAGGCTGTTGCTGTCACAAAAACATACAAGTATTTTCAGACATCAATACAAAACTTAAACTTGACACACGTGAAGGAGAGCATGACATCTATTGACCGGTCAAATCAAAGAACTGAAAAACTGATGTCATCCAACATTTTTATGGCATTAACAATGAAATGGGCGAGCTACTGGATGACCAAAACAAAGCAAGGCATCACTGGTAAAGTAACTTTGAGACAGTATCAACAGAGGAATTTCCCTATCTACCAATACCAACCACGTCAGCTGTTAAAGGACCAGTAAAGTAAATTGGCATTTCCAAAGTCCAGGTTGCTCAGAAGGAAATGAAGACTCGGAAAGCCAGCCTCAATGACCTCTCAGCAGAATTCTGGTGCTTGGAATGCAACAGGCTGGCAAACAGATCTTTCCATGCAGATCATCTGGGAAGGTAGAACACCAGCAGACTGGCAGCAAAGCATCACTGTACCAATCTTGAAAAGAAAAGGAAGCCCTACGGAGTGCTCCAACTATTGTCATGCAATGAAAATATTCCAATGCATTCTTGACAAATGGATCAATGAGATAGTGCAAATCACAAGGAACCAAGCTGTATTTGTGAAATATTGTGGCCCAACTGATGCAATCCACACTGCTTGTTGAGAAACACCACGAAAAGAACAACCTATTACATCTCACTTTTCTAGACCTCAAAAATGCCTTTGTTCGGGTACCTTATAACCTATGCCCGGTTTCACCAAACTTTGTTTACATATGTTAGATAAACGTCAAATTCAACGCCTCATTTATTTTTGACGTACCGTCAAAAGCTACAGTGTTTCATCATCACCAGTCTTAATGAATTGACAAGGCATTTATTTTAATTGACTCTCCAATCGAAACAGCGTCTAGTATAGTGTATTGCATCAATACTATAGTGTTTTGTTTTCATTGTTCTCTAGTTTTCGATTGAACAAATGAATATCGCTACATATATAGCGGGTTATTCAGTACAGCCAAAGTAGTTGTGATTCATAAGTTAGGTGAAACTGGGCAATAATAATGCTAAGAAAATTGAACGTGCTGATGAAATGAAGAGAGGTTATGAATTTTCTGATGATGAGAAAAGTTAGTTTGTGGGGCCTTATTTCTAAAATGAAAGACGTAATGCCTTGCAGGGATTGCACATATAGGGGCTCAGTGATGCAATTGCTTCTGAAACCTCGATATATCGGCAGATGGTTGATTTCGAAACCTCATTTAAGTCTGCTATTACCATTTGAAGAGATCCAGTAGCATAGAATCGCAGCATTAAAAGCAACTGTTGTATTGGGGTTAATGGTCTGTTTCTGTTAGTTGGTTAATCTAGTCCATTTTCAATTTGTTCCAGAAGTTTTAATGCTACATTCTTGGACAACCTGCACCTTGTAATGAATTTTATTTCATTCATTGTGTAGAAATGATCATTGCGCTCAGAAATTACGTGTTCAGGCCCTAGATTTTCTAGCAAATCTATGTACAATACTTCTGCATAAAAATTATCTCCCATCTTCACAGCCAGAAGACCTGAACAGCAATAAAGTATCTATGTTACCTTTTCAAAAACTCCTGAATATTACAACTACAGTAAACCTGTCTTGTACAAACAACTCGTCAAATAGTTTGATGACACATAATCGGTGCGTCAGTTTTAAGGCGAGTTTAACGATTGTTACAGTAAACAGACGATGAAAAACAAAAATGAAAATTAAATGATCGTCATAGATTGAACAATCATCAAAAGTCATAAACGACGCTTGGTGAAATCGGGCACTAATCTGGTTAGTGCTTCGAGAACACTGCACACCTTCTGTACGTTGAACCAAAAAGCTATGCTCAAGCAGCCACAAGAGCATCTGTTGTACTTCACATTACATTACGAGTCCACCAAAGCTAGAGTTATCACCACTGCTGTTCATTCTTGTGATGAACACTGTCGCATCAGACCTGCACTTGCCACTACCATGGACACTTCTTTATGCTAATGATGTGATGCTGGGTATCGAGAACAAGTTTGATCTCCAGTGCCAGACACAAGAGTGAAACAACTGACTTGAGCAATATGGCCTGTGGCTCAACAAGAAGGAAACCGAGTACACAGTATCAGACCCAAGAGAAGCTGGAACCACTAACTTTGGTGGAGACAATCTACTGTGAGTAACCAAATTTAAGTATCTCAGTTCTGCAATCAGTAATGATGGCCAAATCACAGACTAGGTCCATTCAAGGAAGCAGGCAGCCTGGATGAAGTGGCAAATGACAACAGGAGTGGCCTAACATTGTCGGATGAAGGACCATCTGAAGTCAAAGATACCCGATGTCATCCTCCATGTTGCTATCTACAGTACTGACTGTTGACTAGCTACAAACGAAACAAAACTACGATTGGAGGTCATGGAGAGGAAGACACTTAGATGGATAGGTGTCACTCAACTGGATCAAGTTTCAAATGACAACAATGGGAAATGTTTTGCTATTGCACCCATTCAAAAGAAAATGTGGTAAAGTCGTCTACAATGGTTTGGACGTGTGCTGCCCACAGATTACAATTCTGTAGCAAAGGCAGCTTACTCAATGGTGTCTTTGGAGACCCAAGGGATGACCAAGGCAGCGATGGGTCGATACCCTGTACAATGAACTTAAAGCTGTAAATCTTCACCAAGACATGGTTCATGATCAAACAAAATGGAGACAGCGAATCCACTCAGTGGATTGATTGATTGATTGGTTGGCTGATGGGAGGAAGGTAACAAACAACTAAATTATTCCTCCTCTGGAAAACAATTATCCAAAGTTAATTGGTAGGCCAGTGTGTGCCCAACTAAATAGTTCTATTTGAAAGGCCTAGGGCAATTTAGTACTGAGTAACTGAAAACTGCTGATGCTTGCAAGTGTCGAACACCACTTGTGGCCTAAACAAAAATGGCTGACATTTCTGAATCATAAAACCAAAATCAGATTGAATATTTTTAAATTCACAGAGCATTAGGGAATTTCCCAAGCAAATATTTAATTTTTTGGTTATCAAACAACAATGTATTTTTTTATTCCTGGATCATTTGGTATGTAAAATTAGTAGCACAGCCACAGTTAGGATGGAAGGAAGATGGAAGGTTATGGTTTAACACTCCAGTGACAGTGTTTTCATTAGATTAGTTGAGATGGAGACCATCCTGGACATGACCATGTTACCTGTTTTCATTACACTGGGAGCAATGGCAGAGGCATCAAGGATAAACTGGAAAGCTTTAGAGTATCCATAACCCCACACTAATATGACAAAGTGGTAAATATAGGAATGTTAACAGAAATGCCAGCTGATTATATAACAACTTTTAGGTATTCATGTAACAATTAGAAGTATGAAGCAGAGAAAGAATAAACCGGAATACCATTCCGGAGACTGTGTCCTGTTTGTTGACAGGTCAAAAATTAAGATGCCGGCACCAGGGTATATGGTGTACAGTCTAGACTGGAGAGCACAATCTCTGTAGACAAGATAGCTGTAGTATTACTAATACAGATATTTGATATCATGCTGTGTGAGGAGGAGGAGGAGAGGTTGCAAAAGTGCTACATAGATTGTTGCATTAATATTCACTCAGACAGCCACGCAGCTTTGAAAGCTGAATCAGCCCCTATAATAAGATCAAAGATATCCTTACAGTATGCCATGATGTAAGTGAAAGCAACATGGTAAATCTGCTGTTGGTGCAGGGTCACTCAACAATTAATGGCAATGAAAACAGAAAAAAATGTAAATACCAAAGAAACAAAGATAGGATGGTGAGGACAGGAGTGGACGAATTCATTTTTGAAACCTGAATCGTCAATCACCGCTAACACTCATGTAATGGAAACTATGTAGCGGAGCAGGAAGCAGCAAATAGTGTTTGATTAACATCCAAAAATGAAAGGATGGTTAGCTTATGATGCCAAAATAATGTTTAAAGTAACATTCTACAATTCTGGGTTTCAAAAATTGGCAAATTAAACTCATGGTAAGACTAATTACTAACAATGAGAACTTCAATGAATTCCTGCATATCACAAGTGCAGGTAAGACCCTATATGCAGACTATGTGGTGTGGCGGCTGAAACTGCACCACACTCAATACTGTAATACAAAGTACTGGAGGCTAAATGACAGAATATTTAGGTCATTAATTCCTGGAGTAATTGTGGCTAATAATGGTCTAGTAAAGTGCCATTTAATGGTTCAAAAATAATGTTTCAACTACAATGAAGTAGAGAAACCACACAAATTCAGTTTTTGTTGAAATTCAAATTTTACCGCCACATAACATCCTTGGTGTCTAAAGCTGTTGCTATCTGTATAGTCGGTTTGTATGTTCTTTGAGTTAGTTCAAATGTACTGTCTCAGTCTTTGTGTGTTCGTCTTTCTGTGCAGTGTGCAGTGCTCTGTGAATAAAGTTGTGTTTTAATCACGTGTCGTATCCGTAATTTCTAACTATAATCCTAATAGTTTTGGTAGAGGTAATGAAAGTGAATAAATCAATGACAATCATTTAAGTGTACAGTACAGCTGCAAGTCCTCATTGAAAGTAATGACTAGTTTCATCCTTGCTTCATGCTGTTCACAGTATCAACGACACAGGAAAGCTATATATGTGGAGATTAGAATGCAACATCAGTCAGTCATGCAGATGGTTGCCCCTGTCCTTACTGAAAAAAAAAAGTGCTCTCTCTCTCTCTCTCTCTCTCTTCAGGAATCACATTTTACCAAGGAATGTAAATCACAGTTATGAAATAAAGGGTGGTAGTTAATTTTAGACAGAAATCCAAGAATGTAGTAACTGATTTCAAGTGGAATTACATTTCATGAGTAAAGCAGAGATGATCAAATTACAAGGATACAACTGCATCAAACAAGTCTTTTGGCCAAAATCAACAAAAGAAGACAATGTTCATATATTCTATACATAAAAATAAAAATAGCGGCAGTTAACCATTTCTAGTAGTGACAAAAATGCCTGCCATATTGAAATATATAAAAAGAATGCCACAGGAAAGGTTTGACAATGTATCTTGGTATGCAGACATATTCCAAGATAATGTAATCAAATGAAAGGACCTTCACTGCTTGTGAAGGAATCACTATCTTGTACATGCCACCACAGAGCAACCAACTTACACGTTTTTGTAGTACCGCAATTCCCATATGTCACTATCTGTGTGTTCACTTCCTCTTGCATTTCACTGCATCCTGTTTTATTTTTATTTATTCATTTATTTATTTATTTTTTTGTAGGGCGCACAACTACTGAGGTCATTAGCGCCCGAATCAAAACTGAGATATACCGAAGGATAATAAGCCTATATTAAAACAGCTAAAAACGTAGGGTAAAATACAACAAAATGAAGAGCTAAATATCCTTTGACAAATTGTTCAAGTTGATAAAATTCAAGACTCGAGCAGGAGCTCTTGTGTCATCAGCTAAAATTTCTTCCAGTGTATCTGGCAGATTCAATGCGATCCAAACAGGAGTAAAAATTGGACAAGACAATAAAACATGGTGCACCGTCAGCAAATGACCACAGGAACACAACAGTGCGGGGTCACCAGTTAGCAAGCGGCAGTGGCTGAACCGACAATGTCCGATCTGCAACCAGGCCAAGATCACCTCTTCTCATCGCGAGTGGCGTGAGGTGGTCCTCCAAACCACCGGGAGCAGTTTAATGGTTCGAAACTTATTATTTGTAAGCAAGGACCACACATTATGCCACGACGATATAAGGCGATGGGAAAGAGCCCCTTGAATATCATTCGATGGGACACAGTACGTAGCTGTCCGAGGTAGGAGAGTTGCAGCCTTGGCCGTGGCATCAGCAGCATCGTTACCAGGCTTGCCTGCGTGGCTGGGTACCCACAGGAGGTGAACGCGAGGGCCGTCGGCAGCTATTAATTGAAGGGAGCAGTTGATTTGGTGCACAAGAGGATGGGCCAAAAAGGGGTCTCTCACAACTCTGGGTGACACTCAGTGAGTCAGCAGATGACATAGGAAGGATAACGGTGTCTGCAGGTATATAGTACAGCCTGATAGAGGGCAAAAAGCTCAGCTGTGAAATTCGAGTAGTGGCCATTAAGCCAGTACTGAAAACCGTCATCCCGACGGCAAACGCACATCCGACACCTTCATTGATCTTAGAGGCATCCGTATATATTTAAAGACAGAATTTTCGAGCCATGCATGAAGCTCAAGAAACCTCGAACGGTAAACATTATCCGAAGTACTTTCCTTCAGGAGTGAGGTGAGTTCGAGGTGAACGCGATCTTTAGCCTGAAGCCAAGGTGGCACAGGACTCTCACCCATTTGAAATGTGGAAGGGGAATAAAATCAAGTTGCCGAAGCAAGCGACGAAAGTGGACTCCAGGAGGGAGCAGGGCAATCGTGGACAGCCCGTAATGGCTATCGAGGGAGTCATTAAAGGATAGGAAGGGTGATAGGGCATCTAAAGCAGACGGCATGCATACTGACACAGCAATATGTCACATCGATAGGTTAAAGGTAATTCGGCAGCTTCGGCATAGATGCTGTCAACAGGGCTAGTGTAAAAAGGCTCCTATCGCCAGGCGTAACCCACAATGGTGAATCGAGTTTAGGCGGCGTAAGATGGACAGTAGTGCAGAAGAGTACACGAAACTACCGTAATCCACCTTGGATCTGACAGTAGACCGATAGAGGTGGAGCAGGACTGTATGATCTGTCCCCCATGATGTACCACTAAGAACACGGAGAACATTGAGGAAATGAGTACAGCGGGCAGCCAGAGAAGACACATGTGGAGACCAGCTAAGTTTCCTACCCAACGTTAGCCCTAAAAATGTTGTCGCTTCCACAAAGGGGAGAGTGATGGGGCCAAGATGGAAAGATGGTGGAAGAAACTATGTACCTCCAGACAGGGCCGGTGCAAGGCACGTGTGAAACGTGCGGCCGCACGGGGCTGCAAATCTGAGTACCCCCTTTTTTTTTTTATTCTTCTTTCTTCGCATCTAAGGACCACGCACCAATTTCAATGTTCCCTCCTTTGTTGTTGTTTCTTTTCCCTCAGTATTCTTTCACCTTTTCACTATGCGTCCTTTTTCTCTCCTCAGACCATTTTACTCCAGTCTTCTTCTCCCTCCTGCCTTGGAATCCTTCCATTTTTAACACTTTCTTATTAAAAGTTTCTGTTGCATCTTTTTTCACTTATATTGTTTCTTTCCAAATATTTCCTAATTTCTTGAATCCATGCTATTGTTGACTTCTTGTCCCAGAGATATTTAAAAATCTATTTGGTTAACCTGTTGCTGTTCATTCGGTATAAATGTCCAAAAAAAATAGCAGTCGCCTTTTCCGTAGTGTTTTGGTTATGTTTTCTATGTTGCAATAAACTTCTGCATTACTTCTTAGTTTCCATACATCTGTATTTCTTAGTGGACCAAGTATTTTTCCAATGATTTTTCTTTCTAGGACTTCAAGTTTATGTTAATTGTAATTCATTACTAAACATTCACTTGCATAAACGACATTCTGGCTTTACTACTGTATTGTAGTTCTGTATTTTCAGATTTTTAGACAGAGACCTTTTGTTGTAAATGTTCCTGTTTACACCATATGCTCTCTCCATTTTATGTACTCTTTCTTCTACAGCAAATTTTTCTAAGCTATTTTCCTGAATCGTTTCTCCCAAATATTTAAATTTATTTACCCTCTTAATCAGCCCAATATCTGTTATTAGGGTTTCTCGAGCATTTTTTATGTTTGTCATAAATTTTGTTTATTCTACAGAAATTCTTAAACCTTTGTTGGCTATTTCTTCTAAGAGACTGATTTGGATTGCTGCATTTGTTAGGTTTTCAGAAAGAATGGCAAAATCATCCTCAAACGCTAGACAGTGAATTTCAATCCCTTTGTGTTTAGTCCCCAGTCTGATTGGTGATAGCTTATGATCTTTTCGTTTTTGCTTCCATTCTCTTACTATTTTCTCTAGGACGCAGTTGAAGAGGAGTGGAGACAGGCCGTCACCTTGCCTTGGAAATTTCACCCTGAAACTTTACTTTTGAATTGGTGTCTCACGAATAAGGTTTGCTAATTTAGATTTAATTCCAAATTATCGGATCGCTTTATCTAGTGTTTGCCTATCAAACACCTTTTTAAAATCTATAAATGTTATAATGTTGTCTCTGGAGTTTGTAAGTCTGTGACGGATTATGGACTTTAGGTTGAAAATCTGTTCTGAGCAAAATGTGCCTTTTCTAAATCCACTCTGATATTCTCCCAATTGGCTATCAAGTGTTGCTTCCACCTTGTTTAGTATACTTGATGAAAATATTTTATATCCCAGTGGTAACAAAGATATACCTCTATAGTTATTTACATCTTGTTTATCACCTTTCTTGTGTAAAAGATGGATAAGAGCCACTTTCCAATCTTCTGGAATCTTTCCAGTTTCCCATATTTCTTCAAAGATATAATTTTTGTTTAAGACCATTTTATAAGTTCAGCTGTGATAGAGTCCTCTCCACTGGCTTTGTTGTTTTTCAAGGCATTTATTGGTTTTTTAATTTCTTGGTGGCTGTAGGTGGTGGATCTGTTTCTGTGTTTTCACGAAGATCTGGAAATTCTAGCTTACAGTTAGGTTCTTGATAGTTCAAAAGTTGCTCAAACTACTTTCCTAGTATTTCACAATTATGGGTATTGCTTAGGCCTACTTTACCATTTTCGTCTCTGAAGCATATACTTGGATCTTGGTAGCCCCTTAGATGATTTTTAAACATCTGATAGAAATTTTCTTTCCTTTGAATTTTGAATTCATCCAAGTGCTCAGTCTTCCCAGAACATTTGAATTTCTTCCACTTCTTTGTTCTTTCTGCAACTGCTTCTTCACAGGTTTCATTCCACCAGGCTTTCTTCATAATTTTTGTTGCTCCAAATACATTCTTCGCTGCCCTGTTGATTTCTTTGGATAATTCTTTCCATTTCCCTGATTTAGATATTTTAATTGATTTTTGAAAATGTTTGATTTTATTATTATTATTACATTTATATTTTTTGGACAAATTCAACATTCATGCCCAAGAGGGGATTCGAAAGCAAACCTCGGAGGGAGCGGCTTCGGTAACTGTGGCATGGCGCCTCGACTGCCTGCCGGCCGCCCCTCTTAAACCAGGAGATGGAGGACTAATTTCTTCCTTGCCACTGTGGCAGCAAAAAATGTTCAAATCAGTGGCTGACTAAGTGGGGCGGGGGGGGGGGGGGGGGGGAGATCGCCCCGGGCCTCCGATCTTGGGAGGCTTCCGAATACCTCGAAAGCACTTTTTTTTTTTTTTTTTTCTTTTTTGAGAGAGCACGCATGGTATCTCATTCTGCTGGGACGTCCAAATCTAGAAAGCTATTTTTTTTTAAACTGTCCAGTGCCTCTTTTTCTGAGAGGGGGGCCTCCAATTCTTTCTTATTGTAATATATTCTCTTCCAAGTGGACGGGGAGGGGCTGTATCGCGCTGCCCCGGGTGTCCAACAGCCTTAGTCCGTCACTGGTTCAAACGTTTGTTAAGCTTAAGGGACTTAACTGCGGGGTCATCAGTCCCTAAACTTGCAAACTACTTATGAACTACCTTATACTGAAGACGACACAAACATCCATGCCCGACGGGGATTCGAACCCCCGACACGAACGGCCACGCGCACCGCAACACGGTGCTCCAGTACGTGTGGCTAATCCGCCGCGGCCTATGGCAGCACAGTCGTGTTTACGCCGGAGGAAATGAGAGGGGGCAAGCAGTCTGGTGTACACGCCAGTATTCTTATGAGTGGAGCGCTGTTAAGCGCCGTGCGTCTACTCACAACTAATCTTGCACTTTTCTTTGACAATATTAGTCGCACACTATCACTTTGCCAACATTTATTTATTGTATAATGCGTGTGAATCCATGTTTGATCTAAGCAAACTACTGGTCACTGATTCCGATGAAACCCGAGATAGTATGGTCTTTTAGCAAAATGCCCTCTCGTCCGGACGCGGCAGAGTGGCCGAGCGAATTGAGGCGCTATGCTCCGATGCGCGAGACTGTTCTCCGTCGGGGGTTGGAATCCCCCCTCGGGCATGAATGTTTGTTCTGTCTTTGGTATGAGGTAGTTTATAAGTAGTTTGCAAGTTTATGGACTGATGATCCGCAGTTAAGTCCCATAAACTTAACAAACATTTGAACCTCTCGTCCGCACAAAACAATGGAGGCGTTTATGACGTACTGGTTCAGATATTAGAAAAAAAGTTCAAATGTTTGTTACGCTTATGGGACTTAACTGCAGGGTCATCAGTCACTAAACTTACAAACTAGTTATGAACTAACTTATATTAAAGACAAAAACAAACATACATGCCCGAGGGAGGACTCGAATCTCCTATGCGGGAGGCTGCGCATTCCGCAACGTGGCGCTCCAGATCACTCGGCATATCAGAAGAATTCGATGGCATGACCTCTGACGAAGCGACGTCACTTTCAAATCAAATAAAAAAAGTTACTCCTTTCTCACTTCTCTAGTAATCTCGTACGACGTTCTGCTTCACATCAGTGTAGCCAGTAAGACCCTCCAGATCATTGACATAAAAGTTTCTGAGGCCGTGGAAATGCATGAAAAAACGAAAGCATGTTTTGAGACCTGCAGAACAGAAGAAACGTTTGTCTCTCTCTTGGCGGATTCCGAAGAATTGGCTACAAAATTAGAGCTAGAAGTTCAAAAAAAAAAAAAAAAAAAAAAATGTTCAAATGTTTGTTAAGCTTATGGGACTTAACTACGGGGTCATCAGTCCCTAAACTTACAAACTACTTATGAACTACTTACGAACTAAGACGGCACAAATATCCATGCCCGAGGGGGGATTCGAACCCCCGACCGTAGTGGCCGTGCAGACCGTGACTGGAGCGCCTCAGTCTCCTCGGCCACCGCGGCCGGCCTAGAAGTTCTAACGTTACCAAGGATAAGTATTTCCCGATGACGAAGTAAGAAGCCAATACACTTTATCTATGAAGAAAGGCATGAGACAACAGGTGACCCAACAAAACATTACAACATTCAATTCTATTATTATCTTTTAGATATAGCAAACACATCTTTGGATAAGAGATTCAATCAACTGAAATATCATTGCATTTATTTTGATTTTCTCTACGACATTGGCAAGCTGAAGAATGCACCTCCTGACAGCCAGGATACAAAGTGAAGAAACCTCGCAGCGATTTTGCAAGATCATGAGTCAAGCGACATTAATGCACTGGAGTTGAGGGAAGAACTAAGAGTGCTTTCAACTTTGTTGAAACCTGGAATAGGTCATACGACAGGTATGATTGAACCACTGACACTGGCAAAATCGGTTGGGATTAGAGACATATGGCCGAACGGAGATTATTTCATAGCCTGCTTTTATCTTTGAAGGAAGATAAACTTTGTCAAAGGTCAAGAACACTGCTTGGGTCAGTATTAGGTTGTTGTTAACTCTTTTTATCACACTATGTACAGCTGTTACACCCTGGTTGGAAAGGTACTCCTGTAGTTCCTCATCGGACAGGCCATCAAGAGATCGTGAAAACACTACTCCTCGCGACGAGTTAAGGGTATGATTAGGTTCAACCTCCAACAGTAAAGGTGTCTACCATGCTTATTCAGTATTCTTGTGATTTTGGCTTTTGGTGGGCCAGCATAGGGCATGAACACCACACATTTTGCTTTGTCTTCTTCTGGGTTGCCCTCCTGCCTCTCTGCTATTCGTAAGGCGTGTCTTATCTGCATCATTTTTTGCAGAATGTTTCCCCATAGGTGCTGCAACTCTCCTTGTCATTGATGGACCTGGCTCTTTGTACCAATGTGCTTAGTACTGAGTTGTGTTAAGCTGGATGGTGGCAACTGAGCATTGAGTGAAAGGTCCGTGTGTATCTTTTTTCTTCCTCCTGTAGACCAGGGCAGGCCAGAAATTCTGCACATGGGCAGTACCGCTCAACGTGTGCAACTTACTGGTCACAACGTGCACACCACAGCTGCCTCCACTCAGGTAGTACATTGTTTCTACCCACAGGGGTCACCAGGAATAAACAAGACTGGATGTGACGTGCTCTTGCTCGTACCGCATAAACCAGGGAGTAGAGCCATTGCCGTTCAATATGTACACGTCTCTAGTAACAGATGTCGTCATTGCTCGCTGCCTCACATGTGCGCACCTGTGTAGCACTTCCACACCTCTGCACAGTGTGCAGCGTTTGGTCGGCCCTGCCATAGACCAAGTGTCCTAATGAACTGTCCGGATCTCTCTCGATTAAAATGTCCAAGAAGGGTAGGCATCCAGTCTCCTACAATTCCATTGTGGACCTGATGCTGTCATGTATGCTATTGAAATGACACAAACTCTTGTAGGTATTCCTTGCCATACCACAAAAGTGTCATATACGTATCTGTAGAACACCTTTGGTTTTAATTGGGCAGTATTCAGCTCTACCTCTTCAAAGTGCTCTATATAAAAATTGGTGATACCTGGAGCTAAGGGGGTAGTCCATGGAAAGTCTCAGTCTATTTGCTCATAGTACCTTCCACCACATTTGAAATAGGTGGTGGTTAGCACATGATGGAAGAGTGACTGCATCTTAATCAGTGTGTCCCTCGATAAGTGCTCAGGAATTTTCCAGCGGCATGCGAGTGAAAATGTGATGTCAAAGCTCAGTAGTAGGTCCTCCTCGACTATATGCAGCCCTTTGATAAATTCTGTCAAATTCTTGACCTGGTGTGGGCAGTTACCCACAAGTGGTTTTAGCTGATGTGCTAGATGTTATGCTATGTTAGCGAGTTCATGGTATTCAAAATCAGACGTAACAGGACATTTTCCTTATGGATCTTACTAGGCCATATAGTCATTGGGGTGCTGGTTCCCTGGGGTGAAGCCTTCTGATCATGTTCCTGTCAACCTGAGCTGTTGTTAAGATTGATGGTCTTGTGTGACTGAAGTAGTTGCATCTCCCCTTCACTTGTTTGTATGCAGGGTCTTGCAGCAAAGACTATCTTTCACTAGTAATCTTCAGTAGCACAGTGGCATTGATTTTATCTGCTGCTAAGAGCACTATCTTTCTCACCACTTAGTACCTGCAGCGCCCTCCTTCAGCTGCCAAAATGTTATTTGGCATTATAGCTTTTTTGAGTATTCTGCAAATCTGTCTCCTCACTTCTTCCACGGCCTCCAAAGAGTTTCCACATTTGAAGTTGCTGATGTCATGTTTCGGTAAACTTCTAGGAACCAGAGCAAAGTTTAGTCCTTTTATCAACACAGAGATTGTTGGCTCATCCAGATTTTTCTCTGGTAGGTTGACAACGGTCTTAACACTGCTGGATTTGTCTTCTTTCTGCTAAGCCCCTAGAAGTTGAAGAAACTTGTCAAATTGTTTCTTGCTGGCTTTCATTTTGTGGAATTCACCACTTGCATAAATTTTACCATCCAGCCACTTCCACATATGTGTAGGCAAAGCGGAAGCCAGGTGATGATGGAACGTATTCCTCGCGTTCTTGTAGAGTTCACTTCTGGTAATCTGGATGTGCTCCCTTACCAATGCTGAACTAGTTTGTCATAATACGCGTCTTGGCCATGCTGACAGGATGCAGTAGGTTAGCAAACTAAAGCATCACATCTTTATCCCGATACCTTAGCAAGAAGGCCAACCTGTTGAGCAACTTCCATTTCTTGATTCATAGTTTCTGCATCATCTTGTAGTTGCATTGGATATCCTCCCCGTGATTTGCAGTACAGCACCCTTACACCTCACCTCACGACAGGTACAAAACTCATCAAATTGTTGCTCCAACATGACACCATTCAGTGTATCACCCGAGAAGAATTCATCACTAGAATTCACTGAGACGGTCTTCAATTGCATATAACAAAATAATTTATAAAAAGTATGCTTTTAGAACAATGAACCAATACAAATTGTCATGTTAATCTGATTGCTTGACTGTCTAGCATCTTTCTTACTGGAGCACTGAAAATTATTGTTGCGACTTTTGTTACTACCAGTAATGGCGTCACAGTTTCAGTGTCATTTTTTTCTGTGAACTGTCACTTCCAACACCATACAGTAGACTTGCCTGAATTGTCTTCATTATATCAAAGACAAACAGCAAGCCATTACCAACATCAACACAGCTGACACTTTCCCCCCCCCCCCCCCCCCCCCCCCTCTCTTTCTTTCTTTCTTTTTCTTTTTGTGGCTATCCACAGCAATTCTTTTTATGTAGAATTTTTCTTGCAAAGCTTTCTTCAATGGTGCCCACAATATACAACCCTTCTCATCCTGAATGAAAAGCTTAACTAAACCAGCACGCGTGTGCAGTTAGCTCGTACTCATTGAAAGTATTGTTTCCTAGTTCATTATTCACTTTTTACCAAAGTAGCCATACTACTGAATGATTTAATACCACCCTGAACATTACATATGATGGAACAAAATTAAATTGATCTTGTAGATATGGAGATAGTTGTGTTTTGCCTTTTACATGTTTCTGAATCAGAATTTTTTCCAACCTCTTTTAAAGTAAATTTAGTATCTTGTCATTATACATTTGGAATGCATCGTCTTCCTCATAACCAACATCAGTAGCATCCTCTTCACAGTCCAAGTTGTTAATTTTCAACATAAGTTTGTCAATGCTGGATGAGTAAAATTAAATTTCAAATATCAGTTTTTCCCCCCAGTCTGTACACAATATATTACAGATTGCTCCCAATTCTGCTTAGAAACATGATGCTTCAATAATCAACTTCTTAGGTTCAAGAACACCAGCTGTTGATTGCCAATTAAAAACAGACATTCGCTTAAGTCTTTCCAATTTTTTTGGTAATCTGGAACAGTATTTAACATTGACTTGCAATGATAAGATTTCACTTGACCCGAAGCTTATTTTTATTTACCTCTTCAATTTTACACATTTGTACTCTCGTACATGCATATAATGACTTACTCCTTAGCACTACAGCCCATGTAGGATAGTCCAGTCATTGAATGCATTGTAGTGCATGGAATATGTGAGAATTTTCAGGACTTTGTTAGGGATAGTTAGAAGGTGAACATACTAGGAGTTCCCACCCCTGGTGGAGTGAACTAAACTGGGGAGGAGGGGGGTGGAAAGGTACCATTTTTTTGTTTTTTTCGCTTATATCTCGAAAATGGTCTGCTTTAGGAAAAATGTTCCACATAAAAATGAAAGATAATTGAATTTTCTTTAAAATCGTTTCCATATATCAAATTTCCAAAGGTTTTCGAGATGTACTTTGTTGATTTTCAATAATTTCAGAAAAAAAATTTTTTTACGTCACTAATTTTGTCAAACATTTATTTCTAGTGACTCACTCGATCGTTTGTCAGAAAGAAAGCTTTAGAGCATTAAGTTTCCTTCAATTTGATATGCATATTTGCTACCTTCTCTTCAGCCAATCAAAAGTTGCATCATTTATAAGATATACTCTCAGTTCCGATGTCCTCCTACAAATGAGTGATTGGAGGGGCTATGACCCTTCGCATTACTCTCTAACACTATGTTGAAGAGTAAAATGGATAATACATAGACATGTATATAACTGTACGATTCAAAAGAGAGAGAGAGAGGAGAGAGAGAGAGAGAGAGAGAGAGAGAGAGAGAGAGAGAGAGAGAGAGAGAGAGAGAGAGAGAGAAACGGGGGGGGGGGGGGGGGGGGGGGGCAGAGAAATGAGGGGGATTGGGGAGGGGGCAGAGAGTCTATCGACAATCGGTATGTTCCCTTTACAAGCAAGAGTAAATTAGACACAGAATAGGAAATAAACAAGTATGTTTAATGCCTGCAAATAAAATACTCTTTTACATATGGCGTAAATGGTGTATTTTCCTGGCAGTCACAATTTTATTACCAAATCAATTTTTTAATCACTTGTTTGCAATAGAATGAACTTTTTGAAACTGAAATGTACAAGTAAAAGGTATGATACTTTTACATAACTGAGAACTTCTGGTCCCGTATCACGTTATTACAGATTTGAAAACAATATGATCTGTAAATTACAATCACTGACAAACAGTAAGTTCATTATCAATAAAACAAGTTTCCACAATAAAACAAACAAGTCTCAACACAGTTACTAGTGTAAAGACAATAAGTAACTGTAAAATCCTCATCACTGTAAGAGTGAAATCATGTTTAATTAAGGATAAAACAAAAAATAAGTGCCACCCATAGTATCACATATTTTAAAATATGTGAAAACAACAGCTTATTGTAAATGTTGGATCACTGACACAGTGAAGTCATGAACACTACAATAACAGAGTTTCACATAGTATAGCTTAGCAAGGCCTTGTTCCCCACAAATTGATTTATTCTGTTTAATATTTTATGGGTAAGTGCCTATTCACCTGCTGTGCATGAAACATTTTCTCTACATGCCAATTGGCATTTGACTCTCATAAAAATCAGACAACCTATCAACTTCACTGTTTAATGACAATCCACTGTCACAGTTACAAAACTTTATTTTACAACATGTTTGTTGCTCTACTTCAAGTGAAGATATGGCAAGCATCCATAAATTCCCATGCAGAGTATGTGTAATTCACAGTGACAGCAACATTTTACTAAGTTTACACATTCTTTTATCTATTTAAAGATAGCAACTGTCATTACACATTATTCACCACAAAAAAATTATTGTGACAACATAGAAGAAAAAATACAACACAACTCATTTATTAACACTTCAAACCAGGAGCCTGATTGTGTATTGGTGCACTTTAAATATCTGCACTGGTGGTATCTCCATCATGTAACTGAATTCACAATGAAAGTGTGGTGTTCTTCCATCTTCTGACAAAAGGCACTACTATTTTGTCACTTACGTGCAGACCAATCTGTCTTAGACCTACTTTCAATAGCTTTGTCAAAAAGTGAGTCCAATGAAATCATGTGTTGGATCCTGCAATCTTTGACCTGGATATATGACTGATATCTGAATATACAGCTGTAACATGCCTGCACATTCATATGTTTTGCAGACGATACTGCATTATCCGCCATGCTCCCATTTGGCAAACCATTTTCCATCAGCTTGTACATGACAAAGAATTGCTTGTTTATTTATTGTCTCAATCTTTAGGTCAATGTAATTGGCTGAATGGGAATGGAATCTAAACATATTTTCTTTGTGTGTTCTAGTAACATTTCATAGCAGCCATGTTGTAATTTGGCAAAGGAAATAGGCTGGAAAGACTATTCCGGCACTTTCCTGGAGTGATTTAAAAGTCATGGAAAAACAATCAGGATCGCCATCCTCCCAAATGTGAGTCTAGTTAGTACAGAGATCTGTGATTAGATCCCATAGTCTGAGTTACATACTCAAAATGTAACAATGCAGCAAAATACTTCAGAGGAAATTTTTGCAGTTCTTAGTGAAATGGTGCATGAAATATTTAGTATAGTGCCAATGGAAGTGACTGACATGTTGATAATGACAGTGACTGGGAAGAAAGCATAAAATTCATCAGTGTCATCAGTGAGATAGTTCTTATGTACCTTTAAAATTATCCTGCAACTGTATACGGCAACGAATCTGAAAAGCTCCCTGCATTAAGAAGTATAATTCCTTTATGGGCTATGCAGAGCTGAAAGATCAGAAACTACTATTTTTCATGGAAAGCAAAAATGTGTTGAGTAATACACGGAAATGTTTGAAGGCTGATACATCTTGCAGGTCACAATGGTTTATTTTTTATGAAGTCACTGAAACAACAAATTAGAAACATGTCAATTTCAAGCTGCTTTTCATATCGGAACATAAATTTACATGAAAATTGTATCTTCACCTCACTGAGTGTAGCCTTCAGAAAGTGCTATACTTGAGCTCACAGCAATGTATTTTATTGATAAGAACAAGATATCCACAGTAGGTTGTTAAGACAGAAATGAAACTTTCTGTGCAGCAGACTTTCCTAGATTATGACAAAGCGTGAAATATTTAAAATTTATTTTAAGTGACAATGCAGGTCCCCCCCCCCCCCCTCTTAATTTCCACACCAGAAGAATTTAATTACTAACATTGTGTAAACTCCACCAATACACTAGGCTCATACATCAAAACTACTGGCTTGAAGGGTTAATGTAATTAAATACATCACAATATCAAACAGTAAGTTTCTAGTAATGTTCATCACACACAAGTTTTAAGTAACGTGAAAAACTGGTCACAAAGACAGGGGAAGGAAAATTATATAATTATCTAAACTTCTTTTGAAAGTAAAATAGTAAACCTACAATTGCATAATGTTCTAAAACGAACACATTCACATTTGTCCCAAGGTTTTCATTACTTGGTATTGTTACAATATTTAGAATTAAAACCTATAAAATGTATTTAAAAAAACGTACATAGTACAAGTCTTCGTATCAGCAATAAGGCATTTTTAAACATTAAAAATGTCAATTATAAAAATACAAATAAAATAAATTAAAACCAATTTTAAATTCATTGTCATTTAAAACAAGAAGCACTCGCATACGAATACTGGGAGGTGTGGTAAGGGGAGGACAGGGATAGGTAGGGAACTGCAACCAAACTGAGAAGTTCATTTTCTTCTTCTGGTCACACACATTTAAATCCTACGTGTCTCTAACACACCATCATTTAACTCAGGAATACTGACACCACAATACATAGGCACAGATACTGTAGCTCCTGATCTATGCATATCAGGCATCAGCTGAATGTATACTTCACAGAAGCTGTACAAGACTTACTTTTGAATACAAGGTGGAACTGTATAACACATGCTCCAGTTCTACAATCCTTCATACTTCTACACTTACGCATGCTAAGTCAGTCTTCTCTTATGTAAATTTGGTAAAATCTCGATCTCTTATGTAGTGATAACTACATTTCTCAATCCTTTGAGAAATACTGCACATGTACGCACAGCGCATGTGCCCACACAACACACACACACACACACACACACACACACACACACACACACACACACAGAGCTCATCTCAGAGGTAGTTGAGGTGACGACACTTTTCTTCTGATTTATGACGTGAGAGCAAGCCACTTTACTCAAAATATTAGCAGCCCTTGAGAAGTGGTATTTCCACTTACAGTCTACACACAAGTTGCAAGTAGAAACCTCAGTTTTGTTTATGTATCAAATAAATCATTGTCTGTAGCTCTGTGCCGTCAACACTGCACTTCCAGGAGTTACGTAGTCCCCTATCATTAAACTGTTATTCACTGGGTAATGGGAAGTATTCTGGAGGACTAGTTGATGTGTCTGAAAATAAAAAAAAGATTTATTTAAAAATGTAAATATTTTGTTATAGCCATATAATGGTATCAAAAATTTAAAAATAAATTCACGTTTTCTTTCATTTCATGTGCAGGGTATCAATGTTACAACACAAATTACACATTTAATAGAACTAGACACACTGATAGACAACTCCACCAGGAGATCTTTGGTACTTGATTGCATTAAATTAATCTATCAACTATACAGACAGGTGGCAGCTACTTAAAGCTAAATGGAAAGAGTTAAAAGTAATCGCAATGAAACACTAAAAAATATTTGGCAGACACAGAAAATCAAGTAGATAATGACAATGAAAACCCACTCAACCACCAATATTAATCACACATTTCTGAAACCTGTAACAACAAGTTAGACAATTTTTTACCAATCATTCTTGTGCATCCAATAATGTGTATGACAGGAATAATTTTTACATCATTCAAAAATATCCTTTGCGAAAGCATAGGCTGAACTGCTGAATGTACATACATTATGTGACAATGTAATAGTTTGCCACAGCAATAAACAAACTACCACTTTCTTAATTTTTCTGCAGCCTTTTACACAAAAACACTATGAGTAAATATGGCAAAATTATGCTTTCATTAACTTCTACCAGATTTTTACCCTCCGGCAAAATCTGAGACTATTCATAAATATGCTAATTTATTATTGCAGTTGCCACAATCAAATAACAAAAGTACGCATGTGTGAAGTTTAGAAAAGTTTTGAAACCGAACTTTTCTTTTTGACGGGATAGTATTCTACATTTTTCTGATAAACTACACTGTTCAATATATGCAACTATATTGTACCATGATTAACATAAAGGTATGCCCCCCCCCCTACACACACACACACACACACACACACACACACACACACACACACACACACAGAGAGAGAGAGAGAGAGAGAGAGAGAGAGAGAGAGAGAGAGAGAGAGATGTTCTGTGCTCAATATATAATTACTAACCGGTGATGTAAATAACGTTGGTGATATTCCTCCACCTATAAGTTGTGCTGCCTGTGTAGACGTAGCTGTTCCTGCACATACTCTTTGACGTCCAGTACTCGAAATGGATCCCGGGTGAATATTCGGTTGGCCATCTGCATATAAAGATTAATTAAAACACCATGAAACACTTTCAATTAATTTTAAATTGAAGGGCTATCGCAGGCACATATCATGCAAAATTAAAATCACACTGATTAATTGAAGCTATAGTACAGCACATAAAACAGCAACTGGTTCCAAATTGCATTGGCTGAAAGGAATCACTAGATCATGCATATTAGCCAGGTCATTACTGCAATAATAAATGAGAAGAATTTTCTGCAATCTGGTTTACATAGCAGTCAGTGCCACGTCTATCACACGAGAAAGTCTGGGAGCTGGCAAGCAAGAGAGAACTTGAGGTAGGCCCTATTTTTACCAGAAATGCAGAAAATTTCAGTAAAATTATAATATAAAATCCTTACTCTACAATGACACACTGTGGTTAGCAATCCTTTAATAGCAGCTGTAAAAGTAGAGGGAGGGGGACTGGGAAGGGGGGGGGGGAGAGAGATGTGAGAAAATGCAGTACTGAGCCATGCTTTCCTCTCTTATCACACTACGAACTGTATTTTTCAGCTACTCACATATACCAAAAATGTTCTCACACTTTAGGAGGAAGGACCACAAAATCTCTCTCTCTCTCTCTCTCTCTCTCTCTCTCTCTCTCTCTCTCTCTCTCTCTCTCTCTCTCTCTCTCTCTCATTTACCAATTTAGGCATGGTACTTAAATTTTTTATTCATCATATTTTTGGTGGGCGGAGGGAAGAGAGAGACTGGTTACTTCGGCTTTTAAGTGTGCAGGTAATTACACTACATGTCTACAAGAATCTGAACACCTTGAGCTTAGTCAGGGGTCAAATGCAATAACATCCATGCACACACACACACATTCAGCCAAATATGTAAAAATAATCATCAAAAGCAAATATAAAAGTTTTAAAAGTAAAACATATTCTCATTTAACATATAGAAATAAAATCTTTGGGATGATGGAGGCCACAACTTCAATGAATATTATTAAAAAAAAAGTTTTTATTCATTCAGCAGATCTTCATTTAACGTATGATTGGAAAATTTCAGCCTTGGGCAGTTTTCTACTAGCAAAATTTGAAGTATTACACATTGGATGCATTAGTATCACAAATAAAGGACAAGTTTTATCCCAAGATGTGTATTAACTGTATAATAACTTTAGAGAGGTTTTTAAGTTAAATATTATGCTTTGTATATCTTTGCTCATATGACCATGTAGAATTATCCTAAATTAATTTTTTTTCGTTATTTTATTAAGTACTACTAGTGAGCAGTTGTTGCAGTTTATGGTTTGTTTTTATTTTATTGTTTATACGTGCATGTACCATGAAGATTGTAATAACATTATGGATTTAATTAATGGTCTTTGTTCTTATGAACATTTATGGTTTTTTTGCTATCATTGTAAATATTACTGTAATATGCACAAAATAAGCTAGAAGCATTTGTTGTTATGTTCATAGCAAATTTGCTAACAATAATGAAACACATGAAAATTTATTAACTACAGTACTGTGAAATTTTATATCACAATTATATTTATAAATTAGTACAGTGATAACTTTACATTCTGTAGTTCTGCAGTCAATAATTCTAAGTCTGAACCAGTGAAAAAGTATTTCTGGATTTTGCATTTTGTACATCTTTAATCCACTTAAAATTTTATTTGATTGGTCTTTTTAAATCGACATATTTCAATTTCTGCCATCATATTTTACTTTTCTGTAATATGTACAACATTAGCAGCAATTTATTAATAGCACATATTTTGTGGATGGGCTATTGTTGCTCAATGTTGTGTGTTCTTTACAACTAGTGCAAACTTTCCTTCCTGCTTCTCCAATACGGATGTGTTTCTTCACTGTTACTTTTTTATATACTTAACTAGCTGAAAACGCAGTGTTGCCCGGGTATTTATTTATTTATTTATTCCTGCCATTTTTCAGGTATATATTCATTTATGTAAGGGCTGTATGTCTGTAAAATCTCTTGGGAATACAATTAGTAGTAAAGAAGTTATAGATTAAAACTTGGTGCATGGCGGGGCGGTTTTCCATGAACATAACTGTTTATGAGCTCATATCTCATGAACTGTGTGTCGGACTGTGATACAATTTAGAATGTATACTCAACTATATGCATGTATGCTGTCTGTAAAATTTACTATGGCTAAAATTTGTAATGTAGACATTATTAATTGTAACGTCATACCGAAAGCCGTTGTTTCATTCCATGAACAGCGGAACGTTGCTGTTTATGTGCTCGTATCTCACCAACTACATGTCGGAATGTGATACAATTTAGAAGATACATTCAACGACATGTGTGTACACTGCAAAATTTCTGTCGCTACAATTTGTAATTTCAAATTATAAATTGTAACGTCATACCGAGAGCCGTAGTTTTACTCCATAATCAGCGGAAAAGTAGAAAGCGAGAAACTTTTTTCCTTTCATCATTTTACTGTGTTTGGCAGTGAGAAAAGGTTTGAAATTAGTTTAAAAGTTTGTTGCAAGTCACTA
This sequence comes from Locusta migratoria, assembly GCA_026315105.1. Taxonomy (NCBI): domain Eukaryota; kingdom Metazoa; phylum Arthropoda; class Insecta; order Orthoptera; family Acrididae; genus Locusta; species Locusta migratoria. Next base: position 726,667,454 of record CM048755.1, on the reverse strand, counting down.
AGTACTGTCATTCTCATACAGTGTATTTTGAAAGTCTCGCCGCATTATATGGCATTTTTTGCGATTTCCATTGGTTATGGCGTAATATCTTTTCAACCATGTGCCGTGTGTGATTCTTAACCATGCAGCTATTGATACCTCATGGTAAGGAATGTGTGTGTACCAAATTTGGTTGAAATCGGTCCAATGGTTTAGGAGAAAATGAGCAGTATTGTCGCAAAATGCAGCAGTTTTTCGCACATCTCATTGTATATGACGTAATATCTCGTGAACTATATATTGTATGTGATTCTTGCACTTATGGCGACCGGCCTAATGGATTGAAGCTTACGTGTACAAAATTTCATAAAGAATGGAACAAAACTTTAGTTTTGTATGCAACATGTACAAACATATGGACACACTGCTTTATATATTACAGTGTACTCCCAATAATTCACAGTAATTAATGCCTCAGCTTCCGCGAATTATCGAAAACCGCAAATTAACCGAAGTGTAGATGGCGCTGTAAAATTATGTGACTTTCGTGCACTCCAATTGGCAGGTAAATGTTTAAATAATCTAAGTAGCACTACCGGACAGTGAATGACACAAATAAGCCTTGAAAACAGCTCGTTTTTTGGATATCTTTAACGCAATGTAGCACAAAGACAAAATATTTTCGTAATATGGAAGTAGAAAAAAAATTCGTGAAATACGGCGCAAGAGCCAAGCGAACTCTGAAAGTGAAGTTACACTTTGTGACATTCTTTTGTCAACAAATGGAAGCGGAGAGCACGAGATCTTGTTAACCAATCGGAGGACAGAGTTCCAGCACAACATTACAAGGCATTGAAGGCAACACATCGGAAAATACATTACATGAGAGTTGAGACACATTTCGGCATGGAACAGGAATGAACTGTGCCCTTGTCCGCTCAGTAAAAGTTATTGTCCTCGTAATAGGAAGATTTGGAAAATTTGATTACTGTTTCGTACAGACCATAAAATAAATAAATAATGCTGTTCTGCTCTATGGTTGACAGATTCTCCGCTCAGTAAAGTAGTTACTGCCGTAAAATGGACATTTCATAAAAAAACTTTTTCGTTACTGTGAAGACACACGGAGATGTGTTAACGCTTTACATTATCAAAGTACTGTAGTATTTCTAGGCAGTGTGTGACACGACGGATTTCTTATTTTCTCTTTCATACTAAGAACATTTGGAGGATAAATGAAACATAGCGTTAAAGATATTTCCAAAACACACATTTTAAGACAAGGTAGGTCATGAAAAAGTATCCAAAAGTGCTACTTTTATAATGTAAAATGTAACCAACATGACAATATTTGAAAACAGATGAATTGTTTTCTGCTTGGCAGAAGTCTGGGTATTTCGTGCTGGTAGGAATCACTAACAACATTTGTAACTGGGCAGAAATATTTATAATTGCATCAGAGTTAACTTCATACAAGAACTGTATTAATTTTGAAAAATAAGTAGATTACCGTTCTTCATTAACAAAAATAATCAGTCATCACTTTTTGTTTTTTAGATGACAGTTCATTATTTTTAATTTTCATCCTAAAATTGTGGAGAAATATAAGTTCAGGAAATGAAAATTCATATCTGTTTTCAACATAAGACCTTAGTGTGTCTATAGAAGCACTTGCTTGGCTGGGCGATACTTTTTGCACTTCCATCGATTCGCATCCAGATTCAGCGTTTTCTTCCCCACCGTCAGTCAAACTTTGTATGATGGTCTTATCAGTTTCATGACTGAAACCATGATCGCCTTTGTCTATTTCTAACCTCTGAACTATGTCAGTTTCATCAGTATCTTCACATTCACTGAGGTTTCTTAACAATGAAATCAGTGCAGAGTTGGTATCTTGTTCTTCAGAACTATCTTCCTCACTAAATCCAAAAGTGCCCGATTTGCCCCTAAAACTTTTTTCCAGGGTTTCGCAGGTGTGCAAGAAGCAACTTTAACCCACGAATTGTTTATTAAATGAAAAGCATCCAAAAGTGAAAATTCCTTCCAAAATGTTTTGATGTCCACATCATCTTTTACTAAGTTTTGCAACAAGGAGACTATAATTTTTCCTTCAGTGCAGCGATTACACCTTTATCCATGGGTTGAAGAATAGAAGTGACATTCGGTGGTGGGAACTTCACAAATATGTCACCTTTTCCAAGTTCAGATTGGTGCAGGTGGGATGGGGCATTATTGATCAAAAGTACTGCTTTAATCGGTAAGCCATGCTCACTTAAGTAAGCTGTCACTTCTTTAACAAAATTGTTGTGAAACCAGTCTTTAAACACCAGAGCGTCCATCCACGCAGCACTTTGATGATGATGATAATAATAATGTAACGGGACTTTTTTTGTTTAAAGCAACGAGGTGTCTTAGATTTTCCTATTGCTAACAGCTTCAGTTTATGGGCACCACTACCATTTGCACACACCATAATTGTTATCCTCTGTTTAGAGGTCTTACACCCTGGAGCTTCCTTCTCCAGCTGCATAACCAATGTTCTCGACGGCAAACATTTCCAATATAAGCCTGTCTCGTCGGCATTGTAAATTTGATGCACGTCAAGATGCTCTGCTTCCATGAAACACTGAAATTCACAAACGAACTTCTCTGCTGCGTCGGTGTCTGCACTAAGGCGTTCCCCATGAATCGCTATTTCTCTTATGCCGTATCTGTTCTTGAAACGTGTAAGCCAACCAGACAATGCCTTAAAGTCCCCTTCTAAGCCTAGAGAAGAGTGAAAGAACTTTGCTTGTTCCGCACACATTGGTCCAGACACAGGGATTCCTCGGCATGTTTTTGGTTAAACCAACGTAACATCACTTCATAGTTTTTATAGTTCGATGTTTTCACAGAATTTCACAAAGATAAATTGTCACATTATGCAGAAAATATTATTAATTTTTCCTTTTGCTTTTTTATGTCTCTCACAGTAGTTTCACCTACTCCAAATTCACTGGCTAATTTCTTCGCCGACTCTCCTCTCTCTGATAATTTTTAGTTTTTCACTAACAGCCAACATCTTATATTTTATATTACAACCACTCATACTGTATTATTCACTGGCACGATCGGAAGAAAAATTTAGTAGTGTAAAACTTCTCACAATATTAAATACAGTACAGACTACAGCGTAAGTATACATCCATCCAGTGTTGCCAACTCATAAATCTGAGGAGCTAGGTTCAATATCAAACGGTGTAACACTTCGAAAAACAAAATGTTGTTGGAGAAATATTTTTTATTACCGGTACTTAATATTATGGCCTATTTGTCAACTCGATAAAATCTTAAAATTTCAAGTATTGTTCAATAAGTTATCAACGTGCACGAGAAAGTATCGAAATTCATAAGTTAATGTATCATGGTCGCCAAAAGCTAACAGGAAAGTAGCAGTGTCAGGTGACACGCTGCCAGCGCTGCATTCTGGCGAAAACAGAAAATTGGTCACGTGACTTGACAGCCGCGAATTAGCCGCAACGCGAATTAGCCGCCTACGAATTATCGGGAGTACACTGTAGATTGAATTAGGCTGTTTTGTGTGGCGTATACAATAACAGTTGTCCCAAGAGTGTCAATTTTTGTGTAGCTTTTTTTTTTATTTTGTGTACTAGAAACATAACAAAATTTTACAATGACAGTACCTATGTACAGTCATACAAATTATGGAAATACTTGGAGGATTGTTACAAAAAGTTTCTCCAAGATTCAAGAATGCAAGACTAAAAACCACATACAGGAAAATAAACAATCATCAACAAGTACTAACGCATATGCCATACAAAATTCTTTACTGTCAGATATAAAAACTGAAAAATCTGGATAATTTATATTTGACAAATAAGAAAAAGTTTACAGTAAATTTAAGTAACAAAAATAAGCAATAATAGCCTACTCACCTTTTTTGCACACTTATAAAAGATTAATCACAAAACACCTGATATTAACAAATTAAAGGTAAAATCGTGGTTACAATGGAAGAAATTGAAATATACGTCCATCTACTAAGGCCAATTGAATGTAATTTCAAATTAACAGAAAAACCCACATCATGCAAAATTCAGAGGTAACTTTTCACCAGTGAAGACTAGGTTTTATATTCTTACAGAACTAGAGAATACATAGTTATCACTATACTCATTAATAAATATGTTTATTATATAATTTCATGGAACTATAAGACCTTTAATCTATTTTTGTGCTTTCAACTAATATGCACATGGAACAACTTTGTAATAACTGTTACCAAATGATGTGCTCTTAACATAACCGAACAAACATGTGTAACCTATTTTGTTAACTTTACAATGTCATAGTTACAGTGATGAAAAAAAGCTTAAAATATACATCAAAACAAAGACCATTACATAACAATCTTTCTAGTACCTGTACATAAAAATAGATTTTGTATGTAAGAGCTTTGCAATAACTGTTCACAAGTAAGGTAATCATAAAATAACATATTTCAAGTTTATTTTAAAATAACACACAGTCATATAGGCAGAAATGTACACACATTAACAAAGAAATGTCTTTGAAGTCTACCTAACATGCATATCTGGAATACTAATGAAACCATGGAGGGATACTTGTAAACTAGGTACTTTAGGATAGTCTAAGGATGAAAATGTACAATCTTACAATAAATAATGTCAGCTGAAGATAACAAAATATTTATAAAACATGGGAAATAAAATTTTTTCTCATTTTCTACCCTGAAAATTTATGATAAAGTTAAGCACTTTAAAACATGGATTTTTGTCCCCTTTACTTCTAGTTCAAACCAAATGTTTGTTAACCCATCAGACCAAACTACTGTGGTTATCGGTCCCTAGACTTACAAACTACTTAAACTAACATAAATATATGTAAAAAAAAAAAAAAAAAAAAAAAAAAAAAAAAAACTAGATGAAGTCTACTTACCAGGCAAAGGAGCACAGGCAGTGATAGTAACAAATACACACACACACACACACTAGATTTCGCAGCCTTGCTGCTTCATCAGGCAGAAGGGAAGGAGAGGGAAAAGGAAATGGTGAGGGTTTTAAGGGAGTGGGTAAGGAGTCATTCCAATCCCGGGACAGGAAAGACTTACCTTGGGGGGAAAAAGGAGGGTAAACAAACACACACATACACCCACACATTTACACAGACGCAAGTACACCTAGGCAGACATACTGTAGAAAACGAAAGTGAAAGCTAGCGTGTGTGTGTGTGTGTGTGTGTGTGTGTGTGTGTGTGTGTGTGTGTGTGTGTATTTGTTACTATCACTGCCTGTGATCCTTCGCCTGGTAAGTAGACATCCTCTCCTTTATTTATTTATTTTTTTTTACATATATTTTTCCTGTTAGGAATTTTCCCCCCGATAATATTCGTATCATAAACTAACATAAACCTTGATGATGACGATGATGATGATGATGCTGCTGCTGCTGCTGCGAATCACTGTTGGGAAGTACTCTGTAGGTGCACTGCATAAGAGACCTAAGACAATGGCGCCTTTTCTAGGGTCTCTTGGGTTCACCACCCTTAGCAATCTATCCTAATGCTCAGTGTTCGTTTGGGGGCATGAAGTGCTAACTGAAGGTAGCAACTCTGTATAGGTGAAAATAATAGAATGCATGGGTTTTGTAAATTATATCACAGCCACACAAAGCTAGGGGTTGGCTGGAGTGTGAATGTGTTGCATGAACTAGAGTTGAGCAGAAAATAATCAAACCAGTATTAATACGTAAGTTTTATTATGTACACCTTAAAACTATGGTTTTACTCTCTTTCTTCATGGCCCCTAAACATATTCACTTATTTGTCATGCCTTTTTAGGTTTGAAAAAACCTCAGCATAAAACTTGCCTATGACCACAGCCAACCTGTCCCTGCATTTTTAAGCTTAAATCATTTTTCATGGTGTGAGGTCTGGCACTGTCTTACAAAATACCTAATATCAGAAAACCACTATGCTTGTTCTGTATTACTGTTAGCCATTCATGGGTTTCATAGGAGACTGCAGAAGCTATATCATGTTCCTTTTTCTTTTTTTTTTTTTTTTTTTTTTTTTTTTTTTTTTTGTGGTTTTAGGGCGCACAACTTCTATGGTCATTAGCGCCCAGCCAAGAACATTGATTCGCTATGATCTCAAAAAATGGTGACTGTCAGAACATCAACAAGAGGCTAAAAACGAAAGATAAAAGACAATTGAAAGGGTTAAATATCCTTGGATAGGTTGGCCAAGTTCATAAAACGCAAAACCCGAGCAGCTGCTCGTGTGTCATCAGCTAAAATTTCCTCCAGAGTAGACGGAAAGTGAAGGGCTACACGGAGATGATTAAAATTAACACAAGTCAGTAAAACATGTCGCACTGTCAGCAGTTCACCGCAGGAGCATAGCGGTGCAGGTTCGGCGGATAGCAAGTGACGGTGGCTGAAACGGCAATGACCGATCCGCAACCGAGCCAGGATGACCTCCTCCCGCCGAGAGGGGCGTGAGGATGTCCTCCAAGCGGTCGGGATCGGTTTGACAGTTCGCAATTTATTGTTGTACAGTGAAAGCCACACACTGTGCCATTGCGACACGATACTCCGGCGAAGAGCCCGTTGAACATCGTCCGATGGGACGCAAAAGGTAGCCATGCGAGGCAAAAGAGCTGCTGCCTTGGCTGCTGTGTCGGCGGCCTCATTCCTGGGCACACCCACATGGCCAGGGACCCACAGGAAAGAAACGTGACAGCCGTCATCTGCTAGCAACTGGAGGGAGCGTTGGATCCGATACACGAGAGGATGGTTCGAGAAAGGGTCCTCAAGACTCTGCAGGGCACTAAGGGAGTCAGAACATATGGCATAGAAAGGTTGGCGGTGGCGGCAGGTATACAAAACGGCCTGGTGGAGGGCGAAAAGCTCAGCCGTGAAGGTCGAGCACCGGTCAGGGAGCTTGTATTGGAACCGGTTGTCCCTGACGACGAAGGCAGATCCGACACCGGCAGTGCTCTTGGAACCATCAGTGTAAATAAATACGGCATTATCGAACCGTGAACGGAGTTCGACAAGCCTCGAGCGGAATACCAAATCCGGAGTGCTCTCCTTGGGGAGCGAACTAAGTTCGAGGTGTGTGTGAACCTGGGCCTGATGCCACGGTGGCAATGGGCTTTCGCTCAACCGAAGGGTGGAAGGAAGGGTAAAATCGAGCCGTTGTAGCAGGCGGCGAAACCGAACTCCCGGTGGAAGCAAGGCAATCGCAGACAACTGATATTGGCGATCGAGTGAGTCGTCAAAAAATAATCTGTAAGAGGGATGGTTGGGCATCGACCGTAAGCGGCATGCATACCGACACAAGAGTATGTCACGTCGATTGGTCAAGGGTAATACAGCAGCCTCGGCATACAGACTTTCAACAGGGCTGATATAAAATGCACCGGTCGCCAGACGTAATCCACGATGGTGGATAGAGTTGAGACGGCGGAGAATCGACGGCCGTGCTGAAGAGTACACAAGGCTTCCATAGTCGAGCTTCGACTGAACAATGGCCTGGTAAAGGTGAAGCAGGACGGTACGATCCGCTCCCCATGACGTGCCACTGAGGACACGAAGAACGTTAAGGGATCGGGCACAACGGGCAGCCAGGTAGGACACGTGTGTGGACCAGCAAAGTTTCCGATCCAACATGAGTCCCAAGAATTTCGTAGTCTCCACGAAAGGGAGAGCAACAGGGCCGAGACGTAGAGAAGGTGGAAGAAATTCCTTGTATCTCCAAAAATTGATACACACAGTTTTCTCAGTGGAGAATCGGAAGCCGTTTGCGATGCTCCAGGAATATAGACGGTCAAGACAGCGTTGGAGAGAACGCTCCAAGAGACACGTCCGCTGGGCGCTACAATAAATTGCGAAATCGTCAACAAAAAGAGATCCGGAGACGTCGGCTGAAAGGCAATCTACGATCGGATTGATTGCAATGGCAAAGAGCGCCACACTCAAGACGGAGCCCTGTGGTACCCCATTCTCCTGGCAAAAGGTATCTGACAGAACAGAGCCCACCCGTACCCGGAACTTGCGATCCGCCAAAAACGCTTGAATGAAAAGAGGAAGGCGGCCCCGAAGGCCCCATTTGTGCAATGTGCGGAGAATGCCCGCTCTCCAACAGGTATCGTATGCCTTCTCCAAGTCGAAGAACACGGCTACTGTTTGACGCTTCTTTAGAAAGTTGTTCATAATGAAGGTCGACAACGTAACGAGGTGGTCAGCAGCAGAGCGGTGTCGACGAAAACCGCATTGGATATTAGTCAGGAGGCGGCGAGATTCGAGGAGCCAGACCAACCGAGCGTTAACCATGCGTTCCATCACCTTACAGACGCAGCTCGTCAGAGAAATGGGACGATAACTGGAAGGAAGGTGTTTGTCCTTCCCTGGTTTGGGGATGGGGACAACAATGGCTTCACGCCAACTTGTGGGAACATGACCTTCAGTCCATATGCGATTGTAGGTACTAAGAAGAAAGCACTTGCCCGCAGGAGAGAGGTTCTTCAGCATCTCAATATGAATGGAATCGGGCCCGGGAGCAGAAGACCGGGACAGGGCGAGAGCACGAACTAGCTCCTGCATGGTGAAGGCGACGTTATAATTTTCACGATTAAAAGAGCGGAAAGAAGGCGGCCGTGCCTCCTCTACCTGTTTGCGAGGGAGAAAGGCAGGGTGGTAATGGGCAGAGCTCGAAACCTCCGCAAAGAAACGACCCAATGCGTTTGAAACATCAGCTGGGTCCACGAGGACCGCGTCCTCCACGGTCAGGCCAGGAATCGGGGAGTGGACCTTGATGCCGGACAAACGGCGTAGGCCACCCCAGACTACCGTGGAGGGAGTAAAACGGTTAAAAGAACTAGTAAAAGCTGTCCAGCAAGCTTTCTTGCTGTCGTTTATGATACGACGGCACTGCGCTCTCATACGTTTGTAATTGATGCAATTCTCCAAAGTTGGGTGGCGGCGGAAGGTGCGTAAGGCACGGCGTCGGCCTCGAAGCGCGTCGCGGCAGGCTGCTGTCCACCAAGGAACCTGGACACGACGTGGAGAAGAGGATGTACGAGGTATGGAACGTTCAGCAGCAGTGAGAATAACCTCTGTGAGGTATTCGACCTGACTGTCACAGTTGGGAAAATGCTGATTGTGAAAAACAGCCATGGAAGAATAAAGCCCCCAGTCGGCTTTAGAAATGTTCCAACTGGTGGGACGTGGAGATGGGGAATGATGTAGGAAGTGGATGATACAAGGGAAATGGTCACTCGAGTACGTGTCAGAAAGTGCATACCACTCAAACCGACCGGCAAGCTGAGGAGTGCATATTGCGAGGTCTATATGGGAATAAGTGTGTGTTGTGTCAGAAAGGAAGGTCGGTGCACCGGTGTTGAGGCAGACAAGATCGAGGTGTTGGAGAAGGTCCACCAAAAGGGAGCCTCTCGGACAAGGTGCCGGAGAGCCCCATAGGGGGTGGTGGGCATTAAAGTCGCCTACCAACACCAAAGGTGAAGGGAGCTGGTCAACAAGGTTTAGCACATCTGCCCTAGTAAGGGCAGATGACGATGGCGAATATATATTACAGAGGGAGAAGGTAAATGTGGATAAGGTGATGCGGACGGCAACTGCCTGTAGGTGAGTGTGCAAGGAAATGGGATGGAAATAGACGTCGTCTCGAAGGAGCATCAGAACCCCTCCATGGGCTGGGACACCTTCCACGGGTGGCAGGTCGAACCGCACAGAGGTGTAGTGTGGAAAGTCTGCACGATCACGTGGACGCAACTTAGTTTCCTGGAGGCAGACTAGAAGCGGGCAGTGCAATCGAAGGAGTAGTTTTAACTCCTCCCGATTAGAACGAATGCCGCGAATGTTCCATTGAAGGAGCGCCATGATAAAAATGAGAGAAGAAATAAGGATAAAAACAAAGTAGCGAGCGGGGTCACCTCGACGGCCGCTGAGGACCGGATTTCGAGGGAGCACTGCTATCGCTGTCTGGGGGAAAAGGGTCATGTTCCATTGGTTCGACCGACGCGCCTGCCACCTCCCTGAGTTGATCAGGAGGGGCAGTTTCCACCGCCGGTAAAGGGCCGGGCGCCCGGCAAACGGAGCGTCCGGGTGAAACAGAAGACGGCCGAGGCCGGCAACTGTTGGACGGCGCGACAGATGGGTCACGCCTCGGCGGGGAAGGAGAGGAACTCTTTTTCTTGTCAGCTCTTCTGGAAGAGTGACGGCGGGAAGAGGCAGTTGACGGTTGGGAAGCCTGAGAACGCAGAAAATCCTCACGGACGGGTTCCTTTTTCAAGGTCCGGGCATCTTGTTTAGGTGCCCGCGGTTTACTAGAGTTTGACGAAGACTGTACCCTAGAAGCAGCAGGAGGAAGCGGGGACGTGGAACGGGCAATCTTCGGGCTGGCGGATCGCACAACTGTGTCAGCGAAAGTCAAGTCACATGTCTGGGCACTGGAATCCTTGGTAGGTCGAGTTGAGGTGAGTACCTTACTGTATGTACCCGCTGGGAGGACAGTGGGCTTTCGACTCGCCAACAACTTTCGAGCGGCAGATGTTGATACCTTCTCCGTAACCCGAATTTGCTGGATTACCTTCTCATCCTTGTATACAGGGCAGTCGCGAGAGGAAGCCGCATGGTCACCGTTGCAGTTTAGGCAGTGAGGGGACGGAGGTGGGCAATCCCCCTCATGGGCGTCCCTACCACAAGTGACACACTTTGCTGCATTTGGGCAATGTTCACGGGTATGGTTGTACCTGTGGCACTGAAAACAGCGCGTTGGGTTAGGTACATAAGGTCGGACGGAGATGACTTCGTACCCTGCTTTGACCTTCGACGGGAGGTCAACTCTGTCGAACGTCAAAAACACAGTACGAGTCGGTGTCAATTGGTTATCGACCTTTTTCATCACCCTGTGGACGGCTGTCACACCCTGATCGGACATATACGATTGGATGTCTTCATCAGACAACCCGTCAAGGGATCTCGTAAAAACTACCCCCCGTGACGAGTTGAGTGTGCGGTGCGCTTCTACCTTAACTGGAAACGTGTGCAACAACGTAGTACGTATCAGTTTTTGGGCTTGGAAGGCACTTTCCACTTCCAGCAACAATGTGCCATTGCGCTGACGTGAACAGGTTTTAACAGGGCCAGCAATTGCATCTACACCTTTCTGTATAACGAAAGGATTGACAGAATTGAAATCCTTTCCGTCGGTGCGAGAGACAACCAGAAATTTAGGTACATTAGGCAGAGTCTTTTTAGGCTGAGGCGAGTCTAACTTACGTTTGTGGGTCAACGTCATGAAAGAAGATAAGGAAGTCATCGCGGAAGTGTCCCCCGTGATTACCGGCGTCTCCGATGGCGCGCTCCTTCCTAGTGGGGGCCCTCTCCGAGGGCTTACCCGCCTTAGGTGATTGTTCACACCTCAGGTCACACCTCCCGAGAACTGACGGAGGGACCAATCGGCACGTTCGGAAGGTACCAGCTCGGGTAATCACCCCTCCCTGGGCCTGGCCTTCACCAGGGGGTACGTACGTGCCCTACTTGTCTACCCGGGGCGGGGAATTACGCGTTACCCCGTCACCTGCTACGCACGATAATGCGTGGGTCGGCCTTCAGACACGCACAGGGAGGAAAAGAAGAAGAGGATAGGAAATGAAGAGAAAGAAGGAAGAAGTGTCTCAAACGCCGAAGCGGAGACTAATGAGGAGAAGAAGGCTAGGAGAGTACAAGGAGAGAAAGACAGAAAACAAAGGGTAAGAAAGGAAGGAACGAAGGAAGAAAAACCACAACAAGAACCACCGTATCTCACGAAATATGTCCGTCTCCGGGCGAAGGCATAAACCGGGAGGGAAAGTGAAGCAGCCTGGGGCAGAAGAAAGGCTGCTCCGGCTCGGGGCCCCGTGCGCGCCACACACGTACCCACAAAAGAACTGTGGGCCCCCTGGGGGGCTATATCATGTTCCAGAAAATCAACAAGATGCCCTTCACATCCCCAAGGAAACAGCAGCTATGACTTTCCTTGCTGAAACAGTTTGACAGGCCACCTTTGGCTTGCTTTGGGAACTATTATGTCCCCAAGGCAGTGACTACTGTTTTGTCTCAGAATTACTGCAGTCAACCTATGTCATCAACAGTGAAAATTCTGTTTAAAAATTATACTCCTTAAGGAGTGTAACGAGGACAGAAATTCTATGGCAGAACTGATTCAACTGGTTTTGTGATCTTAAGCCAGCAGAAGAGGTAAACAATAGGCACTAAACTTGTGATAGCTCTGTTTTTCCATCACAATCTCGTGTAACAAATTTTGGGAAAAATCATCAGGAAGTTCCGCTAATGTGATCTGATGACTTGCAAGAATATTTTCATCAACTTTGTTCACTAAGTCGACACTTACAAGCAACGTCCTACCAAGCCAGTGTTAGTTGTTCCATTTTCAAACATTCATACCCATTGAAAGACAACACATTCACTCAATGTTTGGATCATGAACCACACACAATTCATAATAAATTTCAGGTGCCAATGTTTTGACCCAAGGAAACTTGACAGGATCTTTTATTGCAATGCTCTTGTTAGGCTGTAACTACCTCAAACTTGTTCCACATATAGTTAAAAACACTTTAGTGGTGTTGGTTTATCAGTCTGCTACAAGATCAGTGTCATAGCAATTAATTATTTCTTTGGGCTGAAAAGGGTAGTACAAATGTTAAGTGGTCACAATTACAGATTTCTGTGAACATTCCACTGGGTCAGAGGGACAAGAAGTACTGTGGGCAATACTGAACTGTGCTGAAGCTTTGTGTGTTTAGTAAACAGGAGTTAAAATTCTGAAAACATACCAGATATTGTATAGCCTTTTATTTGTATGCAACAGATTTGTGAATTACCTATGCTGATGCCATTTGAAAATGGTCACCTGACACAGTGACATTACCCAGAGTCCTAACAAGTATGGAGACCACCCCCACAGCGTACGGGGTGTTTACAGATCAGTGTCATCCTTACAGTATTAAGAATCTATCAGAGATGCTACATGGCAACTTCTCCACATATGATTGGCTACCATGTTGGATTCTGTGAGTGTGTGGTAAAGCATGCAATGTGACCTATGTGATTGCCACTTAAAGTGTCCTCCTCCAGAGGATCCACACAGCTGTCAAAGTTAGAAATGTAAGTCAAACCATAAATGGGGGGAAAAGGTAAGCTAGAAGCTTGAAGGCACGGTGGTTTTTAAAGAGTATTAACCCAGAAAGAACAACTAACCACTGTATTTTTGTAAACACAGTTGGTTCTATCTGTCTTGTGACCCAAGTGTTCTCACAATCCTATTTAAAATTATTCCTGTCTGATTGTATACAGGTCTCTCAGATATTAAGACTTGCATTATGGAAATGGAAGTAGTACTGCAATGACACAGGCTTTACATTCACCAAATCTTACATACAAGTGAGTTTTGACAGAACAAGGGGGCCTGTCTGGTGAGAAACACAGTGGATGGTAAGATGAGGGAAAGAGGCACGGGAGAGGGTAACCAGCATGTAATACATGGTTTCAAAACATCGATCCTGCCAGTGGGCACCTCTTCCTCTCAGTTATCAGATTGTATACCAAAATTTCTATTTCATTTCTTAGACTCCAGGGTAGAATAATCAACTACACTCCCAGCTCAAGCTATTTATAAAAATAACAAATTTCCAGCTTGGTGGTGTGATATAAAATATTTACTTAAAAATATCGCATGTTGATTAAACTCAAATGACGATCATCATCAGTGCTGTAAGAACAAGTTTCACAAGTCAGACATTACAACAACATTAAAAAAGGCACAAATATTACAACTGCATAAATAAATTACATACCAAATTCGAGTCCCGAGGACTCTTGTAATGCTGCAGAAAATGTTTAACAGACAGATCCATAAAATGTATAAATAAAAAGGCCTCTACAGAGCATGTGACAATTTTAAACTGGGTTAACTGCTTACAGTCACCTTTGCAGCTTACCTTTCAGGCAGTTGCTACTTGGGGCCCTGTTTATTTGAGAAGTTTATTACACTGTTATATTTCAAAAGGAAATAATAATAATAATAATAATAATAATAATAATAATAATAATAATATGTATAAGGGTTAGTACACAATGATATAAGGTAAAAATTTAACTTAAAGATACCTAGATCATTTCTAAAAATAAAGAAATTAACATTTCTCAGTGCCCTCAAGACAAGTATCAAACCATGTGTTAAAACATCAAAAGTACTTTACATTAACTGTTAATGTTGAAAAGTAATGTATAATGAACTTCTCAAATAAAGAGGGCGCCAGGAACCAACTGCTTGCAGACTACTCTGTGTAGGTGACTAAGTAGCTAGCCCAGTTTAAACTTGTCGCATACACTGGAGAGGCCTTTTTATTTGTCTGTTTTATGGTTTTGACTGTTGAAATGTTTTATGGTGTGTACATCAGTCACCAGGATTCTAATCTGGTATATAATTTCTTTATAGAGTTGTAATATTATTGGCATGCTTTTTTAATGTTTTAATGTCAGACTCGTGAAACTTGTTTTTACAGCACTGATGATCAATCATTTCAGCGAAACTGATAAAAAATATTTAAATATATTGCTTATCACACCACTAAGCTGGGAATTTGTTATTTTGTAACAATATTGTGGTGCTCTGACACAATCCATTATTTAGTTGACATACATCATGTTATTAAATCACGAAACAACAGTTATACTTTAATGCTGTGTGATCTTCTGTAGAAGAATGTATTGACAGCAAATGCATTAAGTGTTTGCTTCCATTTTTTGAAAGTAACACTAGGGGTTTGTTTTTCCTTAATTTCATACATTTTGCTACAGAAGAATATATTAACAGTGAATCTGCCATTTTGAAATGTGTGCCGGCCGCGGTGGCCGAGAGGACTGAGGCGCTTCAGTCACGGTCTGCACGGCCACTACGGTCGGGGGTTTGAATCCCCCCCCCCCCCCCCTCAGGCATGGACGTGTGTGCCGTCTGTAGTCTTAGCTAGTTCATAAGTAGTTTGTAAGTTTAGGGACTGATGACCCGGTAGTTAAGTCCCATAAAAAAAAAATTGTGCAGCTACATTGTTTGACCATAAAGCAACAATCATTTTCTTACTGTTCAAAGTGATTATTTTTTTGAACAAGAGTGAGTTAACAGAATGTACATTTGTTTTATTTGCTGGACTTGTACAAAATTTAGTTCAGGAACCATGTTACATTTTAACTGAGTGTAGTTATACTGCTCGTGTGTCATTTGGAATAACCAAAATGAGAACATGTGAACAGTTTGCAGTACCCTCAGCTAAAACAGCAATTTTAAAGTGAAAGGGTAACATATAAATTAAACTTTGTATTTGATAAACTTGTGTTGTTACTTTAGATGCCATGTATGAGGCTCAGCATACTTTTTATTCCCGAGTTACAAAGTAGGTCAGAAAAGTTTGGTGAATCATCCCAGGAAATACAGAAAACAAGTGTTACAAACAAAATACCTTTACTCGTCTGGCTACAGTATACTTTTGTCATCAATTGTACAGCCGTTGGAAACTGTCAGCAAATGCTACTTGTGGAATTGCTCAAAGCACTGAGGTAATACATTGTTGAAGGGTGAGCAGGGGAAAGTGATAGAGGGAACAGGGGCCACAGATAGCTTCACAATTGGCACAACCAACAGATTTTCCTTGCTACCACAGTTTAGCGAGGAAGAGGTTCCTTTAGAAGTAGGTGTAGTTAATAAACAACTGACTGTCTCTAGGAAACCAATGATATAAAAAAAAAAGATAGATAGGAGGAGGAAAGTTCCGTTGTTAGGAAGTAGCCATGGAAGATGTGTAGGCAAGATTTTGCAGGAAAAACTAAGTGACAGGTACCAGTTCACAAACATTTTCAAGACCAGTGCAGGTCTTAGCCAGCTGGTAGAGGACATAGGTTCCTTGTGCAATGTGGAGATTGATCAACTGCTTAGGGCAGCTACTCTGTCAGACATAGGTTTGGTTCCTGTTGATGCTATTGATAGGTGGGATTTCTCTAGGCATGGCCTGCATCTCAATAGGAAAGGGAAGGGGAAAGTGGCTGGGTTGATAGCAAAATCCTTAAGGGAGACACTGCAATTCATGGAAGTACTTCTTTTTTAGGCTAAGATCAGTGTCCAGTGAGATGATCAGGCAGGTGCTGAAAAAAGTTGAAAAATCAAATGTTTCTCACAAAAGTAAATTAATAAAATAATGTTAGCATTTTTCACCGGAATATTGGGGGACTAAAGATGAGCTTTTGGTTTGTTTAGATGATATAGGAACTGTAATAGATATACTATGCCTGTCTGATCATCATATTGTCATCGGTATGGAAAATGTTAATTCCGTCAATATAAATTAGCTTCAGATATAAGTAGAGATGATAAGGTAAGAGGTAAGAGGAGGAGTTGCCATAATTGCCAAAAGCTAACACAGTGTAAAAAATTAAGAAACAAAAAAAGTTGTGTGAAGAGCAACGGGGAAGCATGTGCCTGCCAGCTTAAACTCAATGATGATTGTCTTATAACTGTAACAGTATGTGTGTCCCCGTTCAGGAAAATTCCAGTTATTTTTGGAAAACTTTCATGCCTTGGTGTGCTATCTGTCAGATAGGGGGAAGCAAATTATTATTATTTGTGGTGATTTAAGTGTTGATTCACTGAAATAGTGTAACAGGAAGAAAAACCTATAAGTCGTACTTGGCTCATTCAATCTGAAGTCCGTTATTGATTTTCGTACTCTGGTAGTAAAGGACAGCAGTACATTCATAACTTTTCTATAGACCAAGGTAAGTTTAACAATGTAAATGCTTGTCCTGTTGAGAATGGTCTTTCTTATCATGCTGCACAGCTAGTAACAATATATGATATATCTCCATTCCGTAATTCGAAATAGTCCTCCAAAGCTGTGTGTTCGATTAATGACTTAATAACTAGAAATTTCAAAGAAAGACTACAGCAGTTATACTGGGATGAGGTTTATAAGGAACATGTTAATTTAAAATATAACTTATTTCATGATACATATGTAAGGGTATTTGAAAATTGTTTCTCCAAGAAATTAGTTAAATATAATTGTACGAAACCATGCAAAAAACCAGTGGCTTACTAAAGGAATAAAAATATCTTTTAACCAAAAAAGGAACTACATCAATACCCGAGAAAGAGTAATAACCCAGAAACAATAACATATTCTAAAAACTACTATGCTACAGTAATAAAAGTTATTAAAAATCTAGAAGCATGTGCATCATGTCTGTGATTAGTTCCTCTGATAATAAAATTAAAACAATTTGAAATATTATTAAAAAGAAGACAGGGCAACCAAGCACACAGGAAGAAGGTATTACCATCAAAACAAATGAAATCTTTTTGTTACTAAAGTCAGACATTGAAAACATTTTTAATGATTACTTTTTAAATGTTGTAGAGAAAATAGGAAGGATCTAAATATTCACTGAAGTAGCAAGACAGTTAATGGAAGAGCCCATACCTACACAATTTGATACAATTGAAATTCCACCCACCTCTGCTTCAGAAATTAGGGAGACAAACTCTCTCAAGCGTAAAAGGTCATATGGAATTGATGGCATTTCCAGCAGGGTATTAAAAGCTTGTTCGCATGTATGATTCTCCATCATATATGTAATAGCTCTTTAAAGCAGGGCATTTTCCTGGATATACTGAAATATGCTATTGTGAAACCTTTGCATAAAAAAAGGGGATATGTCTGATGTCAAAAATTACTGCCCCATCTCACTTCTGACAGCTTTATACAAAATTCTTGAAAAGTTATGTATTCTCGAGTTGCTTCACATATTAGTAAAAATAAAGTTCTAACAAAATGTCAGTTTGGTTTCAAAAAAGATTTTCAACACAAAATGCTATATATACCTTCACTAATGAAATATTAAATGCCTTGAATAACCGGACATTACCAGTTGGGATTTTTTGTGATCTCTCAAAGGCGTTTGATTGTGTAAATCATGGGGTTCTTCTAGATAAGCTTCAGTATTTTAGTATGAGTGGTACAGTGCACAAATGGTTTAAATCATTTGTGACTGGAAGAGTGCAGAGAGTTGAAATCAGCAGATAACATCATACAGAAGAAACAATTAATTCCTCCAACTGAGGTGTTATCAAAAATGGGGTCCCACAAGGTTCAGTCTTGGATCCCTTGCTGTTATATTCACGAAGATGCTACGCTAGTTCTTTATGCTGATGATACAAGTATAGATATCACGCCTGACAAACAGGAATTAACTGATGAAATTGTAAATGATATCTTTGAGGAAATTATTGAGTGGTTCTCTACAAATGGACTCTCAAACTTTGATAAAACCCAGTATATACAGTTTCATACAGTAAATGGCATGACACCATTAATAAATTTAGACTTTAAACAGAAATCTGTAGCTAAGGTAGAATATTCAGGTGTTTGCATTGACAAGGGATTGAATTAAAAAACAATTGAAGATATGTTGAAACATTTGAGTTAAGCAACTTATACTATCAGGGTCATTGCAAAATTTTGTGATTTACATCTCAGTAAATTAGCTTAGTTTATCTATTTTCATTCACTGCTTTCATATGGAATCATATTCAGGGGCAATTCAACATTTAGTAAAAAAAGTATTCATTGCTCAGAAGCATGTAATGAAAATAATTGCTGGAGCCTACCCAAGATCATCCTGCAGACATTTATTTAGGGATCTGGGGATCTTCACTGTAGCTTCACAATAAATAAATAAATAAATACACACACACACACACACACACACACACACACACACACACACACACACACACACACACACGAAATTTGTTAACAGTCCGACCCAATTCAAAAGTAATAGCAGTGTACATAGCTACAACACTAGGAGAAAGGGTGATATTCACTATTCAAGGTTAAATCTCACTATGGCACAGAAAGGGGTGAATTATGCTGCCACAAAAGTCTTCTGTCACTTACCCAGAAGCATTGAAAGTCTGACAGATAGCCAACTAGTATTTAAAAAGAAATTAAAGGAATTTCCGAATACCAACTCCTTCTACACTATATACGAATTTTTAGATAAAACTAAAAAATAAAAATCCTTAAAAATATTGTCATGTATAGACAACATTTATTAAACTGACACATTCCACATCTTTATGAAATGTCGCATTTATGATCTATGGAACAAGTATTAATCTAATCCTGATCTCTTCAACTGATATAAAGCATAAGTCTTTCAGAGCTAATTTAAGGTGGGGAAATAGATCATCCACAAGCATCTGTCACACTCTTTCGATGTTGTCTGGGCTGACTGAATGGTTGACCGACATGCGTCTCATTTCTGACACATTCCTTTCTGTCATTTAAGTGTTTAAACCATTCAAACAAAAACGTTTTCTCACTGCTTCAACACCACACACCTGCACCAACATCCCATGGGTCTCCGTTGCCATTTTGACTAGTTTGAAACAAAACTTTGTGATGTTAACACACTGCTTCATTTTGCTCTCCATGTTGCAATATGAAGAGTTCTCACACTGACCTCATTAGCTGGTCCGCAGTGTGTGCTACCGCTTCACTGCGGTGCTTTGCACTATAGGGGGTACTCGCTGACATGTCCCTTAACATGTATTCGCAGGTACCTCAGCCTCGCCAACATGGTTTGTAAAATATGGGACCATTCACCAAACTTTTCAGATACATCTTGCATAAGAAGCCAAAATTCAAAATTTTCAGACACTGATTTCTTCAAGGTGATTCTACTTGAAATTGACTAACTCAATATGGCTCCTTATGTTCTATTCATTGTGTAAGGATTAGTGTGTGGGGGCAGATTCGCAATGAGAGGGTGGGGTGTGGTGGGGTGGGATTGATGTGTGGAGGAGGAGGAGGAGGAGGAGGAGGAGGAGGAGGGGAGAGTTTAACAGAGACAAATGAAGACATTATAGGCTACAATAAGAATATCTTATTTTCCTAGAGCGTCAGATAAAAATTCCAGTACTTCCCTTTTGTTCTTGTAAACTGAACAATCAGGTAACCATAAAGAGTGAAGTTAATAACCATTTATGTACCCATGGGTTCCCTTCATGGAGTGGGCATCGATATTCACTGTGTATAGAGGAACTGCTGTAAAGTGGGGGTCAGACATGTCCCATAACACAAACACTTAATACATCTTGATGGGGCTGGGGCATATGGCTTCATATTGCAGAAATAAACTGTTAACCTTGACCCTGTCTTATTCCAATATTTGTATTCAATAACATAAGGTGTTGCAGAGGGGGTTGGTGTTGACTATGTTTACTCTACCAAACAAATTACACAAGCCATTGGGTTCAGACAGTATAGCGAGCAGATGGTGCAATGCAACAATGTGACTTACCCAAAGCTATGGCATGAAGTGCCACAGAAAGGTTGGAAATAGGTCAGACACAGAGGGTGGTGACTACAGCTATTCAAGTGTCGCAAATTGTATTTTCGAGGACCAAAACAGGATTTCAAACAGGAACCATTGCAAGAAATCAAGGCCAAGATCACCCACAGGCAACATCAGCAAGAGATGAGCATTACCTCCAGTTAACAGCCCATCGAGACAGTACGCTGAATGCAACTCGACTGTAATGCACCCTCCACGCAACACAAAGTTCAAAATCGCCTTCAGGAATGTGGCCTGTATACACAGAGGCCAGTGTTGTGTCTCACATTAAAACCATGACACCATTTATCCTGCAGAAACTGGGCGGAGGAGCATCGGGATTGGAGTTTTAGCAAATGGCACCAGGTTCTGTTCCTTGATGACTCAAGATTGTGTGTTCAGCCAGCCAATTGTTGTTCCCTCGTCTGGAGAGAATGTGGAACTCTGAACAACCTGCTTATGCGCAGAAACCACCACACCATAAACAATAACACTCATCCCCACAGGACCTTGCCCTGTGTACTGTAGGTCTCTAGAAGAGCATAGCATTCCAAAAGATTGGAAAATGGCACAGGTCATCCCCGTTTTCAAGAAGGGACATCTAACAGATGTGCAGAACTATAGGCCTACATCTCTAATGTCGATCAGTTGGAGAATTTTGGAACACGTATTACGTTTGAGTATAATGACTTTTCTGGAGACTAGAAATCTGCTCTGTAGGAAGCATATGGTCTATCAAACCAATTGTGTGATTGGACTGAGGAGTTCCTAGATAACAGAATGCAGCATGTCGTTATGTCATTCTCAATGGAGAAAAGTCATCCGAAGTAAGAGTTATGTCAGGTGCGACACGGGGGAGTGTGACAGCGTTACAGAGATGATCAATAAACTCCAGTTGAAGACTGCAGGAGATACTCTCTGTCGCTCGGTACAAGCTTTTGTCAAAGTTTTGAGAACATACATTTACCGAGGAGACTTCCTCCTATGTATATCTCGCGAAGAGATCACGAGGATAAAATTATGTGAGATTAGAGCCCACACAGAGGAATACCGACAATCTTTCTTTCCACAAACAATACGTGACTGGAATAGGAGGGAGAACCGATAGTGGTACTCCAGGTACCCCGCACCACACACCACCAGGCCGGCCGCGGTGGCCGAGGGGACTGAGGCGCTCCAGTCACGGTCTGCACGGCCACTGCGGTCGGGGTTCCGAATCCCCTCCTCGGGCATGGATATTTGTGCTGTCCTTAGTCTTAGCTAGTAGTTTGTAAGCTTAGGGACTGATGACCCCGTAGTTAAGTCCCATCAGTGCTTTGTAAGATGGTGATGGTGATGATGATGATGATGAATGGAGGGCACCCAACAGCGAGGTTTTCAGCACCAGGGCATAATGTAGCCGAGGTGAGTGCTGGTAACGTTCTTTTCAATATGAGGAAAACATAATATAAAATGCAGAATTCAATAACTGGAGACAAAACCTGTCTACAGCATGAAACAAGGTAGATAAGTGCGAACGTCTTAACTTTGTCTAAAACATAGAATGTGGATGAAGAATTTAAAATGCAGAGCAGAGGCAAAAGCTGACTGGCTGCATGAAGAAAAGGTATCAACCCATCAATCTACAATACACTAAAACCTCCAGCCTAAAAGCTTAGGCCAGACTCCAGCGATTTCACAAAATTTTAAAAGTTTTAACTCACTCGCCTCTTCATTGCCTAAAATATGCAGCAAATCTGCACCAAGATCCGCCTCTGTTCTCTGTGCCCGGTATAAGGTACACTCTATTAAAATGTGGCATACAGTAATCTGTATACCACAGACATCACATATTGGGGGGTTCCTCTCCTCGAAGGAGGAACCCCTCGGTAAATGGACAGTGCCAGATTTGGAGGCGGGTAATGGCACCCTCATCCCTCCTGAGTGGTTGGCAGAAGGATCACCAGGGGCGGGTAGTGGGCTTCAGCAACTGCAGCTTGTTATCTGTTACTGACAGCCATTCCTCCTCCCACAACTGCAGGGACCACAGCTCCAACAAGAAAGTGACATCCTGCAGAGAAATAGGGCATTGTGCCACTAGGCTGTCTCGGCAGGCCTCTTTGGCGGCCTGATCGGCTTCCTCGTTTCCCAAAATTCCAACATGTTCCAACACCCGACATAACTTTACCTCTTTCCCCTGACGGATGAGGGACTGTGTGTCCTGTGTATCTTGCAATAACGTGAGAACTGGATATAGCTGATGTAATGACTGCAGTGCACTAAGAGTCGGAGCAGAGAAGAAACTGTTTACCCCAATCTCTCCTAAGCTGCTCCAGTGCCTTTAGAATCACATAAAGCAATGCTGAGAAAGCGGTATAATGGGCAGGAAGACAAATTCGGATGACATGGTCAGGGAAAATGACAGAGCAGCTGATGGAATCATTCTGTTTCGAACCGTCAGTGTACACCACTGTGTACGTGTGATGCAGGTCTAAAAATATTTAAAAAAAAAAAAAACAGACTGAAAGGTAAAATCTGAAGCTTCACCTTTCTTAAAAGTTGAGAGATCTAAAACAAGCCAGAGCCTCGAAAGAAGCCAAAGCAGAAATCTTCCCCAACCTCAACGTAAAACACTGAGACCTGCCACTTCTACCTTCAAAAGGCAATCCCTTGTGCGGATCCCAAAAGGCCTCGTAGCCCGCTGCCAATTATGAAAAAGTCTTTCCAACAGAGGATTAGCTGTGGTGTGGTATGCAGGTGTGAAGGCTGTGGACAGTGTTTTGTACTCCTGGCACACCATGAGCGGCCATCGCCCGATATTCAGAGGTTCCAACTTTTGAATATGCTAAATAGTAATGCGACCTAATATATATAAGCGAGGAGAGATGATTAGAAGTGATCCAAGGAGAATAAGTGATTAAGAAATAATCAAAATTGTAAAAACAGTTTCTGTAAGGTTGCAGATGAGATAGGGGTGGCGTATTACTACACCGTTCTGATGTGTACAATAGGAATGTGTGTGGGTGATTGGGGGGGGGGGGGCAAAACTTAATAGCTAATTATTTCCTTCCTCAGAACTGAACATCTTAGATTTTGTGATTTCCTGGATAATATTTATAGATATGTATCTATATCTAAAAGAAAGTATTCATTAAACATTGTACACAAACACAAGATACTGTAAAATCATAACTTTCATTAAGGGTGCAGGTTAACATAGTTGGAAGAATGAGAAAGAGGGGGGGGGGGGGAGAAGGAGAAGAAGAAAATTGGTCAAATTTTGATGTTTCCATTCACATCCTCTTCTCAGCATGTTAGTAGCCAAATGAAATAATTCTATTTGTTGAAACATTCCTGAAAGTTAGCGCACTGGGATACAGAGAACCTTAAGTGACACTGGAGCTCCTAAAGCTTTAACAGTACAACCTAGTCACTTTCTCGGCATCACTAAACTGCTTTGTTAACTGAAGGCATAATTTTTTTTTTTTTTAAAGAAATTTTATGTTTTTCCACTACTAATGAATTCAATATTTAAGTGTTTGTCAGAATTCTGTTTTGTTTTGAAGCATAATGCTAAAAACCCTTTGAGTGGCTGCATTATTTTGAGGCACCAAGGAAGTTGTCAATTACTTTGGACAATCCTGTGAAATTTGTTTTGCCTGAGGAATCCGCCGGGCGAAGTGGGGAATGTTATACCATGTGATATCTGCTCATTCATGATCTTCAAAAGGATAAAACTGAAAATTACTGAACTTCTCTTCTAGTCCTTCAATCTCACTCCAACGTAAGACATTTGGAAACTGAGCCAAGAAGTATTCCACAGATGCGAAGTTCTTCATCTGTCTTTTGGATATATCAGCTATTTCGGCATGTGGCTGCTGTTAAGATTCCAGAATGGCGCACTTTTGTGGTTTCATCCCATATGCTGTATTACGCAATTTTCGAGTTTGCAGAAGTTACTTTCAGTACTGGTGATTTCCAAAAAGAATCACAATTAGTTTACTTTTGTCAATAACATCACACAAACTAACTAAAGGAACAGTGTTTGACCAAAGGATAACAAATTACACCAATTTGGTATTTAAACCTGAAAATCAGAATTCAAACCACTCAAATTGTACTCTTACCAATTTTTGTAATAATTACAATTAAATCATAATGGTTGGAACCTCTGAATATTTAGTGGCACTCAGCAGCCTCAGCACAGAGACTTTATATGGGGCTTGTTCTGAATGCCCCAGTGGCCAGCCAAATTCCTGTATGGTGATTCACGTCCAGCAACTTTAAATAGGATGGTCATGCAGACCCATAAATCGTGTACCCATAATCAAGCCGCGATCGCACAAAGGCTCTATAAAATCGAAGCAGGCAAGTCCTGTCTGCTCCCCATGATGTATGGCTATTTGTAAGATGGGTTTTCAACATTTTTTTGTTTCCTCTAAAGTTTTTCTACCTTTGAATTCGGTGCCTAACAAGTTCGGTCATTATCTCATCATTAAACAATTATCGCCACACTGCACCGGGCATAAAATTTTTATTCAGACTCAAGGAACTGCCTTTTGGTGATGGTGGCTTTACTTTTATAAATTCCTTTAACTTCCTGTAACATGATCAGTTCATGTGAATGCCACGTGAAACATTTTTCCCAATGAAAAACTAATTGTTTTCTTCTTATGTTGCATCAGAACACCAACTCCCATTGTGATGGCATTCATTATTTTCACTTTCATTATTATCAATTTCAGAGTATGTATTATGACATACATAACAGATCATTATTCTCAGTAACAAAGGAGTAATCTGAATGATAGCCATCGCTAACCTTTGCTGAATGTTAAGCTAACTGGACCATCAGGTAACTTCGGCATGATACATTTACGTTCAGGGTCATCAACATTTTCATTCAAACTGAAGTAAAAATATTAATATGCTACTTAATGCTGATTGTTTATTAAGAGTGAACTATCACTTGTAACATACCTCATCATTAACAGTAACATCTGTCTACGAAGCCTTTCTGATGAACTTATCACTGGGTAGTAACAATCACAAAGCCACGTTTTTCACATAAAAGCCAAATGCTGATGCAACATAGTTCAGCACTGAAGTTGTGATGTAATTAGTGTAGGAAATATCACAAAAAAATGGAGCGCCTTGGTCTTAAGAGACCGGTGTTACCATTTAAGAGTTAAGTGCAAACTGTTATAGCTAGCCCAGAATATACTTTGTTTGCTTGAAGAGAGCTATCATCTAATGTACTGAGCTCATCTAATACCATAGTTTCAATGGCAGTGTGAAATCTCATCATTCCCACTAGCTACACAATACCGCAGCCAGATATACCTGTCCAACCCACTGTGAATTGCGGCGTGTGGATGGTAGAGATTCCGAAATGGGCTCCAAGAACTTGCTTGAAAGCCACTAGTGGGCCTCATAACATCACTGACTCTGCTTGCTGTACCTGTGGGAACTGCTGACACAGCTTTCTGGCCTCTGCCGAGCCAGGTTGTCCTTGGCAAGACTCACAAGCCATGTTGCCAGGCCCATGGATACAGTGAGCCTGGCAAGCCCATGAATTAGCAAAGACTCAGTACTGTCACACCACAATAGTTAAGCATGATTATCTTTGTAAGTGGCTATATATTTATTCACATACATATACTGTTAATTCCATCCTTATGAAATGCTGCACACTTCACTTTCAAAATGAGAGGAGGAACACACACTGCACAAGATCCGTGTATTGTGTGGTGGATGAACATCACTTACAAAGTTCAACAAAATTTACGGTTTTATTACAATCTTTATGAAATTTTGCACAATTGACATTCAGATAAAGTATTGTTCATCTGTGTGATTCAAACAACAAAATGATGTTTTGAAGCCATGAAAAACACTGTACAAACTCTTGTATCTTAGCCAGGGATTGTTATGCGTCTGGCCATTTTGCCTGCAACACCCCATCACCACCCGATAAATTATTTTCCTACGCATTTCCTTCCATTGCCTTCTTTTCAGATCCTTTCGACAGAATGATAGCCCGGTACTGACATTCACTTCTCAAGATTGTCTAATCCAGTAAATGAACTAATATGAGCCATTGCAGCTAATAATGGTAACACCACCGAAATGGATGAGGAAGCAGATGTTATGTGTAGTGGTGAGTTCAGCACATTGCATGTGCATGCACTTCAATTTCGTAAGTGCATGCCCCCCACAACAGCTGTGTGTGTGTGTGTGTGTGTGTGTGTGTGTGTGTGTGTGTGTGTGTGTGTGTGTGTGGGGGGGGGGGGGGGGCTGTATTTTTCATACAGCTCATGCAACCATCCACTTGCTTGTTGTATTACATGAGAAAGAATTGGTCATGTTCTGCAAGTTCCATCAATGTTTGCGGAGTACATTTGCGCTCTCTCTTCTCCACCAATGGCACATAGGTGTGTGTGTGTGTGTGTGTGTGTGTGTGTGTGTGTGTGTGTGTGTGTGCGTGCGCGCGCGCGCGCACTCTAGTATCTATCGCAAAGGAGTGTTGTGTCTTGCGTGCCCAACGAAACCAGGTGGTGGCTTGCTTTAATTTGGAGCGCAAAAACGCGCGCGCGCACAAACTAGTCCTGACTTACTACAAAAGTTGAGTGCCTGCCCTCACTGCATTCAGAGCGTAAATTACAGACATTTCAGATGACATGGACTCTTAACGAGGCTGTTATTTGTGAGACCATAAGGAATGTAAAACAAATAAAATGGAGTGTATGTATATGCTGGTTTCAGTATGCGATACTCTCATCGAGATTAACACATTCGTTACGGCTGACGCTTATAAGCGTTTCCGCGATCAACACGCCAGAGCTGCCGACACTTATAAGCGGCGCGCTAGCTGAGTACACATTTTAGTTAGTTTGGCTGGGCACTCATGTCAGTACAGGCCACCAAAATACATCATGTAACATTTTCTTGTCTGCAGTTGTGTGTTTTCATCTTCAGTGGTTTGCTATAAAAACATCACCTATACACCTTGCAAATTTATTATATAGGATTAGGTTTCCATAGCACGACATTGCAGACAAGACATGTTTCTTTTTCTCAGTTTTATCAACCTTTTGGTGCTTTCAGTATAATTCTTTTTCAATGAAGCGGATTTATCGCTTGTTTGAATTTAATTTTCTTCCCAGTTTGCAAAAAAACTCAATAAATCAGAGGTGGTGGTAGAATTGTTTGCAATAAATGCATACAAGTCAGAGAGCTTGCAGCATTTATCACACTATCGGCATGCAGATTAGCTGCACCTGTTTTGCAGACGTTATATTCGCTTTCACTGTTACAGGTTTCACAAGGGGTCCCATTTCAGCTCTCAGCGCACATGCGCTTACAGGCGCCCGCCTAGAGCGTTAGCAGCCTGCCCTGGTGACCGCAGCGAACGTGTTAAGGACTTCTTTCCACAAAAAGAGGTGAGTTGACTTCAGAATATATATGGACAGCTCCTTATTGAGCTTGTCATGTTATCTCAGACCATTCAGAGACGACTTCTTTTTTACTGATTCTTCCGTTGGTTCTTGGCGGATCATCATCATACTGAATTAAAAAAAAAAAAAAAAAAAAAAAAAAAAAAATCACAATTTTGAATATGTTGCACAAGTTTGTTTTAATTCATGAACCAGTTTTCGGCTTATAATGCCATCTTCAGACATTGCTGTTTATCTCAAAAAGTAACAATGTTTTGATACAAACTTGAAAGATATCCTCAGTACAATATATTCAAGCATATAAAGGAAATTTATTGTTTTGTTACCAATCACTATAGACAATTTAATTATTTTTTTCCTTTTGTAGATTACATACTGGGTTAGTGGACAGGTACAACTCTCCCCCCCCTCCCCCCTTAAACTTGAATAGCAAGCATAAAGATATTAAATTCACTATGGAGATTGGTAACAAAACAAATTTCCTTGATCTAAGTATTGATATATGTAACCAGCCTCATACTTTCAAAATATACAGAAAAACTACAGCTTCAGATACAGTCGTACCTTTAGACTAGCAACATCTAATTAATTACACACAAATGTGCAAATTTCCACTCCATAGTACACTGTTTAATATCTGTTCCAATGTTAAAAGAGGATTTCAAAAGTGAGTTAGAGACAATCAGATTTATTGCTCCAACCAGTGGCTACAAACCTGCTGTTATTGACAACATTTTGCACAGAAAACAAAAAAAGAAACTTATAACTGGCCTCTGTGCTCCATCCAATACTCCCTCCACGGCATGCGGGAAATCATCTACAATACTATACCTAGAAGATCTGTCAAAGTGCGTTCACATCACTGAAATCCTGCAATTACAGGTTTTCCTTTTAAGCAACCACCACCACAGCACACTATCTTCAACAGAAAAGATAAGAGCCAGCTATTATCTAATAGAGGATTATACAAAAGAACTTGTTCAGATTGTCATAATTTTTATATTTCACAGTCAGGCAGAAATATTACAACTAGGTTGGCTGCACTTAAGCGTAGCTGGAGGATACAGAATAATGACTCAGCATTTGCTGAGCATGTACAGAGTGAGAGATACAGCTACTAGGCAGAGTCCCATGTCCTTAACATAGCAAACGAAGGTAAAAAACTCAACCTATTAAAAACATTAGAGATCAATAAGCATTTAGCATTTAGAGAGAGAGAGCGCCAGCCAGTCCGTCCTATCCCTACATTCATTTTCCACAATATATTCATGTTTATTTGCTTAAGTCAGTAATTTAAAATGTTACACAGGTATATTCCAGTTAAAAGACTGGTTGATCAATTTATTTTATGCGATTATTAATTGATGAATTTGGTTGCATTTGTTCACTTACATGTTTAAAGATTTAAATTTTTTTCTGGTTTGCTCTTCAAACTTTCAAAATATCCCTCAGCAATTTCGTCAGTAATTTATAAATTCAAATTTTTAATGAATATGTTAAAGCTGTTCCGTTCAGAGCTATAGTTTTATTCCATGATATCCATTACCTCCCACAATGTAAGTTATTAAAAATATTTTTAAGCAGTCTCAAGTAATTTACTGATTGGAAGGGTTAAATGTTTAAAATGTTTTAGACCTACATTTTCAAGATTAAAATTAAGTTTATTCTTGGTTCCCACTCCTGTAAATTGTTTTCTTGGGACATTTAATTGTAATGTGCTTGAATATAGTGTAGCAAGTAGAATATCTTTCAAGTTTGCATCAAAACATTGTAACTACTTTGAGATAAACAATAAAGTCTGAAGATGGCATTATAAGCTGAAAATCGGTTCACGAATTAAAATAAACTTATGGAACATATTCAAAATTGTGATGTTTTAATTCAGCATTCAGAGATGCTAATAATTATCTAGAATGAGATAATTCTCCAACTCGCCATTTAATACTTGTCTCGCGGTGTAAACTTCTTAAGTAACACTCGAGCCCTAATGAATTAGGTAGTGATGCCATGACAAAATAAATTATAATGGAGAAGTTGAAAAGACTGGAGGAATCGTAAAAGTTGAAACTCCACTTGTACTACAGTATTACAACATTTGTGTGTCCCTCATATCGTGATACGATTCTGAACACTGAAGGCAGAGAATGTCTACGGACTGGTGCTCTGCATGCAAGCATTTTGGTGAGTGAACAACTATGTTTGTTTAATATTTTAAGTAGGAAAAGCTGAAGTAATTTTGGCTAACACTGCCAAATACATGTATAAGTCTTCCTTCCATTCTGTGACGTTATCCGGTATCAGTCTGTTTTCGAACACGAGACAAAACCTTGAAATTAAGATTCAATTACATAAAAGTAACAGAGGTTTAAGAGAATACTAGCCAAAAATACTACTCAAATTATATTCAGAACAACAAAAATCCTAACCATTTTTAACATAACAAAATTCAGCATTGTTCAAAAAGTTGGTAAACCTAAGGGACCAAATTGCTGATGCCATACTCCATACTCCTTCCCCCTAATATCACTGTCAATCACTGCATCTCTATACCCTTTTCTTGCCTTCCACTTTGTCCTCTTATGTGTTTCTATCAGCTAGCTGAAAACCTAGCATTTCTATTTCAATCTTACGTTTGTCCGACAGTTCATCCTCTGTGTCTACTTCTGCCACCGCCGCCGCCTCCTCCTCCTCCTCCTCCTCCTCCTCCTCCTCCTCCTCCTCTCCGTTTTTCTTGGTTTGAAGGTCAAGTGTACAAAATCTAATCAAGATCTAAGACTGTAGATTTTGTAGTATTCTACAAATGAAGTACCCTCTGCTAGACACTACACTAATCTTTTGTAGAGTGACCTTCCTTTTGATTTTGAAGGCCAAGAATTTAAAGTTTCATTAAGTTGTAATAAAACTGTAGATTTTGTGGAATTCTGTAAGTGAAGTACACTTTGCTATGGACTACAAGAATTTTATGTAGACTATTACCTGTGTCATGGTTTGAATGTCCAGTGTGTAAAATTTCATTGGAATACACCTTTAGATTTGTATGAATTACAAACACATTGTCACTTGTGTACACACATATAGTGGCAGTGGCAGATACAAACATGTCAATTCTCCAAGCACACAGTGTACCTGGAGAGGTCATGATTGGTGATAGTCCACAAGTAGAAAGTGACAGCAGGGATGAAGGAAGGCATATGAAGTGTGTGCAATCTGCAATACTGGGTGCATACTTTGCACGTTTCTGATATCTAGTCAGCAGATGTATCAATCAGTCATACTACCCATTTAACGGGTTAAAAATATTGCAAATGGGAGACATTATGAATAATTAACAAACGTATTTCACACTATAATCCAAATGCAGCGTTAAGTATTAATAATAAGCATGGCTTTGTGAAATGAAGGTTTAGATAGTGTAGGAGCTACATGCAAGAAGACCCAAGTTCTAACCCCTTCTGGTGGTATGAAAATTTTATTGTTAAATCCTTAACAGAATACTATCTCATTATTTTTATTAAACCATAGTTACTTCATTTTGAGTCCTTTGCTGCATCATTTTAATAGCGATATTTTAGATTCACCTCAATCAAAGTACTCTGTGGCGTCTAAGATTGATTACGGAGGCTAAGGGAGAAAACAACTAAGTACCATATTTACTCTGCTGTAGTACTCACCGTTTCCCAATTTTTTTACTTACGATATCTGAGAGGGTACTATAGGCGGAACCTTGGTAAATTCAATGGAGCATTCGGTTTATTCAGGATGGGCTAAATTTGTTAATCATTTTATCAAATTTTTTATGAAATGCCTAATGTGTGTGTGTGTGTGTGTGTGTGTGTGTGTGTGTGTGTGTGTTCTTCAATGTGTCACTTTCCATCACAAAAATCCAGCTGTGTTGTTCTTGCATGGCAGTCTGAGGCTAGCAGAAGCCATGCGGTGTTATCAGTAAACACACTAAATACGGCAATATTCTCTGCAAACTTAAATGATGCCATGAAGCTGATTTTCCAATCAGCTGGTACTCATTTTTGTATGTTTTTCACAGAATAAATCTGCATTTAACACTACCTGCAGGAAAATACAAGCCTAGTGGTACAGAGTTTGAAGTAGGGGTAGTCAGCTATTGTTACTGTTATGCCATAGAAATACCACTGTTCCAGGAGTCACCTTCAGGAAATGTTGCTGGATTTAGAGTAAATTAGTGCTGTCGAATTTCACATAGCCAATAAATTCACAAATTTGAGATTTTTTAAATTTTGTATTCTGACCTCAAAAATCAAGAGCGAGGGGGGCTACTATAGGTGGTGGGGTACTATAGCCAAGTGAATCCGATAATATGTTCCTCAAACCACGATTATCATCTTCAAGTGTAAGTGCCTACCAAAAGCATGTGCAGATACAGTCACAAGGGTCAAACAATAAAAGCAATGGAGCTATAAACATCAGGAACCTTAGCAGAGCACGAGGAGAAAGAGCTGATGCTGGAGAACATCCCCTGTGTTTCACTGAAAATGTTCAACCCACTATCATCCAACTCTAATCTCAGGCATCAACTATTCAACAGAACACTACACTAGAATAGGAAAGATTATGTGGCGAATGGGATGGACCATGTCTCAAGAATTATTAAGATCGGAAGATGAATGTGTGACCTTTCCAAGAGTGAGAAAACGAGTAACCAGGCAGAGTGGGCAACGTGGGACACCCACAACCATGATCAAACTATCTCCCCCAAGGTTATGTAAAATCTTGCCAACTAGAAATAAAAAACATTCACCGCAGAAACTGAGGAATAGTTAACCATCTAGATAGTGTCTAGGAGGCTATAATTTGTACAAAGAGCAAAATGAGAACATTCCACCAATAAATGGTAAACTGTCTATACAGCTCCACAACTACAACGTGGAGGTGACGCATTAAACAAAATAAAACTTACTTAGCATGGTATGACCGATTTGTAGGTGACAAGATGATGGAGTCATTCTGAGAGGAGTGAACAGAAGAGGCCAGGCTGTAGTAGTTTCCTTGATCATACTTAGTATTCTTATGGTAAAATGCCACATGTTGTTCCATACTTTAGCAAAGAGAGATTACACACACACACACACACACACACACACACACACACACACACACACACCCTGTCTTATCCGGAGTTCTAGGTGTCACTGAGGACTACATGGTTTGACTAATGAGGATGTCAATCTACTGTCTTTTTCCATACTGAGCGAGCCCAGTCTCCCATGGCACAAAGCTCAAATCTCATGCCAATGCTGCTGTTTACTTAGGTTTCTTACAATTAGAAATAATTTGACTGGTTGTTATTTTCAATATCCAATTATATCCCATTCACGAATGTAACTGTGTCAAACCAGTTTATGTTCATTTAATAACTGCTGTTAGTAAATCCACACTCGTTGTTATCTTTTGCCTATTTTTGCCATTAATATTGGTGCCCAGTAGAAATAAAAAAATAAAAAATAAACTAGAAAACTAGTACACATTTTTTTCCGCTACAGTTTTGGCCATTGAATTTTAATACCTTGTTCAGTAAATGGAATAGAAATTCTCATCAAACATAGCAGCCTTTGATATATTCATAGCAATAAAAATGAATTCTTTTGCTTAAATACTAACAATGTATAAGGCTTTAGAATTCTTGCACATGTTGGTAAACTGGGAATGTGTCACAATTTTTGTATGTATGGTTAGGCAGGAACCTAGCAGCAAATATAGTTCTGCTTTTTCAGAAATATTCTGATATGTTTCTATGTATTTCAATAATGAATAACATGCAAGAAAAGGAGTGAATTTATTGAGGCAAAATTAAAGGGGTTTGTCTGGTGTGTCTGTCTGTGGTTATTTGTAGCTGTGTTGTCGTCATCAAGTGATTATGGCAACAATACAAACATCCACTTACACTGACTCATCCACCTATTTAGCCACATGATATAATTACAAAACACTAATTGTTTTAAACATTATCATTTGAAATTTCTTGGCAAAGCACTGCGCTGAAGCAAAATTCCCTTAGTGCATATTCAGAATCTCATATTTCACAACATTTTTATTCAACTGCGGAATCTGTCTCAGACTGTCTCATTCCATGCGTAGAACAAACAGCAGACACTAATACTAAAGCTCATCAGAAATATTTTGACGAGTTTCCATGAATATTTCACAATTTTCAATTTTATGGTTTGACAAAAAATAATAGCACAACTCGCTCTAACTAACTTCTACACATTAAACAGAAACCACAGAAAACTAAAGTGCATTTTTATCAACAGAAGGTTCATTAAACACTACTAATAAGCTTAGGACTAATCCAACTAACTACAGTAGCTGTATGTTCATTCATTCTAGCTAATTTTATCATGTGTTAGAATGAACCATTATGTTTTGTTTCTGTTAGGTGTGGCCCACAACCTTACCCCCAGGATTTTGAGTCTTTCTTTATGCTGTGGCTTAGATTTGAGTAAATACAGTAGCTGCCCAGCCACCTAACAACAGAACGTACAAAGCTACAAATTCAGCTATTTACCCGCCAGCAAAAAATATGAATCTTTCTACTCTGCCATTAATGGTTGAGGTTTTAAAGCGACCCAGCTTCTATGGTCATCAGTCCCTTTTTCCAGTCACAGAAATGTGAGAACATGCCGCTTTGAGACAGTAGACAGATGTTTTAACATGCTATTGTGAATTCTGTGTGGCCCAGGGGCAGTGTCAGGGCAGTGGGCAAGGGCACTGAGGAGACCCCACTCACTAAACAGTGTTATATGCCTCAGGGTGGCGTGAGCTAAATGAGAGCTTTTTGCATTCCATCCGCAGTTTTAATATACGGAAGGTGGGCTGATAATTGTGGGATGCAGAAGTGTGAGTGTAATGCTCAGCAAAGGCTTCAGAAATGGTGCCTTGATCCGCAGAGAGAGCTCCATAGAGAGAGATCCCAGGAATTGCTGTCTGGGCCTAGTAGCCATACAGACTGGTACGTAACCCTATGGTTGAGACGTACCTCTTCCAACATTCCCGTTTGCGCCTCTGTATTACCTGACGAGCACGAGCTCAGAGTCGCTTAAACGCGATTAGATTGTCTAGTGATGGGTGGCGCTTATGGTGCTGAATAGCACGCCTATGGTTGCGGATGGCTTCCACAACTTTCGCCGATCACCAAGGCACTGTCTTTCGCTGGAGGCATCCGCATGAACAGGGGATTGCGTGCTTTGCAGCAGATAAAATCTTATAGGTGACACACTCAACCACCACATCGATAGTGTCGTCTGGGAGAGGTCCAATAGTAGTAGTAGTAGTAGTAGTAGTAGTAGTAGTGGTGGTGGTGGTGGTGGTGGCAGGAGGAACGAAGTCACCCCAGTTTGCCTTATGTAAGCCCACTGGGAGGTTGTGCAGGGTAGTGACAATGGGGTAGTGATAGAAAGACAGGAAAATGATCACTACCACACAAATTGTCATGTGTCCTCCAATGGACAGATGGTAGGAGGCCACAGCTGCAAACTGACAGGTCAGTAGCCGAGAAAGTACCATGCAACACACTGAAATCTGTGGGGGATCCGGTGTTTAAAAGACAAAGTTCGAGCTGGGATAATACGTTCGACAACTGCCACGGCCACTGACTATTGCGCGACCCCACAAGGTATTATGGGTGTTAAAATCGCCCAGTAGCAGAAAAGGCGGCGAGAGTTGGGAGATCAGCGCAGCCAGTGTGTGTGGTAGTACATTACCATCTGGTGGTAGATACAGCCTGCAGATAGTTATGTCTTGTGGTACCCTTACCCTGACAGCCACAGCTTCTAAAGGTCTCTGAAGGGGCACAGGTTCACTATAAACAGAATTAAAGATATACACAGAGACACCACTTGAAACACTGTACTACAGACTCCGATTACAATAATATCCCCTGTAGCCACTGAGGGTAGGGGTCCACATTGCTGGAAACCAGGTCTCCTGGAGAGCAATGCAGAAAGCAGGTGTTGTGCTTAAGAGTTGGCGTAACTCAGCAAAGTGTGGAAAAATCCACCGCAATTCCACTGAAGGATGGTCTGGGAAGACATTAGGTACTAATGAGGGCTTTTTATTCCTCAGGATCACTTGCAAGCACAGCTGGAGATGCTATTGCATCAGTAGCCATCGTTTCGGATCAATATTCAAGTAATGGCCAAATGAGTTTTGTAAGCTACTTCCTTTGCTGGTGGACTAAACTTCTTAAGGATTTTCCCCATGAACCTCAGTCCAACACCTGCCTTTAACACAAATGTTTGTGTGTTTCATTTGAAATCAATCTTTGTGCCTTCATCCAAAAGTCTTATTGAAGTAACTGCTTTCAGTGACTTTTTTCAACTATGTAATGAGATAATAAAGGACCTTTCTATCTGTTAGTTACAGTACATTACATATGTTTGTCGAGAGGTAATTGCCATACCCTGCACCCTGTATTGATACACTGCAGATTCTGCTATTGTTACCCTCCCCTCTCCTCCAATATACTTCTACATCATCCACTAAAAGCCTCTATCCTCTATAAAGCAACTATCCTATAAAATGCCCTTGGGGCATATCTAACATCAATTTCATGTCTGAAGATCCCTCTCCATTGGGATTTGTCAATTGCTGTAGTTAAGGCACTTCATAAACTCATTCTCTTGTAGAAATATAACTTACAAGAACATAGACATCTAGTTTTTCTTAAAAAGTAACTTTACAATTTTACAATAAGTGATAAGTGTGAGCTCTGTCTTAAGTTTGTGTGTAGTGGGCTGCAATATGGGATTTGTACAAAGTATTTTCATTTGGAGGGGGGGGGGGGGAATGCAGTGGGTAATACAGTGAGGTTCTCCCCCGGAATAGTAGGATTTGCAAGAGGAATAAGTTGATAGAGGAGCAGGAGCATAAGATCTGCGCCCTTCAGGTGCAGTTGAAAAATGCTGAAGAGGAACTAAGTTGGCTGAGGAGGGGAAAGGGGGCTGGGGAATGGGAACTAGCAGTTGGCAAGAAGGTACCTAGGAGGAGGTATTCAAATAGCTTCATTTTACAATTTGCAAATAGATCTGACCAACTGTCAAGAGTTAAGTGCACATGAACTCTCCTGTAGTATGCAGCAGACCTTAGCTATTAGGAAGCAGGAAACAGCAGAGATGTCTATTAGGAAGAAGAAGGTTCTGCTGTTAGGCAGTTCTCATGGCAGAGGTGTTGGCCAACAGTTGCAAGAAGTGCTTGGAAGTGAGTACCAGGTCACCAGCATAGTGAAACCCAGTGAAGGGTTAGCACAGGTTACTTGTAACAAAGGGGACTTATGTAGGAATTTCTCAAAAGAGGATCAGGTAGCGATAGCTGGTGGAGCCAGGAATAGTCTTGATAGAGACATAGTATGATATAGGTGGAGATCTATAAAGGATATCAACTCAAACTGGTGGCACGAATGTTCATTTCGTGCAGCTGTTTCAGTGCCATGGTAGGCCTTGTCTTAATATAGCTGTCTGGCATATTAACAGACATCAACTTCAAATGAAGACATGCAGCGACCGACAAGGACGAAGAAAAACAAATGGAGATGTGAAAACAAATCCAAAGAAGCATCAGTTCAAGAAGTCCTTATCGGGAATGACGACTCACATAAGTGAAAATGACAAGGTGCCTGTTTCTTTAGACTTATTGTAAATACAGACATTGTTGAAATGATGTGCCAGGAAACAAATCAGTATTATATGTATCAATCAGACAACTACCAACTAGAGACAAATTCTACAATTGTGGAGTACCACAAATGTAGGTTTTAAAGAATCTTCCTTCCTAAAGGCTACAGTTGAAAAGTTGAAACTGAGTGAATATTGGTTGACAGATTCTTTGCTGAAAAAAAAAATGCTGTTGAATTTACTGCATTTCCATGACAACGCTTTGCCGCTAAATGGGGATTATTTGTCAAAAATTCAGCCTATTATAGAACATTTTCGAAAAAGGTTCAAGGAGACTTTCTATCCTTATGAGAAAACTGTGGATAGACAAATATCTCATGCTGTTCAAAGGCCATCTGAAAGTAAAGCAGTATATTCCAGCAAAGAGAAGGTGGTTTGGAATTAAAATTTTTGTGATTGTGAGACAAATTATATACTGGATTGTATTATTTATGTTGGCACAAAGAGAGAAATTGATAATCATGGTTTGGGAGTGTCTGGAAATACAGTAGCCAACTTTACTTGGAGAAAGGACATGGGCTGTTATACCAGTTGGCAACAAACAGCACAAGTCTATTTTGTTGGTTTATGAGAGCAACAAACGCCTCTGGTACAGTTGAGCGAACACTGAAGGAAATGTCAGTAATGGAGGAGAAACTGAAGAAAGGAGAAATAACTTTCCAATCTTCAGAATCAGGAAAGCTAATCGCTCGGAAGTGGCAAGAAAAGTAATAGTGTGAATGCTATCAATGTACTACAAAGCTGAAATACAGGAGACTTAAAGAGATCTGAAGAGTGGTGATCTGAAAATGAAACAGAGAGTGGTAATAGATTACAATAAATCAATGGGACTAACTGAGCAAAGTGACATGCTAATGAAAACAGTGGAAAGTACACTGAAGTCCCCTAAAGTGGTACAGGAAATTGTTTTTCCATATTTTGGATTTGGCAATGTACAATGCCTTTTGCTTATACTAGAAGTATCAGACGAAAATGAAGTACGAAAAAGTTTCATCTAACTGTAATTAGAGAAATTTTTGCAACTTTTTACATTGATCACAAGAGAGCAGGTGGTGCTAAACGTCAAGATTTCCCTGCAAGACAATGACAACAATTACTAGATCATGTGGGAAAAGTAGAAAACATCTATAGTCTGTGCCCAAAATGGGATTAGGAAACTAAAAAAGTTGGGCCGTAAGGAATGTAATGTAACTCTCTCTGCTTATCCATGCTTCAAAAAATCAAATGTTTGTAGAGCTTACGGGACTTAACTACGGGGTCATCAGTACCTGAACTTACTAACTTCTTATGAACTGGCTTATACTGAAGATGGCACAAACATCCATGCCCGAGGGGGGATTCGAACCCTCGAGCCCAGCGGCCGTGCAGACTGTGACTGCCACGCCGCAGACTGCTCGACCACTGCGGCCGGTCATGCTTCAAAACTTATCACAAACAATTACACCAATAAAAAACTGTTGACGTTCTTTTGAGAGAATTTACAATTATATCAATATTGTAAATATTTTTCCTTATACATAAATTACAATAACAATGCAACTCACATGAAAATGAAGTGTTAATATTATAAAGAAATAACCTCCACAATTCCTCCAAAGCTAGTCTAAAGACCAGAACACAATAGAAAGCCGTAAAACAGTAACCATGTTGGAAGGAAGCACTCCGCTTGGCAAGCGCACCAGAAGCATTCAGCACCCAGCACAAAGCTAGCAGCGTGACAATGCAGCACACAAGGCGCTAGCAGCAGTCAAAGGGTTAATTGATCATTTCAGTTCACATAATATGTTGTCAAACGTACAATTTGATTTCAGAAATGGTTTAATGACTGAAAATGATATATTTTCATTTTACTGTGAGGCACTTGATGGGTTAAATAAAAGACTGAACATTAGGCATCTTCTTTAATTTAACAAAGACATTTGATTGTGTTGATCACAAAATATTGTTGCAGAAGCTGGAACATTATGGAATATGATAAGTAGCTCACAACTGGTTCAGTTCTTACTTTAATAACAGACAGCAGAAGGTAAAGCTCCATAGTGTTGAAAATGGTTATGACGTACAGTGAATGTGGCATAGTTAAGTTCAGGGTGCCCCAGGGGTCTGTTTTGGGACCACTGCTGTTTCTTATTTATTTATACAAATCATATGCCTTCAACTACAACATATGATTGTAAAATATTATTCGTGCTACCAGCTTGGTAGTAAAGGATTGACACAGTATCAAATATTGCAATTCAAGAGAGAAGTTCACGACTTCTAGAAAATAAATTTATGTTAAACCACATTAAAACTCATTTTTATTTTCCATTTCTAACACATAATTTAACAAAAGCTGACATTTTGATTACACATAATTGGCATATGATAAGTGAGACTGCACAGTTCAAATTTTTTAGGTGTTGAAATAGATAGTTGTCGTGGAAAGCACTATCAGGATCTTGTTCAAAAACTAAATTCTGCTTTATTTACCATTAGAACAGTATCTGAAATACGTCATTTTTCAACACAAAAACTAGTCTACTATCTTACTTTCATTCACTTATGACAGACAGCATTATTTTTGGGGTAACTCGACTGATACAAAAAGGATATTTTTGGCTCAGAAGTGGTCAGTTCAAGCAATATTTGCCACAAGTTCACGAATGTCATTTTGACCTATTTCCAGTAGTCTGAGAATTTTTACATTGGCGTCACAATATGTATTTTCTTTGATGTCATTTGTTGTTAATAGTATTTGTTCATACTAAGACAGAAATAGAATCTACAGTTGAATCACACCACCTTGACTCCTGTGCAGAAAGGTGTGGAGTATTCTGCAGCATCAATTTTCAATAACCTGCCACAAGAACTCAATCTTAGTATTAACCCATCCGCTTTTAAATCTGAAAAGATGAGTTACTTCACGGCTCACTCCTTTCGTTCCGTTGAACTCCTGGAAAAAATTCGTCTAATTCCTTTAATTCATTATTGATTCTTTTTACTTAGGCTTAATATTGTCATGTGCATATGACTATTTAGTTTTTACATTACCATTCTTGTATTAAACTTTATGTACTGACTCGTTCCATGATGATGGATTCTTGCTCCTCAATTAGGTCCTACAGAACAGAGAACCAATAATAATAAGCTGTGTTCTGTTAGCTACAAACTCTAATCCAATCTCACAATTTGTCTGATTTCGTATGCTCATATTTTGTTCATTAGGTGGCAGTGAAGAATCATATGTAATGCCTTCTGAAAGTCAGAAAACATGGGGAGCCTGTATCTACTGCTTTCTGGGTTCTTAGAAAAAAAAACATGCAAAGGGTTTCACATGATTTTTGCTTTCAGAAGTAAGACATTTTCAGTCTCCAGATATATATCTTGTTCTAATTTAGCCTAGTGTTCTAGTTTCTGCTGTCCCACTGGCTCGTCACCTCTGTACTTGCACAAGCGTGTATCCTTTATTCCTGTGTCAGTCTCTTTCTACTCGGCCACCGACACCTACAACAACCCTCAGCGGAAGCCAGACACAAAAGTGGCGACAAGCTGGGACACAAAACACACATTTGTCTAAAACATATTTTACAATGCTCTTGAATTTTGGCCATTGATGCTGAACAGTGTCAGTGCTTGAGACTGAACTTAAGTATTGAACTATCAAATACTCTGAAATCTGTCTTTCACTCTTGCTAAACGAAAAATCTCTTGCTTTATGCTAATTACAGCCACCTTCAATGATGCTATAATGATGTTAAGATCACAGATTACATGTTTGGAATCTACAGTCTGAAAAAGTTCAAGCATGGACACCTCCACCTTCAGTGTTCAAGCCTGTCCTTGTGATGTATGTTCCAGTCCAAGTTCAGAATGTCACTATTGACATATGGTTTCAGCCAGACTTCCGTCCGTAGTACTGTGGCTATTGGGGGCCATTTGTAAGGGAGTACAGTTCTGGAAACTTTCCAGACACTCCTGCAGTTAACTGTTAGTATATTAACATTTTCTCTATCTGTTTTGTTCAAATGCTACCCTTCCTTAATACATTGCAGATTAGCATCAGTCACCCTGGATGGAGCGGCCAGACTACTGTTTCTAACAAGTTTTTCAAAAATTATAAATTAAAAGTTCTTCATATAAGAAAGGTTTGTGAAGTAGAAAGCTTGCCAAGTGTGTTCAGTCAATATGTGGTAAACAAATTTCACAGTAACAGGTAAAGCCTCACTTAGAAATAATAACAGTATGTTGTCATATGATTTTGACCTGGGGATTATCTGATGTATGACTCTGGTGATATTGGTGTAAGAAATTGAGAACAGGGCCAGTAATTGGTAAGTGACACATCATTACAAACACACAAAGCAATTGGGAAGTAAATATGTAATTTGTAGGACTCAATGACCCCATGTTTCTTGAAGTTATTTTCTACTAATGAAATGCTCACAGCACAACACAAACCATGAGAAGTCCCAAAAACATATACTTCAACATTCACTTTCCACACCAGATCTAGTGAACTAAAGTTTGTTTACAGTACTGAAAAGACATGACATACTACTTTTAGGTATCACTTTGTAGATCCTAGAATCAATTTTGCCTGGGTGTGGGGCATTCCTGAGCAAGAAGTAGTTAAGTTACAGTTTAACACTGTCAGATAGATAAATATTGGAAATCTTACACAGGCAGTCATTTTTATGCACTTTTTCCAATAATTTTTAATAATACGACTAACCAAAATGTAACTGATAATACTACTACTGTACTACAACCAGCTATTTTGATGTTCAAATGTTTGTAAATCTATCGGAACAAACTGCGTGGTCATCAGTCCGTAACTTACAAACTACTTACACTAAGGTAAACTAACCTAAGGAGAACACACACACCCATGCCCCAGGGAGGACTCAAACCTCCGACAGCAAGCAACCACGCACTCCGCAGCGACGCGACTTAGACCGCTTGGCTACTCCACCGCAGCTCAGTGTTTCAAAACTGCCATGTTTCACTGGGTCGAAACAGCTATGTTTCATTCTGCTCTGTTTCGGATCACAGAACCTCTATCGTCCTGTCGTTTTCACGGTTTCAAAAAAGCGGCGGTGTTTCAGTGCACTAATGCCGGAAGGCAGAACAGACCAAATTGTATCGAAACAGTGCTGTTTCAATTAGCTGAAGCTCCACACATATTCACACATGCACATTTAAGTTACCAGTATGTGAACAATTTTAAGACTGTCAAAAACCAGTTGACACACATGGGTCTGCACCTTGAGATTACCGAATATCAGAGCCGCATATTGAAACTATATACACAGTTACACTTTTTTAAATAGCAATACATTGGTCAAAACAATTTGGTGGATCAGTTGATATCTAGGTTCTGAAATATTGTCATTGGCGAAGTGAACTGAAATGGTTCGACATCTTTGTCAGTTCTACAAAATGGAGACAACAACATTACAGCAATCAATATACTGGTAATAAAGTTGCTGTAGAGGAGATTGTTGTTGACTTTTTCATTCTACCAAACGAATTACACAAGCAGTTGGATTCAGATTGTGTAGTGAGCAAATAGTGGAATGCAAAATCAACGTGACTTACCTGAAGCTATGCAATGGAGAGCCACAGAAAGGTTGGAAGCAGGACAGACACAAAGGCAATGTGGCTGCAGCTATTTGAGTGTCCCAAAAAGTAATTTCCAGAACCTGGTCGTGATTTCAGACAACAGGAACCGTTAAATGACAGCAAGGCCAAGATCGTCAACTGGTAACATCAGCAAGAGATTGTTAACAGACCGTTGACAAAGCTGCATGCAACTCTACTGCAATGCACCCCTCCAGGCAACAACAGGATGCCCAATAACACAAACAGTCTGAAATCGCCTTTGGGAATGTGGCGTCTATGCACAGAGGCCTGTGAGTGTGTTCTATTAAAACCACAATACCATTTAGCCCACAGAAAAAGGGCAGAGGATGATAAGCATTGTAGTCTACATGAATGGCACTGGGATCTGTTCCCAGGTGAGTCAAGATTGTGTTCAGCCGGACAA
The DNA here is from genome assembly GCA_026315105.1 of Locusta migratoria. Classification (NCBI taxonomy): domain Eukaryota; kingdom Metazoa; phylum Arthropoda; class Insecta; order Orthoptera; family Acrididae; genus Locusta; species Locusta migratoria. The sequence continues at coordinate 726,623,806 of CM048755.1, read as the reverse complement.
TAGTCGTTCCCAGCCACAGAGGACGTGGAATGCTGAACAATCCTGGTTACATGCATGAAACAGCAACATACCATGGATGAATGGTGTGGGCAGGAGTCAGTATTAGCACACGTATGGACCTGAATGTTGTTCAGAATGGTGCTTTGATTGTTCAGAGGTCTAGAGAAGAGATCGTTCTACCTTTTGTTGTGGCCTACTCTGGTGCCAAAGCAGATGGGTTCCTTCTGGTAGAATATAATGCTTATCTCCACAGAGCTGCACTGGTGGACAACATGCTTCAAGTTGGGAGAACTTAATGACTGGAGTGACCAGCTTGTTCATCAGACTTAAAACTTATTGGGCATGTATGGGATGGTCTTGGCAGACTTACTGCAGCCAGACCAGCACCTTCAACAATGGTTGCAGAGCTGGATACTGCACTCGTGGAAGAATGACCAAATAACCCTCAAAAGAGCTGACTGATAACTTCATACTGTCCATGCCACGCAATGTGCAACTCTACTGATCATCCGAGCTAATCACACACCAAATTCCTCTCTTTCCTTGCAGCCTTTGCATTTGCTTTTTGCTTTGTCTGGGCATGCTTTTCATATCTTGAATTCATGTTTTACCTGAACAATCTAAAAAAAACTGTGTTCTGATGCAATATTCATATTCATCAGTTTTCAGGAGACCTTGGAGTGAAGGTGATACAAAACTTTGATATAAAAAATGAATTTTGTAAATGGTGGGATTATGTTAATTCCTGTAACGTAAAAGCAGGGTGTTACTGTATTTTGTGAATGGTGACCATGTTCATTTCAAGTTCATGTTTTTCATAGAGATCAGTCGAATATCACTGGAAGAGAGGGATCACTTGCACTAAACTCACACAAAAATGAAAAACAACCACAGATAAGCAGTGAAAATGTGACAATAGGTAAGACTATCAGTTCCAGTCATAACACCAGGAAGGAATGACACTGCCTGTGTTGACTTAAGTCTTGCCATGCTACCAAAGCAATGATAGTCTTATGCAGAGGTGGTACAAAGATACAGGAATTGTCAGTGACTTGGCTCGCTCTGGCCATCTGGAAACTACACAGCAATTGATGACTGCTACTTACGGATTTCAACTCTGAAAAATCTGGAGAGGAACACCACCGTGCTGAATAATGACTTTCTTGTAGCCACAGAATGTTTCGACTCCAACTGTACGTAATAGACTGTGTGACATGCAACTTCATTCCTGACAACCATGGTGAGGCCCAGCTTTGAAAGCTAGAACATCATGCAGCATGGTACAGACGGGCACAACAGCATGCTGATTGGACCCATCAGAATTGGTATCAAGTACAAGGATGAGACTCACATCTGCTAGCCTGAACCTCTTAGAAAGTGCAGTAATGTGACGGTTCATTAATGTATTGGGGTGGCATTATTTGGGGACCAACATACTACAAACAGTGTGAATTATTGTTTGTATGTCTTATGCTTCTTATAGGAGTGGAGCACAATACTTAACAACATGTGGGGCAGGGGGGGAAGGGATAAAATAAAAAAAACTGGTTTTTACAGTGCAAGATTGGCAAAAAAAAAAACATGTGAAAATCACTTAAGTAAACATTTGAGCTCAACAGAAAAGAGATCAGCCTTCTTACAGGAAGACATTTCTAGATTCATAAATTTGCAAAAGTGTAACAACTCTAATGGGTAATTATTATAAGCCAAATTATCCTGCATTGTTGCATACATAATGCTTTTGAATGACCGCCTCACAGCCCGTATTTCACGATAATTGCCACACCAGTTATTTCAATTGCTCTGAAATAGTCAACTTTATTTCGGCACAGAAGTTACAAATTGTTGAAATAATGGTTAATTTCTTTAGAATTTACTATTGTTAATGTTTGTGAAGATACAATCCCACACCATACTTCCAAATTAGAGCAGTTTCATATGAGAGAACCTTGTCCCATTTTGCTAGAAACCTGCCCACACAATTTTTATGGTGCAAAGGAGGACACGCCTGGGGAAAGAAGAGGTAATCTGTTAACTCTACTTGACAGCGAGATTAATTTCTTCTGATGCGTAGTGCCAACATGCAAAAATATGTGATTAGTCATGCATTGTCTTGTTATTTAAGTAATAACTATTACAGTTACAAACTTTCTGGGAACAGGGTCTATGACGAATGAAATTATATCAATGTTTCTAATTCTTATACACTAAAGTTAAAGTTACACCAAAAGATGAACCTAGTACATCGGATAATCTTCATTACATAATTTACAAAGCCCAGCTGAGATTTTTCACATATGTATATATCAAACACTAAAAATGGAAGGCAGTATCCTGAAAACAATTTTTACTGCTTAAAATGTCGTTTCCTGCATTTTACAATTTTTTTAGTGTTCCTTGGAAAGTGCGAAAGTGGGGTTTCACTGTATTTGAGGGGGGGTGGGGGGGGGAGGAAACATTATTAACAATACTATCTACCTCCAAATGACAAATCCAAAACAGCATCACCCACACTAAAAGCATACCTGCCAACCTTTATAACGTAAAAAAAAAACGGAAGATCCAGTTAAAAATAAATAAATAAATAACATGGGAGAGATGTTCTATCACAAACAGCAGCACACTTTACTATAAACCTTAAGATAACACATGACTTAAGACTTCCGGGCTCAGATGCTGTGATCCATACATGAAACTTTCCCATGACATTTCGCCTTCGACTGAGGAAGGTAAAGCGGCGTACTGCAATGAGAGCGCAAATGAGTGCCGTATATATAAGCCAACATAACTGATTTCAACTTTTTCCTATCATCTCATAAGGCTACAAATGGCTACAAAAAACACTCATTAACCCAAATGTTGATTACACCCTTATTTGTAGCCAGTCCAGGTAACGTGATTGATTTTTTGATTAAAACAAAAAAGTTCGCAGCTGTATTTTTGTGCTATACTGCTACCTGGGAACATTTTATGGTCATCACATTTAATTGGTAAACCATACTCTAAATTAAACAATGTAAATAAGCACTCTGCAGGTATCACATGATCACTTTCACTTTTCTCAGCCATATAAGTCTTTTATTGTTACTCACACACTTTCTAATTTCCCTGCACATATTCTGATACATAGCTTTTTCCACTATGTGATGTGGAAATATATCGACAAAGAGTACCAATACTGGAACACATACCACCCAATTGAAATCCCATAACCACGTAAAATAGCTGTTATCACAAAAGTTGCCTTTCTGCAATTCGCTTATGAAACTGATGATTTCACTTTTGTACAATGACAAAACATCACCTACAAAAAGAGCACAACATCTAAACACTACACCCATTTATGCAAATATGCAGAAAGAGCAAAAGTAATTGTTATACAAGTCGCGCGCAACTCCTAATTTCTAGGAATTTCGAAACGTATTTAGATTAAACTGATAAATGAACAAATGACTTGACCATTGGGGGGGGGGGGGGGAATCTTGGGGTTCAGGATAAAAGCTAAAAATCAGGAGAAATAATGGCAAAATCAGGAGAAATAATGGCAAAATCAGGAGAAATAATGGCAAAATCAGAAGGCAAGAGAAAAAGTGAAAAATCGGGAGAGACTTGTCTTAATCGGGGGAGTTGGCAGGTATGCTAAAAGTATTTATATTCATCCACGAGTCTTCATTGACTCTTCTACTTTCACAATCAATAAGATTTCTTGTAGGCTCATCCCTTTATATGAATCTCTAGTGTTATGACATTTTGTGGTATCATATCACAGAATCTTAAGAAACTTAAGAAACATACGAAAAAAAAGTGCTTCAGGAAAAGTTTTATGCAATCAATACAAGAAATACAGTGCAGGAATAAAATTTACAGTATCAGAATCATCTGAAATGCTGATAGATATTCTGTGTCTTTTCAGCAAAATCGTCCCCAGTTCATGCGAAATTCATGGTCCACAAGGTAATGTGAAGCAATGTTTGTTTTTTTTAACTGAAAGCTGCCAACTTCCAGCAGCTTGATTGCTTACACCAACACTACCACCTGCTTTCAAAATCCCATTTTCTTCATGAATCAGATATAGCAAACCTGTCAATATATTTGATTTCCTATACAAACTTGAGAGTAAACATACTTGCCAAATGAAGAGATTTGGTGTCTACCAAAAATTTTTTTAAGTCCCGACAGTTGATGGAACTGGGTGTTTCAGACACTGAGCACAAGCTTGTATTGGACCAGGATGGGTAAGGTAATTGGCAATGCCCTTCCGGGCTTTTAACTCTTTCTTGAGCAAGATTCTCCAGGTGGTGTAACATTTGTTTTACTTTTAATTTTTCCATACAACTCTATCTCTCAAAGATTACATATAGATAACCAATCCTGAATTATTGTAGGGTGTAACACATGAAACGATTGTAATCCACAGTACAATTAAAAGGGTGTTTCACATGCAGTGCAGCAAAAAGCATTACTAAGTAAGGAGAAATGTACTAGAATTGACTGATATTTGAATCAACACTACATAATTGGCAAAATACTATTAACACAAGCTAACAGCACACTTAATACAAGTAAAATATGCCGAAAATGGACAACCAACACCGAAATAATTGTATCATGTGCACACTGGATTAGGTAAAAGTTACTGATGAAGTAAATTTAATGAAAAAAGACATACAAGCACAGTGGAAGAAGAACAGCAATTTGCAAGTAATACTCCTACTTAAGTAATATCTGTTCATTTATTTATTTATTTTTAATAATTCAAACCTGTGTAAGAGCATTTGATTTCTTGTGCTGTGTTGCTAATTAAATGTTATTGCGATGCCATCAGTAATCATTTACAAAGCTCAAAGATAACATGCCAAAGCACATACTAAAACTGGCAAGCGGACACTAATTTAAATCCAAACGGTTTTTCATAATTTCCTCCTCCTAACAAAACATTAAAAAATATTCACCACTTAATTGTTATATTCAACAGAATTTACAGATTGAGATCAATATAGAGGCCCATACTGGAGGGCAATTAAAGCTAAAGGCTAAGCACTCTTGTTGTAGTTAATCTTTTAATTCTTTATGCCCAACTGTTATGCTATGAATGTATGCTTCACTCTGAAGATTAACTTAGCAGTCAAATCCAGCACACCCTACAATAAAATGATTAAATTTCTGCACACACACACACACACACACACACACACACACACACACACACACACAACACACACACAACACACACACACACACAGTGAGAGGCAATGACATTCACTCTTTAATGTCTTCCACCATGTACCAATTGCCTCTGTTCATACCAAGCCACGATGTGTAAAATTCAGATTTGCCACATACTTTGTATGTATTACCATCAGTTTTATTAGTAAAGACTTGGTTCGTAATGCCAGCCTACAAATTTAATCACACTGTTCTGGAAAGCTAAATATTCAATTTTGGTTTGAAGCCTCAAATATGGCACAGTTATTTTTCTAACTGTAAAAAATTAAATCTTCACTCAATTCCTTGTTGTTTGTGCCTAATTGTTATATCCGAAACACACATTTCTGTATACACAGAATCTACGCCATCTCTGGAGGTGATTATTCCCAATTTACATTAAATTACATTCTTCCAGTAAGGAGCTGATATTTCAAATGTCATTTCTTTCTTACATATATCACTACACTCTGTCACAATAAAAATCCCTTTAAAGTAGAAACATAATATTTCCATTTCTGTTACTTTTCGAATACTTAACCTACCAACTAAACTTCAAATAACCGCAACCAAGTGATGACATTGAAAACCTAATAACTAATACCCACAAACATAAAGATAGGGTTTGAGCAATGAAACCCTGCATCAGTAATGGTCAACAACATGGTAACCGCTCAGTTTTTATCCCCTCACCACCCTTAGAAAATTGACATCCTTCAAATCCATACTGTGTACCCAAGGTTTTATTTATCCCACCCCTATTGCTTGACCTCACTGGCATTTGTGGTCTTTAAGTTCGTTTGTGGAATCCGAGAATCATAATTCCTTTGATTTCTTCTGAGTGCTGTATAATTGATTGCTGTAAGTCAAATAATAGGCCCAAAGAAACTACACTACTTGCAACTGTAATGGGCTTTTTATTTTTGATTCACTGCCTGGTGTAACCTTTTTAAATACACACAATGCCCAAGAATTACACACAATTACATACTCAAATTTGAATATAATTTTAAAACAATTTTATGCACTCTATATATAGACATTACCAGTTATAGAACACTGCTGCTACGCAGTCCACTGCATTTGTTAACAATTAACTTGTTTTCCTCTTCTTTTTCCTTTCTTTAGATGTATGAACAGTACAATGATGTGCACTGTCATGAGAACAGTGACTGCAGCATATAATGGGGAAATACTACACACATTATTACCTCCTGTTGCTCTTGTAAGCCAGTAAGAGAAGTTTGAGGCTAACTACAAAAAACAGGATTGAACACTGATCAAATATGGCAAAATTAAACAATACCCTTTACGATACACAATGACAGAAATACTGAATTGAGTCCAACAGTAAAGATGATAAATTAAAATGCATTGAGTGATGCGAAGATTGCAAAAGTGTTCAGTCCAACACAAACTTCTTTGATAATTAATTTGTTACCCACATGCAAATAATAAAAGTATTTATTAGGTTTTGTAAAAACAGGTAAACCCTGCATTAAAAAGAGTTGAAAGCAAAATGAAGGAAGCAGGCATAAATCCCAAGTGTGATATAAAAATCAAGAAAGTAAGAATTCAGGAATTAATTGAAGAAGTAAGTTCAAGTAAATAGGTAAAAGGAATTTTAGTGGCTATGGGTATCACAAGCATAATGGAAAATCTATCAAGGCAATATGAAATTCAGGTCAACCTAGACAATAAACAACTGTAGAACCAAGGTTGAGAAACTTTAGGAAAGACAATGAATGGGAATCTTAAGTGTTCAGCAAAATGTTAACGTCGGAAAGGGACAAGGATGACATAACAGACCATACCTATTCATTTGACTTCATGTCTTACAAAAACAATACTCCTGTTACTTTATTCTCTCCTTGTCTAATGGCAAAAGCACTATGCTGGTCATCAGTTTGTATTCCCTTGTATACTTGACAAAATGTACAAATTAATTTTCATGCCTCCTTTTAAAACCACATTAAATTTTTCACTGGCAATGATTACTGATGGCACACTGCATTGCATGTAGCCAAAACAGTCATGCAATACAATATAATTTTAAACTCTTTACATCTCAAATCAGAAGTGGATGATTTACTACCTGCAAGTAATGAGCAGAAAGTGAGATGTGCATGTTTTTCAGGAGAGAGAATTTATAACTATAAAACTTCTTGGCAGAGTACGTGCTCCTAATGCAAATTTTATCTTTTAAACAAGGAACATAGTGCAACCATGAAAGCACATATTTAAACAAATCCCTGAGAAATGCAACAAAATATGATAAATACTATAACAATTTTTATTTAGAGATTGAACACATGAGGATAAAAATGAGTGTCTTCAATTTTAAATCATTTATTATTATTGTTGATAATCCTGTTACCAATGCTGAACTGCGTGCCAACCACACAATGATGAGAACACTACTTAGAATGCTGTGTATTTATCACTTCAAGTTCACAAAGTTTAAATGAAGTTTTATAACAGCAAGAATTCATCACATTTCGTGCTTTACATTTACCACAATACAAAAGTTGTCAATTGAAAGAAAAAAAAAATAGTGATTTAATGCAATCACTCACTTGGGGAGGAGCAGCTGATGCGGAAAACAGATGGCACATGCTGCTTATCTTTTGAGCTCCGCAATCCTTGGTCATAATGGTGGAAGTAAAGTAATTATACTGCCTGCTGCAGTCCAACCCACACTGTTCCAGGGGAAGGATGGGTGAGAGAGAGAGAGAGAGAGAGAGAGAGAGAGAGAGAGAGAGAGAGAGAGAGAATGAATTTCGTGGTAAGTAATACACAACAAAGAACAGCAAGGGAGGAAACAGGAAACACACAAGGATGAAATTTGATTTAATGATTATGAACTGTGGACTGTGTATTACTTCCCTTCAAGGTTTGTTTAAAATGTTAAGTTTTCAGAAGGATAGGACTACTATTGAGTTTACATGCACAATACAATGATTAATTTTACCTAAACACAAGGAAATTTAAATTAATAGGCAGAAAGAGCACACCAACGCAAACCAATAAAGGAGTGCATGGCAGGTAAGGAGTAACAGTGGGGCAATTTAAAGTAAACTGTGCTTTTCAGATACCCATAGACTGTGGATACAGGAGCAAAGGTAATGAAAAAGAAGTCTGCTAATGTCACTGTGTAATTTAAAAGTGTAACACTAATGAGTTCTACTAACGTACTTGGTACAAAACTCCTTTCACTCTTTTTGAAACTTAATATAATGCTAAGGTAATCCTGCGGAACACACTGTCAACAAACTTTTCCCACTGAGCAAAAAGACTTGCCAAAGTACTGTCTACCCACCATATTAAGCAGTAACACACGCCCATTAGCATACTACAATCTGAATAAAATGGCAATCAATATGACACCTACATGTTAAATAGTAAATCACAAAGCCAATGCACTATTTTTTCCCTTGCTTCCTAACCTAATCATTTAGCTACACTCTTTCAATATAAAAACACACTTCGCTCTGAAAACAGACAAAACATTCATCTTCATTCATCTTGCGAAAAGGAAAGGATTTAAATGTATTTCAGGAGGAATACAATGGGTTGGCAAAACGTCCCTTCAGTATATTATCTGTTGTAGGTTCTTTCTAATATAACCAGGTTTTAGATCTGCAAAGTACAATATGTATGGGAAACACTTCAACAGGTAACTTCTCGAAATTGGTTGAACAATTTTTAGCCTGAATATTGTTACATTCATAACAAGCCACTTAGAACTTCTATTTAAGATGGATTTCTAAGTGTTATCAAAGAACATGCCAAAAACAGAGGGATCTAAAGGTTTGAGGATGGTTATAATAACATAATATCCTAATGTAAGAAAGAGAGAATCTACACAGTTCCTTAAATGTTGCCAGTGTAAGTATTACTGCATCACAGCCATTTTGACCAACCTGATCATGGTGCCTATCTGTTTAATTTGGAATAATACACTTTTGAGAGACTTACAAGGTGCAAGAGGTAGAAAATTCCCAACAAGCATGTTATGCTAACATTTCTTTTTACTTTTTTTAACTATGGCGTGCAATTAGAAGCAGCACTGGATGAGAAGAACACATCTGAACAACATACAAAAAACTGAAGGAGATATACTCTGATCGGCAGTCTATATTTGCTAAGTGAAGTTCCTTTAGTACCAATATCAACTTTAAGTTAAAAATAAAAAAATAATAATAATAAAATAAAAGTCCATTCCTAGGTTTTGGAGCTAAGGAAAAAAGTGTGTGGGGGCACAGTTTCTGAAAGTTGGTCAGGTGTGATTTGCCTCCTTTCCAGACCCCCCCCCCCCCCACACACACACACACACACACACACACACACACACACACACACACACACACCCCTCATTGGCTCCAAGCCAAGAGCAGGTTCATTATTTGTACAAAATAGTCCATATTCTCAAGCTTCCAAAGATCACTTCCATCTTTGTAACAAGTACAGTGGACGTCATTGTTGGAAGTTTTAGTCTTTATTTTAATTTGACATAGGACATTTTTAAGTACTTTACTTTTATAGTCTCAAACTTAATTCCTGCATATGGTTTTAATTATATTTGATAAAAATTGGTTTTTCTGGTGAGAAAGTTGCCTCTTATACCTTGCTCACCCCCGACCCCACTCTCCTTACTAACTACATTAGACAGGTTTAGGACAGCGTGGTAAGTGAGAACAACTTAACTTTAAGCCACTTCTGAACAAACAGAAGTCAGTGTGCGACATTATCTGGGCCATGTTTCAGTGTAAATTATTGGGACAAAGTATCAAGTTTCAAGGCATTTTCATTCAGTTTCTTTACGAGTGAAATTTCTGTTACATGACACATCCACATTTTCTCCCTACTACAGATGGATGGGAAGTTCTAAACAACTTGTGAAAAATTATCCACCTTCATGGAAACAAGACTATGAGGGCATAAATAATATTTCCAAAATTCCCAACTACCAAACTTGTCTCAACTGTCAACAGATTGTTTCTAATGGCATCTACATTTAGTATGTTCACTATGAACCCACCACACAGCATATAAAGGTTGCAGAATATTGAAACTCCTAACATATCTGCAAACCACATTTTATACCTTAGCTTCTCAGGATGTAAACTGATTAAATACTAGAATCAGATTACGTAACTGAATGTGTTGTTAAATTACATGTTGAAACTGGAAAGACTTATTTGCCAACCCATCCTCCATTTGTGAAATTTTTTTCCCAAAAGGTAAGGAGCTGCTCAGTACAGGGAGTTATGTGAATAAATAAAACCATCCCTTCACCTACAGCAGTAGGTTGGAAGAAGGCTATAACAGGTCTTAGAGAACAAATTTGCACTTGCACTCGTGTCAGTGTTACTGGGTCAAGGACTGGTCCTGATTGTGTAACGTGACATACATGGAAATAGTTTACCAGGCTGCTGTGCAAGGAGCTGCAAGCAAAACTCAATGATAAGCAAAACGGGGAGGGGGGGGGGACACCACAGAGGGTACGATAGGCAAGTAACAAATAACAGGACTGCATAATGGGAAGTAAGCACAAGAAAGGAAATGAATGGTGACCTGGCTAAAAAAAACTTATGAATCAGGAAATAATATCAAAAGTGGTCAAGAACAGTACATAAGGTAATTGAGTGAATATATGAATCTTTGTGTGTGTGTGTGTGTGTGTGTGTGTGTGTGTGTGTGTGTGTGTGTGTGTGTCGGCAGGGGCCCAGACAGATTGGAAGGAAAGGAGAAAAAGAACAGGATGGAGAAATAAAGATCCAATTGGTATGAGAAGGAAATGCATGTGTGTGTGGGTGGGGATGGGGCAGCACAGTTGTGCTGTTTCATTATTTATGCAGTATGTGTTTCAATTTAACCTTCTTTGTTCCAGCATCCTTCACCAAACATTCTTCAATGCCTACAAAATTTAATAAATATTGCTTTAAACATTAAATGTTAAAGTTACCACACAAATAATTTCTTAATGAAAACTACAGCTAATATGGTCCTTTTCCTTAGAGAAAATTGCCTTCTCAAGATTTGAAATATAAGGCAAGAGCTCTAATTTCATCACCTGTCATTTTAATAATAATTTTCATGGCATCTATTAACAGAAGAAATATTATAAGTTAATGACAACATTCAAGTTGACACACAGATTTAAACAAAAAAGCAGGAAACAAAATACACAAGATGTTCAATGAAGCACATACAAAAGGCATATACTATACACTACTGCTCTTTACTTATTTCTGTACTTATGTTATTTTAGTCCTAAACATTGTCTATACAGTGAACACACCACAGAACTGAATAACCACATAATCTATCACCTATCCATTGGGGGGGGGGGGGTGGTTCAATTTTATCCCTCATTACTCAAGGCAAGTAAAGTCTCAGATTAATTAACAAAATTAACTTATTTTGCACACACTCTCAGGCCAACAATTGTTCCACTTTAGAGAGAATGCGAACTGTGAGCTCACAAAGATTGTAACCACAATTGTGTGTGGTCATGTGTAACTGCTCATGCTGTGTTAACAAGGTTTTTCTTAAAGTCACCCAGCACATACATTAATATGAAAAGTCTGGAGAAGAACCATTTTGACATACACTGAACACTTACAATGTAACACAAGAGTTATTTTCCACATGAATGGTCAAAGAAGTGTGACAGTCCCATTTAACATGGTTTTTGGGGTAGTTGGGAACTTCTAATTTTCAAGTTGGTGGTTAGGCAGCAACCTAAGCGGGCTACTTAAATTTTACAGAACATAATTTCACATTTCAGCATTCTGAAGAACTAAATTTTGACAAGTTCTCAGCTACACAATTGTTTTGTTGTTTCTTTTGGTACTTTAAGAGGAAACAAGATCTCAGATCATTAACAGCAACATGACAAATGGCAGTTGCAATCTGAGGCTCATGAAAGTCAATAATCAAGTGTATCTATTACAACTTTAAGATAACAGATGAAGTTTGTATTATTCATTGTTACCTATAAAAATTTTTGATCTGAATCATGTCCAAATTTGAAAATTAAAGCAAGTCAATAGTTGCTAAGTTTTGAAAAACTACCCAAAATTTATGTTTTTTCTGTTTTTAGAAAATTTAAGGGATGGGGTTCAATACTTTTATACAAACAAGATTTGGCAGAAACAATACATTACTGAAAAGAATAAATAAAATAAAAAATAAAAAGAAATAAAATAATTCTAAAAGTAAAGAAAACTGGTACACAATGGTGATACAATGCAAATATCAGTGCACTTTAGTTGCATAGATAATTAAAATTAAACTGTAAAATCAAGGTTTCTGATTATCTCAATATCAAAGTTGGGTTTCAGTGCTTGCGCTCTCTCTCTCTCTCTCTCTCTCTCTCTCTCTCTCTCTCTCTCTCTCTCTCTCTCATTACAATTTACTCAGAGGAGAAAACTGAAAATTTCTGTAAAACCTTTAAGAATAAAAATTTCAGAGTTTTATTTTTCAGTATGGAATGACAGAGTCCAGAAGAAGAAGAATCTGGTAAGCAGTGGAAAGATAATGGTTGAAGATTGAGTAACGAACAAATAGAAAACTCATTCTTTGAAGTACAACAAAAGTAATATTTGTGGCTTAACACAGAATTGAACTTTGAGGCTTCGGAGGACTGGTGTATAATGTCTATTCTATAGACAAAAACAAAGGGAGCATTAAAAAGCATTTTCCCCGTCAAATTTACATTTGTGGTCCATGAATAAGGAAATAAGGTGAAAATTAATCAAGCCAACAACATGCATAAAATTAAAGAAGAGCATTCCTACCTATAATCAGATAATGGCTGAGTTGCTTACCCAGTCCCATTAGATTGGGCGCTGTCTGACTGGCATCTATAGTGGCAACTTCCCCCAAACCGTTCACTGCTATTCCATTCACCATATTCACTGCTAGAAAGGAAGGCATTATGAAAAAGTGTAGCGCCAAGAAGTTCAGCACTAATTTACTTAAAATTTTATGTTTCAAACTGTCCTCAAAAACTGTAACATACAAATAACATAAATGGTAATGTGTTGACTTGACACAAAGCACCAACTTAAAAAACAAAAGAATTGTGAGAGGGGAGGGGGTGCGCTGCATGCATTGCAGAATGCGGAAGATGGCTTCTGCTCAGTGAAACTTCCACTTCTCAACTTGCAATAATAATCTTATCTCTCTCTCTCTCTCTCTCTCTCTCTCTCTCTTTCTGCCCACCCCCCCCCCCCCTTTATGCTTGTCTCACTTGCTCTGCCCCTATCCTATCCCTACCTTTTCCAAAACAATCTGTTGCATTCATCACTGCCAAATATTTAGCCAAAATGTGTGGAGGTCTTAGTTTGTCGGGACAATATTACTGGTGCAAAAGATATGTAAATAACAACATCGATCAATCAAAAACATAAAATGCACAAACATAGAATTGCAACACACTCCTTCCACAGCAAAAAGGTGAGATACCTCACGTATTTAATAACAGAGGGCAGTTATTCAACACTGTCATTAACTGTTATCTAATCAGTTACCTATCAACATTTATAGCGATTGTATTAGCATTAAGAAATCTGTATTTATGTAATAAATAGGATTTGGAAAATGCAGATTTTTGAACTCTTGATACTACCAAAGTTGACAATTACATGTAAGCTGCCCCAACTTTTGACTTTCAGAAGTCCTGTACCTGTGTGATTCAGAGCCAATTTTTTGATGAAGGCTGTGGCCATGGGCTAAGTTGCATGTGTCCAATAATCTATCGTGCTTTCATGCACCTGTTGCAGCTTTAACATCTCAGCAGTGAGTTGCAAACTTTTCTAATAATCTTGTAAATGTCTAATATAGAAAGTCACTATAAATGTGTGTAACTAATTAGATAACGATTTATGACAAACTATTTGATTAGATGCTTTCATAAATAGTACCTAAAATAACCAACTTTGTGGTTCACAGGACCTCTCATTTCTGCAGTGGAAGGAATGTGTAATTCAAGTCTCATGTTTGTACATTTTTTGTTTTATGGTATCCCATTTCTTTTTGTGTATGTAGTCCTTTTTTCCCTTTTTGGGTAATTTTTTTTTTTTTTTTTTTTTTTTTTGCGCATGTGAGCTATGGAGTTTTTTAAAAGCAATTATGCCTTTGTCTTTTTCTTAGAGGCAACAATTTTTCACAAGTACAGTACAGACATCTATACAGAATGATGGGGACACTCGAGCTTTCATAACATTGAAAAGTCGACAATTCAGGATCACAGGTGAACACTAAAAAATTTGTGTCTAACAGTGCACTATTTACACATACAGTTTATCATTTCTGGTGACTCATATCATTGAGGAGTGTAAACTAGGATAAAATGAAGTTTGAGAATAAAGTTAATCCCACCAGTAAGCGAACACACAAACTCTTTGGTGTGGACCCATTAATTTACTACTGTTTATTCCCCATCACTTTAATCACTATTGTGTTGATAACCTTTATTTAGGAGATATTGTAACAAGCGAAACTAAAAAAAAAAAAAAAAAAAAATTGGGAGAAATTTAGGGATGTGATTTTTTTTCTTTTTATTATATACTAAACATCAAATAAAAAAAAAATTAAATCTCTGTCTACTAGAAGTACCTTAGAATTTTGAGCATTTGTGAGCTAGTGACAAAATCAACTATTTTCTACAAGCAATATTTCGTAAACTGGAAGTTATAAATAATATAATTTGGGAATATAGCTAATTATAGTAGGTCCTCTTGGTCACAAATTTAGGCTATTAGCTTTATACATGATGACATTACAGGAGAGTAAATTCTCATGGATGGCTTCAATGGAAGGATGGTCTGCTGAAATAAGAGATCTGCAAGAGGATGGCCACATGGTCTAAGGCACCATGTTACAGATAGTACAGCTGCTGCCCCCTGAGGTTCCAGTCTACCTTAGCAGTTTGGTCCCTTAGTCACAAACAATTTAACATTTTTGAATAAAAGAAGGTCTTTAATCTTCTTCACTGTAGATCCTGTTGGAGGTGCTTCTGCCGCACTAGCTCCTTTCCCCATTATTATTTGCTGAACTTTCTGTATAGTATATGCTGAATTATTTCTGTACCTCAGTCCCCAGATTTTTGTAAGATATAAATCAATAATTCCTGCTTCAGCAGAATCTCAAATAGCTACAACTTCACCCTCAATGTCAGATTTGCGATTCTTTCTTCCTCCGTATGCAGCTAACAGAGCAGATTACCCAAAATATGAGGATTGGAAATTAAATAGTGGCAACACTGCTGTGGAGACACTATGCAACGGAATCTACTATTGTCACTGATAGCACACGTTGACATACCTCCCTTACCTTCAAGCTAATGGACTCTACTATCCAACATCACCGGTGTGTGCACAATTGAGGGAAACTGTCCACTCATGAGCGAGCAGTCTGGATGAGACATTTTCGTTATTATGGGTCGCCACAAAAATCAAAAGCGCATCAGAGCCCCAGCATTGTGAAAGTATGGTGATTCTCGTGTACGACTGTAATGGTGTTATCCTTACGTATTACGTTCCTCCACGGCAGACCATTAATGCAGAGCATTACTGTTCATGTTTGGAGCATCACCTCTACCAGCTCTGCGAAAGAAGCAGCAACATTTTCTGCATAACTCACCCATCATTTTGCACAACAATGAGTGGGCACATACATCGCAAGCTGTGGCTGCTCTGTTTGGTTGATGGGACTGGGAAGTACTGTACCATCCACCAGACTACCCGGACCTAAGTTCTTGTAACTTTGATTTGATTCTGAAAATGAAGGAACCAATTTGTGGCATTCGCTTCAGAAGTGTTCCAGAGATTCAACAGGTAGTAGACCGCTCCATTCGCACTATCAACAGAACAGGCTCTGCTTATGGTATACTACACCGTTCCATACCACTGGCAACGAGTTCTATACAATGCTGGTGACTACTCTGAAGGACAGTAACAGGTGCAAACATGTAACACTTTTGTATCGGGTGTGAATAAATAGTTGCCACTATTTAAGTTCCAACCCTCACAACTTCAGAAATGTGTGAAGCAATTTATAAAGCAATGGCATGGAAACAATTTACTATTAAAAATTCTTTCTTGTTATGTGACAGATAATTGACTTTACATATTCTTTATTAAATGTAATATGCCTTAGGTCTTTTAGCCTTCATGGAAACAGTATTTATGAGTGGCGTTGGTGTAGAAAAAAATTTTTTTGTTCTCTCTTGGATGGCAAGTGCATGAAGTCGATTATATTCAGCGATTGTCATTGATAGTACAGAAGTCGACGTTCACTTTTGAAGCGATATTGAGGTTTGACTGTATGAGAACACTAAAGACTTCGTGACCATCAGTGCACTATTTACACCTACAGTTTGAAGTGGAATTCTAGCCAAGTCATCAGAAATAACACCTCAAATAGTAGTGAAGGCAAAGTTAAAATGAACAGTGGAAAAGGCTTAATCAGGAATGAATCCCAGGACCTTTTGTGCACGATCCTATTGCTTTACCACGAGATCATCACCATAATGCGAATTGCATGATTCTGTTACAAGACCTTATTTCACCAATAGATGAGTGGATTTCCCTTATTGCAGGCTAAACACAATATTTGAAGTTTCTGTGTCTGCTAGAAGTACCTTTTAATTTTGATGATCACTGATTGAGTGACAATATTTCATGTTTGTAAATCTATAGGACCAAACTGCGTGGTCATCAGTCCGTAGCTTACAAACTACTTAAACCTAGGTAAACTAACCTAAGGACAAACACACACACACACACACACACACACACACACACACACACACACACGCCCCAAGGAGGACTCTAACCTCCACCGCACGCTCCGCAGCGAGACGCTTTAGACCGTTCGGCTACTCCACCGCGACGATAATATTTCATAAACTGTAAAGTGTAAAATAGTATAATTTAGGAATATAGATAGTTATAGAAGGTTTTCTTTTTCACTGAGGCTTCTAGCTCTACCCACAATGAAGATACAGGTGGGTCTAAAGTGCCATGAATGCTCCGAGGAAAGGATGACACTGTGCTCTCAACATTACGAAGTTTGTTCTATATTTCAACAAAATATTTTTCTTTTTATATAAATGCTGAGCATGCCATGTCTTGTTAGATTATTTTGCATCTTATGCTACATTGTGATCGAGAGGCAGGGACATATACCATGTAGTTACAGAAACTGGCTTTATTGTAATAGCAGCACTGTGGTGAAATGCATAACCTGATTTAATACACGAACTGGGAATTTTGAAATAAAATTCTATTATACCTAATGTTTACATCAAAATCTAAAACACATGCTATGTGATGACTTATTTTGATTTTTTAACAATTTAACACATTAAGCACTTGTGAACAGTTGAAAGAAAAAGCCTACGAGCTGTAATGCACACTATTTGCAAGGTTACCTGTCTGGTGAAAGGCAAGGTTCTCATTTTCAGTCATGCCTGAAAATTTCAAATAATATGTCACTTATCGAGAATAATACACCCACATATCTGTAACACATGACAGTGATTACCACATTACCACTGAAGTAAACAGTGTCGATATTTACTTCATCTACTACATCAGAAACAGGTGGGTACACATCATTCATTAATGGCCCTAATGACAGTCACAATTTTAGGAAAGTATGTTATACAGATGATGGTAGACGAACAGAACTAGAGACATGAGAATGCAGCATCAAACTAATATTTACACAAAATAAACACCATTTAATTCAACAGAGGACTAATCCACTGGCCAGAACATCTCACTAAAGTATTACAATGTTAAGTGTTGTGAGCATATGCTTCAAAATGCTTAATATTTCAAGTTGGCTTCCAAATGTGTTTCACATGTACGAGTAAGCGCAGGGACATTTACTATCAATCAAACTCAAAAACAGCTTCAACAAATCGCACTCCGGTATCTGAAAAGCGCAAATTAAATTTTGCAATTTGCATTTCCAAGGGACTACTTTTTTTCCCCCAGATACTTCTGTATTCATTATCTGATGTGCAGACTGGATGGTAAGAATATCAAAATCTTTCAAAAAAAAATTGCACTGGGGCATCTACTCAGCCCCTTGAAAGATGATCATTCACACAAGTCTTACAGGACTTAATTTCAAATGTGAAATTTCATTCAGCTAAAAAAAAAATTGTACTACAACTGAAACACAGTAGCCCATTTTTGTTTACTAATGAGAGTACAATTAAGAAGATACCATCAAAAGGCTTCTCAGTACTAAAAATTTTATTTTTAGAATAAGGTGCTCATGAAAAAAAAAAAAAAAAAAAAAAAAAAAAAAAAAAAAAAAAAAGTTACTATTGTTTCCAGGAATCAACATTAATCTAGCACAATACCACTGGAACCAATACTGAGGTGATTAAGCTACATTCATAGGCCTCTCACTATGGTAAAATTATTAAGCAATCTTTTTACTTCCTGCAAGCCACAAGTATAATAATAGCTTATAATGAAAATCTGCATAAGCAGAGGACCCATCATCACTTCAAGAAGGTTAATGTTAACTTTCATTTTCCTTTTTTATTTTCCGAGGGATGGATTTGTGAAATGGGTGCAGCATATATTACTTATACATAATGTTGTTGTTGTTTTCAGTCAATAGACTAGTTTAATGCAGCTCTCCACAGTGCTCTCTCCTGTGCAAGGATGAAGGATGGATAAGGGAAAGTGGGCACACAACAACTGGGTCTTTAGCACCCAGACATATCACAGAATGGGAGATCCTCAGTCTATGTAAAGATCCAGGGTAAGAGGGCAGTGCCAGATTCAGTCATGTCAGGGTCATCATCACCCGAGTGACCAGCAGGAGGATCACTGATCGGATACTTGGTTCCACCATCCACAGTTAATTACCAGTCACCACCAACCACTTATAACCCTACAACTGCATGAACCTTCAGTATAACACAGACGATATCCTGCTGGGGGATAATGTAGTGTGCTAGATTGTGGTCTTCTCAGGCTTCCTTTGCATCCCTATCAGCTAGTTCACTTTCCCCTTATCCCTAAATGTCCTGGCACCCCACAGAAAGACACCTGCTTCCCCCGCTGTTGGAGGGAGTACAACTGGTCATGCATCAACCGTGTTAACTTTTCAGTTGAGTACTGGTTCTGCAGCGATCTTAGCACACTCAGCGAATATGAACAGACAAGAAACCAATTGCTGGGAAGTTGCCACATCTGCTCAAGTGCCTTTAATCTCTACTAAGACCCCAGAATTGGGAAGGTGAAACCAGATGAACTGTTGGCGAACACTACCGAACAGGCTGTTGAGTCGCCCTGTTTTGAACCTAGTAACAATCTGTTTCAGGTGCATATGGCATGGACAGAGTAAATACACTTCATGCAGCACGAGTAACCACCGCCGTATGGGCACTGGAGGGTTAGCAGCTTCAGCACAGGTATGTGGCTGGTCTCCCTCCAGTGAACAGCCAAATCTCTTTACGGTTCACAAAGTGGAACATCTCTAAATAAGGTGGTCTTGCACACCTTAACACCATGCACACATAAGCAAACTGAGATCACACAAAGGCTCTATAAGAGTGGAAGAGACAACTCTGTGTCAGCTCCCTTTGAATCTTAACTGCTGTTCAATTTCTGTTTGTACATACAGGTCCGTGATGAAATATTGTTATGTAATACTGACCTATCTGAGATGACAACAGAGACTGGCCAAAATCTTAAGTTAAAACTTATTTGATGTGAACTTTAAATGCAATCTTAGCTGATCAGCATAAAAGATTTCTCATTATAAAAATTTTGTTCTTTTCCCTTTAACAGGTGTTGCATTGGGTACTCTTCTTCTTCTTCTTCTTCTTCTTCTTCTTCTTCAAGATAGAAAATGATTATGATACAGTGTGTATCCTACTCTTTCTCACCTTAACCTTGTTGTATAGTACAGGGGTTTTCCAAACCATGCATCACATCTCCGAAGGGCATCAAGGCCATCCAATGAAGGTGTTTGAATTCCTCCATGAAAATAATAATTTTGTTTTATTTGGCTTCCGAGAGCTAGGAGAGTCATCTGGGCAGCCAGCAATGTGACTTATTTTTTATTCACTAAAATATATTTTTAAATTTTTGTTTGAATGCAGACAGTTTTTGATTGCTGTTTGTCATCTGTCAATGTATGAATTGAAGTGGTTCTTCAAATGTATCATAATTCTAAGAGGAAGGTTACTTAAATTTCATTTAGATGTACTACTGTTGAAAATTAGCTAATGTCATTTGTTTTGAAGTCCTAGCTACAGAAAGCATGATTCCTGATAAAATTACATGTGAAGTGAAGCCACAGTAGTTTGTAAAATGAACCACAAAAACCCTTCATCCGCAAGACATAACAGAAGATGAAAAGCTTGCACTGAACAAGCTAAGATTATTACAAACGCTCTTCTTTCATCAAAGAAAGTTCTGTATCGTGCAGCAAAGGGTAAGAAACCTCAAATCACAAACAAGAGACATTTTATCAGCTGTTCTGGATATATGCTATTACAACAGGCAAGTGAGCTATCAAGCAACAGACGAGTACGCCTTTGTCAAACAATATTAGTTTCAGCATCCAGCATCGCAATATAGCTGCCAAATTTGTGAATATGTAGGTAGTTGAAAAACTCTTAGGTAAATGTGGTTTTGCTATTTAGCTGGGAAAAATGACAGACCACAATGATTCCAAGCTAATTTATTACAAGCACTTTATCTTTTTGGAGAAAAATAATTGTGAGAACAAAAGTAATAGATATCTTTATAACCAATATCTTATCGGGGAAAATTCCATTAATAGGAAAAAATTGTGTAGCTGTGTGTAAAGATATGGGTCATAGAATGGCTTCATGTTACAGTAGATTGCAAACCCTGATACATGAAGTAGTTCTGCATGCTGTTTGGGTAAAGTTTTGTATTTACTGAGAAGATGTTTGAGCTGTTTTGAAGCTGGTGTATGTTTCAGACATATCTGACATTTTATTCACTGAATACATGGTGTTATTTTTTGGATGAAATATAAACAGATGATAGTGAGTGCACAGTTAATTTTAGTGAGATAGGTAACCAATGGTCAGAAATAGATCTTTATTTTTTTCTGAACATACATAGCAGTCCTTCCCATAACATAGCTCACAGTAATTATTAAAATTAATGACTGCCAGTCCAAATGCATGCATGGCAATGACACACAATTCCTTCAGTCTGTTGTATCAAAACACAGACAGTTTGGGTCCTAACATGCAGGTCTTCATCTGATTCTAAATGTTTTTCCATGCACAAACCTTGATAACCACAAGTTTCAAGTCCAGGGGTGTAAGAGCCAGTGATAGCACTAAGGGACAGGGACTTCTCCATGCAATCCAACAATGACTGTACGTGATCAGGTACTCACAGACATTAACATTCTAATGGGCTGGTGCACCTTTGTGGTGAACCCCCCATTTTTTCTGAGGACAATAGCAGGTACTGTCCCATCTCATAGGGAAACCAAGTAATGTTGATTAGTCATATGGGGAGGCACAAATTTTTGTTTTTGTTTTTTTGCGGTTTTAGGGCGCACAACTGCTGAGGTCATTAGTGCCCAACAATGCCCATAGTAAAATCGAACCGGGGTTAGAACTTAAATGGCTTTCGCCATATTTGCACGATGTATAAAAAGTAAAACTCTTAGCAGAATGTGAGTCATCAGCTACAATATCAGACATTTCAAATGGTAAACGATTAAAGAACAGACATTGCACTAAAAGATGGTTCACAGTAAAAGGTTCAGCACAGTGCTCACATACTGGAGCAGGATCACCACGTAGTAAATACTGGTGGCTATAACGGCAGTGGCCAATACGAAGCCGGGCCAGAACAATCTCCTCTCGGCGGGAGGGTGGGGATGATGTTGACAAGAGATCAGGCACAGGTTTAATGGCTCGCAATTTGTTCCCTGACAGGGATGACCAATGTAAATACCAACGGGAGATAATACACTGGGAGACACCAGCGCAAAGGTCATCAGAGCTAGTAGAAAAGGTAGATAGCCAAGGAAGGAGAACTGCCTCCTTGGCAGCCGTATCCGAGGACTCATTCCCCAACACTCCCACGTGGCCAGGGACCCACAGAAATGTCACAGTAGTTCCGCTCGTTGAAAGAGAAGTAAGGCAATTGCGGATGCTTTGTACCAGGGGATGGGCCGGATATAGCGTGCGAAGGCTCAACAGAGCACTCAGAGAGTCCAAGCAAATGACAGTCTTATTGAGCGAGTCTCGCCAGATGTATTGGGTGGCTTGATATAATGCATACAGCTCAGCTGTAAAAATGGAACTCCACTCAGGAAGATGATATTTAAAAGAGACGTTGCCAAGTACAAAGGCACACCCAACTCCCTGGTCTGTCTTTGAGCCATCAGTGTAGATGAACACATTGTCATCAAATTTGAACCGAAGTGCGAGAAATTCTCTCTGGTAAACGAAAGTAGGTGTGGAGTCCTTTGGAAGAGAATGAAGGTCAAAGTTAACACTGACTTCGGGGCTTCGCCACGGTGGAGAGGTGCTCTCTCCAGTCGAGAAGATAGCAGGCATTGTAACGCCAAGCTGGCCGAGTAATGAACACACGCGTACTCCCGGTGGTAGCAGAGCAGACGGGCACATGGCGAAGAGACTGTCAAGTGAGTCATTAAAGAAAACTGCGTACGTTGTGTGTCCTCGCATGGACGACAAACGGCTAGCATAACAGCTAAGTAGGAGTGCCCGACGGTAAGAAAGGGGTAGTTCGGCGGCCACAGCATAGAGGCTCACAACGGGGGTAGTGTAAAACACTCCCGTCGCCAGACAGATACCTTGGTGGTGGATTGTGTTAAGGCGGCGCAGTATGGAAGGTCAAACCAAAGAATAAACAATGCTTCCATAGTCCAGTTTGGACCGAACTATGGTGTGATACAGATGGAGGAGAATAGACTAATCAGCTCCCCACGAGGTGCCACTTAACACCCGCAGCACATTGAGAGAGCAGGTATAGCGAGCTGCCTAACGGGATATGTGGGGAGACCAACTTAGCTTCCTGTCGAAAACAAGTCCCAAGAACGTCGTGCTATCCACAAATGGAAGTACTGTGGGGCCCAGACGAAGGGACGAAGGAACTCCTTCCACCGCCAGACGTTCATGCAGACTGTCTTATCAGCCGAGAATCGAAAGCCAGTGTCCATACTCCACGTGTGGAGAGTGTAAGCACCGCTGATGGTGCCGCTCAAGGAGACCCGTTTGCTCAGAGCTGCTGTAGATTGCGAAGTCATCGACAAAGAGGGACGTTGACACTCCCGGTGGAAGGTGATCGGCTATAGAATTGATCGTTACTGCAAATAAAACAACGCTCAGGACTGAGCCCTGGGGGACCCCGTTCTACTGAATAAAAGTGCTCGATAAAACCGAACCAACACGCACATTAAAAACACGGTCTGTTAAAAATTCGCGGATAAAAATTGGCAGGCGACCTCGAAAACCCCACGTATGCAGAGTGCGGAGGATGCCCATCCTCCAGCAGGTGTCTTATGCCTTTTCCAGATCAAAGAACACCGCTACTGTCTGGCACTTCCGTAAAAAGTTATTCATTACTGAAGTAGATAGGGCGACAAGATGATCCACCGCAGAACCGTGCTTGCGAAACCCACATCGGACATTAGAAAGGAGATGTCGCGTTTCAAGCCACCATACCAGGCGCCTGTGAATCATGCGTTCCATCACCTTGCATACGCTACTGGTGAGGAAAATGGAGTGGTAGCTGGAAGGGAGACATTTGTCCTTCCCAGGATTTGGTATGGGAATGACTATGGCTTCACGCCAGCGTCGCGGAAAGGTGCCTTCTATCCATATGCGGTTGTAGGTGGCCAGCAGGAAGTGCAAGCTCGTTGGTGAAAGGTGTTGCAGCATCACCATGTGAATGCCATCCGGTCCTGGAGCGGAGGACCGCGAAAACGAGAGTGCGTGGTGGAGCTCTCGTACAGTAAACTCTGTTGTAGCATTCACGGTTCTGAGAGGTAAAGGGCAATGGAGTCACCTCCACCGTCTGTTTCCTAGCAAGGAAAGCGTCAGTGTAGTGTGAAGAGCTAGAGACCTCTGCAAAATGTCGACCCAGTGCATTGGCTATTTGTGGAGGATCGACGACGGTGTCAGTTGCGACACAGAGACCGGGAATCGGGGAATGAGCCATAGTGCCTGAAATTTTTCTGAGGTTACCCCAAATGATAGAGGAAGGGGTAGACCTATTAAAAGAGCTCGTGAATGAGCGCCAACTGGCGCGTTTACAGTCGTGAAAGAGGCGACGACAATAGGCCCGCAGCAGTTTGTATTGGATGAGTTGTCAAGCGTGGTTCGTTGTTTGAAGATTCTAAGGGCACGTCGCCGTGCTCTTAGAGCGTCAACGGCATTCCGCGGTCCACCACGGGACAAGGGGACGGCGTGCGTGGGTAGTCTTGCAGGGGATGGAACATTCCGCGGCTGTCAGAATAACTGTGGTAATGTGTTCCACTTGGTCGTCTATACTAGAATAGTGATAAGTACCAAAATCTGCCAGCAATGAGTAGAGCTCCCAGTCTGCTTTGATTATCTGCCAGCAGTGTGAATGCTCAAGGGTGTCAGGCGTCATTAGGTGAATTACACATGGAAAATGATCACTCAAATGTGTCTGAGAGAACAGACCATTCAAGACGCCGTGCCAGCTGAGCAGTGCAGATAGCTTGATCTATATGGCTGAAAGTGTTTGTGTTTGTGGAGTCCGAAAGATAAGTTGGTTCACCAGTGTTAAGGCAGATGAGCTGAAGGTGATTCAGTATATCTACCAGGAGGGAGTCCCTTGGACATGGTCGTGGGGAGCCCCAAAGGGAGTGGTGAGCATTTAAATCGCCCACCAACAAAAAACGGACGCGGAAGCTGGTCAATAAGATCTAGAAGATCAGATCTAGTGATGGGAAAGGAGCGTAAATATTGCACAGTGTGAAGATAAATCCAGGAAGGTATATCTGGACAGCAACGGCTTGTATTTGAGTACACAAAGGGACCGGTGTACTGTGTATGTCATCCCGAATAAGCAACATTACGCCCCCATGGGCTGGAATTCCTGCCACTGGCGGAAGGTCAAAGCGAACGGTAGTGTAGCATGGGAAAGTAATTCGAGTACCAGGGAGCAATTTTGTCTCCTGTAGAGAGAAGATAATTGGGTGATATGTTCACGTTAGAAGCTGCAATTCTGTCCAATTCGACCGGATATCACAAATGTTCCATTGAAGAATATCCATAATAGGATAAAATGAGATGAAGGTGGACATCAGCTCGACGAAGACGGCAGGCCACAATGCGAATGTTCGCAACTGGTGGTGTCCGAAAAGGGAGGGTCTTGCTCCATATTCTCAGAGGTGATCACAGCAGCTGCGTGAGGGTGGTCTGCAGCCCCAACTTTGGCTGATGCACCTGGAGAGACTATAGGCTTCCAAGACTATAGGCTTCTATTGTTGCATTGTGAGGTAGAAGGGGGGGGGGGAGTTTTCCCCCTATTTGACTTCTTGGAGCCCTGGTGAAGCTCCTCGGTTGGCTCAGATGCTTTGGAAGGGGTGCGGAGGAAATACTCGCGCGAATGCTCCTTCTTAGACTTACGGGTCTCTATCTGTGGTTTCACAGCTGAAGCTGAAGATTTGGAAGAGGTACTCACACATTTCGTCGAACGTGACGCCGTTGTCGATGTAGACCGTTTGACAACTACTGTAATAAACTGTAAGTCATATGTCTGTGTGGCCATATCCCGTGTTGGTGGAGGAGCTGCAACTACAGTACTGTAGTAACCACGCAGTGGGGTCTTAGGCTTACAACTGGCGCACATCTTACGTGCAACTTTTATTGGAACCTTTTCCTTGACACGGATTTCCTGTATGGCCCATTCATCGGCAAACACGGGACATTTCCGGGAGGAGGCAGCATGATTCCCGTTACAATTGATGCAATGGGGGACGGTGGTGGACAAATCCCCTCATGTGCCTCTTTACCGCAGGTGACGCATGTTACCGGGTTCTTGCACGACTGGCTTGTGTGATTGAAGCGATGGCACTGATAACACCGAGTAGGGTTAGGGATATAAGGTCGTACTGTGACTACCTCATACCCTGCCTTGATCTTCGGCGGCAGAGCCTCTCAGTTGAAGGTCAGAAACACTGAGCGAGTGTGGACTAAAACATTGTTCTCTTTTTTCATCACTCGGTTTACTGCGATGACACCTTACGCTGCCATATATTCCTTTAGTTCATCCTCAGTCAGACCGTCCAAACTGGCCGAGTAGACTACCCCTCGGGAATAATTGAGGGTTGGATGAAGCTCAACACAAACCGGGTAGCTATGGAGCAGAGTAGCCTTAAGCAGCCGCTGTGCCTGGGAGCCACTTTCTGTTTCCAACAGTAGCATTCCATTACGCAGGCGGTTGCAGGTCTTAACTGGGCTGGCAATGGCATCAACCCCTTTCTGAATAATAAATGGGTTCAGCGACGAAAAGGATTGTCCTTCCTCAGTACGGGTAACCACAAGGAACTTTGATGTCTAAATTATTCTGTTCAGAGAGACTATTGTCCAGTACGTCAATTTCTAGAGACTTTACATTTTCTTTTTTTATAACCAACGCGGATGTATCCCCCACGATTGCCAGTGTCTCCAATGGCACGCTCCTTCCTGTTGGGGGCCCCCAACGGAAGCACACCCGCCTTTGGTGATTGTTCCCACCCCAGGTCACACCTCCCGATCTACAGACGGACGGACCAATCGGCGAATCGGGAAGGTATCAGCGCAGGCAATCACCCCTCCCCTCGCCTGGCCTTAACCAGGGGGTACGTACGCATCCTACATGCCAGCCCGGGGCTGGGACTTACGCATTACCCAGTCACCCATATGGGTGGCCTTCAAGTGCGTACAGAGAGAAGGAAGAGAGAAATAGGAGGAGGAGAAGCCTCAAATGCAGACACGGAGGCAAATAAAGAGGTGAAAGAAGAGCTTACGCCAAAAAGGTCAGAACTTCAGTTCCCCGAAGGATGCACAGACTCGGTTCCCAAGAGAGGGGAAAAGTACAGCGCCGTGTAGCACATAAAGGAAAGAGTGCTACAAAGGCTGGGGCCCCGTGCTCGCCACGCACGTACTCACCACAGAGCGGTGAGCCCCCCCCCCGGGGGGGGGGGCGCAAGAAGTAATGTCATATTACCTAATCTTAGACAACACCCATTCGTACGTTATCATTGGTCCCGCTTGTGGGTGATGCAGGCATTGTCCTCACTGAGGACATGCAACATGTACTAAAATTGTTTGACATTGCTTTGAACAATTACTACTATGTGATTAGGCAATGAACATCTGCAAAAAATGAAGCATTTATGACCATTGCTTTCCTACGCCTTTTCTATCAGTTATGGGACACACTATCATTTTTTTTCTTTTATTTCACACTGTATGTGGTCCAGTGCAAACCTGCAGAAAGGATTTGCTACTGTTCAAGAAAAGTGGATGATAAAACCTACAATAAGACATACCTGCTCTTTGCACAGCTTTCAGAGACTGGTTGACATTCAAGTCATTTAACTGAACTAGTAATTACTTTCCTAAAGCTAAATTCATGGAGTCAAGATGGACTTATGATTCTTTCAGTGCAGAACTTCTCTCAACATTTACAACTGAACAATTTGATGTATCATCAGACTCCACATTGAAATATAAGTTCACTTCCTCATCAGTGCTTACACTTTTGAAGTGTGGTGAAGCTAGAGTATCCACAAGCAGATAACAATGCCCTATGAGTTTTGCTACAGTCTGGTATAGTCAACTTATATAAAGTAGGTTTTATAGCACAGGCAATCGAAGACAAAATATGGATGTGAAGACGAGTCACAATTTCTAGTTTCATGCCAAGATATAAAAACTAATGAAGCAATCTCATCCTTGTAATTGGTTTTGTTGGAATAATAAAATGTAATAAAACCAATTATTAGCTGCCAGTGTCTCATTTCGAGGAAATAAATTTACCCCACACTTCATACTTGACATATGTGGTAGAAGTCACAGGTTTTTATGTTTAGTTCAAGGAAGACATACCGCAAAATGTTTGACACCATTGGTTTAGTGTCTTACACTACTTCCAGAATCCTTTTTCATTTGCCTTCCCTACATATCAGTAAAATGATGTGACATGCTGCCACCATGCATTGTTTTTGGCTGTATGTTCATTTTGCAGTTTGTTAAACCCAAACAACAGGCCTACAAGAGGCAGCTTACTTGAGGAATAGATGAAATCATAAAATTCCAAGTGCATAATCCAAGGTGAGAAAAATTACATCAGATACCTCTAGACAGATTAAAAATGTGTGCCAGAACAGCATGATATAAATAAGAACCCTGCCTTTCACAGAAAATGCTCTGAGTTAACCTTTTCATTTGCAATCCATGAAGTTCCACCAGTGCATCTGAATCCACCCACAGAATCTTGCTGGAAAAACACCTTTTAAAGAAAAGGTACACAGACTGCTAATGCAGCAATGGTCTGTAAAATAAGGTTTTCAGTATTTCACTCGTACACAATGCATTGCCCAGGACACCTCCCTGTTACTATACCAAAGATTATGGCCAAGGATTTAAAAATTCATTTTGGAAAAAAGAAAAAAATGGAGGAGGATGATAGTAAATCCCGTAAAAATTCAAAATTACCAGATAAATGTGAATGTATGCAGATGATTAAATGTATCATTGACCGTTCAAAATAGCTTTATTTTCTGCATACAAATTTAGAAAAGTTTACTTTTTTAATATTGCTTATTACCTAGATTAGGACCAATCTGGAAAGATATACTTAGGAATGTGTTTGCAATATCAGACCTGCACAAACAATGACCTAATAATGTGCTACAGCAACTGTGACCAGTCAGAACACCTGTTTAAGATGTGTTGCATATTAGGATGTAGGACTGAGTATGTCTTGTGTAATATATATTCATTTATTGGTTAACTTCATAAGTCTGCATAATGCAAATATTTTAACATATCTGTTTTAGGTGGAGGTGTTTTGAACTGTGGTTACATCAAATACTAGTGCAGGTCTTGGCAAAACACCATTTACAACACTGCTAACCTCAGTAAGCAATTCCATAGTAGCCATAAACAAATTATGTTTTGTGCTTTGCTGCTCCTTTTCTTTCATTGTTTTTGAAAAGTTTTCAAACTAGTCCAGAACCATTACATAGTTCAATTACAACCTTTGGAACACAATAAGGTAACAACTATGCCTGTGGCTGGATTAGTTATGATTTTGAGGAAACATTGAAGACTGGTATAATGTGGCTGTTGTCCTTATCTCTCTGGCAGTCAAAATTCTAGTTTGTTCACATAGGCAGCTGACTGCCAGTTTATAGTGTTTGCACACTGCACAAAAAGTGAGAAAAAATGTGGTAACCCTTTCAGCAGCATATTATTTACAGAAATTGTGGAATTTGTATGAGCACTTTATTGGGTAAAAAACAACTCTTAAAAATCGTAGTTTTAATTTTGAATTGGAGAAATTAGCCTGTTGCCAAAAAACAGTTAAGCAACCCAACTTGATTTTTATTTATTTATTTACTTTTTTTGTAAAAAATCTGTGATATCAAAGTTTTTTTTTACATGTATTAATTTGTGTTGGCATTAAAGGTGCACAATGGAAGCATTATGGTGTAGACATGGTATGGTGTACTCATTACTGTTCTTTTCTTTATTCTTTGTGCTTCAGTGACAGGCATCGTCTGTCTGTGACACTTTTTATGGGCAGGTAAGACCGAACTTTCTGAAACTCCAGAAATGTGTCTTCTCAATGTATGGAAATGCACAGACCTTTCTCTTCACTTACCCCTGAAGAAGCTGAGGTGAGCTGTTCTGCCAAATGTAACCATAAAGTTAGCTAGTCTGTTTC
Source organism: Locusta migratoria (assembly GCA_026315105.1). NCBI lineage: Eukaryota > Metazoa > Arthropoda > Insecta > Orthoptera > Acrididae > Locusta > Locusta migratoria. The sequence continues at coordinate 726,593,624 of CM048755.1, read as the reverse complement.
TGTCTTGTAAAGTTTCCATATGATGTGCAAATTGACAACAACCAAACTTCACAGAAAAAACTGTACTACCATTTCAATGAACTAACAACAGCATGCCATTCTCATTGTTCATCAAATCTGTCAACTACTCCACTTGTTTTGTTATACTTTTTCACAGCCAAAGGAAGTTATTTAGTGGAGATATTAAATACTACTGAACTTATAGTGAAACAAAAGGGGAAAAAGACACTATGGTTCCCTCTGGTCATTAAACAGTTTAAGTGTTTCAACGAAACCCATAGTTTTCTCATAATGAACAAAGTTATTTTTTGTTTTTAGTTCTACACTACTACCTTGTTTGTATCTGTTGCATTGTTATGTACAAGTCTAGAGCAATGACTATGTTCTGTAGATTTGTAATTACCAAATTAGGAGGGGAGAATCAAGATATAAATCAGGTAAGTACTCTGTCCAGAGGCAGAAAAATGCTGGTTTTCAATAGAAACTATTATTTGTTTAAAACTTACATAGAGGCAGAAGAAGAAAAAGAGCATTTTGGAAACCTGACGTGTTTGGAAAATAAAAGCTTATAAGCTCCACAAGTTTTATTTATTTACTTTTGCATCAATTTCAAAGCACAATTGCTTTGTCTTCAGTCATGCATCAAAACAACCTTTCCAAAAATTGCCAAGAGTTCACCAGAAATAAGCACCAATCTTCAAAAAATTGGTGCAACATTTTCTGGTCTGTAAGTATTGCATTTGCCTGATTGGATCCTTTTACTGAAACTTTTCTATCTTGATTAATTACAGCAATTCATTTTTATCTGTAAACAGAAATAATACAGAACAGAACATTGCCGGTCTTTTAAAGCCTTTAATGTACTGCCTGACCCAAGGCAAGTCGGCTACAGCATACTTTTGTTACTGTTATATTTAAAGTTATTAAAAAACAATAAAGCAACATTTAATGGTGACTTATTACATGTAAAAAAGTCCTCTAAGAGGTAACAGTACTTGAAGGGAAAATACCTGATACTGCAATATTGGATTGTGGCCCCTCTTTATTCAGAAGAAGTATCCAAATAATTTAATGATCTCATGTAATATTTAAAAAGCACTACCTGTTTCAACAACTTCCGGGTTCCAAACACCTAATGATGGAAGTAGTTCTGGCAATATAGGCCTTTCATCAGACATAACTCAGTAACTCCTCCACAACTGATTGAGAAACTATATTAGCTCAGAAATCGTATTCTGAAGCACAAAAAAATAAGAATAAGTATTTTTACATCTACACACTACTAATTAACAGACAGTCTTTTGCACAAACAAAACTACAAAAAGGAATGTCAAACCAACAATTGAATGTATATTTTTGTTATCAACTAGTCAAACCAGCTAAGATGATTATAAATAATGACTAAAGTAATCATCTTAGTTCAACAACACTTACCCTGACGTGCTCCTTGTGCATCAATCTGGCTCCAATATGTTTCACTCGGAGAGGTATGATTGACACCAGGTGGAGGTTGAGCTGCTTGACCCGTATAACGGAAGTAAGGATTCTTCAAGTCTAGTGTATTAGATGACCTTGTGCCTGTGCCTTCTACACACAGCTCAATTGTTACATCATAACTTTGCCTGCCAGAAAGATCAGACACACAAGTGTTATTTTTCAAAGGAAAGCAATTTTCTTTGTGTCTTCCTCATTTATAAAAATTTAGTATTTATTTTTCAAATATTATTATATGTTTACTTATGTGGTTTCTTCTACCTTTTAGACCTTTAACTGATATTGTAATTTATGAGGTATCAAAGCCAGATAATAGGGGTATTTTAAAATAAGCTAAGTGTGTGCCAAGGTGAAATGCCTTGTTTGATATGTGTGTAAAAGAACTTCCAACACAAATATGTGATGATTTTTTTTTTCTTTCTTCTTTTTTATCTCAGAGGAGTATTTCACAAACAAATGCAAAAGATACTGTAATCAAGTGAAGTCTTACAAATAAAAATTTGCAATAATGTTTATTGCTTTATCCCCCTCTCCAACAAAACTCAAACGTTCAAGCAACTTACAGGTATACTGTGTGTGTGATGCTTGTGTTCAATACACCGGCCTTCCACAGTCCTGATTGTCTGACCAATATGACATGCCACAACTGCATGGATACGATAGACACCAGCCTTGCGCAAATGAAGATCTTAGAAGGTGGTTAAAAAACATATTTTATCATCATATCTCCGCAAAATATGACCAATCCTGTTGGAAATGCTTCCTGCATAAAGCAAAAAGACCATAGATTTAGGTGCCACTTTGTTACTATCATCCCTCACCCTTTGCATAGTAGGCTGATAGCACAACACGTTTTATCTGCCTCTCACTATAACCATTCTCACGAAAGGTGACCTCGAGATGGGACAACTCGGCTGACAAACTTTCAGGGTCCGAAATGCCACGGGCCCTATGAACCAAGGAACAAAGTACTCTTACACGCCGAGCTGGATGGTGACAACTATCAGCTCGCAGATACAAATTAGTGTGAGCAAGCTTCCTATGAACAGCATCAGAGGTTCCAACTTTTGAATATGACAAATAGTAATGTATGATGGGGGGTTAGAAGGAATCTAAGGGGAATAAATGAATAAGAAATCGTCAAACTTATGAAAACAGTTTCTGTAGGGTTTCAGATGAGATAGGGGCAGCATATTACTACAGTATTTTGATGTGCGACTAGTTGGAGAAAGTAAAAGGTAATAGCTAATTATTTTCTTCTTCAGAAGTGAAGATGTTAGATTTTGTGATTTACAGATTAAAATTTATTTATATAGGCTATACATCTATATGTAAGAGAATGTGCTCATTAAAATTGTGTACGAACACAAGATAACATAAAAATCATAACTTAGAATAAGAGTACAAGTTAAGATATTTCAGCGAGTGTCCAGGTTCAGAAAGTTTTTAGAAAATTGTCAAATTTCGCTGTCTCCATCCCCGTCTTCTTCCAGCATGTAACTAGGCCTAACGAAATCATTCTCCCTATTTTTTGAAACATTCATTAAAGTTCCAACACTGGGAGAGAGGGAACCGGAAGTGACAGTGGAGTTCTTAAAAGTTGAATAGTACAACCTAGTCACTTTCTTGACTTCACTCAACTGATTTTCGGTAAATGTTACCTGTTGGCATACTTTTTTGAAGAAACCATTTCAATTTTTCCCACTAGTAATGAATTCAGTAATGAAGTGCTAAGAATTTGTTTTAATTCTCTTTTGTTTTCATGCACAATGGTAAAAACTCTTTCAGTGGCTGCATTACTTTGGGGGCACCAAAGTGTTGTCAATCACTTTGGACAAGCCTGCAAAATGTGTTTTGACCGTGGAATCTCCCAATTGGAAAGTACGATATCTGCTCGTTTAAGAAGTCCATCTTCCAAAGAATAATACTGAACATTATTGAAATGTAATTCTAGTCCTTCAATATCACTAGAAGATACGACATACTTGGAAACTGAGCCAAAAAGTATTCCGTAGCAGCGATCTTCCTTTTGGACGTATCGGCTACCTCAGCATGTGGCTGCTGCTAGATTCCACAATGGCATGCTTCTGTGGATTCATCCCGTATACCTTATTAAGCTGTTTTCGAGTTTTTAGAAGATACTCTCAATACTGGTAATTTCCGCAAGGACGTGCTAGAAGGTGTTCCTCTTGAGTAATTTATTTTTGTCGATGACATCACACGAATGAACTCTAAAGGAACCGTGTTTTGCCGGCGAAAAACAAATAGGGCTGATTTGTTAATTAAACGCCTGAAAATCAGAATTTGAACTACTCCAATCATAAGCTCGTAATTTTAAATAATTTTCATAAGAATTACGATTAAATCGTAGAAACTCTGCAGCATGTCCCAATGAACTATTAAGGAATTTGACTAAGGCGTCATGCTATGGATCGGGTGGCCGTGTGTGTGTGTGTGTGTGTGTGTGTGTGTGTGTGTGTGTGTGTGTGTGTCCTAGGATAGGTTCAAATTAGTTGAAGTAGTTTGTAAGTCTAGGGACTTATGACCATAGCAGTTTGATACAATAAATTTACAAGCATCAAGGTGGGTGGATTGGTTGGTTGGGACAGTGTGACCAAACTACTATGGTCATCAGTCCCCCAATGGGGAGGGGAAGGAGTGAGGATAGGAAAGGAGGGGATAGGAAAGGAGGGGAAGTGAAAGGAGATGCAGTCTAGGGAGGAAAGAAAGAAGGAAGACTGCATTAGCTTGAGGCCCCATGCCCAGGGGGGGGGGGGGAGGAGATCAAGGTTGATGGTACGTTGGGACATGATTATATGAAGCCTACTCACACTGATTTGTATCTGCGAGTTCAGAGTGAAGGAGTACTTCGTACCTTGGTTCACAGGGTCATTTCAGACCCTGAAAGTTTGTCAGCCGAGTTGTCCCACTTCAAAGACAACTTTCCGAAGAATGATTATAGTGAGGCAGATAAAAATTAATTTGTGCTATCAGCCTAGTTTGCAAAGGGCGAGTGATGATAGTAAATAAGTGGCACCTAAATCTATGGTCTTTTTGCCTTATGCAGGAAGCATTTCCAACAGGAGTGGTCGTATTTTGTGGAAATATGATGTGAAATGTGTTTTTTGACCACCTAAGATAAAGGCCCTGTTGGGGTCCATAAAGGATGATCTTTGTTTGCGTAAGGTTGGTGTCTTATCTTATTCCTTGCAGTTGTGTCATGTCATATTGGCCAGACAATCAGGACTGTGGAAGACTAGTGTATTGGACACAAGCATCACACGCTTTTAAGTCAAGCAAATCCGCTGTAACTTAACATTGTCTTGGTACCAGTCACCCTATGGGATACTGAAACACAGATTCTGGCATACTCTTCCACCTATTAGGATATTGTTATTAAGGAAGCTACTGAAAGCAACCTTATCAATAGAGATGGTGGTTTTTGTTTAAATTCTGCTTGGAATTCAGTTGTCTCATCAAAACAGAGGGACAGAATTAATGCTGCCTAACCTACTGATTAATAGCCACTATCGACATTTCTGATGTCATCTTTGGTTGTGTTGACTCTGTGGTTACTTGTACTGTGTGTGTTATCTTTGTTTTCCCTTTGCAAACCAAGATATTAAATATCCCTGGCACATTGCTTCCCAAGTGCCCATGTGCCTTGAGAATGGCAGGGTGTGCTCCTGTATAAATATCGGTGGTGGTTGACGATATTACCCAGCAGCATACCCATAAGTTGTTTGAACATTCAGTACACTGGGAAAAGTTAAGGTTTCACAAAGCTTAATTTATTCTATAGCTCAAACATTAAGGTGGTTTGTTTTTTCCAACAACTAAAAAAATTAGAAATTGGAACTGAAACTGAGGTATATTTCTAGTTTTAGTAACCCTTGCATAAATTTCTTACATATAAGTGAATTAATACATTTTATTAACAAAATTTCTGATTACAAATAAAAATAATAATAATGGTGGTTTTTAGTTCCTTACAACTTTAGTTGCCTTTCTTTAGGCAACTACAGACCAACATTGTTCACCATATATAAACTTACTTCTCTGGGTGGTAACTTAAATGATATGGTAACATCAAGATGTCTACTTCCACCATAACAAAAACTATAACCACTATTCCAATTACAGTTATTGCTTAAAATTCTGATATTTCTAGCCCCTTATGGCCAAATAGTTCTGCACATTGGTTAGGGCCTATATTTCATCCAGCATAAAAATGTTTATTTGAGAGTGTGCTTGGGAAACACCCGACTTTACCACCACAATATGTAAAGCATGATTAGTGTTCTGTGCGGAGCAAGATGGCAACCAGTGGAAAAGTATTTCTTTTTTCTCCATGATAACTGGAAGTAGTAGACTATTTACTACATTGAATCACCAGGAATTTGACTAATGCAGCATGTTATGGACTGGATGGCTATTCCCACCAGAGGTTTGAGTCCTTCCTCAGGAGTGTGCACGCGTGTTTTTCTTCGGATAGGTATAAGTTAATTTAAGCAGTTTGTAAGTCTAGGAACTGATGACCATAGCAGTTTGATCTATTAAGTTTGCAAACATTTGAACATTTTTTAATCTGATTTGTATCCAATAAGTTCCTGAATACTTCCATCTATCTTGCACTACAAGGACTAATATGATACAAAAGTTGCCTCTTAACATCCATAAAGCCCACAATTATTGTTTACTTATTTTACTTTCTGCAAGTTACATATTTTGAACCAATAAGAACAAATTGCTTACTGTAGTAAAAGTCTGCATCATGATTTAAGGAGCATCTCGATGTACTAAGGCTGAAACGTCAGTGTTTCCTCTACCTCACATTTCAGAGATGATGGTCTGTTCTTGCATTACAACGATGACATATGCACAAGTGGATGGTGGAAATGAAACCGCAAGATGATGGATGGATATTCCCACAATTTATTTTGATGCAATGCTGTGCTCAAACTGTGAGACATTTATAGTAGCTCTGCAAATGTGTGAGGATTGAGTACAATTTATCCCTCAGGTAATAATCTGAAGGGGAGAGGCATGTAACACCTGTTCTTGACAAAGACATCGCCACGAGACGATGCACTCATACACAAAGACAACAGAAGTTAGTGAACATTATGGGATCTCTGTTTCCCTTTTTTCTACTTTGTGGCAAATCTACAGAAAAACTTTTTTAGAAGGACAATATCATAGAAACTGGGTCCATAAATAAAATTAAATTTACATCTCCACTCTAACTATAATATTGTTACTACTTTAAACAAAGATTTTCTTCCTCCCCCACAACTGCTTACTATGAATCTACTTTGATGTGGTCACTATTACAATATTAGCATCAATATGTTCACACACTATTAACTGAAATTCAAATGGAAAGTTAAATTTGTGAAATGGAGATGATTACAGGAAAGGTAATAGGGAAGCAGAATATAAAATCCTGCACTAAAAATAAAATATGGAATATTAGCTCATTCAGCTCTATGGAGACTTACACTGCTTAAACATATGTATGTAGTAGTTGTTTTTGTTAAGATCAATACTCAAATTATAAAGAAGCATGTGCCTTTTTATATACATATTTACCTTTGGTTTGCCAAAAGTAAAACTCTTCCAGTAAGCAGCTGTCCAGCTTTTACAAAAATTGGTGTCTCCAAGAGACATCTAACCTGGTACCAGTGCGTTAGAGGCTCCGATGGAGCTGTCGAGAGCCATATTGTCGAATTTTTTCCAATAAACGCAACATCAAACCAGAATGCTAATCCATGTACTGTTCCAGACTCTAGCAGGTGAAACTGCAGAGGAATTTCTGCAAAACAAAAGCGAATTCATCTATTTTAATAAACATGATCTTAAAAGCTCCAATTAAAATGTTCACAGTCATCATCATAAAAAAATATATATTTAAAAAAAAAAATCACATTAGATAGTGCCCAAGTAGCTAAAATAGCATTTCCCCGTCAATAGTCATAAGTTTATGAATTAACCGACTTAAGTCTCTGTGTAGCTATCAAATAAGTAAAAAAGTAATTATTATCGCACAATAACAACTGTGAAATTTTCTCACAGATTACAACCGTGTCAGACGGGGGCTCAACCTGGAAACTTTGTGTTTCTTGTAAAGTAATACACCGCTAGCCAAGCATCACTGCCAGGGTTTCTTTTTGTTAAAGATGGGAATGGAAATCAGCCATGCCTTTGAGAGGCATCATCCTGGCATGCCTGGAGCAATTTAGAGAAGTCGCAGAAAACTTAAATCTGGATGGCCAAGGCAGGTTTGAACCACCGTTCTCTGGAACACCAGTCTAGTGTAATAACCACTATGCCACCTCCTCCTGTGTCAAAATAAGATGACATACTGTTGGCTAGTGGCGCAGCCAGGATTTAGTTCTTGGGGAGGTGGGGCGGGTGCTCATTTTTTAAAAATGAAGCCCATTGAATTCATTAATCTACAACTTATTTTTACACTTTTTATAATTTAACCAATTGCACAAGAAATAAAATGAGTAGGCTCGCATTAAATGTGTACTAAATTATTTTAAATTTCTGGTGCCAACTAGTTTAAAAAATTAAAATAATAAAATTAAAAATCTTTGGGAGGTAGCTGGGGGGGGGGTTATCCTCATTAGCCTCCCCCCTCCCCATGGCTGCACCACCACTGATAGCATTAGCTATGAACATAGTCAATTTCATGAGCCGTGCTTGTCTGTAGAGCACTTGCTTGTAAGAAGATAAGGTCCCAGGTTGGAATTCTAATTCATTACATAGTTTTTATCTGCCTCAAACCTCCAAATGAGTACGCACTCTACTGCAGAGTGCAAATTCTTTCCAGAACACTGTCCACACATTAGTTTCATAGTGCATAATGTGCACATTTTGTGCTGCAATAAATCTTTTCATTCATTAGTTTTCTGAACTTACCTATTCGATGGAGATCTGTTTCACTAGCTTGCTGAAAGTCCACAGTGTGCCTCACAGACTTAGCCATACAAACACGCACATCAAATGTATCCACTATGGGTTGCCGGAAATACTCTTTCATTGCAGCATGCCTCAAACTGCTCAAGTCTACACCGTGGAAACACTGTTGATACCTGACAACAAGAAAAGTCAATGTCAACCCTCCATAAGTCTACCACTTGAGGTAGATATTGGTATGATAGACTGGCACGACAACAGTGCTATAGAAAGATACATTCTAAAATTATATATTTTTTAAATTGCCATGTACATAATATCTCAGAGGCGTGAAATCTGAAAACTTGCATGAACAAGCTGAGGTTTACAATTAATAGTCACAGTTAGCACCACATGAGCAACTGGACTACGTTCTCTCTCATTTGTCATCTTGCAAGTTCACATTTCTCTTCCTCCATGCTGCATTCTTTATCACCACCACCACCCACCATTGAAAAACTCATGAAATGACCAACATATAGCACTTTGATACTATATCAATAATTATCATAAAAATTTTAGTTAATAGTTCATGACAATGCTCGATTTAGTATGAACAAATACTGAGTATGCCTTAGTTCTCTCCATACATTATTGTATGGATGTCAGTGTAATATGCAACTTTACAAAATCTAACTTTTCTAATCCCCACTTGTGGCTACACTTCTGCCAGAACTATCCAAGCAGCATTAGCACTTTTATGTCTTGTTACCCACTTCAGGGCCACTCTAGCTAACAACCACCTGTGGCCCTGAAGTTTTTAATCATTTTATTAGTTACAATTGTGACTAGGTATTTTTACCCATATGAGTACCCTTCTTATCACAGTATGATTGGAAAGAGGCATAGCAGATTCTCCTTTCTGATGGTGAAACTTCACTAATAGTGACTTTACTAAGAAAGTTGACATGTCATGACTGCTGGTGCAACCAACTTCCTTTCACACTGCAACTCAATTTATACACGAGTCTCATGTGGTGTCACTGATGGGTTACTGTTAGCACTATATGTTGGCCTGTTAGTGCACTCCATGGTTTCATTAGAATCTCTTGTCATTTTAAACATCCAGTGTCAATTTGTACCTCCTGTCTGTGACATATGTTAACAGATTTTAGCATCACCTGGCTGAGAATAGTAAAATACGAGTGTCAATAACATGTACGAAACAGGAGTAGAAAGCAGAACTGGAAGTAATAAGTAACAAAAATGAGGCAAACCATGCACGTAGTTACACTGAAGCACGAGAGAGAGAGAGAGAGAGAGAGAGAGAGAGAATGAATGTGTGTGTCAAGATAAAATCTGACTAAAAAGGAGAAAGTGGTACAAGGAGTTAAAGCAACATGCATATTGACCATGGCTGGCTGATAACAGGAATGAAGATGAGGCAGCCACTCTTCAACAACTTCCAGGCTAAAAGCATTGGTAAGAGTTGAAATAGCACAAAACTTCAAACTCTACTTATCAGCTAAAATAGGGGGTAGATCCCCACCAAGATTGGCTTTTGCCCTCAAAACTAAATAAAAATAATACTGTAGTAAATACTGCAACCAGCCATAAGATTATTGTAATGAATGTATTTCACTGTTACTAGTTTCAGCCCTGAGCCCATATCCAGACGGTAGTGTTTATTTCAGGTCAACATTGGTGTCCTTAATTAACCAAAAATGGATAAAGTAATATATACAAATAACTCAAAATATGGCCAGACAGACAATTACGGAATGGAGGTGGGTGTTAGTGAAGACAACCTTGAGTAGTCTAGTATGCTGCCACTACATGAAGCCTGCTTTTGTCACAACTGCAGCTCTCACCCCACTTCAATAACAACCACACAATCAGATCCAACAGCAAATTAGTGTTGTTAGTCACTGAATGTCATATTAGGCTAAAGATATTTCTGTGAAAACCACTAATTTGCAGCATTTTGATATTGTACCCTGAGGTGACAAAAGTCACAAGGACAGTACTACGCACAGAAACAGATGGCAGTAGTATTGTGGGCATGCAAGGTACGAAAGGGCATGCAATGGCACAGCTATCATTTGTACTCCAGTAATTCACGTGACAGACACCATTAATGCCACAAAACAGAAATTAACAGAATTACAATACGAAATGATAGGTGGAGCTAAACAGACAGGACATTCCATGTTGGAAATCATTACGGAATTCAATAGTCCAAGTTTCACAGTGTCAATGGTGTACCAAAAATATTGCTTTTCAGCCATCTCTCAACACCAATAATCTGCAATTTATAACCAAGAGCAGCAGCATTTGGATAGGGTTGTCAGTGCTGAAAGACAAGCAACACTGTGAGAAATAACCATAGAAATCTATGTGGGAGTACAGCAAACATTCACTAGGACAGTGTGGCAGAATTTGGTATTCATCAGCTATGGTAGTATACAACTGGCACGAGTGCCTTTGCTAGCAGTGCATCACCACACACAGCAGCTCTCCTTGGCTCTTTACCACATGTTGGACCCTAGACGACTGGAAAACTGTGGCTCTGTCAGTGAGTCCTGACTAGATTTTTCAAGAGTTAATAGCTGTGTTTGGTGTGGTGCAGACCCCACAAAGCTGTTCACCCAAGTTGTCAACAGAGCACTGCAGCTCCACAGTAGTATGGGCTGTTTCAACACTGAATTGATTGGGTCCTCTGGACCAAGTAAACTGATTGTTCAGCTAACAGCTACTTGGATACCATTTGAAATCATTCCCAAATTTCATGTTCCCAAACGATGGAATTTTCATTAGACTGGACTGAGCCACAAGTGCTCAGTGACCTGTGTCCTCCCCCTTTATTCCTTCCCTTTTCAAATTTAATGAAGGAAAGCATTCAGTCAGAAAAAAACTTGTTTTACTGCAGATGGATTTCAACTATTGCACAATTATCATCAGTACATAGCTTACAGTCTTTTAGGTACTTATTGTACAATGGAAGAGACAGATTGCCAGACCCTAATACTTTAAGAGTCTGAGGACAGAGCATTATGCACACTTAAGTTCAGACGTGTTAGTGTTCCGAACTCTAGATGTCTGGAGCTTCTGCTTTATGTTTACATTGGCAAATAGTAGCAATATAAAAAGGTAGGATACAGTATGTCTAGATCCATTGCATGTTAACTCATTGTAGGATTTCTTTTGAAAAATAATTATTTGAGGATGTGAAAACAGTTGAAATATAAGAATACCATGTGAGTAGTATTACTACGACCATGAGCATATAACATTTGCTTCGGTAGGGGAGTGAATAGACTGCCAGTGAACCAACGTAAATCACACATGTTCAAATTTGACTGGAGTCTTATTTTTACTTTCTTATTTTTATTTAGAACTATGTAGTTAATATTTTAAACCTTAACACACTACAGATTGCACAGTTCAAGGCTTTTCTAGGTTCCACACACTTTCAAAAGATTTCATTTTGTTATAGTTTAATGTTTAAACAGACAGACAAATCATATTAATAAAATTATTGAAACTGGTGCATTTATTTGTAATTACTTTGAGCACTACCTAGTGTATCTATAGTTTTCATCTAAGAGAAATGTGTCAGCTGATTGGCAAATGTGGTGCATTGCAAGTTTTGCCAAAATAGTTATCTTAGGCAAATGCATTTTTTTTTGTTGCCAAATTTGGAATTTTTCCGTCAGATTTGGCACACAATCTGTAATTGTTTCTGCTGAAGTCTTATTTATGGTACATTTAGTGCAATTTTTTCCCAAAGCCACATTTTTGGCAAATTCAATGATTTTTTTTTTTTTCTTTTCATCAACGTCATTGTCATTTTTTGCCAAATTTAGTGTTTTGAATTAATTTATTGATAAATTTAGTGTTATATTTTCCCAAATTTGTTGTTCATTGCAAAATAGGAAGGTTTGTTCATCAGCTTCAGTATGCTGATCATTAGCTCAGTTTTGTTATTACAGAGGACAGTTTGTCCTCTAACCAAACACACTGAGCCAACCCGCACTGGCTACCAAGGAGCTATCAATCTTTCCTAGTGTAACACAAACAACTCTACCATAGTTGAAGAATGAATATTGCACTGTACACAACACATACAGGAAATAATTTTGTTAGGCCGGAAGTGCAGAAAGTCAGGTTCACATGTAAAAGGATAAGACTGCTGAGGCTTCAGGATGAGGAAATCAGTAACAAATGATCTTAGAAAGGTACCAGTTACCTGAAACTGGTCATTGGAAGAGATTAGATTAATACTTGTTCCATAGATTGTAAATACGACATTTCGTAATGATGTGGAATGTGTCAGTTTATTAAATGTTGTCTATAAAGGATTTTTAATTTTTAAGTTTTATCTAAAAATTAATGTATAGTGTAGAAAGAGTTGCCATTCAGAAATTTAATTTCTTTTTAAATACTATTTGGCTACCTGTCAGACTTTTGATGCTACTTGGTACGTGACAGAAGACTTTTGTGGCAGCATAATTCACCCCTTTCTGTGCCATAGTGAGATTTAACCTCGAATAGTGAATATCACCCTTTCTTCAAGTGTTGTAGCTATGCACACTGCTATTACTCTTGAATTGGGTCGGACTTAATAACAAATTTCATGAGTGTATATATATTATGAAGCTACAGTGAAGATCCCCAGATCCCTAAATAAATGTCTGCAGGATGATCTTGAGTAGGCTCCAGCAATTATTTTGATTACATGCTTTTGAGCAATGAATACTTTTTTTTACTAAATGTTGAATTGCCCCTGCATATGATTCCATATGAGAGCAATGAATGAAAATAGGTATAGTAAGCTAATTTACTGAGATGTAAATCACCAAATTTTGCAATGACCATGATAGCATATGTTTCTTCCAATTCAATCCCTCATTAATGTAAACACCTAAAAATTTTGAATATTTTACCTTAGCTACAGATTTCTGTTCAAAGTCTAAATTTATTAATGGGGGTCATGCTATTTACTGTATGAAACTGTATATACTGGGTTGTATCAAAGTTTAAAGAGAGTCCATTTGTGGAGAACCACTTAATTTTCTGAAAGACATCATTTACAATTTCATCGGTTAATTCCTTTTTGTTAGGTGACTTAGCTATACTTGTATCATCAACAAAAAGAACTAGCGTAGCATCTTCGTGAATATAGAATGGCAATTCATTAATATATATTAAGAACAGCAAAGGACCCAAGACCGAATCTTGTGGGACCCTATTTTTTATAACTCCTCTGTTAGAGGAATTAATTGTTTATTCTGTATGATGTGAGCTGCTTATTTCAACTTTCTGCACACTACCAGTTAAGTATGATTTAAACCATTTGTGCACTGTACCACTCATACTACAATACTGAAGCTTATCTAGAAGAATCTCATAATTTACACACTCAAAAGCCTTTGTGAGATCACAAAAAATTCCAACTGGTGATGTCTGGTTATTCAAAGCATTTAATATTCACCAGTGAAGGTATATATAGCATTTTCTGTTGAAAATGCTTTTTCGAAACCAAACTGACATTCTGTTAAAATTTTATTTTTACTAATATGTGAAGATACTCGGGAATACATAACTTTTTCAAAGTTTTGGAAAAAGCTGTCAGAAGTGAGATGGGGCAATAATTTTTGACATCAGACATATTCCCCTTTTTATGCAAAGGTTTGACGATAGCATATTTCAGTCTATCTGGGAAAATACCCTCCTTTAAAGAGCTATTACATATATGACTAAGAATCCTACTAATCTCTTGGTAACTAGCATTTAATACCCTGCTGGAAATACCATCAATTCCATGTGACCTTTTGCTCTTTAGAGTGTTTATTATCTTCCTAATTTCTGAAGAAGAGGTGGGGGGAATTTCAATTTTATCGAATTATGTAGGTATGGCCTCTTTCATTAATTGCCTTGCTCCTTCTAATGAACATTTGGATACTATTTTCTCTACAACATTTAAAAAGTAATCATTAAAAATGTTTTAATGTCTGACTTTAGTAACAAAGTTTTCATTTGTTTTGATGGTAATACCCTCTTCCTATGCACTTGGTTGCCGTCTCCCTTTTTGAGGAACAGACAAGGTACTGGGAAAAACTACTAAGTTGCTAGATAATGTCTTGGAACGGTAGTATGTAAAGGAAGGAAGAAGCAAACAGCTTGGCAGTATGACACAGTCATGGGAGCCTGTAAAAGCAAAAAGAAGGCTTTCAAAAAACATTTAGGACCAAAATAATAATCTAAATAATAATTTATTAATTAATAAGAGTGTCTGAAACCCTTTTAGGAAAAAAAATTTTTAGGTAGTGGCGGGTTTCGAACCACCGACCTTTCGCGTCACAGTCCAGCACCTTGCCCACTATGCTATGGCTATAAATCAAAACAGGAGTTCGTTAATCTCATACTATTGATGGCCGTTGTTAACTGATTTTAATATGGCATTTGTGAACATTAGATTATCATTTATCGTACGAAGAACAATGTGTTTTTGTTAATTCCTCAGTGTGCCATTGCTTTGAAATGACAACCTGTAAGCTACAATAAGAAAATCATCAAATACGCGTGGAATGTCACGTGACATCTCTGAACGGCTGGTTTTCGTTAATTCAATGGAGGGTGTCAAATCTCCATTAGTTTTGCAAATATGTCTCAAACGATACAAGATATGAAAAAACATAAGGGAGATAAGTTGTAGAGAATTTTCTCCTCTACAAATTCGGTTATTCAATTTTTGTGTCAGATGAATAGTTAAGCCATTATTTTCATTTAAATTGCGAGTTGTCAAAAGACGATCGCAAATGCCCACTTTTAGTGTTACTACCGTAACCTAAAGTGGGCCAAAACAAAGCCAAATGGAATTGCAGAAATCATGGGAAGACTTCAGAAAATTTAGAAACAGGGAATCAGCACCATACATGATGCATTTAGAGCAAACAGGCTGAGACAGTGCGGTCATGTTACATGCATGGGCGAAGCAAAGTTACTGAAGAGACTCATGGGTTTGGCAGTAGATAGTAAGAGGAGTCAAGGTAGACCAACGATAAAATGCTTGGATTCAGTGAAGACTGACTGTTGTTGATGGTAGAGTCATTGTAATTTTGAGGGGACTAAACTACGAGGTCATCAGTCCCAGGAATGACTTTGAAGTAACAGACCTAACATCAGACATTAGCATTTAATAGGGGATCATGGAAGAATTTTATTAATATTATGCTCCATACTGAATGCTGAAAGGCATAAACAGTCTCTAATGGTGGTGGTGGTGACACAGGAAGGCACATCCACTCATTCGTGCCAATTGTGAATAAGGACATAGAAAATATACTAATCAGCTGTTTCTGTTAGCTTTAAACTACACACAGTGGTAAAAGTGATTACAAATAAATACATAAATTTTCAATATTTCTATCGTGTTTGTTTATGGTTGCATCAAAGTCTAACACTCATCCACATGACCTTTACATTCGAAAACAGTCAGTCTATCCACTCCACTACCGAAGCAGATGTGATACACTTCTCTTAATTCTACCGACATGGGATTGTTGTTCTATGTGCTGAAATAATTGGCGCCAAAAGAAATATGAAGAGGTAAGTTGCAATGAACATCGACATATACTGTATCCTAGCCATTATTATGGCTTCTATTGGCTGATGTAAACACCAAGCTGAAGCTGCACATACATCTAGAGTTGGAAACACTGGCACTTCTGAACTGGGCATGCGCAATGCTCTGTTTCTTGGGCTCTCGAATTATTTGGGCCAACAATATTTTGCTCTCATTACACATACAGAAATTTAAGCTATGCACTGGTAACTACCACAAAACTATTGAAATCTATAGGTTTGAAGTAAAAAAAAATATTTCAGAACTGACTGCTGTCCTTAAAAATTTGAGCAATGGAATTTTTATGGATAACAATGTGCCACGTAACCAGGTCATAATTTTTCGTTATTGGATTGATAAATATTCTGGACAGTTCAGGTGTATGATTTGGCCATCCAGATTGCCCAACATGAATTCCACTAAACATCTATGTGACATAAAAGACGTCAGTTTGTGCACAGAATTCGGCACCAGCAACACAACATTCCTGTGGGAACTTCCATACAGCTGTGTAACACCAGCGAGGTTTTCATTTGAATGGATTTGATATTGACTTCTAGATATTTCACCTTTTTAGCTGTTAAATACCTATGGGCATACTCATAGGCAGAATACTCAGACAGCTACAAGTGTACATGTACTCCCAGCAAATAGAACACCAAGATGGCTACCCAGTATTCAATTACACCAAGCAAACAGAAGGGAAGGCTTCACAGCTAATGGTATTCATTTACACCTGGATTTGAAAGACTGCTATAGAAAAGTGACTTGCTGTCATCTGTATATACACATTCCCACAAACACTACCATTGTCTGGTTAATTTCGTAATGTTAAATCACTATAATGCTTTCCTGCTCCTAGTCCCTTTCTGCCAACTTAACAAGCATTTGGTTAACTTTGTATCAACATTAGGTGAGCCAACAGCCTTTTTAGTATCACCACAATGTTTGAACACAATTTGTCACATAAGGAAAGAATGGTTATCCTCAACAGTATGGAGGAGGGTGGTGTTCACACTTTTGGATTTTCTTCAGTCAAAAATTTGGAGTGTCTGAACCTATTGATGATTCTTCAATAACATTAACTATTTCAGACAATTCTTCTGAAGAGGTAATAAGCTCAAGCAGTCAGCTCAATTTAATTTAAAAAAATATTTTTGGAGAATCACCCTATGATCTTTCGATTTATATAATCATATATCAATACATTCATTTAAAATAGTTTTAGCATGACAGCTAGATAATGGGATGTTTTCAACAGCTGATAGTGACAGTTGCAAAGATATAATTGCTTAGTATTTGCAACATCCATGGTATGATCTGTAAATGTTATCTTTGGCTGTATAATGTAATTTACATTTCGATCGCTGCTTTTACGGGCATGTACACAAAAATTGTTTTATATATTATTATACATAATCCATTAAAATAAATTCAAAAATACATTCCCAAAAACATTTATGAAATTGTTTCAAATAGGGATGGGACGAACCCCAATTTTACCAAATCTAATCCGAATACCAAATCTTACATAAAAGATGTGCCAAATACCGAACCAGAATCGGATCTTCCAAATCTGTAACCCGAGTAATTTGTCAACTCAATTGTGTGTATTTAAAAAGATTTATTACTCTATCACAGCCAGTAATTAAGAAAGCCTTCTGGAATGGATCCTAAATGACAATATTACAGTAAAATTTAAGAAACTAAAATTTCATTTAGATTTCTATTTTCAATCGTAAGGATTTTTTAATACCTCCCTCCCCTTAAAAGAAATTTGTATAAAACATTTTGAGATATAAGTTGTTTAGATAGACTTTCTTCACACTATATGAAACTGTTTCATTTTGATGAATTGCATAATGAAGTTCTAGAAATGAAAGACTTACATATTTGTTTCTTTTTTAAAAGGGGAAGAGTCAAAAATAATTTTGGAAGTTGGAGAAATACATTCTTAAAAAATAGGATGAGTAAATGTTATAGTGACATATCAGGCATTCCATGAGCGACAGACAGGACATTCGGACACACAGAAATCAGTGTTTAATCAACGTATGTGTACTTGTTATTAGCACTAAGACATTTCAGAACTGTGGAATGTACTTGACACGCAGATTGCGCATTCTGGAGGTTTAAGCAAGGTGATTTTGTGAATTTATTTATTCTTTTAAATATTTAAGATCACGTAACTTGTCTGCACAGAATTTATATTCGTAGAAGATTTAAAGATCAGTACTACAAGTCAGTTGCCGTGCTTCATTTCTATTTCCGTTCAGCACAAGAATAATACAAATGTAAACATTAACATGATACATATATTCTCTCGCATTCAACATTGTCTTTCAGGTCTGTTAGCTTTTAGAACATTTAAATTCCGTCCACCTATCACAGAACATTCGATGGCGTAATATTTACATTTGTATTATTCTTATGTTGAAGAGAGAGAGAGTGGAATTTACAAATCTCGATTCATAGGAACAATCCCTAATAGAAAAATACGCAAGTTTTAACATGAAGATGTCAGGCATATTGATGCAACACAGGCTTTCCCGTCGGCTTTACGTAGTAGCTTTTAGATAAGACTTCAAATGTACAGCTATTGTAGCAACACTAAACACTTACTACATAAGAATGGAAATAACTTTGAAACTAAATGGGGAATTATAAAACAATTTTATTAGACCTATAATACAAATTTTACAGAATGTTTAAATAATAGCAATTAGATACCGGTACAGTAATTCTGTATCACTATGACTTTATTTCTTGTTATTCAGTTCCTTAGTTCTATAGAGCATCATCCCTCATACAATGTAGTGCATTCGATATCTAATATTTTTAAATATCTGTAACGCAATCTGATTTGGAACCGATTTCCACGTATCATCATTCCATTGGCAACTTACTTGTTTTACACGACCAGTTGGTGTCAGTTGTCTGTCACTTTTTGAAAAGCAGTCTGTGTACATGTTTTTAAGCTTGACCTTAAACAATTTATTGAAACAGACGTCAAGTGGTTGTTGAATTGACGTCATCGCGCCTGAGTAGCACAGGATTAGAACTTCCTCTCTCTCTCTCTCTCTCTCTCTCTCTCTCTCTCTCTCTCTCTCTCTCTCTCTCTCTCTCTCTCTCTCTCTTTCTTTTTTTCCCCACATAATAAAAAACTTTCTTCTTGAAATCCTAGTGCTTCGTCATGATTCACACACCACAGCACTTCACAACAGTATAGACATGCAAAAACAAAATGTGAAGTAGATTATACTGACTTACAAACGTACTATCACAGATCGTATTTATAGATATTTTCCCAAACATAAGGTGAAAGTTGTTTTTTGAATACTTTGTTCATTTAGGTATAAACTTAAACACAAACAAAATTTACACAAGGATAAATAGTTGAATTCTGTAGTATATAAGTTAGTGTCAAAACTGTCAGAGCACGTACATAGGCCAAACAGAAAGAACGTTTAATATACATTATAAAGAACACTACAATTTAAATTCCAACTATTCAGCACTGGGTGAGCATTTGCTAAAAGACTTGGCAAACATTGGGTAATATTCAAGACAGCATGAAGGTAATCCACATGGCAAATAAAGGCCCTTTGTTAGATATTTTAGAACAATTTGAAATTTTTGTAGAGAGAAAAACCCTCAGAATTTATTAAACAAGCAGAATGAATTCCAATTAAATGTTTTTTTATTTGTTTTTTTTTTCTCAATTATTTGACGAAATCCTGTAAGCTGATTACTAATAAGATGCTAACCTGCCATATTACCCTAGCATAGTTCTTTGTATTATGAAAAATTTTGAATGCATGTACATTTGAACAATTTTGTAAATTTTTTTATGTTGTTTTTAGGAATGTATTTTTGAATTTTAATGGATTATTTATAACAATATATAAAACAATTTTCGTACACATGCCCATAGCAGCAGCGGTTGAAATTAAATTACATTATACATCCAAAGATAACATTTACAGATTATACCATGGATGTTCTAAATACTAAGCACCTCTCCGGGGGACACCACCTTGACGAAGCACTGTCCGTGCGGGTGGAGAGGGTTGCGCATCCGTGTGAAGCTGAGGGCTATACCGAAGGTAGCGAACCTACTGCCGGAAAGGCCTCAGCTGATGGATCTGACCAAGTGTGTCCCACAATGTCCAGTCTTCCTTGTCCTCTCCCAGTCCTTTCCCAATTCCTTTTCCAACCCAAGGTGTGATGCAATCCGTGCCAAGGGGTGTGTGGCACAAGGGTGGATGTGTCTCGAACGGAGCCTCAGGGATACCGGGCGACCTCCCTGAGTAAGTAGCCTTGCACTGCGCGGGGTTATCGTGGTGTGGACCTTATAAATGGCCAAATCTCGTGGGACTAAGATGAACACAGAGAAAGAAAGTATTTTAAAAGAATCTGAGGGGCAATCTCAGACCTCAGATACTCAGACATTGGGATCAGGACCGATTGAGTGCACTCCTACTTCTGAATACGGGTCTAGACCTGAGCAAGAAGTGGGAACTGTAACAGAAGTTGGACCAGATTAAGATCAAGGCATTGTCTGGGGCTCAGAGGAGGAAACTTCTCAAGGAACAAAAGCAAAAGGAAGGAAAAGAATGGCTTCCTAAGCATAAGTGGAGGGAATCGAAAGGGCTTGAGCCCAAGACCCCCAAAAAGAAACTGCCTCAGGTCGAAGGGGATACACAGACCCCCTCGACGTCAAAGAAAGGTGGCAAGAGGGTTAGGGAGGAATCTAAGAATCCCTCCTCTCTGGACAAGCGTGATCCTAAAAGGCTGAGGCAGGAAGTAGGAAAACAGACCTATAGTACTGCAGTCTCTGTCTTTAGAATGGCGGTTGTCCAAGAAGGATACCCACTGGTGAGCATCACCTTGCAGCAGGAGCAGCTCGTGCAGATGGCCCTCTTTGAAGAGATTGGGGGGGACGCTGGTCCAGGACCCAAATTCAGGAGGGTCTATCTAGATCGCGGTGCCCTCCTTTTTGTCTGCGAAGGGGAGCACTCAGCAGTATGGCTTAAGGACAAGGTGCCCACGATATCCCCGTGGGAGGATGCGAAGCTGCTGGTCAAGACAGCAACCGAACTCCTGAAGACCGCAAAGGTATCAATATGGGTACCAAAGATCCTTAAGGATGTCCCTCCAAAGACCGTTCAAGAAAATAAGGGTCCAGAACCCAAAAGTCTCGACAGAGGATTGGAGGGTAATTAACCAAAAGGTCGTACCGGAAGGACGAACCCTGGTGGTGGAGGTCAGAGAGAAGTCCCTGAAGGCAATGCTACAGCAAGGCCTGAAACTTGTTTAGGGTTCTCGCAGGTCGACGTCATGGTAATCAAAGACCTTAAAGACAATAATGACAGCAAGATGGGCACTGGAAGTGCTGCAGATAAACCTGCAGCACAGTAAAGAGGCCACTGCTGCCCTGAGCCGTCGCCTGGGGAGACAGGAGGTGGACATGGCCCTGATACAAGAACCCTATTTATACAGAAGGGGGTGTATCGGGCCTCGGTGGTACTGGAGGTAAACTGATTTATGCTAGAAATCTAAAAAACTCCAGAACATGCGTTTATGTTAGAAATGGAATACCTTTCATATCAATGATGGATTTTTGTTCCAGGGACCTGGTGACCATCAGGATGCAGCAACGTGAGGAAGGTATCTCGAGGGAAATTGTTTTGGCCTCAGCATACCTTCCTTACGAAGACAGCTCTCCTCCTCCTTTGGAAGTGAGAAGACTGACGGAAGCCTGCCATCGGCAAGGTGACGAACTGTTGGTGGGGTGTGATGCCAATGCCCACAATCTATCATGGGGCAGCAAGGACACCAACAGTAGAGGTGAGCACCTTCTTGAATTTCTCCTATCTAACAACTTGGAGATCCTAAATAGGGGTGATGAACCTACAGTCAGGAATAGTAGAAAGGAAGAAGTAATTGACATAACTTTTGGTTCCATGATGATGGGAAGTTACGTCAAACAGTGGCATGTGGTCCTGGAGCCATCCTCATCAGATCACATGTATATTAAATATTAAATGCAAGGTTGAAATGGGAACCAGACAGACCATGGCCTATACGAATCCCAGGGAAACGGACTGGGAGACATATAGGAGAGACCTTGACTTCAGCCTATTGGAAAATTAAAACTTCGATAAGGAATCCAGCAGAGTTTGAGGAAGTAGCAGAGGCCGTAACCTCTGCTGTAGTGACCTCATACCAGGGCAAC
Source organism: Locusta migratoria (assembly GCA_026315105.1). Taxonomy (NCBI): domain Eukaryota; kingdom Metazoa; phylum Arthropoda; class Insecta; order Orthoptera; family Acrididae; genus Locusta; species Locusta migratoria. Next base: position 726,571,362 of record CM048755.1, on the reverse strand, counting down.
TGCTCAATCACCACAAAGTGCACAATTAGGAGTGTGCCTTGGTGGAATAATAACCTGGAAATGCAAAGGAAACAGGTACAAAGACTGTTTAACCTTGCGAGGCACAAAGGACAATGGGCAAAGTATCGTGAGGCCCTTGTCAATTACAACCTTGCCATCAGACGGGTAAAAGGAGGCATCCTGGAAGGTATTCTGTGAGGAAGTGGAGGGCACGACTGCTCAAGGGAGACTTCATAAAATCCTAATTAGGGTACCAACTAATCCAGAAGGAACATTGAGGAAGGAGGATGGGGAGTATACAAAGACAGCACATGAAACGCTGGAACTGCTCCTCAAGACTCACTTTCCTGAATATACTCTGGTGGATAACTCAGACCAGATTGCGATTCCTGAGAGACAACGGTTCTCGGGTATTCACAAAGAGGACTGGGATCTGGCCAAGGAGTGTGTCGATTTCAGTAAGGTCCAATGGGCGGTGGGCACATTTCAACCTTTCAAGTCAGCTGGCCCCGATGGAATCTTTCCAGCTCTCCTGCAACAAGCGGGAGAAAATATTCGATTCCTATGAAGGTTATTCAGGGTTAGCCTAGCAGCAGGAATCATTCCCAATGCCTGGAGGGCAGTGAAGGTTGTCTTCATTCCAAAACCAGGGAGAATTGATCATACCAAGGCCAAGGATATGAGACCAATCAGCCTGTCCTCCTCCATTCTTATGAGATTGTAAAAGTTGGTAATGTGCATGTTGGAGAAAGGAGGTTAAGTAGGGCTCCTCTACATTCAAACCAACATGCATATCAGCCAGGTAAATCATGTGAGATAGCTCTCCACCAACTCGTTGGGAAGGTGGAGAAAGCACTACACTTTCAGGAAATAGCCCGCTGTATCTCCCTGGACATCGAGGGGGCTTTTAGCAACACGACCTTCGATTCCATGGTTAGGGCAGCAGAGGTGTATGACCTAGGGGCCACTGTATGTGGGTGGACTAGGGCCATGCTCAGTGGAAGAAAGGTAGAGGCTACCATGATGGATGAAACAATGGTAATAAACACCACTAGGGGTTGCCCGCAAGGAGTAGTTCTTTCTCCTTTATTGTGGAATCTAGTGGTGAATGATCTCATTGGAGAATTAAACTCTAGGCAGTACTTTTGCCAAGGATACGCAGATGATCTTGTCATAGTAATACTTGGCAAATTTGCTGACAGTGTCAAGAATATGGCACAATGTGCGTTGGACATTGTGCAAAACTGGTGCAGAAAACAGGCTCTGGCGGTTAGTCCTAAGAAGACTGTTGTACCATTCACAAAGAAACATATACAACATTCAAGTTGGAATCTAAAGCTTTTCAATGAAGCCCTACCTGTGAAGGGGACAGTGAAATATCTAGGGCTTACCTTAGATGAGAAACTGACATGGACCCCTCACATTAGGAATATTTGCTCAAAGGCAAAAAGTACTCCAGTAAGTACCAGAAGAGCTTGTGGCAAAAATTGCGGCCTGAGCCCCAAGGGTATGCACTGGATATACACCACGGTGATTAGACCCATGATCACCTATGGGGCGGTAGAATGGTGGAAGAAGGTAGAACAGCAGGTTGCAGCTAAGGAGCTTGGTAAGGTGCAGAGATTAGCCTGCTTAGCCATAACAGGCGGAATTAGCAGCACACCAACTGCTGGGATGGAAACCGTGCTGGATATGCCCCCATTACACCTTTGGGTGAAGATGGAGGCAGCGGCTGGTGCATAAAGACTCAAAACTGGCAAAAATTGGAACTCTTTGGGATATCCAGAATCACACACTAAAATAGTGAGTGAGGTAAATATAGGAAAGGTTGGGGAAATGCCAGCCGACTATATTATAACCCCTTACTGCTTCAACAAGACTTTCAGTATACAATTGAAAGTAGGGAGCAGTGGGAGAAAATAGACACCGTAAGGGGGGTATTGTCTGGTTCACTGATGAGTCAAAATCAGACCAAAATGTTGGGGCCGGGGCATATGGGGTGCAGCCAAGACTGGAGACCGTCATCTCTCTAGGGAAACTGGCCTCAGTATTCCAGGCCGAAATCACTGCCATCAGGGCGTGTGTGGAGGAGAATTTGTGTAGGTGCTACAGAGCCTGTAGCATCTATATCTATTCAGACAGCCAGGCAGCCCTGAGATCACTGGCAGATCCTGCAAAAAAGGTCTAAAATTGTTGCAGAATGTCACAGGGTTGTGGTGGAGCTATGGGAAAGCAATAGAGTAAACCTATTGTGGGTCCCTGGCCACTCGGGGATCAGTGACAATGAACATGCCAACAGACACTCCATTTATTGGACCGGAACCTGTCCTGACAATCACCAAGGCAATGATCAAATTGGAGCTACGTAACTGGCTCAGAAGACAGCACGTAGAATATTGGACCAAAGTCTATCAACAAAAACATGGCAAGGTAATGATGCCAAAGCCATGTTTTGAAAGAAGCTCTGCAATCCTGGGCCTGAACAGGAGAGAGATTAGACTCGTGGTTGGATTGCTGACAGGCCATGGGAATTTCAAAAAACACCTACATACAATGGGGATAACAGAAGAGGACCCTAAATGTAGGATCTGTGATGACGGTGGTGAAACAGCATCACATCTAATCTTCGAATGCATTGCATTGGAGAGTGAAAGGCACAGAACATTTGGGACAACCAGACCCGAAGAAATTGTGTCTAATAAAGAACTGGTAAAGGGACTCCTTCCACTGTTAAAGGGCATTGGTTGGCTTTACTAGATATACAGGGAGCGATACTGCACAATAAACTTAGTTTCGGTGCGGGCAGTGGCGGGTTGGACTAAGACTGTTTTGGCTTCCCTGAAAAATCAAATCAAATACTAAGCAACTATATCTTTGCTGCTGTCACTATCAGCTGTTGAAAACATACAATTATCCAGCTGTCATGCTACAATTATTTTAAATTACTGTATTGAAACATGATTATATAAATCTAAGGCTATAAATTATTATTGAACATGAATCTCCAAATTAGAAATATAATTCATAATTGATGTAATATTAATATAAAAAAATTCTGTTGATATCAATTTTTTACAGTATTCTGATGATGCTCTTGTGTAGAGATTGAAACTGGTTACTTGAATAAATGATTATAGCAACTTGTGGCTGCCTATAAAATCAAATTTATTTTCTACAGTATGTCATCAAGAATTACGCCACGATGTTGATAGACCTGCTAGTTTTCAAAGTAAGGTTCTGATTTGAACAGTATATACAGGGGAAATGTGGCAGTTTTGGTGTCAAAATTCTCATTTTTTGTGACAAAGTTATTATTTTTTGGGTTTATTTTCTACATTTATGACATGACAGTACCCCCTAACTAGTGCTTCACTTTTATGTTGTACAGGGAAGTTCACAGCTACACCCGTGTACATCTGAAATAGTTACCATATACACAATGCAAGTATTGACCATGCCGATATACAAATTTGTTACACTCTTTACATTAATTATTATTTGAATAATTATAGTAGTATTTATGTGAGAGAAACATTGAGGCTTGTATGATAAAAGGTGCAGTGTGCCTCTGTTGCACAGTGGTAGAGTGCCAGACTACAAATACAAAGGTCATGGGTTCGATCGCCTCTAGGTCCTGCGATTTTTATCTGTCACTTTTCACTTCTTTCCCCTCTGGCAGTATTGCTCATTTGAAAAATACCAAGTAGCACAAGGTTTCGGAACCCAAGTTAAACTGTAGATCCCCCCATAACTGGCTAGGTAAGTCAGTTTGAAGGTCTGAGGAAGGCAATGGCATACCACCTCCAAATTGGACCATGCTTAGTAAAGCACTGTGGTGTTCAAACCAATCTTTGGATTGTTGATTGCTTTACCTTATGATAAAAGGTACTGTGTGCTACAGTGCATAAGTGAAGGCACTACATAATTTACTGTGTTTTGGAAATGAAATACGTGCGAGTTTAAATCATAGGCGTGAATGACTTCCAGACGTCGCACAAAGGAACTACCCATTATATACATTTTTTGTAAATTACGCAAATACTGTTGAAGGCACAGACCAAAACGTTACAGAAAACTAAAGACGAAGCCAAAGCATTTCTGGTGAAATATAAACACTGATTACACCTATTCTGTGTAAGAAGTTTTTACACCATGAAGTAATAAACCCATGTCAATTAATAATTTGTAACTTTTGTACTATTTGAGATACAATGATGAGCGAGGGATCAAATGATTGGTCACATCAAGGCGCATCGACAGACATATTCATGTCATGTGGAACGAAATAATGAGCTTGAAAGTGCTAACTTATTGTTTCATCATCATAATATTGTTGTTTATAACAAATTTGAAAAGATAGTTACACATTCAGCATGGCAGTATTCATTTGTAGGTGTAGCAACACAAATTCCAAAACCTTGAAATGTTAACATTAATGTTTATTTGTTTATGTTCCCTTTGTCTAACTCCAAGTACCAATAAAGCCATTGCATCATCTCTTGGCGTAGGGCAGGTGATAGCATTCTGGGCTCACAATCCGAGATCATGGTTCAATTCCCACCTTGAGAACCTTCCCCCTTTCTTTCCTTTCTTTGTTTTCAAATACATACAGCAATTTAACATCTAATGGTAATTTTGATGAATAATGCATCTATTTTTGTTTATTCTTAATTTTCTACATTTTATAAAAGGTTGTCAATATTAATGATTTAAATTTAAAAAAGAAACAAACACTGCAAATTCCATATTAGTGGCAATACTTTAAAAAAATTCATCTCAATGTGGTCTCATTGTGATAAGCACCGTAAAAATGTGGAATACAATTTTCATGGTAGAACACCTTGTCAACTAAAGTGATGTTAGCTGCTTGGAAAGCCATTAGTAACTATGGAGACGACTTTCCAAAAACAGCACCGTAGCTCTTCACAAACTAAACAAACAACAGTCGTCAACTAGTAGGGAAGCTAATACTGTAAAAATGTAAGCAATATTTTTTTATTGAAACCATCATTGTTAACTTTTTACAAAATATAGAAAATTAGAAATAAACAAAGATACATGCATTTTGTAAAAATTACCATTACATATAATTAAGTATTCGAACAACGAAAAAAAAAGCAAAAATCTGTCGCGGTGGGATTGAAACTACCGACTACGTTTAAGCCAGAATGCTACCACCAGAGCTACACTGACAGATGCAGCAACTGTTAATTATTAGTACTTACTTGTACTTGCAAAACTTCAAAGTCAATTTTCTCACGAAGTTTTAACAGTTACATTGAATGGCTTTAGCTGATTGTAGTTCGAGTTCTCAACTTCATATACCATAAATATTTTAAAAATTCTAAAATTACCCATATGGTCTCTGTCAGATTTGGTTACAAATGTGTATAATTATTTTGTTATTGCATGTTTTAACATAGTAGTTCAATGGAAAGTGCAGTAATTCTGAGTTTCATTAAGAGTCAATGCACATTCATTGGGATATATATATATATATTACACACACACACACACACACACACACACACACACACACACACACACACACACACACAGAGAGAGAGAGAGAGAGAGAGAGAGAGAGAGAGAGAGAGAGAGAGAGAGAGAGAGAGAGAGAGAGAGCTGGATACCTTCTGAATTAACATCTAGTAATATCAGACTAAAAAAAAAAAAAAAAAAAAAAGATTTTTATTATCTGTGACGCCAAATTTATTAACCTGTCAGAAGGCGCGCTATGAGCATTTAGCTCACAAAATAATTCATTTTGATAATCGTGCAGTGCGGTGAGCGTTTCAGTACCTCCCTATGCATTTATCCCCTTCCCGGGCACCACACTTTTGCATCGCTCAGTGTGCCTGTAACCTTGCAGTGAATCGGTTGTGCCACTGCGCTATAAAGCGCAGCATTATGCTCATTGCACGCTTATCAATGTAAGTATTTTTTCTTGTTATGTAAATGTTTATTTCTTGCTTTATTATATTTTAACAAGCTGAAGGTACTTTTATTTTTACTCATTATGTTCTTTATTATATGCAGCTTACAATAATCAGTATGGATGACCGACAAACAAAACAAATACTTGCATAGCTGGAAGACACTGATTTGGACGAAGAATGTATTGGATCTGGATGGTACAATCGTATCGACAACCGTGAAGGTAACTGCTCCGATATTGATCGTCGCCATCAGACAGATACGGACCCAGTGGGTTTTGTGGTTTGCCTAAGAAGGAAGAATAGACGCTCTAAAAAGGCATGTACTTTGTATCATAAATCACTCTGCACCAAGCATGTGACATTCATGTGCAAGGGATATTGTTGTTGTTGTTGTGGTCTTCAGTCCAGAGACTGGTTTGATGCAGCTCTCCACCCTACTCTATCCTGAGCAAGCCTTTTCATCTCCTCATAAGAACGACAATCCACATCCACTTGAATCTGCTTATTATACGCGTCTCTTGGTCTCCCTCTGCGATTTTTACCCCACACACTTCCCTCCAATGCTAAATTCACAATTCCTTGATGTCTAAGAATGTGTCCTACCAATCTATCCCTTCTTTTAGTCAAGGTATGCCAGAAATTTCTTTTCTCCCCAATTCGGTTCAGTACCTCCTCATTAGTTACGCGATCCACCCACCTAATCTTCAGCATTCTTCTGTAGCACCACATTTCAAAAGCCTCTATCCTCTTTCTGTCCACACTGCTTATCGTCCATGTTTCACTCCCATACAAGGCAACACTCCATACAAATGCCTTCAGAAAGGATTTCCTTAGGCTTAAATCAAAATTCGATGTTAACAAATTTCTCTTTTTCAAAAACGCCTTTCTACCCATTGCCATTCTGCATTTTATATCCTCTGTACTGCGACCATCATTTGTTATTTTACTGCCCAAGTAACAAAACTCATCTACCTCCTTTATTGCTTCGTTACCTAATCTAATTCCTTCAGCATCACCTGATTTTCTTACACTGCACTCCATTACCCTAGTTTTACTCTTGTTAATGTTCATCTTATATGCACCTTTCAGCACACTGTCCATTCCGTTCAATTGCTCTTGCAGGTCATTTGCTGTATCTGACAGAATTACTATGTCGTCGGCAAAACGCAATGTTTTCAATTCTTCACCCTGAACTTTAATTCCTTCTCCAAATTTCTCCTTGCTTTCCTTTATAGCTTGCTCAATGTACAAATTGAACAACATTGGGGAAAGGCTACAACCCTGTCTTACTCCCTTTCCAACCACTGCATCCCTTTCATGCCCTTCAACTCTGACAACCGCTGTCTGGTTTTTGTACAAGTTGTAAATAACCTTACGCTCCCTATATTTTACTCCTGCTTGCTTCAGAACTTGAAATAGTTTGTTCCAATCAACATTGTCAAAAGCCTTCTCCAAATCTACAAAAGCTAGAAATGTTGGTTTGCCTTTTCTTAATCTATCTTCTAGGATAAGCCGTAAAGTGAGTATTGCCTCCCGTGTTCCTACATTTCTCCTGAACCCAAACTGATCTTCCCCGAGGTCGGCTTCTACCAGCTTTTCCATCCTTCTGTATATAATTCGTGTTAATATTTTGCAACCATGACTTATTAAACTGATGGTTCTGTAGTTTTCACACCTGTCTGCACCCGCTTTCTTTGGAATGGGGATTATTACATTTTTCTTAAAGTCTGAGGGTACTTCACCTGTCTCATACATCTTACACACAATGTGAAACAATTTTGTCATGGCTGGTTCTCCCAGAGACTTCAGTAGCTCTGACGGGATATCATCTACTCCAGGGGCCTTGTTTCGACTTAGATCTTTCAGTGCTCTGTCAAATTCATCTCTCAGTATAATATCTCCTATTTCATCATCATCTACATCCTCTTCCCTTCCTACAATAGTGTCTCGAAGTTCATTTCCTTTGTAGAGCCCCTCTATATACTCTTTCCACCTTTCAGCTTTCCCTTCTTTGCTGAGAACCGGCTTTCCATCAGTGTCCCTGACATTCATAGAGCTGCCCTTCCTATCGCCAAATGTTTCTTTTATTTTCCGGTAGGCTGTATCTATTTTTCCCCTATTTATACATTCTTCTACATCCTTGCATTTGCCTTCTAGCCATTCTTGCTTAGCCATTTTGCACTTCCTGTCAATCTCATTTCTTAGTCGTCTGTACTCCATTTTGCCTGTTTCATTTACTGCATTTTTATATTTTCTCCTTTCATCGATTAAATTTAGTATCTCCTGTGATATCCAAGGATTTTTTGTAGGTCTTGCCTTCCTACCTATTTTGTCCTCAGCTGCCTTCACTATTTCATCTCTCAATTTTACCCATTCCTCCTCAACTGTTTTATTTTCCCCTGTTTCTGTCAATTGTTGCCGGAAGCTCCCTCTGAAATTCTTAAGAACTTCAGGTTCCTTCAATTTATCCAGGTCCCATCTCCTTATTCTCCTACCTTTCTGTAGTTTCTTCAGTTTCAGCCTACAGTTCATAACCAACAAGTTATGGTCAGAGTCTATGTCTGCCCCTGGGTATGTCCTACACTTCAAAACCTGGTTCCGAAATCTATGTCTTACCATTATAAAATCTATCTGGTATCTCCCGGTGTCTCCTGGTCTCTTCCACGTATACAACCTTCTTTTGTGATTCTTAAACCAGGTGTTTGTTATAACTAAATTATGTTCCGTGCAAAATTCTACCAGGCGGCTTCCTCTTTCACTCCTTTTGCCCAGACCATATTCCCCCACTATCTTCCCTTCCCTTCCTTGTCCTACTACCGAATTCCAGTCTCCCATAACAATTAAGTTTTCCTCTCCCTTAATTGTCTGAATAATTTCCTTTAGCTCCTCATATATTTCTTCGATTTCCTCATCATCGGCAGAGCTAGTTGGCATATAAACCTGTACTACTGTTGTCGGTGTTGGCTTCGTATCTATCTTGACAATGATAATGCGATCGCTGTGCTGGTCATAGTAGTTTACCCGCATTCCTATTTTCTTATTCATTATCAATCCTACTCCTGTGATACCCCCAACTGATTTTGTATTTATAATCCTGTAGTCACCTGACCAGAAATCCTGTTCATCCTGCCACCGAACTTCACTAATCCCCACTATATCTAACTTCAACCTATCCATTTCCCTTTTTAAATTTTCTAATTTTCCTACTCGATTAAGGGATCTAACATTCCACGCTCCGACCCGTAGAATGCCAGTATTGTCTTTCCTGATGATCACATCCTCTTGAGTAGTCCCCGCCCGGAGATCCTAATGGGGGACTATTTTACCTCCGGAATATTTTACCCGAGAGGATGCCATCATCATATGTTCATACAGTAGAGCTGCATGTCCTCGGGAAAAATAACGGCTGTAGTTTCCCCTTGCTTTCAGCCGTTCGCAGTAGCTGTGTGGCAAAGCCGCATTAGCTGATGTTACAAGGCCAGCTCAGTCAATCATCCAGACTGTTGCCCCTGTAACTACTGAAAAGGCTGCTGCCCCTCTTCAGGAACCACACGTTTGTCTGGCCTCTCCACAGATACCCCTCCGCTGTGGTTGCACCTACGGTACGGCTATCTGTATCGTTGAGGCACGCAAGCCACCCCACCTCGGCAATGTCTGTGGTTCATGGGAGTGGCAAGGGATATTATGAAAGAGATTTCTCCAGATGCTATGGAAAACTGATTTAATTAAAAGTATTAAATTTCCATTTTTTATATATTCATTATATGTGCCAAAAGTTCAGAAGACATTATTTATGCCTAAGATGGCATTTATTTTTTTTTTTTTTTTTTTTTTTTTTTTACTTAAACTATGCCAACTAGCTCTGCCAATGAGGAGATCGAAGAAATGTACGAGGAGGTAAAGGAAATCAAACAGGTAAGGGAGAGGAAAACTTAATTGTGATGGGAAACTGGAATTCGGTAGTAGGAAAAGTAATGGAAGGAAAAATATTAGGTGAATATGTACTGGGTAAAAAGAATGAAAGAGGAAGCCAGCTAGTATAACTTTGCACAGAACATAATCATTACAAACACCTGGTTTAGGAATCGAGAAAGAAGGTTGTATACGTGGAAGAGACCAGGAGACACAGGAAGATACCAGATAGATTTTTTATAATGGTAAGACAGTTTAAAACCCAGTTCTTTTTTTTTTTTTTTTGTGGTTTTTGGGCGCACAACTTCTATGGTCATTAGCACCCAGCCAAGAACATAGATTCGCTATGATCTAAAAAAATGTAGACTGTCAGAACATCAACAAGAGGCTAAAAACGAAAGATAAAAGACAATTAAAAGAGTTAAATATCCTTGGATAAGTTGGCCAAGTTGATAAAACGCAAAACTCGAGCAGCTGCTCGTGTGTCATCAGCTAAAATTTCCTCCAGAGTAGACGGAAAGTGAAGGGCTACACGGAGATGATTAAAATTAACACAAGTCAGTAAAACATGTCGCACTGGCAGCAGTTCACCGCAGGAGCATAGCGGTGCAGGTTCGGCGGATAGCAAGTGACGGTGGCTGAAACGGCAATGACCGATCCGCAACCGAGCCAGGATGACCTCCTCCCGCCGAGAGGGGCGTGAGGATGTCCTCCAAGCGGTCGGGATCGGTTTGACAGTTCGCAATTTATTGTTGTACAGTGAAAGCCACACACTGTGCCATTGCGACACGATACTCCGGCGAAGAGCCCGTTGAACATCGTCCGATGGGACGCAAAAGGTAGCCATGCGAGGCAAAAGAGCTGCTGCCTTGGCTGCTGTGTCGGCGGCCTCATTCCCGGGCACACCCACATGGCCAGGGACCCACAGGAAAGAAACGTGACAGCTGTCATCCGCCAGCAACTGGAGGGAGCGTTGGATCCGATACACGAGAGGATGGTTCGAGAAAAGGTCCTTAAGACTCTGCAGGGCACTAAGGGAGTCAGAACATATGGCATAGAAAGGGTGGCGGTGGCGGCAGGTATACAAAACGGCCTGGTGGAGGGCGAAAAGCTCAGCCGTGAAGTTTGAGCACCGGTCAGGGAGCTTGTATTGGAAACGGTTGTCCCCGACGACGAAGGCAGATCCGACACCGGCAGTGCTCTTGGAACCATCAGTGTAAATAAATACGGCATTATCGAACCGCGAACGGAGTTCGACAAGCCTCGAGCGGTATACCAAATCCGGAGTGCTCTCCTTGGGGAGCGAACTAAGTTCGAGGTGTGTGTGAACCTGGGCCTGATGCCACGGTGGCAATGGGCTTTCGCTCAACCGAAGGGTGGAAGGAAGGGTAAAATCGAGCCGCTGTAGCAGGCGGCGAAACCGAACTCCCGGTGGAAGCAAGGCAATCGCAGACAACTGATATTGGCGATCGAGTGAGTCGTCAAAAAATAATCTGTAAGATGGATGGTTGGGCATCGACCGTAGGCGGCATGCGTACCGACACAAGAGTATGTCACGTCGATTGGTCAAGGGTAATACAGCAGCCTCGGTATACAGACTTTCAACAGGGCTGGTATAAAATGCACCGGTCGCTAGACGTAATCCACGATGGTGGAGAGTTGAGACGGCGGAGAATCGACGGCCGTGCTGAAGAGTATACAAGGCTTCCATAGTCGAGCTTCGACTGAACAATGGCCTGGTAAAGGTGAAGCAGGATGGTACGATCCGCTCCCCATGACGTGCCACTGAGGACACGAAGAACGTTAAGGGATCGGGCACAACGGGCAGCCAGGTAGGACACATGTGTGGACCAGCAAAGTTTCCGATCCAACATGAGTCCCAAGAATTTCGTAGTCTCCACGAAAGGGAGAGCAACAGGGCCGAGACGTAGAGAAGGTGGAAGAAATTCCTTGTATCTCCAGAAATTGATACACACAGTTTTCTCAGTGGAGAATCGGAAGCCGTTTGCGATGCTCCAGGAATATAGACGGTCAAGACAGCGTTGGAGAGAACGCTCCAAGAGACACGTCCGCTGGGCGCTACAATAAATTGCGAAATCGTCAACAAAAAGAGATCCGGAGACGTCGGCTGAAAGGCAATCTACGATCGGATTGATTGCAATGGCAAAGAGCGCCACACTCAAAACGGAGCCCTGTGGTACCCCATTCTCCTGGCAAAAGGTATCTGACAAAACAGAGCCCACCCGTACCCGGAACTTGCGATCCGCCAAAAACGCTTGAATGAAAAGAGGAAGGCGGCCCCGAAGGCCCCATGTGTGCAATGTGCGGAGAATGCCCGCTCTCCAACAGGTATCGTATGCCTTCTCCAAGTCAAAGAACACTGCTACTGTTTGACGCTTCTTTAGAAAGTTGTTCATAATGAAGGTCGACAACGTAACGAGGTGGTCAGCAGCAGAGCGGTGTCGACGAAAACCGCATTGGATATTAGTCAGGAGGCGGCGAGATTCGAGGAGCCAGACCAACCGAGCGTTAACCATGCGTTCCATCACCTTACAGACGCAGCTCGTCAGAGAAATGGGGCGATAACTGGAAGGAAGGTGTTTGTCCTTCCCTGGTTTGGGGATGGGGACAACAATGGCTTCACGCCAACTTGTGGGAACATGACCTTCAGTCCATATGCGATTGTAGGTACTAAGAAGAAAGCACTTGCCCGCAGGAGAGAGGTTCTTCAGCATCTCAATATGAATGGAATCGGGCCCGGGAGCAGAAGACCGGGACAGGGCGAGAGCACGATCTAGCTCCTGCATGGTGAAGGCGACGTTATAATTTTCACGATTAAAAGAGCGGAAAGAAGGCGGCCGTGCCTCCTCTACCTGTTTGCGAGGGAGAAAGGCAGGGTGGTAATGGGCAGAGCTCGAAACCTCCGCAAAGAAACGACCCAATGCGTTTGAAACATCAGCTGGGTGCACGAGGACTGCGTTCTCCACGGTCAGGCCAGGAATCGGGGAGTGGACCTTGATGCCGGACAAACGGCGTAGGCCACCCCAGACAACCGTGGAGGGAGTAAAACGGTTAAAAGAACTAGTAAAAGCAGTCCAGCAAGCTTTCTTGCTGTCGTTTATGATACGACGGCACTGCGCTCTCATACGTTTGTAATTGATGCAATTCTCCAAAGTTGGGTGGCGGCGGAAGGTGCGTAAAGCACGGCGCCGGGCTCGAAGCGCGTCGCGGCAGGCTGCAGTCCACCAAGGGACCTGGACACGACGTGGAGAAGAGGATGTACGAGGTATGGAACGTTCAGCAGCAGTGAGAATAACCTCTGTGAGGTATTCAACCTGACTGTCACAGTTGGGAAAATTCTGACTGTGAAAAACAGCCATGGAAGAATAAAGCCCCCAGTCGGCTTTAGAAATGTTCCAACTGGTGGGACGTGGAGATGGGGAATGATGTAGGGAGTGGATGATACAAGGGAAATGGTCACTCGAGTACGTGTCAGAAAGTGCATACCACTCAAACCGACCGGCAAGCTGAGGAGTGCATATTGCGAGGTCTATATGGGAATAAGTGTGTGTTGTGTCAGAAAGGAAGGTCGGTGCACCGGTGTTGAGGCAGACAAGATCGAGGTGGTGGAGAATGTCCACCAAAAGGGAGCCTCTCGGACAAGGTGCCGGAGAGCCCCATAGGGGGTGGTGGGCATTAAAGTCGCCTACCAACACGAAAGGTGAAGGGAGCTGGTCAACAAGGTTTAGCACATCTGCCCTAGTAAGGGCAGATGACGATGGCGAATATATATTACAGAGGGAGAAGGTAAATGTGGATAAGGTGATGCGGACGGCAACTGCCTGTAGGTGAGTGTGCAAGGAAATGGGATGGAAATAGACGTCGTCTCGAAGGAGCATCAGAACCCCTCCATGGGCTGGGACACCTTCCACGGGTGGCAGGTCGAACCGCACAGAGGTGTAGTGTGGAAAGTCTGCACGATCACGTGGACGCAACTTAGTTTCCTGGAGGCAGACTAGAAGCGGGCAGTGCAATCGAAGGAGTAGTTTTAACTCCTCCCGATTAGAACGAATGCCACGAATGTTCCATTGAAGGAGCGCCATGATAAAAATGAGAGAAGAAATAAGGATAAAAACCAAGTAGCGAGCGGGGTCACCTCGACGGCCGCTGAGGACCGGATTTCGAGGGAGCACTGCTATCGCTGTCTGGGGGCAAAGGGTCATGTTCCATTGGTTCGACCGACGCGCCTGCCACCTCCCTGAGTTGATCAGGAGGGGCAGTTTCCACCGCCGGTAAAGGGCCGGGCGCCCGGCAAACGGAGCGTCCCGGTGAAACAGAAGACGGCCGAGGCCGGCAACTGTTGGACGGCGTGACAGATGGGTCACGCCTCGGCGGGGAAGGAGAGGAACTCTTTTTCTTGTCAGCTCTTCTGGAAGAGTGACGGCGGGAAGAGGCAGTTGACGGTTGGGAAGCCTGAGAACGCAGAAAATCCTCACGGACGGGTTCCTTTTTCAAGGTCCGGGCATCTTGTTTAGGTGCCCGCGGTTTACTAGACTTTGACGAAGACTGTACCCTAGAAGCAGCAAGAGGGAGCGGGGACGAGGAACGGGCAATCTTCGGGCTGGCGGATCGCACAACTGTGTCAGCGAAAGTGAAGTCACATGTCTGGGTACTGGAATCCTTGGTAGGTCGAGTTGAGGTGAGTACCTTACTGTATGTACCCGCTGGGAGGACAGTGGGCTTTCGACTCGCCAACAACTTACGAGCGGCAGATGTCGATACCTTCTCCGTAACCCGAATTTGCTGGATTACCTTCTCATCCTTGTATACAGGGCAGTCGCGAGAGGAAGCCGCATGGTCACCGTTGCAGTTTAGGCAGTGAGGGGACGGAGGTGGGCAATCCCCCTCATGGGCGTCCCTACCACAAGTGACACACTTTGCTGCATTTGGGCAATGTTCACGGGTATGGTTGTACCTGTGGCACTGAAAACAGCGCGTTGGGTTAGGTACATAAGGGCGGACGGAGATGACTTCGTACCCTGCTTTGACCTTCGACGGGAGGTCAACTCTGTCGAACGTCAAAAACACAGTACGAGTCGGTGTCAATTGGTTATCGACCTTTTTCATCACCCTGTGGACGGCTGTCACACCCTGATCGGACATATACGATTGGATATCTTCATCAGACAACCCGTCAAGGGATCTCGTGAAGACTACCCCCCGTGACGAGTTGAGTGTGCGGTGCGCTTCGACCTTAACTGGAAAAGTGTGCAACAACGTAGTACGTATCAGTTTTTGGGCTTGGAAGGCACTTTCCACTTCCAGCAACAATGTGCCATTGCGCTGACGTGAACAGGTTTTAACAGGGCCAGCAATTGCATCTACACCTTTCTGTATAACGAAAGGATTGACAGAATTGAAATCCTTTCCGTCGGTGCGAGAGACAACCAGAAATTTAGGTACATTAGGCAGAGTCTTTTTAGGCTGAGGCGAGTCTAACTTACGTTTATGGGTCAACGTCACGAAAGAAGATAAGGAAGTCATCGCGGAAGTGTCCCCCGTGATTACCGGCGTCTCCGATGGCGCGCTCCTTCCTAGTGGGGGCCCTCTCCGAGGGCTTACCCGCCTTAGGTGATTGTTCACACCTCAGGTCACACCTCCCGAGAACTGACGGAGGGACCAATCGGCACGTTCGGAAGGTACCAGCTCGGGTAATCACCCCTCCCTGGGCCTGGCCTTTACCAGGGGGTACGTACGTGCCTTACTTGTCTACCCGGGGCGGGGAATTACGCGTTACCCCGTCACCTGCTACGCACGATAATGCGTGGGTCGGCCTTCAGACACGCACAGGGAGGAAAGAAGAAGAGGATAGGAAAGGAAGAGAAAGAAGGAAAGAAAAGAAGTGTCTCAAACGCCTAGGCGGAGACTAATGAGGAGAAGAAGGCTAGGAGAGTTCAAGGAGAGAAAGACAGAAAACGAAGGGTAAGAAAGGAAGGAACGAAGGAAGAAAAACCACAACAAGAACCACCGTATCTTACGAAATATGCCCGTCTCCGGGCGAAGGCATAAACCGGGAGGGAATGTGAAGCAGCCTGGGGCAGAAGAAAGGCTGCTCCGGCTCGGGGCCCCGTGCGCGCCACACTCGTACCCACAAAAGAACTGTGGGCCCCCTGGGGGGAAAACCCAGTTCTGAAATCCATGTAAGACATACACAGGGGCAGATACAGTCTGGCCATATCTTATTGGTCATGAACAATAGGCTGAAATTGGAAAAACTGACGAAAAGTAGGCAATGGGACCTAGATAAATTGAAGGAGCCTCAAGTGCTTGAGAATTTCAGAGGCAGCTTTAGCCAACAATTAACAGAATCGGGGGGAAATAAAACAGTAGAAGAGGAATGGGTACCATTGAGAGACGAAATAGTTAAGGCAGCTGAGGACAAAATAGGTAGAAAGGCAAGACCTACAAAAAATCCTTGGATATAACAGGAAATACTAAATTTTATTGATGAAAGGAGAGAATATAAAAATGCAGTAAATGAAACAGGCAAAATACAGTACAGACGACTAAGGAATGGGATCACAGTAAGTTCAAAAAGCTAAGAAGATGTATCTAGATGGCAAATGCCAATCAGTAGAAGAACGTTTAAATAGGGGAAAAATAGATACCACCTACAGGAAAATAAGAGACATTTGGAGAACACGGGAGGCAATCCTCACTTCACGGCTTATCTTAGAAGATAGATTAACAAAAAGCAAACCTACATTTCTAGCTTTTGTAGATTTTGAAAGCTTTTGACAATGTTGATTGGAATAGACTCTTTCAAATTCTGACATCAGCAGGAGTAAAATATAGACAACAGATGGCTATTTACAACTGTACAAAGACCATACCGCAGTTATCAGAGTTAAAGGGCATGAAAGCAATGCAGTTGTTGGGAAGGGAGTAAGACAGGGTTGTAGCCTTTCTCCGATGTTATTCAGTTTGTACATTGAACAAGGTATAAAGGAAAGCAAGGAGAAATATGGCGAAGGAATTAAAGTTCAGGGTGAAGAAATAAAGACATTGTGTTTTGCAGATGACATTTTAATTCTGTCAGAGACAGCGAAGGATGTGGAAGAGCAGTTTAACAGGATGGGCAGTGTGTTGAAAGGTGCATACAAGATGAACATTAACAAGAGCAAAACAAGAGTAATGGAGTGCAGTCTAAGAAAATCAGGCAATGCTGAAGTAAGTAGCTTAGGTAACTAAACAACAAAGGTGGTAGTAAAATAACAATAACAGAGAATATTGAAATGCAGATTGGCACTGGGAAGAAAAAGAGTTTTTAAAAAGAGATTTGTTGACATCAAATATTAATTTAAGCATAATGAAGTCCTTTCTGAAGGCGTTTGTGTGGAGTGTCGCCTTGCATGGGAGTGAAACATGGACAAACCGTTCAGGCAAAAAGAGGATAGAGGCTTTTGAAATGAGGTGCTACAAAAGAATGTTGAGCTTTAGGTGGGTAGATCATGTAAGTAATTAAGATTACTGGTAGATTAAAAGACTGCCTCAAAGCGGCTAAAAGCGGACAATCCAACAGAATGTGGACCACCGTCAGCAGGGTGCCACGGCAACAATCTGGTGGGTCCTCTCAATGCAAGAGGTGGCCGTGCATTAACCATGAATGGCCAATGCATAGTCAGCAGAGTACAACGGAGTCCCTATGAGAGTCCCGCAGGGAGGACCTCCACATTGCTGTAGAGGGCTTAACAGCACGGAGCTTATCCGGTGCATTCAATTCAGTCCACTTAGCATTCAAAAGTCCCAGTACCTTCCGATTTAACACAATTGGGAGATCCCTCTCCTGGAGGCCGATTTCTAGGACGGTTGAGGTGGTACCCTGCTTCACCAGGTGGTCGACGTGTTCGTTCCCAGTTATGCCAATGTGGCCTGGGGCCCAAACAAAGACCACAGTATGACCAGACTTGCCTAAACTGTATACAGCACCGTGATTTGATCATACCAAAGCGTGTTTCAGAAAGCACTGGTCAAGGGTGTGCAAGCCACTGAGTCAGTACAGATAACTACAGACTCCACGGGGCAGGTTCTCAGAAGTTCAAGGGCCCGCCAAATGGCGACAACTTGTGCTGTAAACACACTACTCCCACAGGGCAATGAATGATGTTCAATATGCTGACCATGGGTATAGGCATTCCCAGCATGTCCATTGACTAGTGAACATTTTGATTATATAAATTCCGCACCACGGAACGAATCAAGAATTGCATGAAACTGATGACACAGCTTCCATGGTGCAACATAAGCTTTGGAGTCACTGGACAAGTCCAACAGAAGCTGGAGGTGAGGAATGATCCAAGGAAGAGTATGACAATGGCAGTGAAAAGTGAGAGGCAGAGGAAGGGACGCAAGGGACGAAAGAAGGGAACGAACATGGCCCACTATTGGGAGACCTGACCTCGACCATTGTCGTGGAGAGGAGAGTGCAACAGCTGGGTAGAGGAGCCTGTGATTCGGGTGGTGAGATAGGGCATAAAAACAACATACGAAGCCATCAGCTGTTGCCATCGGCATCGCAGCTTCAGCAAGAAGGCTCGTCACGGGACTCTTACAGAAGGCCCCTAACGCTAAACGGATGGACCAGATCCAAGACCCGCAGTTTAGATAGCGTTGCAGAATCATACAGCGGGCTGCCGTAATCCATGTGTGACTGAATAAGGGCCTTACACAGGTGCAGTGGAGTGGGGTGAGCAGCTCCACAACCAGTGTGGCTGAGGCAGTGGAGGACGCTTTAGTGTCGCCAGCATTTTTGTTTCAGCTTGCAAAGATGTGGCACCCAAGTCAGCCGGGCATCGAAGAGCACACCTAGGAAGCAGTGTGTCTCCTCAACACGAAGGGGGATCATCATTCAGGTATAACTCAGGGTCTGAGTGAGCTACCTGACAGTGACAAAGTCACGACACGTGTTTTCTGCGCCAAAAATTGGAAACAATGCACAGAGTCATAAGACTGGGCCTTTCGGATGGCCCCCTGCAGCCGTCGTCCAGTGACACCAATGATGCCTGGACTAAAGTGCAGGTAAAAGTCGTCAGAAAACAAGGAAGAAGAGACAGACGTTCCTACTGCCACAGCTAGACGTAATAGCAATTAAAAAATAATGTCACATTGAGAATGGAGCCCTGTGGGGGCACCATTCTCTGAAACATGAGAGGAGCTACAAGAGATGCCAACCTGAATCTGAGAAGAGCGGAACAAGAGGACGTTCTTTATGAATGTCTGAAGGGGACCCGGCAAACCCCATTCTTAAAGTGCTGAGAGAATATGACAATACCAGGTTGTATTATTTGCCTTTTGGATATAAAAAAATGACTGCGACAAGATGTTCTCAGCAGGTAAAAGCTGTATGTATAGCTGACTCCAGGGACATTAGATTGTTGATAGTAGAACGGCTCTGGCAGAAGCCTCCCTGTTGTGGGGCCAAGAGACCCCGATCCTCAAGTATCCATGTAAGCCGGTGATTCACCATACATTTAAGGATCTTGCACAGAACGTTGCTGAGGCTAATAGGGCAGTAATTCCAGCCTCCAGCAGATCTGCGTCTGGTTTCATCACTGGAATTATGGCACTTTCCTGCCATTGTGACAGCAAAAGACCTTCTGTACAGTCTATTGAAAAGGGCGAGTATTTGGTATTTAAAGTCCACTGAGAGGTGACGGATGAACTGGGTGTGAATATGATCTAGCCCAGGAGAAGTATCGGTGGGATACAGTAAGAGCAGTTATGAACTCCCACTCAGTAAATGTGGTGTTATACAGATCCTGCCGAGATAAATGCCTCCACTCAACCCGCTCTGAGTGCGCAGACGTCCGCTCTGTAGATTGCAGTCGCAGAGCAACGTGCATAGTGCTCTGCCATGTGCTCAGCAATAACTATCGGGCCAGTACAGATAGTACCTTGAATTCTGAGCGATTGTATTCCACTTGGTGCATGGTACCCAAAAAAAGGTGCTGTACCTACGACCACACTTTAGAAGGGAAAGCACGGGAACCTATGGAGGCTACATTTCGCTCCCGAAAGTCCTGTTTACACTGTTGGATAAATCGCTGGGCAAGCCTGGAGACGCTTAAAAGCTACCAGATGTTCCACGGTGGGGTGGCGCTGGTGCACCCTACATTGCTCCCAGATTGCTTCTGTGATTTCCCTCATTCACCAAGGCACAGATTTGCGCTGAAGTGAGCCTGTGGTAATCGTGACAGTTGCCACAGTGCCAGAAACAATGTCCTCAGTTATCTATTGAACCACCATGTCAATGTCACCCAGTAGCAGAGTAGTGACCACAGCAGTTATGGTTTAACTCTGCCAGTCAGCCCTACGGAGAGACCTGTGGTGTCGCACAAGTCTGAAGTGCGCACCACGTACTTTCACCGCATGCCGCATGCAAGAACGGCGCAGTGTTCTTACATCGTCGGCCATGAGCGCCCACTGCTGCAACCCTGCTCCCGCCATGACTGAACTGCATCGGTCACTTGGCAATAGGACAGGCACTACAACAGACTCATCAGTAGACAGGCATCTACCTAGTTAAACTATGTATCTACATTCCACTCGTCTAGTTTCTGCTGTCACACTGGCTGGTCACCTCAGACACTGTACCCACACACGCGTGCATCCTATTTCCTGTTTCGGTCTCTCTCTACTCTGCCACCGACATCTAGGACAACCGGCAGCAATGACACACAAAAAGACCAACCTCCAACCGGGGTAAGCGGTCTGCAATGTGAAACTATAGGAGTGACAAAAGGATGGTAAAATGGTCACTCCAACATAGGTTATCATGGACCACCAAAGATAAACGTGGGAGTAGGCTGGGGCTACAGAGAGACAGGTTAATAACTGAGGAAGTGCCATGTGCCATGCTGAAGTGCATGGGGGCTCCACTGTTCAGAACACATGACTAGCTGTGTTAAAAAGATTCTCAACATCTCTGCCATGGCCCGTGATCTCATTTCCACCCCACAAGGGATGATGGGCATTAAAGTCACCTAAGAGAAGAAACAGTTGGGGAAACTGGGCGACCAACGCAGAAATGTCAGCAGGGCAGACCAGAACATCCAGTGGAAGGTACAGGGACAAAAGGTGAATTCCTGTATTGTCCGGATGTGAACTGCCACTGCCTCCAGGGTTGTGTTGAGAGGCACAGCGGCACTGAGGATGCTGGGGAGGGCGTGGACACGAACTCCGCCAGATACCATGTCATAGACACCGCGATATTTGTAATAGACCTGATAGCCATGTAGGGCAGGGGTTGTCTGTGCAGGAAACCAAGTTCCCTGCAGAGCTACACAAAATGCGGGGAAGCAGCAGAACAATTGCTGCAACTCTGACAAATGGCGGACAAATCGCCACAGTTCCACTGCAGGATCATAGCGTCTACTGGTCGATGTGACATACTGATGTTTAAAGTGCAGTGTGGTCCGCAGGATCGTTTGCTGTTGCTGACGGCGGAGGTGGATCCTCAACGTCCTTCGCTTCCGAGGACTCAGGACTCGGCAATAGCCAAGTCCTCAGGAGACAAGAATCTCCACCTCGTCCTCTGAGCAGAGGTTTGTTGTGGTGGCACAGGAGCCACCAAGGATCCTCCTCCTCCTCCTCCTCCTCCGACTGATCCTTTTGTTTCTCCTGCTGTAGTAGCGCGTTTGGGGGCGACATAAGAGGTGATGCCGCCAAACACTGAGGGGGCAGTTGTTAACAGTTGGGCCTCAGGCCCCAGCACGGTAGATGTCACAGAAAGTGATTTTAACATGGATGGTTATTCAGCAGAAGCATATGTTGACTTCATACTGATAGGATCTATCTTTTCATACTACTACTTAACATCTCAATATGACAGTCTGACCTGGGTCTTTTACTCCATTATTTTGCATTCTTTTTGGAGAACTGCGCAGGTTGGAGAGCAGAGAGAGTGGTGATGGGTGCAGTTTACACAAACCGGCGGACAGGTACATGGGACATCCAGATGAGACACATGTCCACACTCCTGACATATGGGATTGGCATCACAGAGGGAAGACTAACGGCCAAACCACCAGCACTTTAAGCAAGGCATAGGAGGAAGACCGTAGGGTATGATGTCACACCAGTAGATCACCACCTTGTCTTTCTTGGGCAATGAATCACCCTCAAAATCCAAGATGAAGGCACTGGTGGTGACCCTGTTGTCCTTCGGACCCCTATATACACGCCGGATAAACCGCACTCCTCGCCTCTCTAAGGTCTTCCAGAGTTCATCAGACTGTAGTAAAATGTCCCTATGAAAGATAATAACCTGGACCACGTTCAGGCTTTTGTGGGAGGTGATGGCAACGGGAACGTCACCCAGCTTGTCATAGGCAAGTAGTGCCCGTGACTGGGCTGGGGATGACGTTATCAGAACAGACCCAGATCTCACCTTCAACATTCCTTCTCCCTCCCAAATTTATCTTCTAGGTTCTCCACAAAAAGCAGAGGCTTCGTTGACATAAATGATTCTCCATCCATTCGACTGCATACCA
Source organism: Locusta migratoria (assembly GCA_026315105.1). NCBI lineage: Eukaryota > Metazoa > Arthropoda > Insecta > Orthoptera > Acrididae > Locusta > Locusta migratoria. The sequence continues at coordinate 726,548,960 of CM048755.1, read as the reverse complement.
AGTATTGGGGGCCATACGCCTCACCTTCATGACGAGCCACATACTCTTTCCATGGCATAGCGAGGGAAGGAAACTATTGGGGGTCACATGATGCTGCATTAAAGGCAACTCTTCCACACTTTGAGATAGTGATTAAACGCCCACCAGTGTTGCTCAGAGATATTTTCATGGTGTTCCCACGAGCAGCTAGGGATATAAGAGCCCCGCTTGCCTGGGTAAGCCTTATACGACCGAGTTTCAGCAGGTTCCTCAGAGGTTGCTCACTAACAACTGTTCAACCTCAACAATCATGCATCTCCTCGGCACATAGCACACCTTGAGATTGAGGGTTTTTTTTATAGATGTTTATACCATCATCACGACACGGGTGATTAAGCCAAGGTCCCCAGGTGCTGAAACATACAATGTTCCACCGTGGCACCAAATGATTGTCGTATAAGAATGCACAGAGCTTACAGTGTAGCATACAGATGGCGCGACAGTCCACAGCTTGTCCCCGGGTTTGCCAAGCCCGTACTCAGCAAATTGAAGCTGAGCCCCTGAGGGGGTATAAAAATTCTATGTGGGTACATTTACTACAACAAACCACTTCTAATGTATGTTTCATTGGGCGAGTGGGTAGGCTGATGGAGAATTTTCTGTTTTATAATAATCTAATCTTTACTCTGACATGTGTTCATAGTAATAATATTGAAAACGGATCCATTTTGTTTGTAATTATTTCAACCGCCACATAGTCTCTCTGTAGTTTTCAGCTATGAGAAATGTATCAGCTGATTAACATACGTCATAGGTCTACTTCAAAATGACTGATGTGAATGTTCACAAGTGCGTAATTGCTCTTTGAAAGCGGTGTTAGTTCATCTGAGGCAGGATGTCGTCATGGTGTTGATGCTTCCACAGCAAGGAGATGGATCAGACGATTCAGAGAATGGTGAGGAAGGAGATGTCCAATTGTTCTAAGAGGATGAATTGGTCAGAGTGGCCCAGACTGCCCCTTTTTCGAACACTCAGGAACTAGGGAGAGCTTCACATCTCCTAGGCTCACCAAAAACTGCTCTCAGACGATTGAACAACTATGGAATCAGGTTGTGTAGTGATCTCATTGAAGAACCATTATCTGAAGATCAAGCCATGGACAGACGTAATTTTGAGTTGCTTGGAATATGTCAATGGGGGCGGGGAGTCAATTTTCACTGATGAGTGCACAATAGAGTCCACAAGCAGAGGTCTGTCATTGTTTACCACACAGGTAGGCAACAATATGACACCCGCTTCGTGGCTACACGCGCTAGAAACGGGCACATAAACTTAAATTGTTGGGGCTAGATGTCTTATGCCTGCAGGAACCTTACAATGAACCCAAGTTCAAATTCAGCATGCTATGAACATTTCCTTGAAAATGTAATCATTCCTAGAGCTCAACTTTGGTACCCAAAAGGACATCTCATTTACCAACAAGATAAATCAGCCATCAGCACTTAAGGACTCACTCATAATTTTCTATCTGCCAATACAGTTATCTCTACAGATTCACTATGTGACAGTCTAAGTAATTACAAATACATGCATTCATGTTCTACATTTTACTATGACCATGATTTGTCTCATTTTAAGATTGGGCTCTTACAAAATGGAATATGTTTAAGAATTTGGTATGTAGAAAACCCTATAACTGCGCAATTCCTAGTGAATTAAAGTTAAAAAATATTACCTGCATAGGTCTAAAAAGAGAAGTTTACTCCAGTGCTATTCGAACTCGCACCCCTTGTGTTTGTAAACCGTCAGCCTAACCATTCACCTAATGAAACGTACATAAGAAGCAGTTCATTGTAGTAAATCTACCCACGTGGAGTTCTTATACCTCAATTGCTTCTACATGCTCAAGTAACATTTTCCAAAATAAATGATATGTGAGTTAAGCTGCTACGAATCTTTACATATACTGTATCCTATTATACTGCTTCTATTTGACAAAGTAAACACCAAGCTGAAGCTCCGAAGATAGCTAGAGTTGGCAACACTCGCACTTTCGAACTAGGGCATGCACAATGCTGTTCTTGGACTTTTAATTATTAAGGTCTTTAAGAAATCCCCCCCTCTTTTTACATTATCCTGGCTTTGATCCATTATTCTACATTACACTGATAAGTGTAACCACCTTGACGACTTCTTTGTAAATTTGATTCCATTCTGTTATGAGTAAATGGGTTAAGTTTCATTTTGTTTCTTTCTCTTGTAGGTTCTTCACTTTCCTGTCAGGCAGTGTAATCGATTTCTATTTATTTAATGAACATTGATCATTAAAATTAACAAGACAGCGCTGGAATTTCCTGTATGTCAACAAATGCAATCCCAAATGAATTGGGTATATTGTGCTTAAAATGAAGCTTTCACCTGAACCCCACAGTAATTTCCCCACTACCTCATATGTCTAGAAATGAGATTGCTTGTATTATAAGGACACAAATTTGACTATTTTTATTTCCTTTAACTGATTTCACAACATAAGTTACTAAAAATCAACCAGTTGAAGGGAGTGAAATAACAAGAAAACAAGTACTGATGTTCTTAACAGTGGAATGAATACATGCAGCTGTGTGTGTAGTTAATGCTTCAGCTTTGAAAATTATGACCACTAACTGAACAATTTTACATGGCACACTAATTTTAATCTTCAGTTTTGTGTTTTGTCATACATCTTTAATGTCATTTTCCAGCAAAATTCAAGGATATCTGCAGTAAACTATTCTGCAGTACAATTCATCCATTACTGTTATAGTCAAAGCATTGACAGGGACTGTGTCAAATGTGTCTGGTTGTTAACAACCAACAAAAATTATCAACAGAGGGGTGCAACCTTATAATCTGTAGCCTTAAGTCTGCAGTTACTGCTCCATACATATCTCTTGTCATTGAATGTTGCTCTCAATGAGCATGTTGATTACAATGCACACTACACCACCATTCATTCAACACTAAACAAAGAAAAAGACCTCCGATGAGTTATAGCATGCTTTCATAAGAAGGTAGGATTATACTGAAAACCTATACTAGTTTTACATACTCTTTGTCAACGTACCATCATTAAGTCAGGTGGGGAACATATAGTTTAAGTTACGGGCAAGGTCAGCTTTGAAGTCAAGCCAGTTTGGATTTACATTCAATGAAAGCAATATTTTGCAATTCTTTAAACATTTTATATTCATGAAACCAGACTATTCATATTGTATACTATTAGAAATACTAGGTATGTGTGTGTGTGCGTACTTACCAAAAATTTGCTTTATTGAATTGTTCCATGTAAAGGTTGTCATCAGTAAAGGGGGCTATATGTAGATCCCCCCTGGTTGGGAACATTTTACCTACACAAAATACCAAAGTATCATCAGAATTTGTACACATCTTATAACAATGTTCCCAGTATGGAAAATAAAAATTTTAAGTCTTATAATTTGTTATATTTTATAGTGTAAGAATGCTGCTTTTTAACACTGACTGCTCCAAAATCTTCAGCTTCATATTAAAAACTCATTCTCTCCCCCCCCCCCCCCAACTTTGCTCAGTAAGCAAGCAAATTCAGCATGAATATGCAGGACATGTCATTAAAATTTTAATGCTGCATGTCAATTAAATGAAGAGAACTACACAATGGTCAGGGGTCAGTTTTACACCTATTAAGAAATAACACCCCAGGAGAGTGGTGACAGCACCATATTAATTTTACCCAGTTGAAACACAGCATTGCTGCCTCACATTTCAATTATACAAAAAGAAAAGGAAAAGATGTTCCCAGTTCTACACATGCATGCATGCATGCATCACATGCAAGTATCACAAACATTTAACTTAAATACCAGTTCCATTATCAGTATACAGCTTTACAAAGCCAAAAGTGTCAGTTCCACTTTTTACAAATATTTCAAAGATTGTAAGAACTGAGAATCCTTGCATTCTTTAGTAACTTTTCTGAGAACTAAATTGCTAGAACTGCCTGCAAAATTTCTGTATTATCCTTAAATTTCAAAACTGCTAAACTGCTGACCACTGAATTTAGCACACTCAAATATAGAAAACAAAAATTTAATACAATGTTGTAACAACAGTCAAACATTTTGCTGGTGTTCCCTATAAACACTAGTGTATTAAAATTTTTTATGAAGCCAAGGTTTTTGCATATCTAAGCAACCCATTGTAACCCACAGATATCATGGCATTTTTATCAGATATTGTGTTCCTCCTCAGCTGTAAGGAATACTGCTTACCTCCATCCTTCAGCCACTTTTTGGCATGTAGGTATGTTTCCAACATCCTCTCATTGTATAACATATAACCCATTGGTTCTGAAATGATAACATCAACTTTCTCTGTAAGTGCTATTTCTTCAACCTTGCCGGCAATTACTACTATCTTTCCTTTCAAATTATTTGCATTCACCAACGTCTGTAAAGTGTGAAACACAGTAGTTACTGAACTTAAAAGACAAAAAAGACAGCAGAACAATATGCCTGTCACCATTTACATACAACAATAATCCAAAAAGCATGTAAAAACTTTTTTAAATCTATTATAGATTAAAATTCAAAATGCTTTAATACATACTAACAATTTTCAGAATGCAATGCAGCCAACTACTGCCAATTACTTTTACAGGTACTTTTGATCAGATCAATATCCAGTATAAACAAGACACCATTACTGAACTTCAGGGGGTATCAATGGAAGTGATGGACAGAAAGAGTGGAGGGCACAATGATCACTTACCTCTGCATGATGAGCCATTGTGCTTGCCTCAACTGCATACACTTTTCTTGCTCCAGCTTGAATAGCAAAAAAAGATAAAATTCCTGACCCCGCACCAACATCTAACACAACTTTATCTTTAAAATCGTCTAAATTGGCCAAAATTGCTCTTTGGTATGTACTTGTCCTAATGTAATCTTGCATCATGTTCTGTTGCTGAGATAAATATCCATAAAACTGTAAATGAACAATTTTAATTATGAGAATTATTAAAGATATCTGTGATTGAATTATTAACAAGAAGGTCATTAGAGAATTACAAGGAAAACAATTTCTTGGAGAATACAGTAACTTTATGTTTAGTCTAAGAAACTGCACAGTAATCAAATATTTTATTATGAATCATGATAGGAAAAATAAAGCTTAAGAACCACAAAAAAATAAGAACAGTTCATATCTTAAATGAAATATGAATGATGAACCTGCAACACTCTGAACACCAGTCATGACAAATACAGACTTCTTCCAAGCATTTCCGAACTTTAGCTACGTGTAACAAAGTACATCACACCTGTTTCTCATTACCTACTCTTCTTCCAACAGACAATGCTCAAGATCATTTCATATTGTAAGAAAGTTTATTTTGGATGTGGCAATATTGCCATACACTACTAATTTTAGAAATTACTGCAGCTTCCCCTACTCTTTATTAACCATTCATTTGTCAACATTTCTATAATGCTTAACAGCTACCTCCTTTGCATAAACAATTTTTGAATAGTTACACATATAAAGTCCCTATCTACAAGCTTGTTTGTGGTGTAAGATTACTTCCAGTAGCCCCTTCCTTATTCCATTCATAAATGGTGTGCAGAATTGTTAGTAAGCTTCTAAATGAGAAAATTACTCTGATTTTACCATCATGGTCATCGCATACTGTCTATGGGTGCAAGTAATATTTTGCCTTACTTCTTTAAACAAACATGGAAATTTTCAAGTAAACCTATTCATGTTACCACTGCCTCTAGTTTCTGTAACTAGATTTTAAGCAGCATCTCCAAGAAATTCTTGCACTTATTAAATGGACATGTGACTGAAACATGCTTTTTATTTAGATCTTTCACAACTATTTATCCTACATGATAAGGACCCCACAACTAACAAACAATACACAAGAGTCGGTCAAATGACTTTCACTCGTGTGAATTACATTTACTAAGTATTCTTCCAATGAATCACACCATGGCATCTGCCTTTCTTTAACTAATTTCACACATCACTTCTCTTCATGTCACTCTAGATGGTTACTAACAGATGTTTTAAATTTGCTGCATATGGTGTAAACTATCACAAACTGTGTGTGTGTTTGTGTGTGTGTGTGTGTGTGTGTGTGTGTGTGTGTGTGTGTGTGTGTGTGTGTGTGTTTTAACTGTTAGCCCCTGCTCCAATCTTCAAGTCTCCCAGCATTTCACTATTTTTCTAGCAGAGACCACTCCCTACACAACAGGTCATCAATAAATAGACTTAAATTAGAAGTTTGAACAGAAGTCAGAGGCAGCATCATCGCCAATAGGCAGGCAAAGAGGCTTCAAGGCAGCAGAGGTAGCGCCCTTCTTTGAAAGCAATGTGAGTGGAGAACAACGCTGCCAGAACAGTTCTCGGCTAATTGTAGTGTGCATTTCGCCTTTGCTTGCCAAATACCAAGGACAGTTCTTTGACAACTAAAAGCACAGACAGATCAACCCTTCAAGAGCTCTTACTGAGAGATGGACAGTGGATCTACGTTTAGTTGTGCAGCAATTTCAGTTTAAGGTCGTCCTTTACCATTTTTTCGTGTGTGTGTGTGTGTGTGTGTGTGTGTGTGTGTGTGTGTGTGTGTGTGTAAGGGGGCAGGGGGGATTAGGGCAGTCAAAATTCTGAAGTCATAAGTTTCCATGTCAAAGTATTAAAGGCAAGGACTACCACTTAAGTGTCTTGGAATTATCGGTGTAGACGAGGATACTGTTTCCAAGTTGAGTATAAATTGAGGGGAAACTCACTGTGATAAATTGGCATAGGGGTAGTGTCTTTCAAAAGTAAATGGAGTTCTAAGGTAACGAACCTTGGGATGGAGCAAGGGTCAGGAAAGTGACAGGGAGCGTAAAGTCAAGCTACCGAAACAGCAACAAAGCAAATCTGTGAGGTAATAGGAGATGGGCGAACTGCATACTGAAAATCAAGGGCATCCTCAAAGACAACATAGGGTGGATGACTGTGCATAGATGCAAGACGGCTCATGTAACCGACTGAGGATTTCCCTCCACTAGGACAGTGTCAATTTGACAATTTCAACATGCCTGTTGTAACAGGCTCCTGTGGCTAAACAGATCCCATGATGATGGCTTGTCCTGAAGTGACATAATACATACAAGAGTGCAGATGAACACAATATATCCATAGTCCAGTTTTGAATGGACAAGGGATTGGCACAAGTGGACGAGGGTGGTACGATCTGGTCCCCATTAACTTCCACAAGATGCTCGTAGAACACTGCGAGATCTGGTATCACAAGCTGCCAGAGATTGAAGAACCTGTCACACCTAGGTCCCAAGAATTTTGCTGTATTATCATATGGAAGGATGATTAGGCAGAGAAAGAGATGGGGGTAAAAAAGTCCGTAGCCCACCAGAAATTGATACCGACTGTCTTGTCAGCAGAGAAGCTAAATCCAATGTTGGTGCTCCGGGAGTAGAGACTGTCAAGACACTGCTGACGACAGTTGCCAAATAGACAAGAGACAAGTTCGTTAACAGCTGCAATTTATTGCAAAATCATCAATGAAGAGAGAAGCTGAGAAGCTTGTTTCAAGACAGTCCATGAAAGGGTGTATTGTTTTAGCAAACAGAATGAACAATTGCACTGAACCCTGAGGTACACTGTTCTGATTAAGTGTTCAACAGGGCCACATCAACAAAGCCGTTACAGATATGGTCCGAAGAAATCCTGAATAAAAATAGGCAGGCAACCCTGGAATCTTCAAGTGTGTAAAGTATGGAGGATACCCATCCACCAACATGTGCCGTATGCCTTCTCCAAATCTAAAAACACAACCACATTTGGCAATTTCACAAAACATTGTTCATTGTGGTGTCGCACAAGTCTGAAGTGCGCGCCACGTACTTTCGCTGCGCGCCGCCATGCAAGCACAGCACAGCTTTCTTACGACGTCAGCCATGAGCGCCCTCTGCTGCAACTCCGCTCGTGGCCACCACTGAACTGTATCGGCCACTTGGGATTAAGACAAGCACTAGGACTCTCCTCAGTAAGCAGGCCTCTAGTTCAACTATGTATCAGCATTCTGCAGTCACAATACTTGTAAAAGTTAAGTATTATCATATTGATAAGAAATACATATCTTGTTCTAATCTAGCTTAGTGTTTCTAGTTTCTGCTGTCCCACTGGCTGGTCACCTCAGACTCTACCCGCACACGCGTGCATCCTATTTCCCTGTGTCGGTCTCTCTCTACTCTGCCACCGACACCCAGGACAACCGGCGGAAATGACACACAAAATTCATCATGCGAGTTAACATGGTGACCAGATGATCAGCCACAGAATGGAGATTACAAAAACTGCATTGAGCATTTGTGAGAAGATTCCAGGTATCATACCAATCAACCATCAATCATATGATCAATCACCTTGCAGACACTACTACTACTACTACTACTACTACTGGTGTGGGAAATTGGGCAGTAGCTAGAAGGTAGATGTTTGACCTTACAAGACTTAGGTATAAGAATGAATATGGATTCATGCCAACATCTAGGACATGTTGCCTTCTGTCCAGATATCAGTTGTAGATTCGAAGAATAAACTGCAGGTCTTCGGAAAAAAAGATGTAACATCTGTAAGCGAATGCCATTCAATCCTGGAGAAGAGCACCTTGATGAGACTGCCCGTTGAAGCTCTTGCACAGTACAAGTGGCATTACAGCTTTTATGATTTGGGGATAAGAATGATATAGGCCTAGCTTCCACCACCAGTTTCCATGAAAGGAAAGCAGGTTGGCGATATGTGGAACTCTAAATCTCGGCAAAACCCAAGATCTCTGACGTTACACCTAACAACAGAAGAGGGAGTAAAACTGTTAAAAAGAGGTAGTAAACTAATGTCAGCTGAGCTTTTTTACTATCTCTAAAAAGGCAGCAACCATGCACACAACAATTCGTAACGAATACTGTTCTCCAATGTGGGGTAGTGTTTAAAGGTGTGGAAAGTATATCTTGGAGCTCGGATAGGATAGGCTATTTAGGGCACATGGCAGCTAGGACTTTAGTGCCTTTACAAAATAATTAGACAACTAGTGTCAGCAGAGTCAACAGGAAATGAATAAAACAGGCAACAGAAAAAGCAACTATATAGTCAACAAAACAAATGCACAAACATTTCACGTCAGCAATGTAAGTTGGCCTACTAAAGTAGACAGTTGAAGTACTTAACATGCAGTATCAGTGTATAGCGGCTCGCTGATCTCTCATATAAAAAGAATCGGCCAGCCAGTCTGTAACACAAACTCCAGCCTAAAAGGTCAGGTCAGAGTCGAGATAGTTCACAAAACTATAAAACTTTTGTCCCACTCGCCTCATTATCAGCTAAAACAGAGAGCAGAGCACCACCAAAATTAGCCACTGCCCTCTCAGCACGATATACAAAACATTGAATTAAAATGTGGTGTACAGCGATTTGCACATGACAGGCATCACGTATCAGTCGATCCTCTTGACAGAATAACAAGCTGTGGCTCAAAGGGCAGTGCCCAATGCAGAGGTGCATCAGGGTCACTTCAAGCTGCCTGAATGACTGGCAGGAGTTTGCCATGGTCTGACATTTGATTGAATCAAGCGCAGTTCATTACCTGTCACTGCTAGCCACATCTCCTTCCCCAACTGAAGGGACCTCTGGCCACATCAGCCACTTCATTACCCCAAATCTCCACACGGCCTGGTAACCAAAGAAATGACACCTTACCCTACCACTGGAAGAAGTATAGTTGCTCATGGATCAACTGCGCGATAGTTTTAGATGGGTACATGAACTGCTGCGATAGTAGGGCAATAAGGAAATCTGAACAGAGAATAAATTGTGTAAGGTGCACATGACAAGAGAAGCGTCTCAGTTGCTCGACCCATGGGGCAGGTACTGGCGCATCCCCAAAGCACGATGTGCACGTTAAAATCACCACAGAGGATAAATAAGTAGGGGAGCTGTGTAAGAAGGTCTGCGTTGTTATTTTAAAGGGGACTACACTACTAAGTCATCAGTCCACTGTTCCTAGTGAAGATGGTACATTGTAATGTAAATAAAAATTCTGGAGATGAACACACAATGAAAACCCACAAGGGGTACAGTAGATATCCTCAGAGTAGTAAAGCAACTTAAATCACTTAAAGTCTTCTAGTCCGGACTGTATATCCATTATATTTCTATTTGATTATGCTGAAGCAATAGCTCCTTACTTATCAGCCATGTACAACCACTTGCTCAAAGAAGGATCTGTACCAAAAGGCTAGAAAGTTGCACAGGTCACACCTATATTCAAGAAAGGCAGTAGGAGAAACCCACTAAACTACAGGCCTATTTCATTGATGTCAATCTGCAGCAGGGTTTTGGAACATATCCTGCATTCAAATATTATGAATTATCTCTAACAAAATTATCTATTGACCCAAGGTCAACACAGGTTTAGAAAATATCATTCATGCGAAACACAAGAAACAAAACTAGGCCTTTACTCACAATAAGTGAGGAGTGCTATCGACAAGAGATATCAAACTGATTCCATATTTCTAGATTTCCAGAAGGCTATTGACACCGTACCTCACCAACGGCGTTTGATCAAATTGCATGGTTATGGTATATCGCCCCAAATTTGCGACTGAATAGGGGATTTCCTGTCAGAGAGGACAATTTTTAGTAATCGATGGCAGAGCATCAACTAAAACACAGGTGAAATTGGGCTTTCCACAGGGTAGTGTTATTGATTCTCTGCTGTTCCTTATTTACATAAATGACTTGGGAGAATATCTAAGCAGCTCTCTTAGCTTGTTTGCAGATGACATCATCATTTACTGTCTATTAAAACTATCTGAAGATCAAAACCAACTGCAGAACTATCTGAATAAGATATCACTATGGTGTAAAAATTGGCAATTTACTCTAAATAATGAAAAGTGTGAAGTCTTCCACATGAGTATGAAAAAAAAAATCAGTTTAACTTTGTTTACAAGATAAATCAAAAGTGAAGGCTATAAACTCCAGTAAATACCTAGGAATTACTACTACTTCAGACTTAACTGGAAAGAATACGTAGATAATGTCGTGGGAAACGCGAACCAGGGACTACGTTTTATTGGCAGAACCCTTAAAAGATGCAACAGAACTACTAAAGAAACTGCATACACTACACTTGTCCATCCTTTTTTGGAGTATTGCTGCTCAGTGTGGGATCCTTATCACGTGGGGTTGGCGGAGGACATCCAAAGAAGGGCAGCTCGTTTTGTATTATCACGATACAGGGGAGACAGCATTACGGAAATGTTACAGGATCTGGGATGGGAATCATTACAACGGCGCTTATCGCTGCAACGTGGGCTACTTACAAAACTCCAATCACCAACATTCTCCCCCGAATGCAAAAATATATTGCCAACTCCCACTTACGTAAGTTGAATATCATCAGAATAAAATAGGAAAAATCAGAGCTCGAATGGAGAGATTCAGGTGTTCTTTCTTCCCGTGCGCTATTTGAGAATGAGAATGGAATGCGAGATAAATAGTATAAAGGTGGTTTGATGAAACCTCTGCCAGACTTAAATGTGATTTGCAGAGTATCCCATGTAGATGGACAATGCACATTTCACTAACAACACAAATGAAGAAAACACAAAATAGATAAATAGAGTGTTTGACAGAATGAAAATTTTACAGCAGTATTCCAAGGCTGGCTGATCACTAGGATAATAGAGGATGAGCTAGCCACACTGCACACACTAAAACCCACTAGTCAGTAGACATAAAACACTGAAAACTAAAAGTGCTGGAGGAGTGGAACCTGAGAAATCAAGATAAAGCACCTTCCATTAAGTAAAAAGGTAAAAAATAGCTACACAGTTAAAACTTAATACAGAAGGTAATATTCGATTAATGATGAAAATTCTCCTCAGAGATAATAAATATTGTTGAAATGAGATAGAATGGCTGGCCAGTACTTACCATTGTGCTGTACCGCCGATAGTAACACAAAATGAAAAAACAGAAAAAAAGGGGACAAGCTTTCGGAACAGAGTTCCTTCGTCAGGTGGGAGAGAAGGGAAGAATAAAGGATGGGAACAGAAGGGAAAGGTGGTTCACGACCTAGGTCATGAAGGTGGTGTTTCGAAACACCACCTTCATGACCTAGGTCGTGAACCACCTTTCCCTTCTGTTCCCATCCTTTATTCTTCCCTTCTCTCCCACCTGACGAAGGAACTCTGTTCCGAAAGCTTGTCCCCTTTTTTTCTGTTTTTTTCCGTTTTTTCATTTTGTGTTACTATCGGCGGTACAGCACAATGGTAAGTACTGGCCAGCCATTCTATCTCATTTCAACAATATTTAAACTTAATACAGACTCACACATGGAGGCATTGTCTCCTAGCACTAAGAGGATTCCTGGAAGATTAAAAGACTACTGCAAGGGTGCTAAAATGTGACAGTCCATCAGGAGATGGACCACTGTCAAAACAGCACCACAGCGACACTTGGGCGGAGTCTCGTATTGAAGTAGATAGCCATGAGTCAACCAAATATGCCCAATATGGAGACAGCACACGACAACTGAGTCCTGACGTTTGAACCTCAATTACGTTTTCTATGTGGTCATGGATGGTTTGAATGTGCAAAGCTAGTTTTGTGCACTCTTAAGTGGACCATTCCCAGCTCCAAGCACCTTCCGGTGTAGCACCAACTTGACATCCATTTCCACAAGACCAATTTTCCGAGGTCTTGAGGTGGTGGCCTGTTTGGCAAACCAATGAACACATTCAGTCCCAGGTACAGCAGAGCAGGTGTAGCATGGCCGGTGAGTCCGTGATGCGCAGTCGCCTGCGCGTCTGTTGAAGTGGAGGGGATAGAGTTAACGGGACAGCACAACGGCAGCGCATAGCGCACGTAAGTCCGGCTGTCCCACCACCACCAGCACTGCGTAGCTTACTTCCAGCAGTTGACACAATTATTCACTCTGTGTAGTTTGTGTATTTTGTGCAGCTATTAGCGATTATGGAAGGTTACAGTATTAAGAGCAAGTTAGGCGGTAGGAAAGTGATTCACAGCCAGGCTCGTGAAATTGTTGCAAATGTTTACAGGTTCATGAAGAGAGAAGCAGAAATGAAAACTCCTATAAAAATTAGTAAAATACAGGAACGTGTGTGTGAGGCTACTGGGGTGTCTGTTCGTACCCTCAGAAGAATTGTCACTGAAGAAAAGCAATGTATCCAATCACATGGCTCTCTTAGCACGCCTAACAAAAGAAGAGTGCGAAAAATGCCTAAAACAGATGTGGATGATTTTGATTTAAGTGCAATATGAAGAACTATTAACGAATTTCATCGTACTGAAGGAGAACGGCCAACTGTCAAATCCTCGTTAGCTGTTCTGAAAGAAAAAATTGACCTGAACTGCACAGCATCATTCAACTACACAAACCAAAACTCAAAATTTTTAAAATTGACGTATTATTTTCTGAGTTTGGACACACTGTTTTAAGGCTGCCACCATACCACCCGGACTTAAATCCAATTGAATTAATCTGGAGCACTGTGAAAGGAAATGTGTAAAAAAAAAAAATTCGTTTTAACATTGATGTCGCCAGATTAGTAACGGAAACATGCAACTCTGTTACAGCGGATGATTGGAAAAAAAGAGGTAACCACTGTAGGAAAAGTGAAGACGAGTACATGGACTTAGAGCTTCACATAGATGACGCCACGGAGCAATTTATTATCAGATTAGGCGAGGACTCTGACAGCGAAGAGAGTGGAGAAGAGACGGACAGCTCTAGTGATTGTGAAAGAGACGAACCAGACTTAAGTGGAATAGAACCACTGAACTCTTAAACCTTTGTATAAATTGTATATATATTGTAATCTGTAAATAACCTGTTGTAAATATTTGTAAATAACTTTTAATGCAGCCACTGGCAGTCTCAAGCCTGCAAATTGAGCATTATAATAAGCTCGGAATGCAGAGAGAAAGTTATTTGTCAGATGACAATATAATCGTAAATTATAAAATATGTATCACATTTTATGTATTGTGTTGCAGAGACACTAGGCGTTTCGCTCAACAAAACTAAAGAAGAAATGCAGCTAGAAATACATGCTTTTTTTAAACTACTCCATTTTATTTGTACAAAATCATTAGCGATGCGCGTTTTCCGCAGTTTGGGTATTTTTTTTAGCGCGAGCATTTATTGAAGTAAAGGCACCTCAGGCACGCCCCGCGTGGTGTAGAGGGGTGCTGTGGCCTTGTCGGGCCCCTCTCCCCACTCTGCTCCCTCACCAGCCCGCCCCTCTCGCGCATTTCACCGGCCATGCTACACCTGCTCCGCTGTATACCAATGTTCCCTGGGGTGCAGACAAAGCCACTAAACAAACCACCTGCTGAGAGGTCTTTAATACACTGCACCAAAGTCTGGTGAAACACTGAGTGCTTGCAAGCCACTCAGGGACTCACTACAGATAAAGGACTCCCCACAGGTCGAACATAGATGCTCTAGAGCATGATATATAGCAACCAGCTATACTCATCCTACAAGACAGGAAAAGCTATTCAGTGTGGCCACAATGGACATAGGCAAATCCAGTTCGGCCATCCACCACAGAACCGTCTGTGTAGACCATTTCTGCATTGCACACTGGCGATAAGAGTCTTGATGGTGAAAGTGAGGCCTTTGAGTCGCATGCCAATCTGTGTAGAGCCATAGGGAGGGAGATGGGAGGGAGGGAGGGAGATGGGAGGGAGGGAGGGAGGGAGGGAGGGAGATGGGAGGGAGGGAGGGAGGGAGGGAGATGGGAGGGAGGGAGGGAGGGAGGGAGGGAGATGGGAGGGAGGGAGGGAGGGAGGGAGGGAGATGGGAGGGAGGGAGGGAGGGAGGGAGGGAGGGAGATGGGAGGGAGGGAGGGAGATGGGAGGGAGGGAGGGAGATGGGAGGGAGGGAGGGAGATGGGAGGGAGGGAGGGAGGGAGATGGGAGGGAGGGAGGGAGGGAGATGGGAGGGAGGGAGATGGGAGGGAGGGAGATGGGAGGGAGGGAGATGGGAGGGAGGGAGGGAGATGGGAGGGAGGGAGATGGGAGGGAGGGAGATGGGAGGGAGGGAGATGGGAGGGAGGGAGGGAGGGAGGGAGATGGGAGGGAGGGAGGGAGGGAGGGAGATGGGAGGGAGGGAGGGAGGGAGGGAGATGGGAGGGAGGGAGGGAGGGAGGGAGATGGGAGGGAGGGAGGGAGGGAGGGAGATGGGAGGGAGGGAGGGAGATGGGAGGGAGGGAGGGAGGGAGGGAGATGGGAGGGAGGGAGGGAGGGAGGGAGATGGGAGGGAGGGAGGGAGGGAGGGAGATGGGAGGGAGGGAGGGAGGGAGGGAGATGGGAGGGAGGGAGGGAGGGAGATGGGAGGGAGGGAGGGAGGGAGGGAGATGGGAGGGAGGGAGGGAGGGATGGAGATGGGAGGGAGGGAGGGAGGGATGGAGATGGGAGGGAGGGAGGGAGGGATGGAGATGGGAGGGAGGGAGGGAGGGATGGAGATGGGAGGGAGGGAGGGAGGGATGGAGATGGGAGGGAGGGAGGGAGGGAGGGAGATGGGAGGGAGGGAGGGAGGGAGGGAGATGGGAGGGAGGGAGGGAGGGAGGGAGATGGGAGGGAGGGAGGGAGGGAGGGAGATGGGAGGGAGGGAGGGAGGGAGGGAGATGGGAGGGAGGGAGGGAGGGAGATGGGAGGGAGGGAGGGAGGGAGATGGGAGGGAGGGAGGGAGGGAGATGGGAGGGAGGGAGGGAGGGAGATGGGAGGGAGGGAGATGGGAGGGAGGGAGGGAGGGAGGGAGGTGGGAGGGAGGGAGGGAGATGGGAGGGAGGGAGGGAGATGGGAGGGAGGGAGGGAGGGAGGGAGGGAGGGAGATGGGAGGGAGGGAGGGAGGGAGGGAGATGGGAGGGAGGGAGATGGGAGGGAGATGGGAGGGAGATGGGAAGGAGGGAGGGAGGGAGATGGGAGGGAGGGAGATGGGAGGGAGGGAGATGGGAGGGAGGGAGATGGGAGGGAGGGAGGGAGGGAGGGAGGGAGATGGGAGGGAGAGAGGGAGGGAGGGAGATGGGAGGGAGATGGGAGGGAGGGAGATGGGAGGGACATGCACATGCACAGAAAGTAATGCGTCTCCTCTATGTGAAGTAGTTAATCAGCACGAAAGAGCACTGGACGTAGTTGAACGACCTGGCGACATAAATACATGACGCTGGTCTTAGATGTGGTGAACTAGAAACAATGGGCAGAGGCCCAAGATCGTGCTTTTCGGATTACACCTTGCAGCTACTGTTCAGTGACACTAGTGTTTGTGGAGCTATAATACAAGCAAAAGGCATCGGCAAGTAAGGAGCAACAGACCAATGAGCCAACTGTAGCTGCGAGACCATTAAACCTTTAACGCATAGTTTAGCTGATCAGCTACATACCTTGTTTTCCTCCATTATATCTCAAACTGAACAACCTTTTACCACAAATTCATTTGTAGCTATTTGTATACATAGTGTTACATAAGGTAGTAGCTTGTCCTAGTGCTACTAAATTAGTTCAACAGATGCATTGAGTTACTCCTAACATGTGAGTTTTAGTATTGCTCCTTTGTTACGTAAAAGTAGTCAATCACATACTACTGTTGCATTACAAGTTACTTTCTGGAAATACGAGACACATAACAGTGACATTTACTGCAGCAGGTACATCATGGGAGCACTATATAGCTGATCACCTATGAACTTTTTGTCGTTAGTAGTGCATAATAATTTTAAGGAATTTTTTTTTTTTTTCCAATATGCACTACACGGTAGTTCTTATAGCTTCAAATAAAAAGTAATGCATTAAAGGGTTTGATTTGATTTGATTTTCTCAGGGAAGCGAAAACAATCGTGGTCCAACCCGCCACTGCCCGCACCGAAACTAAGTTTATTGTGCAGTATCGCTCCCTGTATATCTAGTAAAGCCAACCAATGCCCTTTAACAGTGGAAGGAGTCCCTTTACCAGTTCTTTATTAGACACAATTTCTTCGGGTCTGGTTGTCCCAAATGTTCTGTGCCTTTCACTCTCCAATGCAATGCATTCGAAGATTAGATGTGATGCTGTTTCACCACCGTCATCACAGATCCTACATTTAGGGTCCTCTTCTGTTATCCCCATTGTATGTAGGTGTTTTTTGAAATTCCCATGGCCTGTCAGCAATCCAACCACGAGTCTAATCTCTCTCCTGTTCAGGCCCAGGATTGCAGAGCGTCTTTTAAAACATGGCTTTGGCATCATTACCTTGCCATGTTTTTGTTGATAGACTTTGGTCCAATATTCTACGTGCTGTCTTCTGAGCCAGTTATGTAGCTCCAATTTGATCATTGCCTTAGTGACTGTCATGACAGGTTCTGGTCCAATAAATGGAGTCTCTGCCCCCATCCTGGCTAATCTGTCGGCATGTTCGTTGCCACTGATCCCCAAGTGGCCAGGGACCCACAATAGGTTTACTCTATTGCTTTCCCATAGCTCCACCACAACCCTGTGACATTCTGCAACAATTTTAGACCTTTTTTGCAGGATCTGACAGTGATCTCAGGGCTGCCTGGCTGTCTGAATAGATATAGATGCTACAGGCTCTGTAGCACCTACACAAATTCTCCTCCACACACACGCCCTGATGGCAGTGATTTCGGCCTGGAATACTAGGCCAGTTTCCCTAGAGAGATGATGCCCTCCAGTCTTGGCTGCATCCCATATACCCCGGCCCCAACACCTTGGTCTGATTTCGACCCGTCAGTGAACCAGACAATATCCTCCGTATGGTGTCGAACTATTTTCTCCCACTGCTCCCTACTTCTAATTGTTATACTGAAAGGCTTGTTGACGCAGTAAGGGGTTATAATATAGTCGGCTGGCATTTCCCCAACATTTCCTATATTTACCTCACTCACTATTTTAGTGTGTGATTCTGGATATCCCAAAGAGTTCCAGTTGTTACCAGTTTTGAGTCTGTAGGCACCAGCTGCCGCCTCCATCTTGACCCAAAGGTGTAATAGGGGCATATCCAGCACGGTTTCCATCCCAGCAGTTGGTGTGCTGCTAATTCTGCCTGTTATGGCTAAGCAGGCTAATCTCTGCACCTTACCAAGCTCCTTAGCTGCAACCTGCTGTTCTACCTTCTTCCACCATTCTACCGCCCCATAGGTGATCATGGGTCTAATCACCGTGGTGTATATCCAGTGCATACCCTTGGGGCTCAGGCCCCAATTTTTGCCACAAGCTCTTCTGGTACTTACTGGAGTACTTTTTGCCTTGGAGCAAATATTCCTAATGTGAGGGATCCATGTCAGTTTCTCATCTAAGGTAACCCCTAGATATTTCACTGTCCCCTTCACAGGTAGGGCTTCATTGAAAAGCTTTAGATTCCAACTTGAATGTTGTATATGCTTCTTTGTGAATGGTACAACAGTCTTCTTAGGACTAACCCCCAGATCCTGTTTTCTGCGCCAGTCTTGCACAATGTCCAACGCACATTGTGCCATATTGTTGACTGTGTCAGGAAATTTGCCAAGTATTGCTATGACAAGATCATCTGTGTATCCTGTGCAAAAGTACTGCCTAGAGTTTAATTATCCAATGAGATCATTCACCACTGGATTCCACAATAAAGGGGAAAGAACTTCTCCTTGCGGGCAACCCCTAGTGGTGTTGATTACCATTTTTTCATTCATCATGGTAGCCTCTACGTTTCTTCCACTGAGCATGGCCCTAGTCCACCTACATATAGCGGTCCCTAGGTCATTCACCTCTGCTGCCCTAACCATGGAATCGAAGGTCGTGTTGCTAAAAGCCCCCCCTCGATGTCCAGGAAGATACAGAGGGCTATCTCCTGAAAGTTTAGTGCTTTCTCCACCTTCCCAACCAGTTGGTGGAGAGCTGTCTCACATGATTTACCTGGCTGATATGCATGTTGGTTTGAATGTAGAGGAGCCCTACTTAACCTTCTTTCTTGCGTCCACAAAGGCACAGAATTATGCCATAATGTACCAGTAGAGCAAGGGATAGTCTTCTCGGCAACAGAAACAATGGCCGTAGTGACCTGTTGGACTGCCATATGAACTTCCGCACGAAATGGAAGTGCCGAGGAAGCCGAGGAATAAGCTGGCCAGTCTGCCCTGCAGAGAGACCATCGGGGCAGGTGGTCTGCTGGTTGAGACTGAGGCAGAGACAGGAAAGGGCTCACTGTCACAAAGATCATCATGTGCTCTCCAGCTGAGATGGGGAGAAGGTGTGGGCTACAAAGTGAGAGGTCTATTGCTGAGTAGTTGCCATGTGCCACACTAAAGTTCGTGTCAGCACCTGTGTTCAGGAGGCTGACGAACTGTGTTAAGACAGTCTTGACATCCCTACCATGGTCCAAGATTTGGGTTCCACCACCCTTTGTGTGGTGGGCACTGAAGTCCCCCCAAAAGGATAAATGGTGGGGGAAGTAGGGTGATCGAGGCAGTGAGGTCAGTGGGAGAAATAACCTCATCCAGGAAGAGGTAGACAGAGCACATGGTGATGTCCTGCAATGCCCAGATCCTGACAACCACTGCCTTGAGCACCATGTGGAAAGGCACAGGGGCACTGGGTAAAGAGGTGAGGACATACACACAGACACCCCGGGATACCTTGTCATAAGCTGAGCATTTTATATAGTAGCCCCGATAGCTACGGAGGGCAGGGGTCCACTAGACAGGGAACCAGGTTTCCTGTAGTGCTACAGAGTAAGCAGGAAAGCATCACGATAGCTGTAGCAACTTAACAGGTGGAAGAAACCACCACAGCTCCATTGTAATATCTCACTGCCTCCTGAGGTGTAGGGCATAATTAAGAAAAAATTGGTCACAGGCCCATCTGTCGTCACCAGCTGCAAACGATAAGCCTCAACGTCCGTGGCTTCTGCAGTCTTGGCGATAATCAAGTCCTTAAGTCCTTAGGGGGGACAAGGATCACTAACCTCATCCTTGGATGTATAGGTAGGCAGTGGCGGCAGGGTAGCCACCTGGGATTTCTTCTCTTCCTCCTCCTCACATTCATCCTTTGATTTCTCTTTCTGGGAGGACTTGGCTGACTGTCTCAGGGACTGAGGGTGCCATTGAGGCGCTACGACCAGTAATTGGTGGCCTTTTCAGCCACTCACTGGTGTCAACCATACCAGTGTCAGAAACCACTGAAGGAAGGGTTCTGAGGGACCCCTTCCTTGCAAGAGGAGCCAGGAGGAGGCTGGTCAGACTGTCCCTATTTGATGGGGAGTTACTATTCCCAAGATAGAGGCTTTGGGAGCAACAGATGAGGAGTTACCCCCAACCGTCAAGGGGACAGATGTAGATGATCCGGCCTGTGGGCCCTTTGAGACTTAGCGCTCAGATCTTGTCGCCAGGGATGGCGATGGCGAAACTGCTGTGGTATTAGACGTGGCCATAATCACAGGATGAAGCTTTTGATACTTGTGTTTTGCTTCTGAATAGGTCAGCCTCCAGCACTTAAAAATAGCACATTGAGGAAGGAACATAAGAATTTGATGTTATACCGGTAGATTATTACCTTTACTGTATCAGACAACCCTCCTTGTTCTTCGGACCCCTTATAGATGCAACGGATGAAGTCAATGCCTCACTGCTCCAAGTTCTTTCTCAACTTGTCATCAGATTGTAATAGCAGATCCCTGTGAAAAATGATACCCTACGCCATATTGAGACCCTTACGAGGTGTGAGCGAAACAGGAACAGCTTATTACAGGCAAGCAATGCCCGTGACTGGGCTGGAGACTAGGACTTATTATGGAGGTTGTACTTTCACCCTTTCTTTCCGTCGAGTTGGGGATAGTGAACTGGGTGCAGGTTCAGATTCAGGGCGAGATGTTTGCCCCAGATTGACATCCAGCTCCACGAGCTCTGGAGCTGGGTCAGACATACCATCAAGAATAATAACTTTCACATAATATGACAGTTGAATCGCTGATGTCACCTCTTTCCTAGCAGTTGCTTTTTTCGACTGATTGGTTGATGTGCTAGTGGATGTGGTTGCAACTGTGTTGGATGTGAAGGCAGGTCCAGCAGTTGTTGGAATGAAGGGTTCTGCAAATGTGGCAATTGTAGCTTTTCCAGCTGTTTCGGGGTGGGGTGGGGGGGGGGGGGCTATCAGCATAGTTCCATTTATCATGGACGTTGGATCTTTACTCTCTCTGTTCCTTGTTGGAGACACAATGTGGTGGACGGTCAGTTCTGTTGTTACATACCAACAACGACCAAACAAGAGTAATTGTTCCTCGTTCCCTGCAACGAGAAGTGTTACGCCTCCTGCATCAAGAACATTGGGGTATTGTTAGGACAAAGCAACTGGCCAGACGTCATTGCACCTGGGTTGATATGGACGCACAGATAGAGAGAATGACATCACAGTGTTCGATTTGTGCGGAGGGCTTTGAAGACGTCTAACAAGGGGAAAAGATCCTCTTCGGCATTCCTCTTATTGTCACCTTAGTGATGTCCTACCCTGGATGACTTCAGTGTGAGAGGCACATTCCACCAATGGTTGTCTAGGAGACTGACTTAATGTGGATTCTGACGTGACTGTCGAACTAATGGGGCCAAGATCCTCCACCCCCGAACATTGGATTTGTTACCACTTGTGTTGTGGTACTCCATAGGCATTGGAATTAGGGTTGTGTCAGAGTGGTTCTCCCGCATTCGCCATTGTCTTTTGGGTTTGTTAGGCGGACAGAATTTAAATGTGGTAACCACTAACACGGAAGATTACATGGCGTTGTGTTTACATTTGTATTATTCTTATGGCGAAGAAAGTGCGGAATTAACAACCCCTTACCCCTAATAGAAAAACACGTAAATTCTAGCATGAAGGCAGTGGTTGTAGCGTCAGGCATATTGACGCAACACGTGCTTGCCAGTAGGCTTTACGTAGTAGCTTTTAGATAAAACTTTAAATGCACGGCTATTGTATGAAACGAAAAGTGGAAATATAAAACAATTTGATTAGACAAATAATAAAAATTTTACAAAATGTTTATAATAACAGATAGATACCGGTGCGGTAATTCTGAGTCACAGTTCCTTCGTACTGCAGAACATCATCCCTCGTACAGTCTCGTGTATTCGACATCAAACATTTTTAAATGTCTGTTATGAAATCTGATTTGGAACCCACTTCCATTTATCCATTGGCACACTTTCACATTTTTCACGACCTGTTGGTGCCAGCTGTCACTTTTCGAAAGGCAGTAGGTGTACATGTGTTTAAACATTACCTTACCCGATTTATTGAAACAGACGTCAAGTGGCTGCTGAATTGACACCATCCAGTCTGGATGGCACATGATTAGAACTTTTTTCCCCACATAATAAATAACTTTATTCTTGAAAACCTAGTGCTTCATTACAGTTCACACACCCCAGCACTTCACAAAATTCGATGAAACAATACGTGAAATCAGAATGAGGCAACTCACGTAAGAATCCTAAAGCCTTATGTATTGTTGGTATTTACGTGAAAAAAATTTATTTTTGCTGCTACTTATATTTGAAAGGCTGCTACATTTGAAGTTGAGCAATACTAAAGTTCTATTTCCTACTTTGGATGGTGTATTGAAATTCATAAGTCAAAAATGAAAAGGAAATTACAGTCGTCTTCCATATTTTATTTATTATTTTTACAAGCGCAAAAGTCTTAGCGCTAGATGGGAAAAGTTACTTGTGGTGGTTCCTAGCACCATTTATCAGAACTATTCAAAGTGAGGTCGTTTCGTTTTAGGACATCGTATTTCAGCGGATCTATGGAAAATAAAATAACGCAAACGAAAGTGCACTGTTATGCGAAGCAAATTACAACATTCGTAACAAAAGGTTTGCAGATAACAATTTGGATTCGGGATTCTTTTTTTTTTTTTTTTTTGTGGTTTTAGGGCGCACAACTTCTATGGTCATTAGCGCCCAGCCAAGAACATAGATTCGCTATGATCTAAAAAAATGTAGACTGTCAGAACAGCAACAAGAGGCTAAAAACGAAAGATAAAAGACAA
The DNA here is from genome assembly GCA_026315105.1 of Locusta migratoria. Classification (NCBI taxonomy): domain Eukaryota; kingdom Metazoa; phylum Arthropoda; class Insecta; order Orthoptera; family Acrididae; genus Locusta; species Locusta migratoria. The sequence continues at coordinate 726,525,858 of CM048755.1, read as the reverse complement.
TTAAAAGAGTTAAATATCCTTGGATAAGTTGGCCAAGTTGATAAAACGCAAAACTCGAGCAGCTGCTCGTGTGTCATCAGCTAAAATTTCCTCCAGAGTAGACGGAAAGTGAAGGGCTACACGGAGATGATTAAAATTAACACAAGTCAGTAAAACATGTCGCACTGTCAGCAGTTCACCGCAGGAGCATAGCGGTGCAGGTTCGGCGGATAGCAAGTGACGGTGGCTGAAACGGCAATGACCGATCCGCAACCGAGCCAGGATGACCTCCTCCCGCCGAGAGGGGCGTGAGGATGTCCTCCAAGCGGTCGGGATCGGTTTGACAGTTCGCAATTTATTGTTGTACAGTGAAAGCCACACACTGTGCCATTGCGACACGATACTCCGGCGAAGAGCCCGTTGAACATCGTCCGATGGGACGCAAAAGGTAGCCATGCGAGGCAAAAGAGCTGCTGCCTTGGCTGCTGTGTCAGCGGCCTCATTCCCGGGCACGCCCACATGGCCAGGGACCCACAGGAAAGAAACGTGACAGCTGTCATCCGCCAGCAACTGGAGGGAGCGTTGGATCCGATACACGAGAGGATGGTTCGAGAAAGGGTCCTTAAGACTCTGCAGGGCACTAAGGGAGTCAGAACATATGGCATAGAAAGGGTGGCGGTGGCGGCAGGTATACAAAACGGCCTGGTGGAGGGCGAAAAGCTCAGCCGTGAAGTTTGAGCACCGGTCAGGGAGCTTGTATTGGAAACGGTTGTCCCCGACGACGAAGGCAGATCCGACACCGGCAGTGCTCTTGGAACCATCAGTGTAAATAAATACGGCATTATCGAACCGCGAACGGAGTTCGACAAGCCTCGAGCGGAATACAAAATCCGGAGTGCTCTCCTTGGGGAGCGAACTAAGTTCGAGGTGTGTGTGAACCTGGGCCTGATGCCACGGTGGCAATGGGCTTTCGCTCAACCGAAGGGTGGAAGGAAGGGTAAAATCGAGCCGCTGTAGCAGGCGGCGAAACCGAACTCCCGGTGGAAGCAAGGCAATCGCAGACAACTGATATTGGCGATCGAGTGAGTCGTTAAAAAATAATCTGTAAGATGGATGGTTGGGCATCGACCGTAGGCGGCATGCGTACCGACACAAGAGTATGTCACGTCGATTGGTCAAGGGTAATACAGCAGCCTCGGCATACAGACTTTCAACAGGGCTGGTATAAAATGCACCGGTCGCCAGACGTAATCCACGATGGTGGATAGAGTTGAGACGGCGGAGAATCGACGGCCGTGCTGAAGAGTATACAAGGCTTCCATAGTCGAGCTTCGACTGAACAATGGCCTGGTAAAGGTGAAGCAGGACGGTACGATCCGCTCCCCATGACGTGCCACTGAGGACACGAAGAACGTTAAGGGATCGGGCACAACGGGCAGCCAGGTAGGACACATGTGTGGACCAGCAAAGTTTCCGATCCAACATGAGTCCCAAGAATTTCGTAGTCTCCACGAAAGGGAGAGCAACAGGGCCGAGACGTAGAGAAGGTGGAAGAAATTCCTTGTATCTCCAAAAATTGATACACACAGTTTTCTCAGTGGAGAATCGGAAGCCGTTTGCGATGCTCCAGGAATGTAGACGGTCAAGACAGCGTTGGAGAGAACGCTCCAAGAGACACGTCCGCTGGGCGCTACAATAAATTGCGAAATCGTCAACAAAAAGAGATCCGGAGACGTCGGCTGAAAGGCAATCTACGATCGGATTGATTGCAATGGCAAAGAGCGCCACACTCAAGACGGAGCCCTGTGGTACCCCATTCTCCTGGCAAAAGGTATCTGACAAAACAGAGCCCACCCGTACCCGGAACTTGCGATCCGCCAAAAACGCTTGAATGAAAAGAGGAAGGCGGCCCCGAAGGCCCCATGTGTGCAATGTGCGGAGAATGCCCGCTCTCCAACAGGTATCGTATGCCTTCTCCAAGTCAAAGAACACTGCTACTGTTTGACGCTTCTTTAGAAAGTTGTTCATAATGAAGGTCGACAACGTAACGAGGTGGTCAGCAGCAGAGCGGTGTCGACGAAAACCGCATTGGATATTAGTCAGGAGGCGGCGAGATTCGAGGAGCCAGACCAACCGAGCGTTAACCATGCGTTCCATCACCTTACAGACGCAGCTCGTCAGAGAAATGGGGCGATAACTGGAAGGAAGGTGTTTGTCCTTCCCTGGTTTGGGGATGGGGACAACAATGGCTTCACGCCAACTTGTGGGAACATGACCTTCAGTCCATATGCGATTGTAGGTACTAAGAAGAAAGCACTTGCCCGCAGGAGAGAGGTTCTTCAGCATCTCAATATGAATGGAATCGGGCCCGGGAGCAGAAGACCGGGACAGGGCGAGAGCACGATCTAGCTCCTGCATGGTGAAGGCGACGTTATAATTTTCACGATTAAAAGAGCGGAAAGAAGGCGGCCGTGCCTCCTCTACCTGTTTGCGAGGGAGAAAGGCAGGGTGGTAATGGGCAGAGCTCGAAACCTCCGCAAAGAAACGACCCAATGCGTTTGAAACATCAGCTGGGTCCACGAGGACTGCGTTCTCCACGGTCAGGCCAGGAATCGGGGAGTGGACCTTGATGCCGGACAAACGTCGTAGGCCACCCCAGACAACCGTGGAGGGAGTAAAACGGTTAAAAGAACTAGTAAAAGCAGTCCAGCAAGCTTTCTTGCTGTCGTTTATGATACGACGGCACTGCGCTCTCATACGTTTGTAATTGATGCAATTCTCCAAAGTTGGGTGGCGGCGGAAGGTGCGTAAAGCACGGCGCCGGGCTCGAAGCGCGTCGCGGCAGGCTGCAGTCCACCAAGGGACCTGGACACGACGTGGAGAAGAGGATGTACGAGGTATGGAACGTTCAGCAGCAGTGAGAATAACCTCTGTGAGGTATTCGACCTGACTGTCACAGTTGGGAAAATTCTGACTGTGAAAAACAGCCATGGAAGAATAAAGCCCCCAGTCGGCTTTAGAAATGTTCCAACTGGTGGGACGTGGAGATGGGGAATGATGTAGGAAGTGGATGATACAAGGGAAATGGTCACTCGAGTACGTGTCAGAAAGTGCATACCACTCAAACCGACCGGCAAGCTGAGGAGTGCATATTGCGAGGTCTATATGGGAATAAGTGTGTGTTGTGTCAGAAAGGAAGGTCGGTGCACCGGTGTTGAGGCAGACAAGATCGAGGTGGTGGAGAATGTCCACCAAAAGGGAGCCTCTCGGACAAGGTGCCGGAGAGCCCCATAGGGGGTGGTGGGCATTAAAGTCGCCTACCAACACGAAAGGTGAAGGGAGCTGGTCAACAAGGTTTAGCACATCTGCCCTAGTAAGGGCAGATGACGATGGCGAATATATATTACAGAGGGAGAAGGTAAATGTGGATAAGGTGATGCGGACGGCAACTGCCTGTAGGTGAGTGTGCAAGGAAATGGGATGGAAATAGACGTCGTCTCGAAGGAGCATCAGAACCCCTCCATGGGCTGGGACACCTTCCACGGGTGGCAGGTCGAACCGCACAGAGGTGTAGTGTGGAAAGTCTGCACGATCACGTGGACGCAACTTAGTTTCCTGGAGGCAGACTAGAAGCGGGCAGTGCAATCGAAGGAGTAGTTTTAACTCCTCCCGATTAGAACGAATGCCGCGAATGTTCCATTGAAGGAGCGCCATGATAAAAATGAGAGAAGAAATAAGGATAAAAACCAAGTAGCGAGCGGGGTCACCTCGACGGCCGCTGAGGACCGGGTTTCGAGGGAGCACTGCTATCGCTGTCTGGGGGCAAAGGGTCATGTTCCATTGGTTCGACCAACGCGCCTGCCACCTCCCTGAGTTGATCAGGAGGGGCAGTTTCCACCGCCGGTAAAGGGCCGGGCGCCCGGCAAACGGAGCGTCCCGGTGAAACAGAAGACGGCCGAGGCCGGCAACTGTTGGACGGCGTGACAGATGGGTCACGCCTCGGCGGGGAAGGAGAGGAACTCTTTTTCTTGTCAGCTCTTCTGGAAGAGTGACGGCGGGAAGAGGCAGTTGACGGTTGGGAAGCCTGAGAACGCAGAAAATCCTCACGGACGGGTTCCTTTTTTAAGGTCCGGGCATCTTGTTTAGGTGCCCGCGGTTTACTAGAGTTTGACGAAGACTGTACCCTAGAAGCAGCAAGAGGGAGCGGGGACGTGGAACGGGCAATCTTCGGGCTGGCGGATCGCACAACTGTGTCAGCGAAAGTGAAGTCACATGTCTGGGTACTGGAATCCTTGGTAGGTCGAGTTGAGGTGAGTACCTTACTGTATGTACCCGCTGGGAGGACAGTGGGCTTTCGACTCGCCAACAACTTACGAGCGGCAGATGTCGATACCTTCTCCGTAACCCGAATTTGCTGGATTACCTTCTCATCCTTGTATACAGGGCAGTCGCGAGAGGAAGCCGCATGGTCACCGTTGCAGTTTAGGCAGTGAGGGGACGGAGGTGGGCAATCCCCCTCATGGGCGTCCCTACCACAAGTGACACACTTTGCTGCATTTGGGCAATGTTCACGGGTATGGTTGTACCTGTGGCACTGAAAACAGCGCGTTGGGTTAGGTACATAAGGGCGGACGGAGATGACCTCATACCCTGCTTTGACCTTCGACGGGAGGTCAACTCTGTCGAACGTCAAAAATACAGTACGAGTCCGTGTCAGATGGTTATCGACCTTTTTCATGACCCTGTGGACGGCTGTCACACCCTGATCGGACATATACGATTGGATATCTTCATCAGACAACCCGTCAAGGGATCTCGTGAAGACTACCCCCCGTGACGAGTTGAGTGTGCGGTGCGCTTCGACCTTAACTGGAAAAGTGTGCAACAACGTAGTACGTATCAGTTTTTGGGCTTGGAAGGCACTTTCCACTTCCAGCAACAATGTGCCATTGCGCTGACGTGAACAGGTTTTAACAGGGCCAGCAATTGCATCTACACCTTTCTGTATAACGAAAGGATTGACAGAATTGAAATCCTTTCCGTCGGTGCGAGAGACAACCAGAAATTTAGGTACATTAGGCAGAGTCTTTTTAGGCTGAGGCAAGTCTAACTTACGTTTATGGGTCAACGTCACGAAAGAAGATAAGGAAGTCATCGCGGAAGTGTCCCCCGTGATTACCGGCGTCTCCGATGGCGCGCTCCTTCCTAGTGGGGGCCCTCTCCGAGGGCTTACCCGCCTTAGGTGATTGTTCACACCTCAGGTCACACCTCCCGAGAACTGACGGAGGGACCAATCGGCACGTTCGGAAGGTACCAGCTCGGGTAATCACCCCTCCCTGGGCCTGGCCTTTACCAGGGGGTACGTACGTGCCTTACTTGTCTACCCGGGGCGGGGAATTACACGTTACCCCCGTCACCTGCTACGCACGATTATGCGTGGGTCGGCCTTCAGACACGCACAGGGAGGAAAGAAGAAGAGGATAGGAAAGGAGGAGAAAGAAGGAAAAAAAAGAAGTGTCTCAAACGCCGAGGCGGAGACTAATGAGGAGAAGAAGGCTAGGAGAGTTCAAGGAGAGGAAGACAGAAAACGAAGGGTAAGAAAGGAAGGAACGAAGGAAGAAAAACCACAACAAGAACCACCGTATCTCACGAAATATGCCCGTCTCCGGGCGAAGGCATAAACCAGGAGGGAAAGTGAAGCAGCCTGGGGCAGAAGAAAGGCTGCTCCGGCTCGGGGCCCCGTGCGCGCCACACACGTACCCACAAAAGAACTGTGGGCCCCCTGGGGGGGGATTCGGGATTCGGTAGTATTCGGCCATTATGCCCCGAATCTCAAATCCGAAGCCAGTGTGCTAGATTCAGCGAATAATGGATTCGGCCGAACCACTCTGACACAACCCTAATTCCAATGCCTATGGAGTACCACAACACAAGTGGTCACAAATCCAATGTTCGGGGGTGGAGGATCTTGGCCCCATTAGTTCGACAGTCACGTCAGAATCCACATTAAGTCAGCCTCCTAGACAACCAGTGGTGGCATGTGCCTCTCACACTGAAGTCATCCAGGGTAGGACATCACTAAGGTGACAATAAGAGGAATGCCGAAGAGGATCTTTTCCCCTTGTTCAACGTCTTCAAAGCCCTGATGGGATTCACAAGACGCAGATGGTTGTCGGAAAGGTGTGCACAGAAAGTCATCACGAAATTGTCATACTTGGAATTAAAGATTTCCATCTGCAAATCAAGTGTCTTCATTGGTGCGTGTGGAGATTTGGTGGAGTGGTGTGTACCCTTAGCAGATTAAGATGACCCTGCCTTGGGACTAGGAGCTGTCACAATTTCAGCACTGAATTGTCACATGTCTGCATGGCCACGTCTGTCTTTGTCCGAGGTGTAGCAACAACTGTTATGTAAGTGCCAGAAGATAGCACAGTAGGTTTGCGACTGGCATACACCTTTCAGGCATAGTGTAGGCATGTTTTCCTTCATTCTTATCTCCTGGATGGTCACAGTAGATTAGGCATTCTCTTGAGGCAGGGGCATGGTTATCCATGCAGTTGATGCAGTGAGAGGAAGGGTGTGGACAATCATCCTCATGGACACCCCTGCCACAGGTAACGCATTTGGCAATGTTCTTGTTCCACGAGCAATGTTTTTATTATTAACAATTACTTTTGGAATACACCTAATAGCACAAAATGTTTATTTCATATTTTCCAGCTGCTGCAATGACCACTTCCTATGGCTGTCAATGCTTAACTGCCTGAGAACTGGTTCAAACTTACTTTATGACCTCTGGCCGCAAATACAATTCAGATGGCATATTTGCTGTCACTCTTACAAGTACTCAAGTATAAGGCTAGTAATGTTGTATGTAAGAAATTTCACCTGGAAATACTGCATTGCTGAAGAGTCTTCCGTACGATCTGTGAAAACTGAAGAATCCTTGCCAAGTTTTATTTTGCTTACAGCTTCATGAAAAGCTCTAGCATCTGAGGAAAGAAAATACAACAAAAAGTTAACATATGTAGACTAACATGGCAGAACAAGCAGTGAACAAAGAAATTGTAGTGATGTAAAACTTCATACCTGCTATATTCTGAAACCTGAAGAGGAGGCTCTCTGTATCAAAAGTGAAAACATAACCTTGTGAACCCACTCTAGCACATTCGGTTGCTCTCGAAATGGGATATTCCCCAATAGTGTCGTACGTACTCTCATCTGTAATTTAAAATAATGATCCTTTAAAGTATATGAAAAAATATTTTTAATCCAATGTAATCAGACAGATAAATCTACTCAGTGAACAGTGGCCGGAGAAAATACAAACAAAAGTAACAGTCATGGGCAAGCTTTTGGTGTGGCTGTTTCTCCTTCTTGGAAAAGGGCTGAAGGGAACAAATTTGGCAAACAAAAGAGGGATCAGAAGATAACCACTGATTGGTTTAGTCTTCCTTAACCTTGTACTCTGTACAACTCTCACAACTCATCCCACTTCCTGAACCTTGCAAATATCTTTCCTTCACCCCTTTCTCTTTAATCTTTCTCCAAGGATCCACTGGCCCCAAAAGCTTGAACATTTCCATAACTTATGTGCTTTCTCCTGTTGTTAATTATATTTAAAATATATCCAATTATATTTAAGTATATAAAAAAGTAAATAAATAAAAATATTTCCACCTCTGTTCATAGTACAGTGTATTATGAACAATACAAACCATGTAGCATACAGTAGCCTATTTAGAAATTTAAGCAGGTTTCACAATTCTAACATTATTGCCTCAGCTATCAATGATTAATTACTGCACAAGAAATCTAGACAATTCTCAGTCTCCTTACAGTTTCCAACTCGCATTAAATACATGAAATAAAAAAAAACCAGTGAGAGAAAAAAGAGAGAGAGATGGGAAGGGGGTATTTATTGAAAATTATACAGCTTATTAAGTGATTTCAGTATTCAAAATGGAGATATTAATTTGGCTCATTTATGGACCTTCCTTGTAGAACTTAATTTGGCTGTTTGAAACAATTTATAACACATTCCAAATTTTGGAACAGGGAAACTAAATTTCCTTGGCAAGTTATTCTAAAATATTATACTCTATGACACTAAAAGGAAATCATGAACAGTCTTTAGTATGTATGTTGCTGTACTATCTAAGTACTCTGTGTTTGTTTTACAATGTTACCACCACCACAGTTCATAGAATTACTGAATACCACACTATGTTCAGCAATTTCTGACTTGGTTGCTTGTGTTACTCTGGTTTACCATTGGTGTTCTTTGAACCTGATGTCAACAGTCCTGGTCATGTGGCCAACGTATGCCATACCACACTGACAAGGTATATGGTGAACACAAATCATCATTCATACTCCCCAACAGTCAATCTTGGTGAGTGGATGGAACACACTCTTGATATGTTTGAGGAGAAGTCTACTGATTTTCACAGCTATCAATCCGCAAATGGCAAACATGCAACCTCCATTTCTTCTTTACCACTTCAGGAGCCATTGGTGAGTAAACAGGACTTAGTGCCCTCTGAACATTTAGCATAGAACACAGATTATAGGTGTTCTATCTCCATCACCATATTATCAGAATCAGAGTGTGAATGATGAACCAATGTTTTGAGTACAACATTTTTCTGTGCTGGATGGTGGCAACTGCTGGCTTGCAAGTACAAATAGTTGTTATTGGGTTTGTAGTACACACTGACCAAATATGGCTAAGTGGCTCCTCTTCATATCTCTTAAGAGATTGGCCACCACCAATGAGAGGGGGCTACCACTGCCACCCCCGTCATCTGGCTCAGAGATTGACTCCCATATAGGAGTGTCAATATTTGCCTAAGCAAATCAAGGAAAGCACTGTTGAAATTTTCTCCAATCGGCTTAAGTGAATCATTCAGTTATGAGGGGGTGGGGGGATGTCTGCCCCTGTAGCTCTGTCGACAGCATCGCTGGCTACCACGAAGGGGGCCCGGGTTAGATTCCCAGCAGGGCACTGCGTGTTGTTACCACCACCACCACCACCACCACCACCACCACCACCACCACCCACAAATCACCGAAGTGGCATTAAATTAAAGACATGCACTAGGCAGCTGAACAACCCAAGATGGAATCTCTCGGCTAAAAATGCCATATGATCATTTCATTTCAGGGGGAGGGGGGGGGGGACATCACTGAAGCTGGCCACGATTGAGTTAATGATCTGAAGCTGTCCGAGTTGCACGCAATAATCCAAGTTTCTGATGGGGTAGAGACATACCCTATACATGGAAAGATCATCTTAAGGTGTACAGCAGTAACATAGGTGGGGGCAAATGTTTGACAACTGAATACAGGAGAACCTCTTCATTGTGAACCTTACAGAGCACCTGAAGTCAGGGTGGTACTGGTGCTTGTGTCCTTAGCTACTTAACTACCTTTTCTGGAAAGCCAGTTTGTTTCAGAAGAGTCCTGTGCCTTACCCACCCTGTCTGTGAGGTCCTTTATATTGGTCAATACCATGCAAGTGTCCTCAATCTGCTGTGACTGGTTGTTAAGACATTTGAACTTAGCTAGTTGACAGGACACCAATTTCTTCCCCCACACACTCCACGAGGTACCAGGAGACGCCATCAACTTAGTCCCACTCTCGTCTGGTTAGACTAGTTGGTTGCTACAAAACTATAGACAGCAACACTCTGGAAATCACATCAAGTACCACATGCTCACTCAATATTTAATTCTGATGACCACTCTGGAAATGACACAGTGTGTATCTGGCAATTACTTTAATCACATCCTCTTTTTGGCATCTCAGGAGGAAACAGAAATGAACATTCTCCCTTTGTCAAAGCTTAGCCAGGTTTTTAATACTATGATAGATTTCATTCCTTCACAGTCTTTCAATTAAATTCTTCAGGCTTTCCCAAGTAAGGAGTTGCATTGAACAATCTGGTTTTCTGCTTGTTTATTTGCATTGTTCTTGCATGACAATTTAACTGCAAAACTCTCAGTCTTATGACCATGGAGTTACAGAAAACAGCCAGTATATATACCACAGAGTGCATGTGAAACTGTACGTCAGGCAACAAACCTAGTACCCAAAGCAGTTCTACCAACTTCCTAGTGGCAATTTTAACACCAGAAGGCAGTAAACAATACTAAAGCCACTACTGGCAGGCAGGGAGGGACCTATAAAGAATTCCTGACACCATGCACTATGACAACAGAACATTCCAAATCACAAGATAAATGATGCCAACCAGAATGAAAAACTGTCTAGCATAACTTTGAAGACAAAACTCCATACAGAAGGACTGACAACTGATAAATACTAGGTGTGAACACAGCACTCAGCACAGCCCTGGCTACAAGAAAATACTACAGTGGTCAGTGCTTACGGAGAGTGCACTAGAGCACAGAGCACCTAGCACCACATATGTATAAATATGGGACTTGTTCTACTTTGGAATCAGTACTAGAAAGCACCTAAAGTAAACAGCAAGTTGTGCAGTTAAAATATCATGCAGAAACAACCTGAATAACCAGCAGAAAACCAGATTGTTCAACATGACAACACCTCATCAAGAAAGCTTGAAAAACTACATTGTAGATAAGTGGTCCCCAAAACCAATCAGTTACATGCACAGCTACCACATGTAAGGATTCTTAATGTGAAATGTGAGAAACCTGATGTTTATACAGAATTTGTAACCACACTGCCATACAAAACATTTACATATTTATATGTATATGGTAATACACATTGATGTAAGAAACAGTTAAGGACACTGTCAGATATAGCTTCCTCTACACTTCTGGAACGTATGGTGCAATAAGTTTACAAGTTTTTACTTTAATAACAAGGATAATTTTACAGTCCCAAATGGGTAAAATTAGCTAATAGCTAAATCATTATATAAATATATTATTTAAAAATAAAACAAGACACCAAGAACAGAGATTGTACTCCAATCTTTTACAGCTTTTTTCCAAGTACAATGACTATACTATAAAAAATGTAATAAAGCCCAAAAAAATTCCAATATCAGTCACACTTTTTGCCACAGTACTTCATTTGGCATTGATCATAATGCTTTAACACCAGAAAACAAAACAATCATAGCACTTGCCAATATTACTATTGGTAGACTGTATAATACTCACAAAAAATTAAACCATAATGTGGAACCTCATGAAACAACAAATACAATTAATCACATGAAAGTGACAAGACTCTTCAATTGTTCCCTATTAAAGACTGTTGAATATTTTCCCACTACACTACAATAGTCCAACTCATACTCATCTGATTAACTCAGAAATCCAAAATGACAAATCATTAATCAAGAACAGCAACCAGAAACCCACCTATATGTTCTTTTAAAGTAACTGCTCTAATCCAGTTTCATTCGTGAAGGGAACTGTATTAACCAATACCTGCAGAAATCTGCAACATTAAGCATGAGATGCTGTGTTGAAACTTGCTCTTAAATTAATTGCTCACTTTATTCTTTAGGGAACGTTTAACATTACTAAAGAGTTTTTTATAGTCTTCCACCTTTTTTGGTACCTCTCACTTTTTGTGCCTAGTGTTGAAGGGCTAGAAAATACACCACTGGCCATTAAAATTGCTACACCAAGAAGAAATGCAGATGATTAGCGGGTATTCATTGGACAAATATATTATACTAGAATTGACATATGATTACATTTTCACACAATTTGGGTGCATAGATCCTGAGAAATCAGTACCCAGAACAACCACCTCCGGCTGTAATAACGGCCTTGATACACCTGGGCATTGAGTCAAACAGCTCAGATGGCGTGTACAGGTACAGATGCCCATGCCGCTTCAACACGATACCACAGTTCATCGAGAGTATTGCCTGGCGTATTGTGATGAGCCAGTTGCTCGGCCACCATTGACCGGATGTTTTCAATTGGTGAGAGATCTGGAGAATGTGCTGGCCAGGGCACCAGTAGAACATTTTCCGTACCCAGAAAGGCCCGTACAGGACCTGCAACATGCGGTCGTTCAATATCCGGCTGAAATGTAGGGTTTCGCAGGGATCGAATGAAGGGTAGAGCCACAAGTTGCAACACATCTTAAATGTAACAGCCAGTGTACAAAGTGCCGTTGATGCGAACAAGAGGTGACCAAGACATGTAACCAATGGCACCCCATACCATCACGCCAAGTGATAAGGCAGTACGGTGATAATGAATACACACGCTTCCTATGTGCGTTCACCGCGATGTCGCCAAACATGGATGCGACCATCATGATGCTGTGAACACAACCTGGATTCATCCGAAAAAATGACGTTTTTCCATTTGTGCACCCAGGTTTGTCGTTGCGTACACCATTGCAGGCGGTCCTGTCTGTGATGCAGCGTCAAGGGTAACCGTCTCCGAGCTGATAGTCCATGCTGCTGCAAATGTCTAACTGTTCATGCAGATGGATGCTGTCTTGCAAACGTCCCCATCTGCTGACTCAGGAATCGAGACGAGGCTACACGATCCGTTACAGCCACGCAGATAAGATGCCTGTCATCTCAACTGCTACTGATATAAGGCCATTGGGATCCAGCAGGAATTCCGTATCGCCCTCCTGAACCCACCGCTTCTTCTGAGAGTCATTGGATCGCAACGATAAACCGCAACTGCGATAGGGGCAATTCCATGAGAAAGTGGACATAAACCTCAAAAATGAAAATAAATCTTATGACAAATCCAGTTACCAGTTCTACTACCTAAAACATTGTTTTAATAATTTGAGGGTACTTTTATGTTAAGAAATGCTGGAACTGAGCAAATGGTTTTATAACTTGTCTAATATTTCAGCTTGTAAATACCCTTGGAAATCAGTTTTTTAAAGCAATGCAAAAATCACTGTAAAGGCATATATTTTTAAAGTATCTCTGAAAAACTATACAAGTAACTTAAGCCAGTACATTTCAATAGCTTATATTGAATTTATTTCATTACTATGATTCCCAGCACAATTTGTTTGAAATTCCTATACCCTGTCATTCCATTACCAGAAAAGCCCAAAATTTATTTTTCAGTACCATTGCAATTCTATAGAGGTTGAAAATATGTATGCAAATACAGATTTGGGAGATAAATAGATACCCCACAATAAAAAAAAAGGAATTATTAATTTTAAATGTTAACAGAATGACAGTGTTGCAGTAACGGAATGACATAAATTTAATAATGGAATGCCTGACATTCCTTAAGATGATGTTTATACTACAGTTGTAGGCAGCTGTATGTTGGTTATGCTGCAATTGTTGGCAGTTTTTTATTGGCTGTATTGTTGGTAAAAATTGGACGACCTGCTCGGTTAGCCGTGCGGTCAAATGCACCACTTTACACGTGGGAAGGCGTACCAGCCCCGCCAGCGGATTAAAGAATGAGTCAAAGTGGCGGCCAACCTGAATGTGGTTTTTAGGAGGTTTTCGACATCCACCTATGTGAATTACTGGGCTGGTACCCAAGTCCCACCCCAGTTACACAATTCGCAAACATTTTCATAACACATTCACACTTATAACACTATAGGCAGGCATTTGGGGTACACATTTCCTCCAGGGCGGGAGGCGGCATAGGGTGACGACAGGAAGGGCATCTCCGTAAATATCAACACAAGCTAATCCGAATTAACAAGGCCAACCCTGCATGTGCGGGAACATGGCCAAAGAGGAAAGAGAGTTGGTAAAAATTGGAGGAAATGTATATGCAAAGGTGGATAGTCCTGTGGAGCAATAACACAGTTTTCAGGGAGAAGAAACTTATATTCAGTTTCTTTGAAGAGCAACTGCTGAAAGGTGAGGTAATAATCCTCTTTAGTTAAACTGTACGATGAAACGACTAAATTGATTTACACTCCATGTAGAATCTAGTTATTTCCTCTTTCATAACCTAAGCCAAATAAACAGTTTTGCTGGGAAACGCTGCAAATGACTAAAGAAAAACATTTTAATAACATTTTATTTACTACAATAAAATGTTGGATATTGTTGAAGGTCACTAGCAATTAGGCCTGATATTTAAAACATTTTTGCTGCATTGCATTGCTATAAGTTCAGTAGAGTGAAAATATCCCCCCCCCCCCCCCCCCAATAAGTCTAAGTATGTGAATGGAATATAAACTTTTACATCATTAAAATTATGTTTCTTTGCTTATGTTGGATATACAGTAAAAGAAATTGGATTTCATAATTATTCTTGGTCTCTTCATTATCCTTAAAGTAACAAAAAAATTCCTGAAAGTCATTCTGTTACTCATGATACTGCCAATGGGCTACATCTGTCTTTTATCAAAGTCGGAAACGTGATGGTACGCATTTCTTATTACTTGAGGCATCACAACAACATTTCTTCAGGCAACCCCGATCAACTGCTGTTTGTGTCTGAGAAATCAGTTGGAAACTTTCCTCATGTCAGCATGTTGTAGGTGTCTCCACCAGCGCCAACCTTGTGTGAATGCTCTGAAAAGCTAATCATTTGCATAACACAGTATCTTTTTCCTGTCAAATTTTGCGTCTGTAGCACATCACCTTCGTGGTGTAGCAATTTTAATGGCCAGGAGTGTAGCTGATGAAATAGATCTGTGGCTGCTGCATCTCAGCAGCTGGAGATGGCAGTTGTGTGTCAAATGTGCTTGTATGAAAGAGTGTTGTGTTTCTGAAGAAGGTTGTGACCGAAAGCTTTTAAGTGTGTAGGAATCTTATGTGCCCGTTGCAGTTCAAAGGAAGTCCAGGGTGAAAGAGAACTATCCTCATTATATTGTTTAATTGCAACCTGGACTTCCCATTGTTACATTTGTATAGGAGTGCAATTAGTAAAATAGTTGCATTCTATTCCTATCCAAATTTATTACTGAAGCACATCCATAACTATATGCATATGCTGGTTTTTTAAGATACGAAATGCTAAGTACATTTTAACCAAACATTTTCCTGTTGTCTTTAGGCTCAAAAAGGAAGAAAATGTTAAGAGCTGCCCCCCCCCCCCCCCAAGCACTGAACACATGAAGTCTAATACTGAATCTACTAACCAGTTCAAGGATTATTCTTGAAGAGGTTAGAATGTAAAAAGCTTCAAAACTATCTTTGATACATCAGACATGTTTCAGGAAATCCTCAACTGTTTTCACAGCATTCTCCAATCACACAACTGTATTTCACTCTGTTGAATTTGAACATTCCCCTACCCTAAGCCATCAAACATATATTAAGGTACCTTTCAAATGAAAACATGTGGAAGAAATGGCATGGCAACACCCACAATCCAACTGTGGGTTTCTATAAATGTGTATGGGACAGATTGGGAAAAAAACTGTTTCGTGGGAAGAAGTGCACATAGTACTAGTGTTTAAGATGCATCATTTCACATTTTAATCATTGTGTGAAAAGCAGGACATATGTTTTAGAGAAACTAGGAACTACACTCAGAGTTAACTGTAGAAAGCTTTGTATGCAACACAAAGCATGCAGTGAAAACAGAAATTATTTCTGTAGGTGGCGGAATCAAGAAGAGCACATCATATGAAAATGAAAAGAAAGAAAAAAATAATGTAGAACATGAAAAATCTTAGTTATTGTACAGGACAGTTCTAAAAGATCATATAAAACAACATCCTGAATGGAAAACACTAGAATTTTCCAAAACTATTGAAAATGTGGTAGAAATTGAGATAATTAACTACAAATTTTGGGTTTAAAACTTAAGTGCTAATAATTCTTTCATCATTTAAAGTTTCCAACACTTGCAAGAATATTTTGTATGCTTTTCAAAATTCATTTAAGAATCTATATGATTTAAGAAAAGTGCAACCACACTGATTCAAAAGGATATTGTTTTATCCCATTAACACGTTCGCTGCAGCTGACGCTTATAAGTGTTTCCGCGATCAACACGCCAGTGCGGGTAACACTTATAAGCGGTGCACTAGCTGAGTAATCAGTTTAGTTAGTTTGGCTCTGCACTTGTGTTAGTACAGTCCACCAAAAACATCACGGCTGTTATCCTGTCTGTAGTTGTGTGTTATCGTGTTTTGTGGTTTGCTATAAAAAACATCACCTATATAAATTGCAAATTTGTTATATGGGATTAGGTTTCCATAGCACCACATTGCAGGCGAGACGAGTTTCTTTTTCTCAGTTTGATAAACCTTTTGGTGTTTTCAGTATAATTCTTTCTCAATGAGGCGGATTTATTGCTTGTTTGAATTTCATTTTCTTCACAGTTTGCAATAAAATCAATTAATCAGAGGCGTTGTTAGAATTGTTTGCAACAAATGCATATGACGCTTATAAGCGTCAGACAGCTTGCATTTTATCACTTAATTGGCATGCAGCTAAAGTGTACTTTTATTTCTATATCTAGCAGCACCTCTTGTGCAGACGTTATATTCGCTTTCAATATTACAGGTTTCGCAGGGATATGATTTCAGCTCTCAGAGCACATGCGCTTACAGGTGACCGCAGCGAACGTGTTAACCAGTTTTCAAATATTTTCAGGTCCATCTTCACTGTCTGAAGATAATTGGAAAACATGTTAATGGAATAAAACAGTATCATTTCAAGTCAAAGTGACTGGTTGCATTTTTTCTTAAATCATGTTGAAATGAACAATCACGGGTTATAAAAATGTCTGTAATGGATAGTCTAAATTTAAGTATCTCTTACTTATGGAGAAACATTTACCTGCATTAGGTGCATCCAAAAATTTGTGAAAATATGGAGATTTTATACATGTAACAAAATTACTTCTGTTAGGTTTTGGAATTTCAACTACTATGAATGAATCGTTAAGAAAACTTGCATAGGAATTTTACGCTTCCGTGCAATATTACACCACCTTATTGTAGCAATATAAATTCAAACCTTAAAGACTTGAATGCATAGCATTACCTGTTACTGTAATAAACTGTATGGAAGTGCAATCCTGTGATTTTACTTGCTGACTTACATACTGATGATAGCTATTCTATAGCCTAAATCAATCTGTAATAAATCAGTACCCACAAAGAATCACATTTTCTTTTTGTCATATATGAAATATATTGTTGCTTAACACTAATAATTCTACACAAATGCTGCTGTTACGTGTCATTTTTCTCTGCACATTTATTTATCAATAGTCACTCTGGCAACCAGCATATTCCTCCCAATGACAGACCGCGTTTGTGATACTGTCATTGTAGAATGTTTGATTGCTGATGGAGCCGCACCTCACCACTTTTTGCACTACTTTGTTCACTATCAATTTTAAGTTCTTGAAGATATCTAAGTTTTCCAAGCATGATCATCCACTCCAAGCTATGATAAGCACCACTATTTACATCATTATGAGCATGCACAACACACTGCCTCTCACTACTGATATAATCACAGTACAGCTTTCAGTCTTCTATGGATCTCAACTACAGGCATGTTTTCTATCATTAGAAACTTAATTAATTAAATCATGCTGTTTCTCATAAACTGACACAGTTATGATACATACCATCATTTTACACGCTGTAATTCATAGCAGTCTAGAGACAGCCTCTTGCAACTAGCATCATCAAAATGACAAAATCAAATGGAGAATGTTATTGAAAACTTGTGAACAAGAATGACTACCATTTTATCATTTGCTTAAGAAGACTTTTGCATTTTGTGTCAGTGCAGCAAGTCTGACAAAAAAATAAATAAATAAAAATAAAATAAATGCTGGATGCTCAAGTAGCACAGTATGCACCACCTTTCTGGAAGTAATGACTGAGGCCTCAGAACATTTCTGTAGCCACGGATGACGTGTGACCAGAATCCCAGATTCCAGACACAGATTCATGAATCAACTTGCACAATGGAACAGCTAATTCAGTTTCTGACGTCATAAAACTGAAAAGGGATTCCACTAGCCACAAAGTTTACTACAAATCACATTGAAGTGTACGGTGGAGGGTTCAACAAACTGCTTTTATGATATTTCTGTACCGTTCTATTCTCCAATAGTGGGCGGGGAAAATGGAACATCTGAATCTCCCCGTTTTGGATCTGATTTACTTTATTAAGATCATCATATCTCTATGTAGGTGGGTGCTAACAAAATATGTTCACATTCTGAAGAGAAAATTTGTGACAAATTTCACAAATCTCTCCACAATGAATAACACATTTCTTTTAATGGTTTCTACCTCAACTAGCACATCATTTCCATGAATCTCTCCCCCCTATATTGCGATAGTATATAACGAGCTGCCCTTCTCTGAACTTTTACATGGCCCCTCAGACAGAAAGCATTGCTACACCTGCTTACTAATTCCCTTAAAAATATTCGTAGATATAAGTTCCACTTTTCAATTAAACAAACATTGAAGTGATGCTTAATTTCTAGTGCCGTCTGTGATGCTTACCCCATTACATGATGCTTCCTTTAAAATACACCATAAGCTGGCTGCACTGGGAGAAAAAGGTACGGCTTGTCCTAGCAGCCAATGCACTACAAGCTGAAACCAAGCTTCTGTTCCCAACATTCTTTGCTCAGAGGCCACATAAGTGTGTGTACTGTAGTGGCTTTGCAATTAATGATGCCAGTTAACCTGTGGTTTGAGTGTGTTTCAGTTGGTTAGTGAATGAGTATGTCATTCATGACAAACTACTTATTTGTTTTTAACTGATATTATTAGAGTTTTGATAACACAGGACAGGCAGGGACCTTTTAGTACTTAGAAAAATGGTAAAGCAGTCAAAAATCCAAAGATTGGTTTGAACACCACAGTGCTTTACTATGCATGATCCTGTTTGGAGGTTGTATGCCATTGCCTTCCTCCGACCTTTGAACTGACTTACCAAGCCAGTTATAGGGGGACCTACTGTTTGACGTGGGTTCCGAACCATGGTGCTACTCAATATTTTTCAAATCAGCAACACTGCCAGAGGTGAAAGAAGTGGAAAGTGACAAAAATCATAGGACCTGGCGGGGATTGGACCCGCAAACTTTGTATTTGTAATCTGGCACTACCACCGTGATATCGAGTTGCACACCTAATTAATTGGTAAATCCGCCACCATGAACCACAGATTGATGAGGTGGGGTGGCTTAAGTGCCTCAAAGATACAAATAGCTGTACCATACATGCAACTGTAGTGGAGCAGTATCTGTGGAGAGGCCAGACAAGTGTGGTTCCTGAAGAGGGGCAGCAGCCTTTTCAGTAGTTACAGGGGCAACAGTCTGGATGATTGACTGAGCTGGCCTTTTAATATCAGCTAACAATGCTTTGCGCCATGCAGTTACTGCAAACAGCTGAAAGCAAGCGGAAACTATAGCTGTTACTTCTCCCAAGGACAAGTAGCTCTACTATATGAATATATGAGATGGCATTCTCTCGGGTACAATATTCCAGAAGTAAAATAGTCCCTCATTCGGATCTCCAGGTGGGGACTACTCAGGAGGATGTCATCAGGAATAACAACATTGGCATTCTATGGATTGGAGTGTGAAATATTAAGATTCATAATCGGGTAGGGAGGTTAGGAAACTTAAAAAGAAAAATGGATAGGTTGAAATTAGGCATAGTGAAGTTTCATGGAAAGAAAAACAGGATTTCTGGTCAGGTGAGTCATCATCATCAGCCATTGCAATCATTTAATGATGTGGCCTCTGAGTCGTGGGTTTAGGTAGGCTTTCAGCAGTCTTCTCCAAGTGGAACGGTCTTTAGCAGTTCTCTGCCAGGTGCTACCAGTGATCTTCCTGATATCTTTGTCCCATCTGTCCGGTAGTCTTCCTCTATGGAGGACAATGATTGCATTATCATAGTCAGATACAAAGCCAACGCCAACCACAGTAGTGCAGGTTTATATGCCAACTAGCTCTGCCAATGCGGAGATCGAAGAAATGTACGAGGAGGTAAAGGAAATCAAACAGTTAAGGGAGAGGAAAACTTAATTGTGATGGGAAACTGGAATTCGGTAGTAGGAAAAGTAATGGAAGGAAAAATATTAGGTGAATATGTACTGGGTAAAAAGAATGAAAGAGGAAGCCAGCTAGTACAACTTTGCACAGAACATAATCATTACAAACACCTGGTTTAGGAATCGAGAAAGAAGGTTGTATACGTGGCAGAGACCAGGAGACACAGGAAGATACCAGATAGATTTTTTATAATGGCAAGACAGTTTAAAACCCAGTTCTGAAATCCATTTAAGACATACACAGGGGCAGATACAGACTGGCCATATCTTATTGGCCATGAACAATAGGCTGAAATTGGAAAAACTGACGAAAAGTAGACAATGGGACCTAGATAAATTGAAGGAACCTCAAAAGTGCTTGAGAATTTCAGAGGCAGCTTTAGCCGACAATTAACAGAATCGGGAGGGGGGGGGGGGGGGAATAAAACAGTAGAAGAGGAATGGGAACCATTGAGAGACTAAATAGTTAAGGCAGCTAAGGACAAAATAGGTAGAAAGGCAAGACCTACAAAAAAATCCTTGGATATAACAGGAAATACTAAATTTTATTGATGAAAGGAGAGAATATAAAAATGCAGTAAATGAAACAGGCAAAATACAGTACAGACGACTAAGGAATAGGATTAACAGTAAGTGCAAAAAGCTAAGCAGATGTATCTAGAAGGCAAATGCAAGTCAGTAGAAGAATGTTTAAATAGGGGAAAAATAGATACCACCTACAGGAAAGTAAGAGACATTTGGAGACCAAAAAAGGAGCTGTATGAACATCAAGAACTCTGATGGGAAACCGGTACCCACATAAGAAGGGAAAGCTGAATGGTGGAAAAGGTATGTTGAGGGGCACTACAAAGGAAATGAACTTAAGAGACAATATTGTAGGAAGCAAAGAGGAAGCGCATAAAATAGGAGATAATATACTGAGAGAAGAATCTGACAGAGCACTGAAAGACCTAAGTCAAAACAAGGCCCCTGGAGTGGACAACATTCCCTCAGAATTACTGAAGTCTCTGGGAGAGCCAACCATGACAAAACTATTTCACCTGGTGTGCAAGATGTATGAGACAGGGAAAATACCCCCAACCTTGGGGAAGATCATTTTGGATTCAGGAGAAATGTAAGAACACGGGAGGCAATCCTAACTTCATGGCTTATCTTAGAAGATAGATTAACAAAAAGTAAACCTACATTTCTAGCTTTTGTAGATTTTGAAAGCTTTTGACAATGTTGATTGGAATAGACTCTTTCAAATTCTGACAGCAGCAGGAGTAAAATATAGAGAACAGACAATTATTTACAACTGTACAAAGACCATACCACAGTTATCAGAGTTAAAGGGCATGAAAGCAATGCAGTTGTTGGGAAGGGAGTAAGACAGGGTTGTAGCCTTTCTCCAATGTTATTTAGTTTGTACATTGAACAAGGTATAAAGGAAAGCAAGGAGAAATATGGCGAAGGAATTAAAGTTCAGGGTGAAGAAATAAAAACATTGTGTTTTGCAGATGACATTTTAATTCTGTCAGAGACAGCGAAGGATGTGGAAGAGCAGTTTAACAGGATGGGCAGTGTGTTGAAAGGTGCATACAAGATGAACATTAACGAGAGCAAAACAAGAGTAATGGAATGCAGTCTAAGAAAATCATGTGATGCTGAAGGAATTAGATTAGGTAATGAAACCATAAAAGTAGTAGATGAGTTTTGTTACTTGGGCAGCAAAATAGCACACGAGGGTCGCAGTACAGAGTATAAAAAATGCAGATTGGCAATGGGAAGAAAGAGTTTTTAAAAAGAGATTTGTTGACATCAAATATTAATTTAAGCATAATGAAGTCCTTTCTGAAGGCGTTTGTGTGGAGTGTTGCCTTCTATGAGAGTGAAACATGGATGATCAACAGTGCATATAGGAAGAGAATAGAGGCTTTTGAAATGTGGAGTTAAAGAAGAATGCTGAAGATTAGGTGGGTGGATCACATAACTAAAGAAGAGGTACTGAACAGAATTGAAGAGAAAAGGAATTTCTGGCATACCTTTAACTAAAAGAAGGGATTGATTGGCAGGACACATTTTTAGACACCAAGGAATCATGAATTTAGCACTGGACAGAAGTGTTTGGGGTAAAAACCACAGAGGGAGACCAAGAGATGAATACTGTATGGTAAGCATATTCAAATGGATGTAGGGGTGCTGTGCTTATGAGGAGATGTTGAGGGTTTCTCAGGATAGAGAGCTGTATCAAACCAATCTCACGCCAGAAGACGACGACGACAATGACAACAACAACGAGGTAAATCAGTCAATCATCATATTATTCATTTGTACTAATGACAACTAGTTTTGGGTGGTTAATGGGCCATCTGCGGAGCCATGTGGCTCCGGCTTTACTCCATGCAGCATATCTATCATCATCTTGTCTGGTGTGAGTTATCACAAAGGACTACCAGTACATTTCCTTTTTTGCTCCTAGCTATTTATGTCAGTGAAATTTGCACGTCAACTGCTAGTTGCTGTTTCGCATTGCAATTAAACTTTAGTTGTACTATACCGAGGCAGAATGTTTTGAGTGTAGAATTTATGAAATGGTCAAGTCTCGCAAATCAGTGATGTGTACATGTCAATGGGTCACAGTAGTGGCCTAGATTTCTCGGCTTACTTTGGACAGTTTGTAATTTTTATGGATTTTATAGTTTTGTGTGCTTTCCTTGTGTTGATGGTTTTTTTTCTGTTCCATTCCCAAATAGAGCAAGTCGAAAACCATTGTTTATGTACCTTCATATGGGCACTAAGTTTATTACCTACATCAGTCTTACACAAAAACAAGTTGGCAGAAGCATACAATCATTCTGAGGTCACTCAGCTTCAAATACTGACAGTATGATGGAAATTGAGAACAATTTTAAAAGAAAACTCAGAAGACATCAAACAGCCTCTGGGTTATTCCATGTAAAAGGGGCAAATATTAATAAGTGTCCCCTTTCTACCATCTCCAAATTAATAAAATTTGGTATGGAAGTTCTGTATTTGATAGTTGTATACCAAATTTCAGTTCAGTATCATCAGTAGTAGGATTTTTAGGGGTTTATAAAGCAAGGTTACTCATCTTCGCATCAAGCATGAAGGTGCAAAACTGCTACGTTCTTAACGCTTTAATATTCTTAGACAACTTTATATGCTGAATCACAACATGGAAAGATTCGACATTTAGCCTCACATAAATATACATACACGTGTCAAGCGGCTAAAAACTTCGCCCCACTATTCTGAAAGCCAAGGTTTGGTGGACCACTGCTACTTTCCATATGAACCAAGGGTTAATCCCACGTATGATGTCTATAAATGGATCAAATTTAATTAACATTTGAGGCTTAGACTAAATGATATGCAACTACAAAGTTGGCCAAAATTTTCGATGTGCAAATTTTAGCTTATTTTTCAGGGTAATTTCTCAAATGCGCCGTTTTCAATGTTTCTCTTACCACAGCTAGAAATAGCACGCTTTGATCTTTCAAAGTTATAGTTTAATTTCTCGATCTTTCATTTTGATGAGTAATAATACCCTTCAGAGGTAAGGAAGATGAACTATCAAGAAAAACAAAACATTAATATAATTCAAAATTTAACTTTTAGTGTCTCAATTCTCTGTGTTAACATGAAGTATTTTTATATTATTTTACTTCTGAAACGTAGTCTTCCTCATCAAAATGCCTTTGTGTATAAAATGTTGGTAAAACTGTAGAGTCTTTTGCCCATGTTGTTAGTATGGTGCATGTGTTGGCAACTTTGCAATGAGCGACTATGGGAAAGCAATAATTTGTGTGTTTCTGAACTGGAGATTCAGGCGCTATGCACCTCACATACTAAAAAAACTTCTTGTTAGACCTATATCTGACCTAACTTTCACTTAATTTTTTTTTTTTTTTTTTTTTTTTTTTTTTAATGTTTGTTCAACTTATGGGACTTAACTACGGGGACATCAGTCCCTAAGCTTACAAACTACTTATGAACTAGCTAAGACTAAAGACGGCACAAATATCCATGCCCGAGGGGGGATTCGAACCCCCGACCGTAGTGACCGTGACTGGAGCGCCTCAGTCACCTCGGCCACCGCGGCCGGCTCACTTAAAATGATCACTGTTTTGTACAGATCATAAAATAAATAAAACATGCTATACCTGCTCTATGGTTGATTGCTGTGGTGTATACATAGATATTATGTAGTGTTTCCAACATTTGCAGCTCATGGGCAACAGACTCAACAGTGTAGCCAAAATGTGTTATGGGACTATGTTTCATATGACATTACAATTTATCCAAGACAATGTGTTACCAGTCACCCATTTTAAAATATTTCAACGGTATACGGCAATGGCAAAGTTTACTGTTTGAAGGGTCAATTAACTTTGTAAATTTTTAGTAATTTAAATCAGAAAATTTTTTCATTCAATAGTGTGAAATACTTCCTTTCAGCCATTCTGTTTTGAACAGATGTAAATGTGACACGATCCTGCGAATGTAATATAGTTTAAGTATTGAGTCATCTGAAGACAGGGATACCACACGTCAGCTTTAACCCACGACTTCATCACTGCACGGTAGTTTTGAGATGGGTGCACATTTGTAGATGACTTGAGCAATTATGTGGTGAGTGAGTTACATATAGTAGTTTGTTTACAAGCAGAATACAGATTAAGATTTTGTGGGTTGAAGTGTAACATTCAACCCACCCAGAAATCTTGTTTGGTTTAAGCCCAGAATAGGTTGGGAGGCAACAGTTCGGTTGTCAGCTGGCAAAGCCAGAGAATGTGAGAACCAAATAATGATTGTAGTAACAAAATTGACCAGTTTTGAAGCCTAATGTTTGTCACTGCCATATTGAAAAATGACACCACAGGACAAAGCTGATGGGTTGTATCCCTGTCTTCAGTTATACCAAGTACGTCTTGGTTTGAGCATAAATTGATACTGGAATATGAGCTTAAGTGTCGTGCTAGCAATGCAGCACAGCTCATTCTCCCTCTTACCTCCGCTAACACACTATGGCCCATGTGCTCTAACTTGGTGGATGGAGCTTGCTTCTTCCACTTCACCCATCAGAATTTGTTGTTTTTGTGAATAAACTGTACAGTTTTCCAGAGCAATTTGATATTTTGTCAGGTATTATGCTGATTTACAGACTACCGTGTGACATAGATAATTTTCTTGTACATACAGAACTTATGATTTGCTGTGAAATGATTGTCTAACCTTGGGAGACTCAACAATTTTGGTACGACCCTTTTAGTGAAGAAAAGTATAAAAGTATGCAAACTTTTTTTCCCCCCATTCAGAAACATGCATAGTTTAGGCCTACTAAAATACATTTACAGTTATAATAATTGTACTTAATGCATAATATACGGTAATATTATTTTAATCCAGAAATGACGTTGCAATCATGTGCTCTAAATATCAATATTAGATTATAAACTACAAATAATATTTACCATATTCAATAACTTTTAAATCATTAGTTACATACTCAGTCAGTACACATCTTTTCATAATTGATGAATGTTTTATCACTGATACAAAAAATATTTACAGGCCATTTTACTGAGTATTTTAGTTATAAAATATAAATGATGGTGGGCCATGTTCTCATACTTAAAGACACAGCTTCAGTAATAGTCAAGAACTGGATATCCAGTTTAGTTTTTGCATTTTCTATGCAGCATTGAAGTCTATCCAACAAATCCCATGCTGCGAGATACATTTGTAATAAAATCCTTCTGGGCATTGGACCACATCAAAATATCAAACTTCTTCAATGTTTCAGCCACTGTTGCAAGTGTATTACTTCTGGGAGTCACACCCAGAAGAAGGCCGCTTGCAATAGTGGCCAAAATATCAGAGACACTTGATAGACTGACAATGTGGTCCAACGCCCAGAAGAATTTTATTAACAATGACAAATCACAGAAGCCTTTGTTTACACAATACATTTTCTCCGAGTACATGACTCCATGCTAGCCATTTACGTAGATCAATTTCTTTTAAATGTTACCTTACAATAAAATTCAATGAACACAACCATTGATAACTTTTTCCCATTACAGAGAGAGGATCAGCCCCCCCCCCCCCCCCCCCATAAAACACACACACACACACACACACACACACACACACACACACACACAAAATCCCTGAGCCACAAGTCATGCACATGATCTCTCAACACAGCTAGCATCTTGACAATAAGCGAGAAGGGGAGAGGAGAGGATGGAAGGGAGCGGGGAGGATGCCGGACAAGGGTGGGGAATAGGATGTTCCACACTGCCAAGGCTGAGTGAAAAAGCTACGATAGGTGGGACTGTGAGGCACAACATGTAATGAATTGAAAAGGCAAGACAAACAGGAAAGATATATATAGGATTGTGAGGAAATGAGGGTGGGCTGTTACACATGGAGTACTGGGGTAAGTTATCATAGGTTGAGGCCAGGGTGGTTGTGGGACCATAGAAAATATAGTACATGGAGAATTCCCATTGTACATTTCGAAAGTACTGGTGGTGGATGGGACTGTCCGGATGGCTCAGGTTGCAAAGCAGCCATTGAAATCTAGCATGTTGTGCAACAGGGTCATCAATCTTTGTTTTGGCCACATTTTGACAATGGCCATATATTCTAACGGACAGCTATAGTCCGCATCATGTAGGAAGGCACCCCAGTTTTCAGCCGCTCTACTCATCCCTCTCCAGTACCGCACTGGTATTCTGTAACATTCATGCCCCTACACACTCGGTTGGCCGCAAGTTAGAACGTTTCTCCCGCAGGCTGCACTGTTGGCGGTCAGCTGTAACTCCTCCCCTCCATGCTTCCCCTTTTGCTCTGCCTCTATGTGCAGAAGCACCTTCCTACAAGATACTAACTACAATTAGTAGTCATATGAAAGGCTGTGCAAGGATTCCAGCAGTGTTGGTAGATCACATGGCTGGTTTCACAAGTAGCCTGGCCACTGATAGGAAAAGATAAGACTGTGATGGGACTGGAATAGAAAGTACCAAGTGGTTGGATTGGGCAAGTCTTTGATTGGGATCTTCCACTAGAGTAGGATGTCTCATTTCAGGTAAAAAGGACAGATAAAATATTGATGAAGGATGTGATTCAATTGTTCCAGTCCAGGGTTGCTTGGGTGATAAGAGGAACACTCCTTTGTAGCTGTATCTTAGGGGTGGAGCAGGTAGGTCAACTAAAGCTCAATACCTGACGCCTGCGTGTTGTACGACTGTAAACACTTATCATTTTCCTTTTCTTACGAACGTGACAATTTTTACCAAATAAACTGGTCAATTCACATTCACCCATCCTACCCAAGCCTAGGTTTTAATTTCACTTGAAACAATCATTCATAGCAGAACACTATAGCTTTATGTGTAATGGAAAGTTTTATTTTAGGAGTACAGTTGTGTGTTTCATAATGTTTTCAGTGGGGTGGGTTTTTTAGTATGGCATCATGGGTCAAAGCAGATGGGTGGTATCGGCTCCTTCAGTATTGCAACTCAAGTGTTAGGATACTGCATGGGAAATTGGTAAGCCGACAATGTATGGAACATGCCTGTCTGAAGGCCTTCAGCATATTCGCTGTCCACAGGTGGCAAGGCTGTATGAAAGGTGGTTTTTTTTTTTATTTTTTTTTTATTTTTTTATTTATTTATTTTTTACATGGAACAGATGGCAGCTGGCAAAGTACATGTAGTATTTGTAGTGCCTCTTACAGCTGTGGGCCACTTTATTTTAACACACACACACACAGGCCAGAGAGAGAGAGAGAGAGAGAGAGAGAGAGAGAGAGAGAGAGAGAGAGAGACCTACTCCTACAATTGTCTCCCCTTCTCCTCTACTGCATTATGAGTTTAATCCCTCAGTCCTGCCTCCCTATCAGAGCTTTTACTCTCTGCCATTCAGTGCAGAACACCTTATCTCCAGCCTTGCCCGTCTTCAGGAACTCAAATGAAAGTTGGAGGGAAAGCGACGTTCTTCTCAAGAAACACTGTTGAAGAAATAGAGGGCTGGAGTTTGAGGCGGACTGCAGAACAAGTCTACTGGCACAAAAACTACATTTCAGATACAAACAACATATATCAGAGATTAGGGTACATTCAGATGCATACAAAAGCTTTCTTCTTTCCCTCTTGCTCTACATGGGAGTGGAACAGGAAAGCAAGCAACTAATAGTTGTACCAGGAACCCCTCCACCACACACCTTTGGGTAGATTGTGGAGCATGTATGTAGATCCTAGTTGTTGTGTAGTGTGACAGTTGTGGCATGTGCATAATTTACCTATGTCTCAATGAAAATCACGTTATGTAAATGTACTTGTCAATTATGTGTCATGCCTGTCTGCAGCTCAGCAGTCTTACCACGGGTTTTCTACCTATTATTATTTACTCTCAAACTTGGACTATCCACTGTTAGACATATTAGTTGTTTGGCGTACTGAATATTTTTTTTTTTTTTTTTTTTTTTTTGGAAAACACAGTCTGAATTAGGCTCTTATTAGTAACAGAAAATCAATTTCAGAAAATGACCATAAAACTTTACAACTAACGATACATAGCTCTTCAGCATTGAAGTTTTCGTAACGTTTGAATATTGTATACAAACTAATCAGAATAAACAGTTTAGACTGCAAACCACCATAAGCGGCGCCTTAATCTGTGCACACCCACAGAAAGATCTCAATTTTTCCGTATATAAAAATTATACCTAGGAAATGAAACAGCACAGTAACTTAAAAAAGAGCAGCTTCCTATAGGTTCTATACCTGGCAGGTGCCTGCCTGGTGAGCCCCTGGCTAAGACACTGACCAGAAGTTCACAAACTGACCTTTGAGGCAAAAAATTTAAATCCACCCACAGTACTTTTAAAACTGGGGATTTTTCAGTTTTTCCCCACAGCCAAACAAATTGTTTCATCACGAAAAGTTGGGCCTACATCATTTACTGCTACTGTGGCTTTTACAACAGGCTATTTGTAAAGAACTTTGGTAGCAATATATTAGCAAAAACTTCGCTAAAAACAGGTTCTAGAGACTCGTTTACCATAAAACCAGTGTTTGTTCACACATGCCACTGATTCAGAATGAAAACATTACCCATAACCATTCAAAATATTTGCACTATGAAGCGAGGGACACGCTTTGTACACGTTTTAATGAA
Organism: Locusta migratoria; assembly: GCA_026315105.1. Taxonomy (NCBI): domain Eukaryota; kingdom Metazoa; phylum Arthropoda; class Insecta; order Orthoptera; family Acrididae; genus Locusta; species Locusta migratoria. The sequence goes on along the minus strand of CM048755.1, from coordinate 726,496,720 downwards.
CTATCACAGGCGAGACGATATGAAAATCGAAGAATTGATGGGGGCTTAAGATATCAGAGCGACCAAAATTCCCTAATCTGTTTTCGTCAGTAATGTTCAGTCAACTATAGCACTATCAACGTAGAAGTCTTAAGCATTCAATAATAATTCATAATCTGCTCAGATTTTCTTTTAAACTGCTGCTAAGCAGTACTGCTTCATAAGAACTGGCGTCCTACACCCGACGAAAACCACAAAATACAGCTCTTAAGTGTCCAGACAATAAATTTAGACTTATCGAATACTAGTGCAACTTTGCTGTAAAACGTACACTTTCCAGAATTCGTACAACGAAGGGCAAGAGGTACGCAGACATCGTGAAATAAACATAGCACTTCGTAATAAATACGTTAGATCAATGAATACGAAGCGGATAAAAACAGCGGTGTGATAAAGCAACAGTCAAAACAATGCTCTGGAAAATATGAGTCATCTATGGTCGATGTTATAGCTAGTATTTATACAATGCTGCTGTCCTGGGCTATTGTTGATTGTTAGAAGCCGCTGTTGTTCAGTATTTTTAACTTTCCAGTATACATCCATGGATGAATGATCGTTTCCACAATATTCTCCAACGCTCTTTGATGGTTTTGAGTTTTCTAGATGAAAAATGTACCATAGCACAATGACAAGTGTTCAATCTCAGAATTTTGTAATGATTTTTTAATGAAAATACGGTCGCTTGGAATGTACCGGTATCCACGCACCAGAACGCACATCTCAGTCTACTACACACACAAAAAACCAAGAATTTACAATGTGCTAAGGAGACCTCACGCGTAACAACGTGAATAATTTAAATAAATTAGTACTTTTATTCTTCCCTTCTCTTCAAAAAGAAGCGACAGACACACAATGAGATGTTTGGTCGACTAGAATTTAAAGACAATTGAATGTGATTACCTTTCCGAATCTTCGCGCTGAGGCCCTGAGGATCGTAATCTAATGTAACAACCACCAAATGTTCATACTTCGGCACAAATTCACACGTAGTTGTTGCACACATTACATTCACCCTGCGAAATATCTGCGCCATTTTTCGTATTAGATAAGATAGCGTGACACTAAGCTTATACCTACAAGCTCGAAGCAGTGCAAAGAACTTCGAACAGGATGCTGCAATGATGAACCTGATCACAGAAAATTATCCGCATATTTACAAAAAGATCGCAAACACCGACATCTCATCTGTAGCGCATAGCGGTACAAAAACGTTGTTTAATCTCTGTTTATAGAACCACATGCATTCTGAAGTAAAATACAATACCCTCCGCTTATTTATTTATCTGTTAATTATTTTCGTGGTGATTTTAAATATTTTAGAATACAAACAACAACCAAAATAAACAGAAATTATCAAGGCATTTGCAGCTATTGGTAGCAATACGTTTTCGACATGTGTGTCAAAAAACCTATCTCTAGTAATCATATGTATTTATAGATTTTTAAAGTTCGAAAAATAAGAAAGCCACCAATGTTCGTTTCTTCTGTTTTCAGTGAGTAAATTTAATACAGACCATTTTCACGTATAAAATAAATTATTTCTATTCAAGATATGGTATCATTAATGACCTGTACAACTGAAGATCACATCACTGTATTTGTTATTACTTCATTTTCATATACATTTATCGCCTCATATTCAGATTATAACATCCAACATCAATCGAACTAACGAGCACATTCATTTCAGAAAAGTGAATGCATGGTAGCTACAGTATTGTTTCTATGTGAATCAACGACAGTCTAGGCTAGGGTTGCCAGAATTTGTTCCTAGCAAATGGTGACATTTCTCTAAAATTGAGCAAACACGATCATCAGTTGTGAATCGTAAACCGGGACATGTCGGGACACTTTTCTTAACCTTGGAAAATTGATTTTTTTCTTGCGGGGCCGGCCACGGTGGCCGAGGGGACTGAGGCGCTCCAGTCACGGTCTGCACGGCCACTACGGTCGGGGGTTCGAATCTGCCCTTAGGGCATGGATATTTGTGCCGTCCTTAGTCTTAGCTAGTTCATAAGTAGTTTATAAGCTTAGGGACTGATGACCCCGTAGTTAATTCCCATAAACTATACAAACATTTGAACATTTTTCTTGCGGGATCAGTCTTTATGTGTCTATTTCAAGGTAAGATTATCTTTATGATCGCGATATATGGATGTGCTGCTGATCGCAAAAAGCAGTCCCCCCTTAGCAACACCACCGAACAATAGTCACATGACGCTAGAAATGGTGAGCATTATTGCGCTAATACCGTATCTGTCACTTTGTAGCGTTCATGCAGTTGGGCGGCCAGTTCAGTCCACACGTTGTTTTATTCGTTCGTAGAATAGCCAATCTAAAGCTGAACTGCCACGTGGAACTTTATGTTGTTGGGGGTATAATACAATATCGCTTACTTCTTAACACAGAAATTTGTCATCTACAAATAAGTGATAAAGGCTCCCATCTGTGAAGATATTCTAAAACTCAATATGTTACAAAATTTATTTTACAACAGAATGAGCAGAACGTTGACGGAAAGCAATACAAATACTGACTGATCCCGCAAGAAAAAAAAAATCAATTTTCCAAATGATTTTTTTCTTGCGGGATCAGTCTTTATTTGTATATTTCAAGGTAAGATTAGCTTTATGTTCGCGATATACGGATGTGCTGCTGACCGCAAAAAGCAGTGTCCCTTTAGCAACACCACCGAGCAATAGTCACATGACGCTATAAACGGTGAGCATTATTGCGCTAATACCGTATCTGTCACTTTGTAGCGTTCATGCAGTTGGGCGGCCAGTTCAGTGCACACGTTGTTTTATTCATTCGCAGAACAGCCAATCTAAAGCTGAACTGCCATGTGGAACTTTATGTTGTTGGGGATATAACATAATATCGCTTACTTCATAACACAGAAATTTGTCATCTGCAAATAAGTGATAAAGGCTCCCATCTGTGAAGATATTCTAAAACTCAATACATTACAAAATTTATTTGAAACGGGAACTGCTTTCGTAAATAAAGTAGCTCACAATGCGTATGTTGTGGATGCTGTGGCAAGTTCAGTAAACAAAACAATTTTGACAATATCATCATATGTCTATATTACTCTGAACTGAAGGTCATTCAACTTGTCTGGGCACTGATTAAGAATTGAGGGGTTTGGTGCAAGAAGGAGGCAGGTTAATTTGTTGTATTGAGTTGATTGTCCTATCACATACAGAAAAAAAACCGCTTCGTTTGGTGAAAGGCGGCAGTTCTACCCGCTAGTTCCAGAGAAATCCGTAAGGTGAGGAGCTGCCTGTACTCAGAGAGTGCGTGAAAACGGAGGCAGCTCTGGGAGCAGCCTCGTTCTTTCCCCAAATGATAGCAAGAAGAGGAAGGAGGTCATGTTACATGGTTCAAATGTTCAAATGTTTGTTAAGCTTATGGGACTTAACTACGGGGTCATCAGTCCCTAAACTTACAAACTACTTATGAACTACTTACGAACTAGGACGGCACAAATATCCATGCCCGAGGGGGGATTCGAACCCCCGACCGTAGTGGCCGTGCTGACCGTGACTGGAGCGCCTCAGTCACCTCGGCCACCGCGGCCGGCATGTTACATGGTGTTCAGCAGACCGATGTGAAGATTACGCGTTCTCTGTGAGGGATATTTATCATCAGGTTTACTGTCTGTTTAGTGCTTTCATCGTCTTTTGATTTCACGGTTTCTGTCAATGTGAGTTAATCAGAAGAGAAAGGACTAATTGTGACTCTCCATAAAACTACGAACCAGGTCAATATGAGACGTCTACTGATTCAGGAGAAGATCGAAGAAGCAGATACACAGTTGTTGGGCAACTGAAGAGGAAAACAGGATCGCACTAGGCGCAATGGGAATGAAACAAAAGAAATGAGCAGAACGTTGACGGAAAGCAATACAAGAGCATGAGTGGAAAAAAATATGCCACACCGGAATGCGAACAGCCATACATCAGTGAAGGGATTATTGAACGTAGTGCGACTGTAGGAATTACTGTCTGCAATAATACGCAAATTTGCAACCAAGGTTCTGCGAGTCTCATTAAAAGGGACTGCCTTCATCAAGCTTTCGACTGTCTCCTCCCGCTTAAAGATCAATAGGTTAAAGAAGTCAAAGAGCTGGCCAGAAAGTATGCCAGGCAAAACGTAATTATGCCAATAATGTTGTACTTTCTTTATTAATAAATGTTTTCCAACTGAAATATGGTTAATTATGGAGGAAATGGTCCTACAATGACTTTTTCGTTCACTTTGGAGCAAAAAGAAGGCAGCTCAAAAATTCAAAATTCCATTGCACGTATCTGAGTGCATGCATATGTGTGTATTCTGGTCAGTATTATTAGATACCCAAACCCTAACGCAAGGCTGACTATTTTTTCGGACATACTTCTTCCACATGCATATATACATAAAGATTACAACGATATCATGCGAATTTGAGACAATCGGAAATAAAGGGTTAAAACCAACGTAAAACCTTCTTTTAAAAAAATTTACTCCTGTGTTTGGAGTTGGGGCCCGATCTTGCTTCCTGCCCCGGGCACTCCTGAGTTGAGTCCGGAGACTGGTTTGATGCAGCTCTTCGCCCTGCTGTATCCTGAACAAGTCCCCTCTTTTGTATCCCAGCCTCGTCGCCACTTTTGTGTCTCGTTTCCGCCGGTTGTCCTGGGTGTCGATGGCCGAGTAGAGAGAGACCGACTCAAGAAAATAGGATGCACGCATGTGCAGGTACGGAGGTGACCAGCCAGTGGGACAGCAGCAACTAGAAACACTGAGCTAGATTAGTATAAGAGATATATTTCATAGAAATACATTACTTAACTTGGAGAGCAGCAGACTAGTAGAATGTTGATACATAGTTTAGATAAGAGGCCTGCCTACTGATGATTCCTAGTACCTATCCGATAGCCAAGTCTTAACTGGTGCTTATCTGATTCCCAAGTGGCCGATGCAGCAGTCGTGGCGACGAGCGGAGTTGCAGCAGAGGGCGCTCGTGGCTGACGTCGTAAGAACGCCGCGCCGTGCGTGCATGGTGGCGCGCGGCGAAAGTACGTGGCGCGCACTTCATACTTGTGCGACACCACAGCCCTCCCCCCCAAACCGCCGCGCCGTCGTGGCGTAGGGCTGAGGGCCACGGTGGGACGGGCGTCGTAGCTGAGGCTGGGATCGAGACGCCGTCCGCGCCCCGGTACCCACCTTGCGATCCCCCAGGGAACCCACCAAAACGAGGGGAAGTGTGAACACCTCTGCCCAGAGGGATCAGGCCATCTTCTGAGATGCGTGGCCCAGGCGGCGGGGGCACGCACGGTCCCAGAGTCGCACTCGGTGACACTGTCATCTGCGTCGGCGACAGCGACGGAGGCGCGTCGACCTCCATGGGGATGATCCCATAGTCCGGGAACTCTGGACCCGTCGGAGAAGGATGTGGCTGTGCTCCCTGGCGATGAACTGGGTCTGGAATCAAGAAACCAGAGACAGGATCGCGCAGCCTGTGCAGGCGCAATTGGTTTGTGTGGCGCCACAGCTCCGACCCTGTGGAAGAACGTACAACATACATATTGCGACCAAGCATGCGTTGAATGATGCCCAGCATCCATCTCCTACGTCCAGCAAACACCCTGTACAGCACCGGCGTAGAAACCTGAAAACGCGAAGCGCCATACGAATCGACTCGGTGCGTGAGAGGCTGCAGCAGGTGAAGGAGAGTGCGGTGACGGCGGCCGTGTAGCAGCTCGGCAGGAGACGGCCCGTCACGCGGCATGCACCGATACGTAGACAGGAAAATTTGAAGAGCTTGCTGCCTGGAGTGCTGACCTTTCATATTTTCCATGTGAGACTTGAATGTTCGAACGAAACGTTCTGCTTCACCATTGGACTGAGGGTGAAAAGGTGCGGTGGTGATATGCTGAATGCCATTCACACGACAAAACTGTTGAAATTCCGCACTAACAACCTGAGGTCCTTTGTCACTGACGATAGTTTCAGACAAACCTTCAATGCAAAACACTGATGTGAAGGCACTGATTGTACTAGACGCTGTCGTTGAGTTCATGGTAATCACGAAAGGAAACTTGCTGAAAGCGTCTACAACAATTAACCAGCGCGTGTTCCAGAAAGGTCCGGCAAAGTCAATGTGTAAACGTGGCCATGGGCCCTTGTGGCGTGGCCAGACCGAGAAACTTTGCGGAGGAGCCGCCTGATGCTCCGCACAAACCGAACACTGTGACGTCATTCTCTCTATCTGTGCGTCCATATCAACCCAGGTGCAATGACGTCTGGCCAGTTGCTTTGTCCTAACAATACCCCAATGTTCTTGATGCAGGAGGCATAACACTTCTCGTTGCAGGGAACGAGGAACAATTACTCTTGTTTGGTCGTTGTCGGTATGTGACAACAGAACACCCTGACTTAAAGACAATGCATGACGTTGTTCAAAATAACGTCGAACCAGAGGCCGATCAATGTCTTTGTCTCTGGCAGGCCACCCTGAGCGAACAAAACGTGCTACCACACTTAGGTCTGCATCTGCAGCTGTTTCCTGTGCAACCGGACGAGAGTTCAAATGGAAGTCAGCGTCAGCGGAAGCATCTCTGGAGTTTATCTGACAACATGCTATTTCTGAAGTGTCAAATGACACATCCTGGCCAACCGGAAGTCGGGAAAGTGTGTCCGCTTTGGCATGTTTAGTGGTAGGTTGGTACAAAATCTCGTACTGATAATTTGACAATATCAAGGACCATCGCTGAAGCTTTTGTGCTGTTCGTGGAGGAATTGGCTTTGTGGGTGAGAACAACGACGTGAGAGGCTTGTGGTCTGTCAACAAATAGAATTTTCTGCCATAGAAATAATGATGAAACTTTATGACGCCGTAAGTGATTGCTAAGACCTCCCTTTCTATCTGACTGTAATTCTGTTGCGTTGGCGTCAGTAGCTTGGATGCAAAGGCAATAGGTAGATCGTGAGATCCAATACGATGTGAGATTACTGAACCCAGACTGTACGACGAGGCATCCACTGCTAGCACTACAGGCTTCTGTGGATCAAAGCAAATCAAACATGCATCACTGAGTAGTGCAAATTTTAATTTGTCAAAGGCAACCTGACAATCTTTAGACCACACAAAAGCAACATTTTTCATACATAAGCGATGCAGTGGAGCTGCAATCTGAGAGGCATTGGGAATAAACCTGAAATAATAGTTAAGCTTTCTCATTACTGCTTGCAATTCGTGCACATTCTTAGGAGGAGGCAAGTTTTTGATTGCTCGAATATGTGTCTGTAAGAGATGGATTCCTTGGGCATTTATCACATAACCTAGGTACTCTATTTCAGTTTGAAAAAACGAACACTTTGCTTTATTGCAACGTAGACCTGCTGCAGTCAGCACTTTGAAAAGGCACTCCAGGTTTGATAAATGTTCTTCAACTGTGCGTCCTGAGACCACAATATCATCTAAATAGTTCGAGCAGCACGGTACAGAATTGTCAGCTGTTCCAAAAAAACGCGGAAAAATAGCGGGGGTGAAGAACTGCCAAAGGGTAGGCGTTGAAACTGAAAAAGGCCCATGTGAGTATTAATGACGAAAAACTTTTTTGACTCGTCATCAAGCGGAATCTGTAAGTATGCCTCTGCTAAATCAATCTTAGAAAAGAAGCGAGACTGTCCTAATTTGTCCATCAGTTCCTCAGGTCTGGGCAGGGGATAAGTGTCTACAATTGTTTGACTGTTCACTGTTGATTTAAAGCCCGCACAGAGACGAAGTTCTCCTGTCGGTTTGGTTAGAATCACTAAAGGCGAAGCCCACTGACTTGCAGAAACAGGAGAAATCACCCCACTATCTTGCCAACGTTTAAGTTCTGCAGTAACTTTATCACGAAGGGCTATAGGCATTGGCCTAGCTTTACGAAATTTTGGTACTGCAGATTCTTTCAAAGTTACATGTGCCACCAAGTCTTTTGCACAACCGAGTTCGGGCGAAAACAAGTCACTATATTTTTCACACAATGCATTGATTTTATCCTGAGGCACTATTGACGAAATTTGAAGCACATCTCTTTGAATTGATAAACCAAACAAGTCAAAAGCATCTAGTCCAAAAATGTTCTGTGTCGATTTGGCCTGAAGAACTACAAAAGCAATTGTTTTTGTTCCACCTTGAAAAGAGGCGGGCAGGCTACACGTTCCTAGCACGGGAATATTTTGACCTGTATAAGCTGTTAACACTTGCTGTGACGGCGACAATTTTGGCGAACCCAGAAGTTCTTAATTGTCTTTATTCAGTAATGTGACAGCGGAACCAGTGTCGAGCTGAAACTGCACAGTCTTATTTTCTATAGAAAGAGTCACAAAAAGTTTTTACTTGTGGCGCTCGACAGGTGCGCGAATGTGGGCAACGTCTGCTACAGTTTGTTTGCTGCACTTGCGCATGCGCAGGCCGTGTAGTGAAGTAAGCGGCGCAGAATCGGCACACAGCGGATTAACAACACTGTCACTAGATGGCACTACCGCCAGATCGGCGTCTGCGCAATGCGAGGCTACTGCACTAAAATTACTTTGAGTAGCTACATCAAGTCTACTGTCACTAGCTACACAGTACTGGGCACTATTACAAGGAGAAGTTGCAGAAGGCACTAGGTTCACTACAGGATTACTCTGTACATAGTCATTTTGCTTGTCCCGAACCCTTTTCCGTTGCAAAGTTTTACGCGCTCGTCGGTGCTTGCAACGTGGCTCACTACATAGTTTTTGCAGTAGGCGCAGAAGAAATTTCTTGCATTGGGGAGTCAAGAAAAGCACTGTTCAAATCCACAGCGCGTATGATATTACAGCGCGTATGATATTACAGCATTAACTGTCCTCGTACTCCGCGAAGCACTGTTTCTAACGGCACCGTTCTTGGAATTGTTCTGCATACACACTGTCTGTACATGTCCTGATTTGCCACATTGATAACAAATGGCGTTACAACTAGGGCACTGCGCTTGTGGCGAGATACACACTGGGGGCAAGACTTACGAACATTTTTCTGCAAAGAAAGTCGGCGCCCGTTTGTCAAATTACCTTGTCTAACAGGACGGGGCGACCTTTGTGTCGTACTGTCACACTGGCTACCGTTCACTGTCTGTTTAGCACGGCCGGTAGAATTAGAAGAATCACTTGTGCTATACTGAGAACTGTGACTACGAAAGCGTCCATTGCGGCGCACTGAGTTAACACTGTGGCTTTGCATTTCTACTTCTGCTAAGTCAAAGGTATCATGCGCTTCTATAAGCTGCAGTACACTCCCCCATGAACCACAGACATTGCCAAGGTGGGGTGGCTTGCGTGCCTCAACGATGCAGATAGCCGTACCGTAGGTGCAACCACAGCGGAGGGGTATCTGTGGAGAGGCCAGACAAACGTGTGGTTCCTGAAGAGGGGCAGCAGCCTTTTCAGTAGTTACAGGGGCAACAGTCTGGATGATTGACTGAGCTGGCCTTGTAACATCAGCTAATGTGGCTTTGCCACACAGTTACTGCGAACGGCTGAAAGCAAGGGGAAACTACAGCCGATATTTTTCCCGAGGACATGCAGCTCTACTGTATGAAAATATGATGATGGCATCCTCTCGGGTAAAATATTCCGGAGGTAAAATAGTCCCCCATTCGTATCTCCGGGCGGGGACTACTCAGGGGCATGTTGTCATCAGGAAAGACAATACTGGCATTCTACGAATCAGAGCGTGGAATGTTAAATCCCATAATCGGGTAGGAAAATTAGAAAAGCGACACCACACCCTCATCTCCTCATAATAACGGCAACCCAAATCCATTTAAATCTGCTTAGTATATTCGTCTCTTTGTCTCCCTTTGCGAGTTTCCCCAACACACTTTCCTCAAATGAAAGAGCATTCATCAAAAGAAATAAATATAATGGAAAATACATAGTGTTGACTTATGAGCAAAATTCGTTTGCACTGAGGAAAATGAAAACGTCCACAGTTGTTCAACACAGCAAACATCACACAACATTAATAATGAAACTGACATTAAACCTTAATCGTTTTTCGAAAATAAAACTAGAACGGCCGGATGTTTAAGGCGCCGTGTGATGGATTTCGCGGCTGTTTTCGTTGGATATTAGAGTCCTCCCCCGGGCACTGGTGTGTGTGTATTGTCCTTAGCGTAAGTTACTTCATGTTAGTTTAAGTAGTTTGTAAGTCTATGGATCGGTGACATCAGCAGTTTCGTCCCTTAAGTTTACAAACATTTGAACATTTGATTCGAAAAATACATACAAATCAGTTTCAAAAATGTTTGTATAGTCTATGGGACTTAACTACGGGGTCATCAGTCCCTAAACTTACAAACTACTTATGAACTACTTACGAACTAGGACGGCACAAATATCCATGCCCGAGGGGGGATTCGAACCCCCAACCGTAGTGGCTGTGCAGACCGTGACTGGAACGCCTCAGTCCCCTCGGCCACCGCGGCCGGCGATACAAATCAGAAGCGTATATTGAATTACACGTAATACACTAATTAACAAACGTTGAATAAACTAGTGATTCTATACATTCTGATCATAGTTCGTTTCACAGTTACTGACTGAAACATTTTTTAGCTATTTTAGAGAAAAGCCATTACGCTCGTCTGTTAGCACTTCTTTGCAGGACCGTATTTAGGGTATGTGATGTAGTAATTTATTTTACGTCCCCCCCCCCCCGTCCATGGTATCTGGGATTCAAACTTAATTTACCAAAAAATACCAACCAGATACGCCACTGCTATCAACACACGTTGCACCCGGCTAAATACGACCCTGCTTCTTTATATGCCGAGAACGTTCCTACATCGATGGACATGGCAGGTGCGTTACTTCAACTTTCGTCACATCTTGGTGAGGAATGCTGCATTCAGTGGAATCCTTAATGGTGCTTACCACAAACCTTCTTACCCTGGATATTTACTTATTTACGTTAGGGAACTCTAGCTTTACGTGCTCTGCTACACGTTTGATACCATGTGTTACACAAGTTACGTGCAGCATCAAAGGCAGAACACTTGGAGCAATGAAACGCTGCAAGCACATATGCTGCGGAATTTGCCAAAAGCAGAAGCACTTTGTATTCACCTACGCCAGTGTTGACAAAGTGTGCGATTACTTCTTCTTTAGTCTTTCGGAGTTGTTTTGAACAAATCTAATAAGTTGTGGATTGCCAACAATCAGTTTTGAAAAGTGCCGGCCATGATTGTCTGTAGTTTCATCTACAGAAATCCATACAGAAGACTCCGCAATACCTTCTCGGATTGTTTGCAGTGGGTCCGTGTAAGTTGCGTCCACAAACTTTTTTAAGCGGTGCTGGTACACTCCTTGTCAATTATTGACTTCAGTGCTTCTACCTTTGATTCTTCAAAGTAAGCCTTTTGGAAATAGAAGAAATGGGTGCATTTTAGTATTTTAAAGCTGAAAAACGCAAAAAAGGCTTTTATCTCAAAATAGGTTATTTTCGATTCTATAAAATTAGCAGTTTCGGTTTTAATTAGTAATGGAACGCTTAAATACAAGTTTTTCGCAATTAGGAATTCAGGAAAAGAATTGGTTATAACCTAAAGATCCGCGATCTACATATGATGTATGACAGCACATCACTGGCAGATTAACCAGTAGTCTGTAGCCTGGAGCGGCAAATTATTAAACTGTAAGTAAGTGTAGTCAGTGGCAGACTAAGGGTGTCGGAGGCCCGGGGAGGCGGCAAAACAAAATGAGCCCCCCCCCCCTCGGTCACTTGGAAATTCATATATTACTAGAAAAAGAGTAGCTTTCGATATTTGTAGGCCCCAGAACGAAAAGGGCGCTCCGAAAAAAAAAAAAAAAAAATCCTTTGGAGGCATTTGAAGGTCCCCCAAGACGAGAGGCTTGGGGCGGTCTTCCCCCCCCCCCCCCCCGTACGCCACTAAGTGTGATAAAAGTTATTTAGTTACATTTAGCGAATGTACAACAATTTCACTGACAAAAAAATGATAATTAAGCCTACTATGATTGTGAAATAGGCTGTCGTATTGTAGAGGAGGCAAAAATGGAATAGCATACTGGCGTCATATGTGAAAATCCGTCACTGTAACAATTTATTAATTCCACCGCTGTTACTGATATGCTCTGCTTTGAAAAAAAAAAAAAAACAGCCTTTTTTTAAGTGCTAAGAGAGCAAATGTTTGATCTATGCTTTATGCTGCTCAAATGCTCCTTAACATCTTCTCTTCCCCCATGTGAAATATAAACGTAAGACTGTGCGTCTTTTCACATTCCACATTGATAGACATTTCGTCCTCGTTTGATGAAAGACCGTTCTTCGGTATATTTTTCTTGAAAGGAAAACTTTCTCTTTGGCGTTTGGAGCTCATTTAACCCACACTCAAATACATATTAAGGCCAGCAATCCTCAGACTTAACTGAGCTGAATACTAATGCAAAAGTTAATAATGGATTTAGGCGTTAACACGCAATAAAGGCCCTCGATTAGGGTTACCAGAGTCCTCATTTGAACCCTAAAAATGGTTCGGGAGAGTTTTCAGCAAAATGGGGAAACATCTAATTTTTATTATCCTACAATTGCTTCAAATTGAAACAGCCTAACTACAAAACTTTAAACTCTCACAGTCATGAAGAGATCTTTTTTTTCTGCACTCAGAGTGCAACATGTTTTCCAGTTTTAAACGTTGAAACGGCTGGACAGTGGAGCTGCAGATATTTTGGATACTGATCAGAATGAACTTTTTGAATTGAGTACGGAATCCCCTCCCGCGTCCCCCCCCCCCATCTCCCCCCGAAACCACGCCTTTCAGATAAATAAATTATTTCTGCCCCTGTAATCTATAAATGTCCTCTTTTATGAAAAATGACGTCTGATAACGCTCCCCTTGATAAACCCTGGTAGGTTCAACAATGAAATAATCACTATTCTGCTTAACATTGTTAAAAAACAAATCCATGCGGCATTTTGAGAATAAATAGACAGTAATATGAATATTCCTTTTCATAAGAAAACTGGGAGTAAAGTGGCATCTCTTAATCAGTAATCGGGACTAAGGTGTCCATATGTCAGCCTTAAACAAAGGACACTTCTCGAGTACTAGACAAAAATCTGCAGAAGTGTTGTAATTCTAATTTGGAATTATTAGAAGCCGAGTTATGGTTCACTGTACAATATATAATGCTTTTAATTGGTAGCCTCACAGCTCACATTTCTTGATAATTGTAGAGTTGGCAACTGTAACACTGTATTGACCCGCGGACTGTTTCAGTGTTTCAAAACTGTTCAAATGTTTGTAAATCTATCGGACAAAACTGCGTGGTCATCAGTCCGTAGCTTACAAACTACTTAAACCTGGGTAAAGTAACTTAAGGACAACACACACGCCCATTCCCCAGCGAGGACTCGAACCTCCGACGGCGTGCAACAGCGCGCTCCGCAGCGAGGCGCCTTAGACCGCTCGGCTACTCCACCGCGGCTCAGTGTTTCAAAACTGCCATGTTTCACTGGGTCGAAACGGCTTTGTTTCATATTATTCCATCATCTTTCGGGAGTGCACCCGGCACAGCGACAATTCTTCTTCCGATATTTCGGCTGCGAACCTTACAGCCATCTTCAAGGCGAGTCCAAGACTGAGTTCTCAGCGTCTGTGCGTGCCTATTTATACGGTAAATCACGTGATCCAAGCTACTGAGGATTAGACTGCGCATGCTCGAAGATATCACATTCGTAACTGCTGCGCTAGTCATAGATAAATATATACTTCAAAGATAATCTGTGAGCAGTGAGTGCAAACATAAACAGAGCTGTTACGTATCCACAGTGCTTACAAATGAATAATTAATCATTAAAAGTGGTAACATCAATTGGAATAGAAGATGCAGACATTCTTTCAGAACGAAGGCGTGATATAAGTGGCTTCCATGCATTGTTAAGATGAAATCCGTCGTCACGATTTAGCAGGTGGTCCGCCAGTTGTATATGTATAGCTTCCTTTACAACAGAGTCCCAGAAAGTGGAAGCTGTGGTTAAAATCTTTACTGCTCTGTAATTCATGGAATGGCCAGTAGAAATACAATGTTCGGCTACTGCAGACTTGTTGGACTGAAGAAGGCGTGTATACCGTTGGTGCTCAACGCATCGTTCCTGCACAGTGCGCGTGGTTTGACCTATATAACGTTTTCCACACTCACAAGGGATTTCATAAACTCCCGCTTTTCGCAATAACAAATCATCTTTGATAGATCCCAGAAGAGCTGAGGTCTTAGGTGGTGGGCGAAAGATCACATCCACTTTATGTTTCTTCATGATTCTTGCTATTTTTGAAGACACATTACCCACGTATGGGAGAAAGGCTGTAGATTTCACATCCCGTTCCTCTTCATCTTTCTCCTGTGATTTATCTGGTGTTTTTATTTGTAAGGCTTTTTTAATCTGATGTTGCGAATAGCCATTTTTCTTGAAAAATAATAATAAAATAATAATTAATAATAATAATAAAAAAGGCTATCGGAATCCTTCCAATGTTTCATTCTGCTCTGTTTCGGATCACATTCATGGTCTACACAGAACCTCTATCGTCCTGTCGTTTTCACGGTTTCAAAAAAGCGGCGGTGTTTCAGTGGTCAGAACAGACCAAATTGTATCGAAACAGTGCTGTTTCACTTTGCTGAAGCTCCACACAGATTCACACATGCACATTTAAGTTACCAGTATGTGAACAATTTTAATACCGTCAAAAACCAGTTGACACACATGAGTCTGCACCTTAAGATTACTAAATATCAGAGCCGGCCCTAGCATGCTTGGGGCCGCGTGCAAAACTTACGCACGGTTCTCTCCCCTCCAGCAGAGGTTATACTCCGTCGTCACGTTCAAATGAATTCCAAGTTTCGACATACTACCAATATATCAAAAGACTTATTACACCAGACCTACTGTTAAATAGGAAGAAGGAATCTTAATATGTATGACAATTACTGAAATGTTAATAATAATAATAAAAAAGGCTATCGGAATCCTTCCAATGTAATGATATTGCCGCAAGACCCAAAGTTAACCGTCTGCGGTCGTGGCGCAAGGAATAGTGTCACAGATTGCCGTGCTAAAGGTCGTCGGTTCAATCCCGTCCAACGACAAAAATTTAATACTTTGTATTTATCAATTCCAGAATGTTCTAGATATTTCTTATGTTTACTTGTAATTTCTACGTGTTTCTTAGGTTAACTATACTAATTTCTGGTACATTCTGTCTGTGTATAAATAGCAATAAACCTGTTTTCAGTACAAGTGCTGCGTTCAGTTGTCAACCCTGCCTTCTAAGTAAAGCCTGCTTCCATTTCAACGCGACATTGTTTGGTGGAGGCGCCGAGTATCCTGTACAACAGCTGCATCACCGTGGCTCCGATTAGGCAACGTAAAAGTCGTCGCTTACACGGACTAGAGCCGGAATACAAGGGATATACCGAGTACATCCTTCTGAAAGTCCGTATCATCAGAAGAACCACGGACAGGAAATCAGCGGTAAGACAGCTCCACATCAGACACCCGTCGGTGTTCTCTGGAAACACTGGACAGGACCCCAGCAAATGGCTAAAAGTGTTCGACCGACTCGCCAAGTATAACAGGTAGGATCATGCAGTGTGATTGGCCAACGTTTATTTTTACTGTAGCGGAACAGCCAGCAATGGTTTGAAAACTACGAAGAGAAGCTGAATGACTGGGAAACGTTTCAGGCGGAACTTAAGATACCGCCAGCGACAAATCCGCTGGGCGGAAGAACAACTGAAGAACCGGGCCCAACGACATGGTGAGCCGACACAGTCGTACATACTGAATGTTAAGTCGTATGTAGCATAGTTAACCCGGCTATGACTGAGACCGACAAAACCACGCAGCTGATGAACACATGTACCAAGCTCTTCTGATAAAAGACGTCGCTACGACGGAAGAGTTCATCAAGTGGTGCCAGCGGATTGAAGAGATGTAACAAAGGAGGATTGGACGAAATAGGTATGACTGACTCCCTGATGTAGTTCCTATGGCCGTTGTGAAAGACCAGCACGACTTTACTTCTCTCATACGACAAATTGTGAGAGAAGAATTACAACAGTTTATGGCAGCTAGAACTGTTGGACCGAGCGAGCATCAGATTATGGCCATGGATGTAAGCCCTGTAAGTCAAGAGGGAGCCGACGTCGCTGAGGACGAGGTATTTCAAACATTAGTTCCTGTCTGCCCCGCCAATCGCACCCGACGTAAAGAATGGCCTCGCCCTGCTATGACTTACGTTGCAGGCGCCAAACGGCAGCCTATGAAGCGGACGACGCGGCCACAGCCAACTCCCCCGGCAACTATGACGCCCCGCAGAAGAACAGACGTCTGGAGGACAGAAGTCAACACAGCAGCGTCCTTCCCTGGACACATCGTACGCTACTGCAGAGAGAGAAGGCGAATATTCGACGATTATTTTGCCGCAAGATGTCAGCCATCAGAGCAGTGCTATCCCAGGCAGTCACCCTGGAAGAGATCGCTCCCAGACGCGACGATGCCGTTCACTGTCGCCGTACAGAGGTACCCGCCGCTCCCCTAGCCACCGCGCCCAGGAAAACTAAGAGATGCCACCATCTACGGAGTTGAGGCCGCCGCAGATGAAAATCCTCGATGGACGACAGCGGCTAAGATGCTGGGAAAGCTCATCGACGTCATAATCGACGGCCAACCTGTCCGGCCACTTGTTCATTCAGGACCTTCTTTTTCTGTATTGTCGGATAATTACCGTCGCATATTAAAAGAAGACAATGTTCTGCGATACGGGAACAACTACGCTGAAGGTCGCAAATGGAAAGTACGTCCAGGCAGCAGGAACTTGTGTCGCAAGAATAACCATTAACAACAGGACCCAGCTGTTTGAATTTGTCGTGTTAACAGAATATAGTCACAATGTCATCCTTGGATAAGACTTCCTTCAGGCATCCCAAGCTATCATTGACTGTGGAAGATCTGAGCTGCAAATTGAGGAAGTTGTTCCGACGGGTACACGCAATATAGAATTTTCTGGGAAGTTATTTACCGTTGACAATTTGACGATCCCGCCGTTGACGATGAGAAGAGTTACAGTCACAAACACAGATGACTGTTTAAACTATGAAGTGCTTGTCGATACTAAAAGTTTTATTAGGCTCACAGAAGAAATTTACATACCTGCTTGAAAGGAGCTACATACTTCTCAACTATGGACATGCAGACAGGTTACTGGCAAATCGAGGTTGACGAAGCTGACAGGGAGAAGACGGCTTTTATTACACCTGACGGCCTCTATGAATTTAAAGTAATGCCATTTGGATTATGTAATGCTCCAGCCATATTCGAACGCATGATGGACAACTTGCTTCGACACCTTAAGGGGACGACGTGTCTCTGCTATTTAGATGACATTGTCGTTTTCTCGAAAACATTTGAAGAACATCTGAGTCGCCTGTCAACTGTGTTGAAGTGTAACTGCAGGACTCCGCCTCAATCCAAAGAAGTGCCTCTTCGTCGCCAAAGAGATAAAAATCCTGGGGCACCTAGTCAACGGAGATGGTGTCCGTCCTGATCAAGATAAAGTAAGGGCAGTCACAGAATTCCCAACTCCTTAGCATATTCGTGATGTGAGAAGTTTTCTCGGGCTGTGCTCATACTACCGACGTTTCATAAAAGGATTTTGTAACAAGGCACGGCCATTGCAAGAACTTCTGCAGGGAGACTTCAAGTTTTACTGGGATGAGACCAAAGAAAGAGCTTTCCGGGCACTCAAAAAGGCTCTAACTTCCGCACCAGTGCTAGCCTTGTACGACGAGAATGCGGAAACGGAACCTCACACAGACGCCAGTGGTTGTGGGATTGGTGCAGTGCTTGTACAAGTTCAGGAAGGTGCTGAAAAACTGATAGCCTATGCATCAAGAGTACTCTCAAAGTCCGAGATAAACTACTCTACAACTGAGAAAGAATGTCTCACAGTTATCTGGGCTATCAACAAGTTCCGGCCGTATTTATTCGGCAAACCATTCACCGTCGTGAGAGACCACCATTCTTTGTGTTGGCTGACTAGCTTGAAGGATCCATCAGGTCGACTAGCAAGATGGGCACTAAGGCTCCAAGAGTATGATGTCAGAGTGGTATTCAAGAACGGGCACAAATACAAGGATGCCGACTGCCTTTCGATGAATCCATTAGTGGAACACAATAGCATGAATGAAATTTCAGCCCTCACTGAATTAGATGGCGTTACAGCTGAACAGAGGGAAGATCCAGCACTATTAAATACGATAGAGATGTTGGAGAAAGGAGAACCGACCAATGGAGAGTTCCAAGTTATAAATGGGACATTGTATAAGAGCAACTACGATCCACTAGGCCTCAAATGGCTACTGGTCGTTCCAGCTCATCTCCAGCAAGCTATTCTCAAGTATTTCCACGATGCTCCAATATCCGGTCATCTGGGATTCGTGAAGACCCTAGAGAGAATCAGACACAGGTATTACTGGAAAGGTTCAATTGTTTGTTAAGCTTATGGGACTTATTTACGGGTTCATCAGTCCCTAAACTTACAAACTACTTATGAACTACTTACGAACTAGGACGGCACAAATATCCATGCCCGAGGGGGGATTCGAACCCCCGACCGTAGTGGCTGTGCAGACCGTGACTGAAGCGCCCCAGTCCCCTCGGACACCGCGGCCGGCTACTGGAAAGGTCTCTACCGATCTGTCAAGCACTATGTGAGTCACTGTAAAGAGTGCCAGCAACAGAAGCAATTATCTCCAGGGCATCTAGTTCCGATTCCACCTGCAGCAGCTCCATTCCACCGAGTTGGGATCGATCTTTTAGGGAGGTTGCCGATGTCGACAACCGGTAATCGAGGGATAATAGTCTGCACTGACTACCTCACACGCTACGTTGTCACCAAACCTGTGCCGACTGCAGAGTTCAAGATATAGCAAAATTCCTTGTATAAGACATTATTTTGAAGCATGGAGCACCACGTATGATGATATAAGATCGTGGAAAAGTATTACAGTAAAAACTAGTATCACAGGTAATGTCATGTTGCGACATTGTCCACAGAATGACAACTGCATACCAACCTCAGACAAATGGTCTTACAGAACGTTTTAACAAGAGGTTAGCAGTCATGCTGTCAATGTTGAGCAGAATGATTGGGATACAATACTGCCAGTCGTGAAATTTGCTTATAATACCACAAGACAAGACACCACATGCTACACTCCGTTTTTCCTGGTCTATGGCCGTGAAGCTGAGATGACAATGTATACGTCTTTCCCGATCCAGCCGGACGACACTCAGGATAACTATGTGAAACAGCTCAACACCAGGGTCGAAGAAGCAAGACGGCTCGCTCGCAAACGGACACTGGATGCCCAGGTGAACGACCGTCAGCGGTATAACGACTTGCACCGACCTGTTGTGTACAGCCCAGGAGATCTGGTATGGATTTTTACCCCTGTCGGAAAGTTGGACTGTCAGAAAAGTTATTGAAGCGATACTTTTGTCCGTATCGAGTCATACGCCGCCTGTCAGACGTCACATACGAAGTTGAAGATTATGAGCCGTCGTCGAAACGACAAAAACGAAGAGACATTGCCGGCCGCGGTCGCCGAGGGGACTGAGGCGCTCCAGTCACGGTCTGCACGGCCACTACGGTTCGAATCCCCCCTCGGGCATGGATATTTGTGCCGTCCTTAGGATTAGCTAGTTCATAAGTAGTTTGTAAGTTTAGGGACTGATGACCCCGTAGTTAAGTCCCATAAGCTATACAAACATTTGAACATTTCAAGAGACATTGTTCACGTCCTCCGCATGAAGCCTTACTATCATCCTGCAGAGCAGGTAGGCGACAATGGCTTCTTGTTCAAGGACTCTAAGAACGGTAGTGATACTGATGAAGCCACGACAGGAACGACAGCCGTTGGTAACCGTGCAGAAGGGAAGGATTCTCCAGAACTGCCATACAGAGGACCCATGACAATATCAAGATCCAGGACATTGCAGCTAGCTCCAAAGAGAACCTAACAGTGGGTCGCTGTTTTGTCAGGAGAGCGAGTAATGCCGCAAGACCCCAAGTTAACCGAATGCCGTCATGGCGCAATGGATAGTGTCACCGATTGCCCTGCTGGAGGTCGCCGGTTCAATCACGTCCACTGGCAAAAATCTATTTCTTTGTATATATCATTTCCAGAATGTTCTGTATGTTTCTTATATTTACTTGTAATTGCTACATGTTTCTTATGTTAACTATTCTTCTAATTTCTGGTACATTCTGCCTGTTATAAATAGCAGAGCACTCTGCCCGAGAGGCAGTCAGTGCTGCGTGTATGTTTCAGTTCGCAAAAAACCTGCTTTCAGTATAAGTGCTGTGTTCAGTTGACAACCGTGCCTTCGAAGTCAAGCCTGCTTCCATTTCAACGTGACAATATTCAAAATCGAAAAAGTTCACAAGTGTTGTTCAGGATACGCACTTACAGGTTTTCAGCTCTTAACGTGCTCTGTATTTATAAGAAATTAAATTAGTTGTAGCATAGGCGAGCCAGGATATGATTTCTGGAAGGGTTTTCAATGAACGGACATCGTAATAACGTTTACTCTTAATAGAAATGCAAATAGTGCTAATACATCTATATCTATAAATGTGGTTCAGTCTACATTGGAACTACTAAAAGAAGTACCAATAATCGTCTGGTCGAACATAAAAGGAATTGCCGCCTGGGGCACACGGAGAAATCGGCCGTAACGGAACACATATACCAAGAAGGCAACCATGAAATTAAATTTAATGAGACTAGTGTCATCTCAAAAACTTCACACTATCATGCGCGCACATATAGAGAAGCAATCAAGACCTATAACCATCGCAATAATTTTAACAGGAAAGAGGAAGCTGTTAAATTAGACAGAATTTTGACTTCTGCTTTACACCAGCGGAATGACAATCGATTCTTCTCTGCTAAGAATGTTGGAAATACCAGAGACAGTGTCGTAGCCGACGTCACGTGATGTCTTGTGGTGCCCTCTGCATTGCCTATTTATACGGCGCTCCCTCGAGTTCTCATCGCAGTTCGCCACTATACCTCTGAAGATGTCTTCCGCAGCCGAAGATGAAACGTTAGGGGAAAGTTTTATAAATCTACCACGGCTTATGAGACCGGAAGTTTTAAATGAGGTTGACGCCGGCCGTGAAAGCTTACATTGTATGATCAATGTGAATGTCTGTTCGGTGTACGTTTATCACGTCTGAACTGCATGACATAAAGAGCTAAAAATTTGTACAGTTACTAATGTCTCCCCGGGGAAGGCTTTAGGCACGATTTTATGGCGATCGGATAGTTATTTACCTATATATATATTAACGTGAATGTCTGTTCGGTGTACGCTTATCACATCCGAACGACAAGACGCGGGACTTAAATATTTGTACAGTTACTAATTTATACCTGAGGTAGGTTTTAGGCACAGTTTTATAGCGATCTGATAGTTATTTGGTAATTTGAAGAATATAACGAGAAATGCGGAACAATAATTACTCTTTGAAAATTATATTTACTCTTTGAAAATGGTCTTATTGGTTTCAATGTTGCTTGAGGGTTGATAATGATGAAAGGATGGAGTATATTGGGATGGAAAGTTATCGGTGTATATAAAATTCTACGTGTGTGTGTTAATATTTCGCTCTGCAGCAAAAACTACAGAACGCAAACGATTGATCTGTGTGTAATTGTTGTTCGAATTCTCCCTTTGTACACCATAGCAGTTCTATTCCGATAGCTATAAGGGGGTGGAAGATATGGTGGTTGAAAGTCGTCAGATTATTTAAAAAATTCGGACTGAAGGCCAGCGATGACGTTTGCGACTCTAGCAAGTAGGTTACATACAGCGAAACGTGATGCTACAGACCATATCTTTGGTCTATGTGTGCTACAATGACTTCAGCTCTTTCTCTGTACAGATTAGCATACGAATATGGAAATATAAGAATCAATCAATAAAGCAGTAAGAAAGAAATTTCTTTTAATACATCTCTTTAAAAAAATCGATCTGACGTTTCACGCATTACATCAAGTGATCGATCTGTGATATTATTACAATCATTATTGTTGAATTTCGTGATTGTATTCTTCGAAACGAATGCATTTTTACGTGTGATTTGATCTACACTGCTTACTTTCCTGATAATGTTGATTAAATATGTTTGTTTCTAAAGAGGGTATTGTATTTCATTTCATCCTTCAAAACCAGTCTCATAGATAGCTTATTCATCATAATTAACCAACACGCGAGCGGAGCCGCGAGTTTAAGCTAGTTATATTCTATATTATTTTTTCACTGTGGAGGACTGGATACTTAACAGTCATATGGTATAGAAATAAAATTCGAAAACTTCTTAAGAATCTATGTATTCCCCAAAATAGTGACAAGGCAAATGATATGATGACAGTCAGATGTAGATCGATACTCGGATAGCAATCAGAAATGCAGTGCGTGAAGCTATCAGTAACTTCTGAAGCAGTAACAGAGAAGCATTGCCTAGCTCAAATTGTTTTTCGGTACGTGAAATCTGTCATTGAAGAATCTCCGCCGGATTTAGTCCCCTTCTTTACCATAATTTACCGTGGGTGCCTTGAGTATGACTTTGTTCCTAGTGACTGGAATAAAGTTAGCATGTTTAAGTGTAATCATGATAACTGTTAATACATTTAACACACTGTGAGACAAGACGTTCAGTTCCTCAATGTTTGCAGTTAGATACAGGATCAGGTCTGCACCCCTTTTTCCGAAACATACCGATGGCCATGAATGTCTTTCTACAGTGCTCTAAAAACATGGGAACCGCTTGGGAGAAAATCGTGACTGTATGGAGCAAGTGTAACGACATCCCAGACTTCGCGAAATGTAGACGCGCTTTATCCTGACACACAGACACAGTATGATGCCAGTTTTTGTTGGCTTTGCCAACAATTCGAGAGGGGTTTGACCCCCAAAAACCACATTTCTGGTGGGAAAATTCATTAATAACAACCTCAAAACTCAATTTTGAAACCACCTCATATTCTACTGAAAACATGGCGAGAGAAGGCAGGGTTCTTGCGAGATGTTGCTTCTGAAATAATTCTTGGTAAGCTTTACTGCATTTCAGACCTAACGTTCCTAGTTGACATACTAAGCAGATGAATAATTTAAATATCAATTAAATACAATGAAAGAATCCCTGAGACGGATTTTCGTCTCAAATATGTCAAAGACATTATTGATAGAGCTGAAGCATTGAATTAAAATTTGTGGTGCGGCCGGGAATCGAACCCGGACCTCCATGCTTACTAGGCAGACGTCTTAACCGTTAGACTACCACACCACTAACGATTAAGGCGCCTCGGAATAGTCTATGTACGATTTCCCTCCACAACACAAACTTTAATTCAGCTTCTTTGTTCCAAAGATAATTGCCACTACTGCCAAGGCTCTCCATGCAGCGGAATAGCACCTCAGCAATGGACACGGTGGAACAATCCTGTTATGGTGATATAAATATCAATTAAATACAATGAAAGAATCCCTGAGACGGATTTTCGTCTCAAATATGTCAAAGACATTATTGATAGAGCTGAAGCATTGAATTAAAATTTGTGGTGCGGCCGGGAATCGAACCCGGACCTCCATGCTTACTAGGCAGACGTCTTAACCGTTAGACTACCACACCACTAACGATTAAGGCGCCTCGGAATAGTCTATGTACGATTTCCCTCCACAACACAAACTTTAATTCAGCTTCTTTGTTCCAAAGATAATTGCCACTACTGCCAAGGCTCTCCATGCAGCGGAATAGCACCTCAGCAATGGACATGGTGGAACAATCCTGTTATGGTGATTTAAATATCAATTAAATACAATGAAAGAATCCCTGAGACTATTCCGAGGCGCCTTAATCGTTAGTGGTGTGGTAGTCTAACGGTTAAGACGTCTGCCTAGTAAGCATGGAGGTCCGGGTTCGATTCCCGGCCGCACCACAAATTTTAATTCAATGCTTCAGCTCTATCAATAATGTCTTTGACATATTTGAGACGAAAATCCGTCTCAGGGATTCTTTCATTGTATTTAATTGATATTTATATCACCATAACAGGATTGTTCCACCATGTCCATTGCTGAGGTGCTATTCCGCTGCATGGAGAGCCTTGGCAGTAGTGGCAATTATCTTTGGAACAAAGAAGCTGAATTAAAGTTTGTGTTGTGGAGGGAAATCGTACATAGACTATTCCGAGGCGCCTTAATCGTTAGTGGTGTGGTAGTCTAACGAGCCGGGCGCCGTGGCTCAGCGCGCCCGGTCAGAGGGCTGAACGTCCTCTGTAACAAAAAAGCTGAGCCAAATGATCAACGAACGACAAAGAACGAACAATGAAAACGACCGCAAAGCATAGATCTACCTGATGAACAAAAAAAAAAAAAAAAAAAAAAAAAACAAACGGTTAAGACGTCTGCCTAGTAAGCATGGAGGTCCGGGTTCGATTCCCGGCCGCACCACAAATTTTAATTCAATGCTTCAGCTCTATCAATAATGTCTTTGACATATTTGAGACGAAAATCCGTCTCAGGGATTCTTTCATTGTATTTAATTGATATTTATATCACCATAACAGGATTGTTCCACCATGTCCATTGCTGAGGTGCTATTTCCGCTGCATGGAGAGCCTTTGGCAGTAGTGGCAATTATCTTTTGGAACAAAGAAGCTGAATTAAAGTTTGTGTTGTGGAGGGAAATCGTACATAGACTATTCCGAGGCGCCTTAATCGTTAGTGGTGTGGTAGTCTAATAGAGTCTAGTGGCGGACAGCGTGGAGGCAACACACGCCGTGCTGTGCGCTGCGCTGCTTGCTGCTTCCGCGTGGTAAGTCTCTGCGCTTGCTGTTGCGTCTTGCAATTATTCGTGTTCAGTTGTAGAAGATGAATACGGAACAGTGATGACTGATAGGAATAGAAAGGATACCCTGAAGTTTACTTTTGAAAGAGAATTTGCCCGACCGAAATCTTTTGAAATTGAGGAATGGCTAGAACAATGCGTTAAAATAGGAATCGAGGATATTATTGGCATCCATCTATCGATTGTTAGCAGCGTGGTTTTTGTGAAACTCGCTAGATCCGATATGTGTGCCAAAATAGTCGAATCCTGTGGTGGAGTTATGAAGTATAAATACAGTGATGGCAATGTTGGAAAGGTTTTCGTTTCTCATGCAGGCCTTGGAATAAGAACTGTGCGCATTTTTGAACTGCCTTTTGAGATAACAAGTGCCGATATAGACGCAGTGATCTCGCCATACGGTAGAGTGATTAGTAATATTGCTGAAAGGTGGTCTACTGCTCATCGCTTTCCGGTACTAAACGGGGTACGACAGCTGAAAGTCGACTTGCATAAGCACATTCCGTCATACATTCAGGTCTGCGGATACCGAGCAATTGTGATGTATGATGACCAGCCTAAGACGTGTGCCGCGTGCAACTCTACGGGTCACGTAAGAGCCGAGTGCATGCAGCGGCGCGTGGCGCAGCTGCCGGCCGGCGAGGCGGCCAGGCCGCCCGTGTTGTCGACTCTGCCGGTGACGTTTGCGGCCGCGGCGCGCGGTCTCCCTGCTTCTGCGGGCCCCGAAGTCAATGCTTGTCTTGACGTGCCTGAGGTAGAGATGACGACTGAACCAACTGCGCAGACCCTCCCTCAGACATCTCAGCCACCGCTACCTGCTGTAGTCGTACAAGAACAGGCCCCTGCAATACAAGCGACGGAATCGACAACCTCCGACGTCCCACCAGAGGCCCCTATGGAAATTACTCCAACTTTTGTACAACCCGCACCGTCAGTTTTGGAACAACTAACACCTCTTGAGAGTATTAAGGAACAGCTCTTTGTCCCTAACACTGTAGAGCACCCACCAGCAGAGACTCCTACACCGACGGAAGCTCCGCTTGGAAATGACCAAAGTCCGCCAAGAGGTTCATCTCCCAAGAGAAGACGGAAACGGAGGCTTGCGCGTCAGGGAGCGGAGGTCACTGCACCGCCCTTACGGGAAAAGGCAAAGCAGATAAGTGCTCAACTTAGGAACTCAGAACACACGTCCACCAATGTGTCAGGAACAATGGAAAAGGCCACGACTTCTGTGATATTCAATACTGAATACACCTCACACACCGATTCCGGACTTGATGACCAGACTGTCGCCGAACGTTCTCCTGACAAGGTACCCAGCACGTCGGAAAATTTAGTACCACCTACCTGGGCCGAAGAAATGGAGTCTAGTACGGAAGAGGAGATGGATACCGCTGTAACCGAGACCCCCGCAGGTCCATTCCAAACGGACGGCGACTGTCATTCCCTCCACGATGGCTCTACAGAAATTAACGCACAACAAGCAAGTTCTACTGATCCATTCCCTAATGACGAATACTATTAAACAGCTCTTGATGTACCTGGTGGTAGATTTTTGCACAAGCATCTTTCTATATGCGTTTAGAACTTCACGGTTAGTACCACTTCATGGTTAGTATCACGATCCCTTTTTCTAAGCTTAATTTGCGTATAGCCACCCATCATTCCACTACAGGCCTATAGGCTCGCAACGGTAAATCTTAATAAGATACGTAGTGAGCTGAAATTACAACATCTAAAAGACTTCTTACATGCTGCAGACGTTGACATAGCATTCCTGCAAGAAGTAACAGAAATCAGGCTTGACTGCATACCAGGCTATAATGCCTTCATTAATCCTGGTATGGGTTCTGAAATGGGTACAGCCTTACTTGTGAAGGAAGGCATCATTATCAAGGATGTCACGAAATTACCCAATAGTAGAGGTATTGCTGGCACCTTCCATAACATCAGGCTAATAAATATCTATGCTCCATCTGGGTCCAGTAATAGACGATTACGAGCAGAATTCTTTAAGGAAGACATTGTTCCCCTGTTTGGTACTAACAACGAACACGTCATCTTAGGAGGTGACTTTAATTGCGTCCTCAGCGCTAAAGATCAAATTCCCAACATGAACAAATCTATTGAGCTGGAGCGCATAGTCCGAGACCTGCGATTCATTGACTCGTGGGAGTACAAACATGGAGTGGCACCTGGTTTTACCTACATCACCAATCATTCAGCAAGCCGTTTGGACAGGATATATGTCACGTCTGCCTTGAGCACTCATATTCTGCAGTCTGAAGTTTGGCCAGTGGCCTTTTCAGATCACGCAGCATATTTATGTACCGTAAATATGGAACGACAAGGCACATGCAGATACAGAGGCCTGTGGAAATTAAATGTTTCACACCTACAATACCCGGCATGTCAAGAGGCCTTCCTCAACACCTGGAGGGAGTGCGAGCACAGATTCGCCTCTTATACTTCGGCAATAGAATGGTGGCTAAAGTGTGCAAAACCTAAAATAAGGAGATGTTTTATTAACTACTCTAAAGATAAATATTCATGGCACAAAAAAACAATAGAATTTTATTTTCACTGTTTAAGAGAAATCTACATGCTAGGCACTTCGGCTACTGGATACTACGAACGAATCAAAAGAATACAGGCCAAAATTTTGGCCCTGCGTCGCAAACAACTAGAAGGATACATAGTTCGATCACGGGTCCAAACCATGGCACAACAAGAAAATACCTCCATTTATCATGTCATACAAGAAAGGAAACGTGGACACAGCAAGATACTGACAGAACTAACAGCGGCAGATGGTACAACTTTGTCCACACATAGACAAATAAAGGAAGCAATTCTAAGCCATTTCACAGCCTTGATGTCTCATAAAGAAGTGGACGAAGAAGCACAAAATGTTCTATTGCAAAATGTGCAAGGCAGAGTCAACCACACGGAAGTAGAGAAACTCGTAGCACAGGCGACCGAAGAAGACGTGGAATACGCCGTTCGGGCAAGTGCCAAAAATAAATC
This sequence comes from Locusta migratoria, assembly GCA_026315105.1. Lineage (NCBI taxonomy): Eukaryota > Metazoa > Arthropoda > Insecta > Orthoptera > Acrididae > Locusta > Locusta migratoria. Next base: position 726,468,656 of record CM048755.1, on the reverse strand, counting down.
TCCAGGAGCGGATGGCATCCCAGCGGAATTCTACCAAGTGTTCTGGGATCAGATCAAAACAAAAATTACACTCCTCTGTAACGAACTGTTGGAGCCCACAAATGGGATCCCACAAGAATTTCGCGAAGGCATCATAGTTTTGATTCCAAAAAATCCTGTTAGTAAAAAAATTGACAATTTGAGACCTATCACTCTTCTAAACAGTGATTACAAAATCTTTGCTCGACTTTTAGCACACAGGCTTAAATCGATAATTAACAGCGTAACTGGACCCTACCAGACGGGTGTGGGCCAAGATAGGAGACTCTTCCACACCCTGTGCGACTACCGCGACCTCATATCAACGGCTGAGGTCTGTAAACTTCAATGTGCCATAATATCATTAGACTTTGACAAAGCCTTTGACAGGGTCAATCACCAGTATCTCCTCCGTACTATGCATGCGATGGGTTTTCCGCCTCGGTTCGTAACCATTTTGCAACATATGATAACGAACAATACATCCCAAATCATCATCAATGGACACCCTACCAGGAAAATAGAAGTATCCAGCTCTGTGAGACAGGGTTGTCCAGTTTCTATGGCGCTCTTTTCCATCGCGATCGAGCCCCTGCTTGCCACACTGATGCAACGTCTACAAGGATTACAAATACACGGAAACAAAATAGTTTGCAAGGCCTATGCAGATGATGTGGGTTTCCTTGTCATTAACAGACCTGAAATAGAGACTGCTTTGCAAATCGTACAACAGTATGAACGTGCATCTGGCGCGCTGCTCAACAGGACAAAATCTGGAATTTTTAATATCGGCCGTGGTTTAGGGCCACAAACTTCTGGACATCTACGTGAGCTGACGGTTTTCAAGTGCCTAGGTATTGACTTTCACAATACTATCCGTCGTACCATAGCAGCAAACTACAAGGGACTGTTAAATAAACTACGCGCCTGTGCACAGACATACAGCATCAGGAAACTCAATGAAATCCAGAAAGTAACAGTAGCCAACATCTGCCTAACTGCAAAACTTAATTATGTCGCTCAAGTCCTGCCCATACCTTCAAATATGACAAAACAATTCATGTCCGCACTTGGCCACTTTGTCAGTCGCGGTCACATTTTCAAAGTGCATTATGACACCCTAACGCTTCCGCCAATAAGTGGGGGTCTCAATCTCACAGACATTGGTAAGAAGGCACAGGCGTTATACATCGCTAAAACTTCTGAACTATGGAAGACTTGTACCAACAGTCTTGTTGCACACTTGTTGGATGAAATAGCTCCGGCTGACCTCAGTCCACCCATCAGTGTACAACATGTCCCGAACGGACTTTATCACTTGAAATACTTTCTATTAGAGTATAGCTATTTACAAGCACGAATCCCCGATGTCAGAAAGAAGAAAGTTAAAGATATATACCGTGAATTAATGAAAGATAAAAAGAAAAACATCATAGAAGACAAATACAGATCTCACAACTGGAAGATGATTTGGAAAAATATAAATTGTCGTAACTTACCTTCCACGATGAAGACTACGTGGTACTTAGTTGTAAATCGCAAAATTGCAACTAACTCTAAACTTTACAACATCCACCTGGCAAACTCACCAGATTGTGTCACGTGCAACGTATTAGATACGGAAGAACACCGATTCGGGTGCGACAAAATCAAAGAAATATGGATGTATATACGACGGAAATTGGCATCCATCAGCAGAACGTCGCCAAACTACATAACAGCTTCCGATTTTCTTTTCCCAGATGACGTACCGTTCCCCAAAACAAAAAGAAACGCCATCAACTGGCTAAAGGGGGCATCGGTCCACTACATTTTCTCAAACACGGACATGAAATTGGAAGATTTCTGGGTATACCTTACTGCGGAGCATCACAAGCTGATGAAAACAAGACATTACAAGAAACATTTCGCTAATTTCTTACTAAACACATTACCATAACAAGGAAGGAAGGAAATTTTTATTTCTACAAATTCCTTATATGTTTGTTTCGAAGCCAAATTTATATATCGCCTTTGTTTTACCATTCCTTCAGTTCAGGGGTCAAACTATTATATGATTTTAATTTCTGTTGGTTTATTTTGAACAGTTAAATGGCAACATTACGAAGAGAAAAGGTTTTAAGTTATAAACGGCAATGGAGCCATAAGACCTTTGAGGTCAACATTTACATGGAGGCAGAACTAGTTTTTTTTTTTTCTTGAAAGAAGACATTTATTTACTTAAGAAAATAAAAACATAAGTAAAAAAAGGAGACTGAGGCAAACAAAAAAAAATCCCTTATTTTCAAGACGGAAATACGTCGACTTGTGCATTTTCTTTTTCTCTGCTGTCATAGAAGCACACATGAAAAAAAAAAAAAAAAAAAAAAAAAAAAAAAAAAAAAAAAAAAAAGAATGGTCAATGCGTCTGCCTAGTAAGCAGGAGATCCCAGGTTCGAATCCAGTCTGGGCACAAATTTTCATTCGCCGCACTTTGAAATTACACCTAAAACTAGTACAGTGAAGCCATAACTGAACGCAAATTGCGATGTCTTTTTTTCCTAGAACGCTGTAACGTCGTCAAAAATATATAATTACATATATTTCAATTACTGGTGCGGTCTGTCGGTCTGTGTTCCGCCTCGGTGGCGGAATGGTCAATGCGTCTGCCTAGTAAGCAGGAGATCCCAGGTTCGAATCCAGTCTGGGCACAAATTTTCATTCGCCGCACTTTGAAATTACACCTAAAACTAGTACAGTGAAGCCATAACTGAACGCAAATTGCGATGTCTTTTTTTCCTAGAACGCTGTAACGTCGTCAAAAATATATAATTACATATATTTCAATTACTGGTGCGGTCTGTCGGTCTGTGTTCCGCCTCGGTGGCGGAATGGTCAATGCGTCTGCCTAGTGAGCAGGAGATCCCAGGTTCGAATCCAGTCTGGGCACAAATTTTCATTCGCCGCACTTTGAAATTACACCTAAAACTAGTACAGTGAAGCCATAACTGAACGCAAATTGCGATGTCTTTTTTTCCTAGAACGCTGTAACGTCAAAAAAAAAAAAAAAAAAAAAAAAAAAAAAAAAAAAAAAAAAAAAAAAAAACGGTTAAGACGTCTGCCTAGTAAGCATGGAGGTCCGGGTTCGATTCCCGGCCGCACCACAAATTTTAATTCAATGCTTCAGCTCTATGAATAATTTAAATCTGACACTTGAGGGCAAGAGCGTCCTAGAGCTCACATATATGGACAAATGAGAGTTTCATGTGTGACCTTTTCTTTTAATATCCTCTTACGTGCAATGTCGGCGATTACCAAACAAAAAGGAGGAGGGCGAAGGAAGATTGCGGTTTAATGTCCCATGAACAGCGTGGTCATTAGAGACGGAGCTCACGCTCGGATTGTATGGGTAAAGATGGGGAACGAAATCGATCGTGTCCTTTCAAAGCATTTTCCTGTAGTGATTTAGGGAAATCACTTAAAACCAATACGTGGATGGCCGAAGGCGGACTTGAACCACCACCGTTCCGAATGCGAGTCCATTGCCTTAACCACTGTGCCACCTCGCTTGGTCCCGAGTGAATATAAAGCAGCTCATCTTTTGAAACAAGATTTCGAGAGATGTCAATTTAGCATAGAAAATAAAATTGCTCAGCACTTCTTTCTCGGCTCCATCCGATGATTTTCTATTGTCTCTCCAGTTGTAATGATTGAAATGCAGATATCCCGGTTTGCATCTCCCCTATCACCAAACCCGGCCCTCATCTGCATTAACACCCAATATTTCCTATGTTGTGATGTAAAAAATTTCAGAAGGCCAATAAATGTACGGAAATTAATTTTCCTTTTTCACTGGCCACCTTCGTAGTTCAGTGGCAACGTCGTCGACCACCAATGCAAGAGGCCCAGGTTCGATTCCCGGCGGGGGAATGGGTGTTGTGTGTCGTCATCATCACTTCCATCATCATCGACACGCAAGTCGCCAAAGTGGCTTGCAGTAGGCGATCGAACCCCGATGGGAATATCCCGGCCAATGAAATCCATGCGATAATTTCATTTGCAATTTCCCCGAGGTAGCATGTCGCTCGCTACGTCATAGCAGTTGCGAGTAGGAGTTTGAAGCTCAGGTAAGGCACAGCTGACTGGAGAGAAATCCCGCCGCGCCAGCTGCCATCTTGGCCTAGTGCTACCTCGACGTCCCATTCAGAATTGCCAGTTTGGGGAAAAGTCGCTAAGCGTGGAAGTTTTGAAAGATCCTCTTAGGGACAAAAAATTAATTTTGGGATTATTGACTTTTATATGAACGGTGTTGTGCATCACTAGACCAAACGCCATTGATTGATATCTTCTGATTTGAGCTAATTCTACTGAGAAACATCATAATCTATGTGGATAAAAATCACCCTTCACATCGTAGCAACAGTTGCCATGTTATATTAAAAATACTAAGTGCCACTTAGCCTATCGTTGATTTTCAATTTAGCATCGCAAGTCCGTATGCGTCCAACCAAACTGTAGTTCCCCCTCAGGGGCTCAGCATTAATTTGCTGAGTACGAGCTTGGCGATCCCGGGGTCCTGAGCCATGGGCTGTTTCGCGCTAACAGTCTGCAACACCGTAAGCTCTGTGCGTGCTTCAACGACCATCGTTCGGCGCAACGGTGGAACGTTGTACGTTTCAGAGCCCGGGGATCTTGGCTTAATCGCCCGGGTCGCGAGGACGGTAAAACCTCTATTAAAAAACCTCAATCTCAAGGTGTGCTACGTGCCGAGGAGATTCATGGCTGTTGAGGTTCAACAGTCGCTAACGAGCAACCTCTGAGGACCCTGCTGCACTTCAGTTGTATAAGGCTTACCCAGGCAAGCGGGACTCTGCCTGGGTGGACCTTTAGATCCCTAGCTGCTCGTGGGACCACCATGAACCGATCAAGAAACGTTACCGGTCGTACAACCGGCGTCTCTAATCGCGGGAAGTCAGATTTTGATGCCACACCACACGACCCTAAGTCGTTTCCTTCCCTGGCTACACCATGGGAGGAATGCAGGGACTTAAACAGACCAGAGCCATATTCGCCGCAATATCACGTTTGCTCCCGTACCGGTGGTGAATCTTTCTCATCCACCAAGCCACAGTTCTTCGTCGACCAGCTCGAATACAAGTATGGTGAGGTGGCATCTTTCTCCAAAATGAGGAGTGGGACTGTCTTGATTCAGACGGCATCCCCAACCCAGTCGAAGGAATTACTTGCCTGTGACAAGCTGGGTGATATTCCCGTCTCTGTCACGCCCCACAAGACGCTCAACATGGTCCAGGGTCTCATTTATCACCAGTATCTCCTGTCACAGTCAGATGACGAGCTGCGCGCAAACTTAGAACGGAGAGGCGTTCACTTTGTTAGGCGCGTTTATAGGGGACCAAAAGATCATAGGATTGCCACCGGTGCATTCATCCTGGCCTTCGAAGGCGATACACTGATCGAGAAGGGCAAGGTAATGGTCTACCGGTGCGACGTCAAGCCGTAAGTCCCACCCCCTATGAGGTGCTTCAGGTGCTGGAAGTTCGGGCATATGTCCTCCCGATGTACATCCAGCCCTACATGCAGAGAATGTGGGCGTCCATCACGTCCGGACACTCCCTGCACCCCACCTCCCATATGTGTGAACTGTGGGCAATTACATTCGCCTAGCTCGCCTGACTGTAATATCCTGCATAAGGAACGGAAGATCATGGAGATCAAGACTCTGGACCAACTTACATATGCTGAGGCAAGGAGAAAGTATGAGCGGCTGCATACAGTGCGCCTGACTACATCTTTTGCCACAGTTGCATCTTCCCCACTTCCACCGAGTATGACTCCCAAAGTACCGCCTCTTTCTACGGGCCCTAGGGGCCATCAATCTGCCACTGTTGCATCGATGGTGAGGAGCGCTCCTCCATCCGCTCCTGTACCACCTGCTGTGGGGGCAACTCCCCCACAACCATCAGAGACTCCAGTACCCAGCTCCCAGCTGGAGAAGGAACAGCCTCCTCCGGCACCTCTCACTCGGAAGGCGTCCTTCAGGACAGCCCCTTGCAAGACTTCTCACAGTGCTTCGGAGGATCCTGAAAGGAGGCTCAAGGATTCCCAAACTACCGGTCGAAGGGCTTCTCGCTCTTCTTCCACACTTGAAGCCACCTGGAAGTCCTCCCAGCCCATCATACCAAAAGGGCAGCGAGAGGGTAAGAAGCCAAGGGCACATAGAAAGAAGGAATCTGTGGTGGCTGTGAAGCCACAGCGTCCCTCATCTTCTACTTCAGAAGATGAGTTAGAGATCATCACATCACCTGAGCATCTCGCACTGACTGATGCACCAGATTCTATGATTCTGGATTCAGCAGAGACAGAATGGTTAGCAGCGGATGTACAGTTGGCAGCAGATGTTCCCATGGAATAACCTGCTCTATATTGTCACGTTGAAATGCAAGCAGGCTTTACTCCGAAGGCAGGGTTGACAACTGAAGACAGCACTTATACTGAAAGCAGGTCTGTTATCAACTGAAACGTACACGCAGCACTGACTGCCTCTCGGGCAGAGTGCTCTGCTATTTATACACAGACAGATTGCACCAGAAATTAGAAGAATAGTTAACATAAGAAAACAAGTAGAATTTACAAGTGAACATAAGAAAGATGTAGAACATTCTGGAATTGTTAATTACAAAGAAATAAATTTTTGCAGGTGGACGGGATTGAACCGGCAACCTTCAGCACCGCGCTCTGTGACGCTATCCCCTGCGAGACGCCGGCAGTAAGTTTACGTGGTGTCTCGAGGCATTGCTCCCTCTCCTGGAGAAACAGCGACCTACTGTTATGTTCCCTGTGGAGCCAGCTGCAATGTCCTGGATCTTGACCTTTTCATGGGTCCTCTGTATGGCAGTTCTAGAGAATCATTCCCTTCTCCACAATTATCGGCGACCGACGTTCCTGTCGTAGCTTCATCAGTAACATTACCGTCCTTAGAGTCCTTGAACAAGAAGCCATTGTCGCCTACCTGCTCTTCAGGATGGTAGTAAGGCTTCACGCGGGGGACGTGAAAAATGTCTCTTCGTTTTTGTCGTTTCGACGACGGCTCATAATCTTCAACTTCGTATGTGGCGTCTGACAGGCGGCGTATGACTTGATACGGACAAAAATATCGCTTCAATAACTTTTCTGACGGTCCGACATTCCGTACAAGGGTAAAAATCCATACCAGATCTCCTGGGCTGTACACATCAGGTCGGTGCTTGTCGTTATACCAGTTACGGTCCTTCTCCTGGACGTCCAGTGTCCGTATGCGAGCCAGCTGTCTTGCCCAGCCTGAGTGTCGCCGGGTGGAACGGGAACAGTGTATCCATTGTCGTCTCAGCTTCACGGTCATGGAGCAGGAAAAACGACGTGAAGCCTGTGATGTCTTGTCCTGCGGTAGTGTCAGCAAACGTTACGACTGGCAGAATTGTATCCCAATCCTTCTGCTCAATATCGACGTACATCGATAGCATATCTGCTAACCTCTTGTTAAAACGTACTGTAAGACCATTTGTCTGAGGGTGGTATCCAGTTGTCATTCTGTGATACTAGTTTTTACTGGAATACTTTTCCACGATCAGATAATATGACATGTGGTGCTCCATAATTCAAAATAATGTCTTCTACAAGGAATTTTGCTATCTCTGGAGCGTCTGCAGTCGGCACAGGTTTGGTGACAGCGTAGCGTGTGAGGTAGTCAGTGCAGACTATTACCCATTGGTTACCAGTTGTCGACTTCTGTCTGATTCTGTCTAGGGTCTTCACGAATCCCAGATGACCGGATATTGGGGCATCGTGGAAATACTTGAGAATAGCTGGATGGAGGTGAGCTGGAACAACCAGTAGCCATTTGGGGCCTAGTGCATCGTAGTTGCTCTTATACAATGTCCTGTTTATAAATTGGAACTCTCCATTGGTCGGTTCTCCTTTCTCCAAGGCTCTACCGTTTTTAATAGTGCTGGATCTTCTATCTGTTCAGCTATAACGTCATCTAATTCAGTGAGGGCTGAAATTTCATTCATGCTATTGTGTTCCACTAATGGATTCATCGAAAGGCAGTCGGCATCCTTGTGTTTGTGCCCATTCTTGAATACCACTCTGACATCGTACTCTTGCAGCCTTAGTACCCATCTTGCTAGTCGACCTGATGGATCCTTCAAGCTAGTCAGCCAACACAAAGAATGTTGGTCTCTCACGACGGTGAATGGTTTGCCGAATGAATACGGCCGGAACTTGTAGATAGCTCAGATAACTGTGAGACATTCTTTCTCAGTTGTAGAGTAGTTTATCTCGGACTTTGAGAGTACTCTTGATGCATAGGCTGTCACTTTTTCAGCACCTTCCTGAACTTGTACAAGCACTGCACCAATCCCATAACCACTGGCGTCTGTGTGAAGTTCCGTTTCCGCATTCTCGTCGTACAAGGCTAGCACTGGTGCGGAAGTTAGAGCCTCCTTGAGTGCCCGGAAAGCTCTTTCTTTCGTCTCATCCCAGTAAAACATGGCGTCTCCCTGCAGATGTTCTTGTAATGGACGTGCCTTGTTACAAAATCCTTTTATGAAACGTCCGTGCTATGAGCACAGCCCGAGAAAACTTCTCACATCACGAATGTGCTGAGGAGTTGGGAATTCTGTGACTGCCCTTACTTTATCGTGATCAGGACGGACACCATCTCCGTTGACTAGGTGCCCCAGGATTTTTATTTCTTTGGCGACGAAGAGGCACTTCTTTGGATTGAGGCGGAGTCCTGCAGTTACACTTCAACACAGTTGACAGGCGACTCAGATGTTCTTCAAATGTTTTCGAGAAAACGACAATGTCATCTAAATAGCAAAGACACGATGTCCATTTAAGGTATCGAAGCAAGTTGTCCATCATGCATTAGAATGTGGCCGGAGCATAACATAATCCAAATGGCATTACTTTGAATTCATAGAGGCCATCAGGTGTAATAAAAGTCGTCTTCTCCCTGTTAGCTTCATCAACCGAGATTTGCCAGTAACCTGTCTGCATGTACATAGATGAGAAGTACGTAACTCCTTTCAAGCAGTCTAAGGTGTCGTTAATACGCGGCAGTGGGTAGACATCTTTCTTTGAGTATTTTTTCAGCCCCAGATAGTCGACACAGAAACGCCACGTGGCATACTACTTCTTTACAAGGACCACCGGAGACGACCAAGGACTCTCCGAGGGTTGAATATTGTCATCTTGCAACATCTTCTCCACCTCCTCCCAAATTATCCATCTTTCAGGTGGCGACACTCTATATGAATGCTGGCTAATTGGTGGATGAGCCCCAGTATTGATACGATGGCTTATCGTGGATCGTTCCGTCAGACGTTTCCCCTGCTGAGGTGTGAATGTACCCGAAAATTGGCGTAGTATAGCTAAAACCTGCTGGCGTTGTTCGTTGGTCAGTCTGGGCCCTATTGGCAGTTCCAAGTTTGTTTCCTCCAGCGTGTTGTCTGTACTAACAGCAGAGCATAGCTCTTTGTTGATGATGTTGAGCTCACCGTCCTGGATTGATTCAGCTGTCCTGATACACATTCCTTTGAGGATAAGTTTCGACTGCTCGCGACAATTAGTGATCCAAATCTCTCCTCGGCCTCCGGTAATACTTATGATAGCCGCTGCCATGTAAATTTCTTTGTTGAGCCTGATAAACTTTTTACTATCAACGAGCACTTCACAGTTTAATCGCTCTTCTGTGTTTGGGACTGTAACTCTTCTCATCGCCAACGGTGGGATCGTCAAATTGTCAACGGTAAATAACTTCCCAGAAAATTCTGTATTACGTGTACCCGTCGGAACAACTTCCTCAATTTGCAGCTCAGATCTTCCACAGTCAATGATAGCTTGCGATGCCTGAAGGAAGTCTCATCCGAGGATGACATTGTGACTACATTCTGTTAACACGACAAATTCAAATGGCTGGGTACTGTTGTTAATGGTTATTCTTGCACACAAGTTCCTGCTGGGTGGACGTATTTTCCATTCGCGACCTTCACCACAGTTGCCGCTGTATCACAGAACATTGTCTTCTTTAGTGTGCGGCGGTAATTACCCGACAATTCAGAGAAAGACGCTCTTGAATCAACAAGTGCCCGGAGAGGTTGGCCGTCGATTATGACGTCGATGAGATTTCCCGACGTCTTAGCGACTGTCGTTCTATGGAGTATTTTCATCTGCGGCGGCCTCACGTCCGTAGATGGTCGCCTCGCTTAGTTTTCCTGGGCGCGGCGGCTAGGGGAGCGGCTGGTACCTCTGTACGGCGATGGAGAACGGCTGCGGCGCGTCGGGTAGCGACCTCGTCTAGGATACGGCAATGGACGTCTTCCTATAGGTCGTCCTAACGCACCAGCAGGTGACTGCCTGGGATAGAACTGCTCTTATGGCTGACGTCTTGCGGCAAAATAATCGTCGAATACTCGTCTCCTCTCTCTGCAGTAGCGTACGAGCGTTCGACATGTCCAGGGCGCCCACGGTGGAAACACAGTGGTGTGTTGTCTTCTGTCCTCCAGACGTCTATTCTTCTGCCGGGCGTCATAGTTGCTGGGGGAGTTGCTTGTGGAGGCGTCGGCCGGTTCATGGGCTGCCGTTTGGCAGCTGCAACGTAAGTCATAGCAGGGCGACGCCATTCTTCACGTCTGGTGCGATTGGAGGGGCAGACAGGAGCTATTGCTTGAAATACCTCTTCCTGAGGGCGATGGCTCCCTCGTCTCTTACAGGGCTTACATCCATAGCCATGATCTGATGCTCGCTCGGTCTAATAGTCCCGGCTGCCATAAACTGTTGTAATGCTTCTCTCACAATTTGTCATATGAGAGAAGCGAAGTCATGCTGGTCTTCCACAACGGCCATAGAGATTACATTGGGGAGTGTGTCATACTTCTTTCGTCCAACCCTCCTTTGTTGCTGGCACCACACGATGAACTCTTCCGTTGTAGTGACGTCTTTTATCAGAAGGGCTTGGTACATGTCTTCTGCTGTACCCTCCATCAGGTGCGTGATTTTGTAGGGCCTGAGTCAAATTGGGATTGACTATGTTACACAGGACCCTAACATTCTGTATATATGACTGTGTCGGCTCACCATGTCGTTGGGCCCGGTTATTCAGTTGTTCATCCGCCGAGCGGATTTGTCATTGGCGGTGACCAAACGTCTTCTTGAGTTCCGTCTGGAACGTTTCCCAGTCATTCAGCTTCTCTTCGTTGTTTTCGAACCATTGCTGGGCTGTTTCGCACAGGTAGAAATAAAAGTTGGTCAACCACATTGTATGATCACACCTGTTGTACTTGGCCTCTCGGTCGAACCCTTTTAACCATTTGTTGGGGTCCTGTCCAGCGTCTCCAGAGGGGTGTCCGATTTGCAGATGGCCTACTGTTGGTTTCGTGTCCATCGTTCTTCTGATAACACAGACTTTCGGAAGGATGTACTCGGTATATCCCTTGTATTCCGGTTCTAGACCGTGTAAGCGACGGCGTTTACGTTGCCTAATCGGAGTCACGGTGATGCAGCTGTTGCACAGGATACCCGGCGCCTCCACCAAACAATGTCGCGTTGAAATGGAAGCAGGCTTGACTTAGAAGGCAGGGTTGACAACTGAAGACAGCACTTATACTGAAAGGAGGTTTATTATCAACTGAAACGTACACACAGCACTGACTGCCTCTCGGGCAGAGTGCTCTGCTATTTATACACTGACAGAATGTACCAAAAATTAGAAGATCAGTTAACATAAGAAACAAGTAGAATTTACAAGTTTACATAAGAAAGATGTAGAACATTCTGGAATTGTCAATTACAAAGAAATGAATTTTTGCTGGTGGGCGGGATTGAACCGGCGACCTTCAGCACCGCAGTCGGTGACGCTATCCCCTGCGCCACACCGGCAGTCGGTTCACGTCGTGGATCGCGGGAATATTTTTATCATGGCCCATCAGCTCAGAGACACTGTCATTCTCCAGTGGAACTGCGGCGGTTTTTTCTCCCACTTGACTGAGCTGCGTCAAGTTTTGAGCATAACACCTGCTCTCTGCATTGCTCTCCAGGAGACCTGGTTTCCAGCAATGCGGACCCCTGCCCTTCGTGGGTACAGGGGATATTATTGTAATCGGCGTGTGTATAACAGAGTCTCAGGTGGCGTCTTGGTATAGTGGACATGTGCCCCTTCAGACGCCATTAGAAGCTGTGGTTGTCATAAGACATAACCATAAGACATAACCATCTGCAGCCTGTATCTTCCACCAGATGGTGATGTACCATCACACACATTAGCTACACTGATCTCGCAGCTCCAGCCGTCTTTTTCTGCTTCTGGGTGATTTTAACGCCTATAATACCTTGTGGGGTGATGCAATAGTCAGTGGCCGCGGCAGAGAGGTCGACAACTTGATATCCCAGCTCGGCCTCTGTTTTCTAAACACCGGAGCCCCCACGCATTTTAGTGTGGCGCATGACTCATTTCCGGCTATTGACCTGCCAGTCTGCAGCCCTGGCCTCTTGCCATCTGTCCATTGGGGGACGCATGACGATTTGTGTGGTAGTGATCACTTTCCTATCTTCACATCACTACCCCATCGTCACTGCCCTGGGTGCCTTCTCAGGTGGGCTTTAAACAGGGCAAATTGGGATCAATTCGTTCCTGCTGCCTGTCTTGGACCTCTCCCAGATGACTCTATTGACGTCGTGGTTGCGACTGTCACCCAGAAAATTTTATCTGCTGCAGAGCACGCAATCCCCCTTTCATCGGGATGCTGCCGGCGAAAGACAGTGCCTTGGTGATCGTAGAAAGTCACAGGCGCCATTCGAGACCGTCAGCGTGCTCTTCAGAGCTATAAGCGACATCCGTCGCTCGCGAATTTTATCGCTTTTAAACAGCTCCGTGCTCGTGCTCGCCAGATAATACGGAGGCAAAAACTGGAATGCTGGGAACATTACGTGTCCACCATAAGGTCACGTACCTCTCCTTCACAAGTCTGTACAAAGATCCTGTTTGGCTACCAGTCCCAGGCAGCAATACCTGGGATCTCTATCCAAGGGGTTGTATGTACGGATCAAGGCGCTATCGCCGAGGCTTTTGCCGAGCACTACGCTCGCGCCGCTGCATCCGGAAATTATCGACCTACCTTCCGCACATTAAAACGGCGAATGGAACGCAAAAACCTCTCATTACCTCACGCCACCCTGAGGTATAAAACGCGCCATTTAGCGAGTGAGAGCTCCTCAGCGCCCTTGCCCACTGCCCTGACACCGCCACTGGGCCGGACAGATTGCACAATCAAATGTTAAAACATCTATCTGATGACTCCAAGCGCCAAGTTCTTGCACTGTTTAATCGCGTCTGGAGCGACAGTGTCTTTCCATCACAGTGGCGTGCAAGCACCATCGTCCCAGTGCTCAAGCCGGGTAAAGACCCGCTAGATGTAGACAGCTATCGGACCATCAGCCTTACGAACGTTCTATGCAAACTGATAGAACGCATGGTGAGCCGGCGGTTGTATTGGCTTCTTGAATCTCGGGGCCTGCTGGCTCCATGCCAAGGTGGTTTCCGCAAGGGGCGCTCGACCTTGGATAACTTAGTCCATCTTGAGTCTGCCATCCGGACAGCATTCTCTCGACGTCACCATCTAGTAGCCGTTTTTTTGACTTGTGGAAGGCGCATGATACGATCTGGCGACACCACATTTTAACCACATTACATGGGTGGGGTCTCCGAGGTTCACTCCCAGTTTCTATCCAAAATTTTTTACCTGTCCGTACCTTTCATGTTCAAGTTGGTGCGTCCTCTAGCACCCTGCATGTCCAGGAGAATGGGGTGCCTCAGGGCTCTGTTTTTAAGCGTTCCATTGTTTTTAGCGGCCATTAACGGCTTAGCGGCAGCAGTTGGGTCGTCAGTATCCCCTTCATTGTATGTTGACGACTTCTGCATCTATTTTAGCTCGTCTAGCGTGTGTGTTGCAGAACGACAGCTGTAGGGAGCCATACGTAAGGGCCGGCCGCGGTGTCCGAGGGGACTGAGGCGCTTCAGTCACGGTCTGCACGGCCACTACGGTCGGGGGTTCGAATCCCCCTCGCGCATGGATATTTGTGCCGTCCTTAGTTGTAGGTAGTTCATCAGTAGTTTGTAAGTTTAGGGACTGATGACCCCCGTAGTTAAGTCCCATAAGCTTAACAAACATTTGAACATTTTGAACATACGTAAGGTGCAGACATGGGCTCTCTCTCATGGGATCCAATTTTCTGCTGCCAAAACGTGCGTTATGCACTTCTGTCGTCGACGGTCAGTCCATCCACATCCAGAGTTGTATCTTGATGGCCAACTACTCAATGTAGTTGAAACGCATCGAATTCTAGGACTGGTATTTGTCGACCGGCTCACATGGCAACCACATATTCGCTAGCTGAAACAGAAGTGCTGGCGGTACCTCAACACCCTCCACTGCTTAGCAGTACCACTTGGGTGCAGATCGTATTAACCTGCTGCATTGTTACAAAGCCCTTATTCTGTCGCGTTTGGACTACGGGAGTGTAGTATATGGTTCCGCATCGCCCTCGGCGCTGCGGAGGTTGGATCCTATCCGCCACTGTGGAGTTAGGCTTGCAACGGGGGCTTTCTGAACCAGCCCTGTGGACAGTCTCCTTGTGGAGGCTAGGGTGCCTCCTCTGCGAATCAGGCGGCAACATATGCTGGCGAATTACGCAGCCCATGTTTATGGTATGCCCACTCACCCAAACTACTGCCTCCTTTTTCCGAACGGCGTACTCCATATCCCACAATGGCGGCCAAGGTCGGGTTTTACGGTTAGTGCCCGTGTCCAGTCTCTCTTGAGTGACCTGGGATCTCTTCCTCTGCCATCTATGTTCCAGTTCCAGTCGTGTACGCCGCCATGGTGTATTCCTCGACCTCTTATTCGACTGGACTTTTCGCAGAAATCCAAACACTCTGTCTACCCTGAGACCCTTCGACGCCAATTTCTGTCAATTCTTGACGGATACCGGGGCTCCACGGTGATCTATACGGATGGTTCGATGGCAGAAGGTCTTGTTGGCTTCGCCTATACGCATGCAGGACACAACAAACAGTGCTCCTTAAGGGAGGGCTGCAGCGTGTTCACAGCAGAGCTGGTGGCCATCCTTCGTGCACTCGAGCATATTTCTGCCTGCCCCTAATTTTCTGTCGCTCCCTGAGTGGTCAAAAGGCTCGCCATACTTTGCTTCAGGCCATCCAAGAATCCTTCTGTGCCATCAGCCGACGAGGGCGGTCAGTGGCCTTTCTCTGGACTCCAGGTCACTTTGGGATCGACGGTAACGAGCTAGCTGATAGGTTAGCAAAGGAGGCTATCTATAGACCTACCTTGCCTATAGATATCCCAGTTAATGACCTTCGTTAAAGCTGCACAGCTGAGTTCTTGGGCTGTGAAATGCAGAATGGCTTTCCCTCCAAACACCCAACAAGTTACGGGCAATAAAGGAGACAATGAACATGTGGAGGTCCTCTATACAGACTCCCCACAGGGACTCGGTCGTCCTCTGCCGACTCCGTATCGGCCATACTTGGCTGACACATAGTTACCTTCTGCTTTGCGAAGACCCTCCTAGGTGTCAATGTGGTGAGCTTTTGACAGTCGCCCATATCTTGGTGGAATGCCCTTATTTCGCCAGTCAGAGGCAGCGTTTTAATCTCCCTGGCTCCTTAAACCTTATTTTAGGTGACAATGCCTCTGTGGCTGATGCTGATTTAAATTTTATTTGTAACAGTGGATTATATAATTCCATCTGATGTTTATTGAGTATGATTTATCTATTTGCTCTGCACCTGCTTAATTTTTGTTTAGGCAGGTGATTTTAATGTGTTAGAGTGTCTGGACGTTCTCTTATTTCCGTCACCTCGCAGCCTAGACACTCTGGTATTCTGTTTTAAATCTCTTCTTTCTCCCCCTTTTATTTGCTTCTTTTATTTAAGACGTCTTCCATCTACGGTTAGCCGTATTTTAACACTTTATGTCAAATTTTAACGATCTTTCATGTCATCTCTTTGATTGGAACAAGGGACTGATGACGATAGTAGTTTGGTCCCTTTATACCCCCAACCGAACAACCAACCAAACTGTAGTTCTGCAAAGTAGACCAAGTGCCACTTGCCGGTCTTTAGTGATGCTAAACGGAACTTGCGGCACCGCTGGTTCACAACATCGACTGTGTGAACCAATCTAGCAAAACTCCTGTTACCTTGATCTGTGAACTGCGTAGTGTTTACGGACCTAGGTTGTGTGTTGTAATGTCGTGAAGTTTATGGTTAACAGGTGCGATAACTGACGCGTTCAAATTAAGTACAGAACGTATTACTGAAAGTGCAACAAGTATATCGAATGGATCTGGAGCTTTAAAGGTAGGAAATCGTAAGTTACCTTTCGACGTTAACTTCAAAACTACTTCATAAGAAGCTAAACACAATGTCGTAAGCTTTACGCATTCCGTTTTTTTTTTTTTTTTTTTTTTTTTTTTTTTTTTTTTTTTTTTTTTTTTTTTAGTGAATATTCATCTTCCAGCACGGCATTCCAACTAGGGATTCTTCAAATGTTCAAATGTTTGTATAGCTTATGGGACTTAACTACGGGGTCATCAGTCCCTAAACTTACAAACTACTTATGAACTAGCTAACACTAAGGACGGCACAAATATCCATGCCCGAGGGGGGATTCGAACCCCCGACCGTAGTGGCCGTGCAGACCGTGACTGGAGCGCCTGTCCCCTCGGCCACCGCGGACGGAGGTACATCTAAAAGACTATAAAACAACCTGTAGTCTTATATGGAGCTGAGACCTGGACTATTACCCGAAATATGGAAAGAAAACATCAAATGCGGCAGTGAGTAAGCAAATCGATGATGGGCCTGTAACTTGTAATGAAGGCGAGAACTGCAGATCTGGAAGTAGTTGTGTAGACAATGACGAGAGGTCAATAAACGTAAATGAATAGGGCTCACAGAAGAATGTGTACTAACGATGTACAAAATAACATTCCTTAATCAGAAAGAGATTAGTTATTGAAAGGAAGGCTAAATAGGGGCAGAAAACGTAAGTACGAAAATGAAGAGAGAGACAATAGGAAAATCTTGTATTCAAAACAAAGGCTACTTTACTCAAAGAAATGTCTTGAAAGAACCTAAAGAGTTCCGGCATTACCTCTGCCCCTGGAAATGTTTGGAAAAAAGTAGTGGAGGACAGTGCTAAGAAAGAATTTGACAAATTTTGTAGTTTAAATCTCATGATGCCCAGCATGCAGTGATTTGGTCTATGGTTTCTGAGTTTGAAACAAAACGGAAAAGAGTGAAAACATCAAACAAACGAAAGTTTTGTAGGTTATACAAACTGTATGGAGTGGTTTTATGTAACACTTTCTTTTTACAGACGTTGATGATTTCAGGTTGTAAAGTGAATAATGGTTTGAAAAATAAGAAATACCCTGAAGGAATTCGTGATTGTCGTGGAATAGGTGGCGGAAAAAATAGATAATGACCGTGTACAAGAAATAATTGAACACATTAAGAAATTTCCCAAATATAAATCATACTATGGGAGGGCAAATACACAGACAGAATTCCTCGCAGAAGATACAACCGTAGCAAAAATGTATCAATTGTACTGTGAAGAAGTAAGTAAACCTGTAAGCTTATAGTCTTACAAAAAAGGTGTTTTTGTCCAAATTCAACCTACGTAGGAAACGCGTTAAGCAAGATACATGTACTATGTGTGACAGATTCGAAATAGAAATAAAATATTGTGACAATAATGTGGAGCTGCAAACGTGAAAGGAGGAGAAAAATTGTCACGTGGAAAAAGCAGAAAGTCACAAGATATGAGGAAGAAAGACATGCTTGTAGCCAAGAGTACTCCTGATATCGAAACCTTGAGTTTTGTTTACAGAAAACGTCGCCTCTGCCTGACATTCCTACCAACATAGTGGATTACAAAAGGTACGTGTGCGTGTATAATGTAAGTATTCACAGTGGCAAACACGGCAAAGGCCATTGCTACGTCTGGGATGAGGGTGAAGCTGGCCGTGGAGCTCAGGAGGTCGGCAGTTGCCTCAAAAAGCATCGAGGAAAATGTTTAGATTAGATGTACTTTTCGTTCCAGTAGATCTGAATTGAGGGAATCATCTTGGATTTAGAACATGTCAGAACAAAATACACAATATATACTTACAAAAAGAGAGCATATGTTTTAATGTACCTTCCACAGACCCCAAATGTAATTGCCCTTGTGGATGTGGAATTGGTCAGGAAAAACAATTATCTTAAAAATATTTACATTTTAAAGGACCCAAAACGTATTACTACTTACTAATTTACTAGGTACATATTAAAATTCTTAGCAATTACTTTCTTTTTTTATTTCTTTTTTTTATTTTTTATTTATTTATTTTTTTACACTGATTTACAAAGATTACCTTACTGTACAAAACTTGTACTGAAGTCAAACTGAACACAGTATTAATATTTGTGAATATTATATACAATAAGTTACAATCAATCACTTCAGGTAATAAATTCATCAATGGAGTAGAAGAATAAACTTTTGTTGTAAGCAATGAAGTGTTTCGACGTGCCACTAATGTATACGATGCTTGCATCCAGATAAATTCATGTGATGCACAGAGAATAATGATTGCAAATGGACAATCATAATCATTGTGGTCTTTGTAAATAATTACTGTATAATAAGATGTATGAAAAAGAATCGGGCTTTTCTTCTCCTGTGCTTGTCCTTTTCGTGTCGTGTGCTTGCGATAGTAAAAGTGCTCTTAGATTGTTTCTGTAGTGTACGATAATGGATACAACGATGTTAAAAAGGTGTGTAATCTGAATTACTTTAAAAGTGATACAAAATATAAAGATATATTTTAAACTTGCATATACAACATTTGGAATTAAATCACCCAATTATCACCTTTAAAAGTGTATGTGAGAAGTTTCAGCTAAAGTGTTACCAGCGGATGCTGCCAATGGTCAGCGATCGAGATTGCCAAACGCCGCAAAGATTACGCGGCAAAATTAAATGTAATAATTATTAGAAATCAGGGCAGTGTAGTATAAGATAGAAGAAGACTTTAATATAATTTATTTTTCAGCCTTCCTGGACTTCAGTGGCAATCTCAAGGTTCGTAATTAAGAAACTAAAATTGTTCAAATGGTCAAATGTTTGTAAAGCTTATGGGACTTAACTACGGGGTCATCAGTCCCTAAACTTACAAACTACTTATGAACTACTTACGAACTATGACGGCACAAATATCCATGCCCGAGGGGGGATTCGAACCCCCGACCGTAGTGGCCGTGCAGACCTTGACTGAAGCGCCTCAGTCCCCTCGGCCACTGCGGCCGGCACTAAAATTGTTACTGAAACGTGTGGCTAAGTAAGGACAGTGTTTTCAAAGTGAAAGATTTTCTAAAAATAAAAGGGGAAGTGGTATATAATAATTTTTCATTCGGGAATAAGATATCACTGACGTTGGAACTATTTAAGAATATTTTTCGTAACAATCAGTTAACTTATCAGGGACTTGTTACTACATTCAATGATGCTATATAGATATTCAAGCCGTGTATAAGGATAGAATTTTTCTATAATCATATTTCAGTATTTTCGAAATCGAAATAAATACAGGGTGATAGGTTCCATATAACTTTGTTAAATACTAACATAAAAATAAAACTAAAAACCATTTGATCACGAATATTATGGAGCTGTGTGGTAATGATACTCATAACAACTGCGGGCCTTTATCTAAAATTTTACCTGAGTGAGCTAGCTTTGAACTTTATCAGAAAGAAATCAGATCCCTTCCAATCAGTACAGTTTTTTTATAAAGTGTTTTTACAATAAAAGTAAAAAAGTAAAACCCCTTTTAAATATCCATAGCAAACGAGTATAACAGAACCTTATAAAAATTACGAGTATCATTACACCATCACGCCGGGTGATACGCAAGTATGTCGATGACGAATACACGCGTCCAATGCGACCATCATGATGCTGTGAACAGAACCTAGATTCATCCGAAAAAATGACGTTTTGCCATTCGTGCACCCAGGTTCGTCGTTGCGTACACCATCGCATGCCCTCCTGCCTGTGATGCAGCATCAAGGGTAACCGCAGCCATGGTCTCCGAGCTGATAGTCCATGCTGCTGCAAAACGTCGTCGAACTGTTCGTGCAGATGGTTGTTGTCTTTCAAACGTCCCCCATCTTTGACTCAGGGATCGAGACGTGGCTGCACGATCCGTTACAGCCATGCGGATAAGATGCCTGTCATCTCGACTCCTGTGACACGCGGCCGTTGGGATCCAGTGCGGCGTTCTGTATTGCCTTCCTGAACCCGCCGATTCCATATTCTGCTAACAGTCATTGGATCACGACCAACGCGAGCAGCAATGTCGCGATACGATAAAACGCAATCGCGATAGGCTACAATACGACCTTTATTAAAGTCGTAAACGTGATGGTAGTATTTTCTCCTCTTTACACGAGGCATCACAAAAAGTTTCACCAGGCAACGTCGGTCAACTGCTGCTTGTGTATGAGAAATCAGTTGGAAACTTTCCTCATGTCAGCACGTTGTAGGTGTCGCCACTGGCGCCAACCTTTTGTGAATGCTCTGAAAAGCTAATCATTTGCACATCACAGCTTCTTCTTCCTGTCGGTTAAATTTCGCGTCTGTAGCACGTCATCGTCGCGGTGTTTAAATGTTTGTAGAGCTTATGGGACTTAAATACAGGGTCATCAGTCCCTAAACCTACAAACTACTTACAAACTAGCTTATACTAGAGACGGCACAAACATTCATGCCCGAGGGGGGAATTCGAACCCACGACGGAATTGTCTCGCGCATCGTAGCATAGCGCCTTAATACACTCGACCGCTCCGCTGCGGCTCTTCGCGGTGTAGCAATTTTAATGGCCAGGAATGTATTTAAAAAAATGTTAATTTATATTGACTTAACCATATTATGTAAAATAAAATTCATTTTTACTTTACTTAAAAGGGATAGTGCACAAAAAATGACACATGTAATTCAGTGCCCTCAAAACGAATTAGTGTCAGGGGATACAGCAGAATGCGAAGGAAGTTCTGTTAGTGAGGCACTTCCGCATTCATTGGCTCAGTAGTATGCTCAGTATTGGAAGCAGTTGTGCCAGATTCTGTTGCCATTTTAAGGAAATGTAGTTGTTCAAAAAATAGGTATGACGTATTCCTCGGAGTCGCTGCTCTATTTCGTTCAATCTTCAATCGCCTTATTTCTCTCAAGTAAGAGTCCCTCAAATTTTTCCACGTCTTCTACAACTGTAACACTGAAAGTAAACCATCCCATTTTTTTTTCTTTCACGTATTTATTAGCATCGGGTTGCGGATTTGGTGCTTTAAGCCAGTACTTCATACTTGGCAAGACTACATTTTTCGCTATTGTAAGGCAAGCCTGTTCCGCTATTTGGGCCAAAGTGACCGATATATGTTTACGGGAACCTACAGAGAAAGTAAGGAAGGAAGCATAGGGTTAACATCCCGTCGACAGCGTGGTCACTAAAGACAGAACGGAGCTCACGCTTGGAGTTTTGGGTACGGATGGAGGAGGAAATCAGCCCTTACAGAGGAACCATCCCGTCATTTGCCTGGAGTGATTTAGGGAAACTAGGGAAAACCTAAATCTAGCGTGTTGCCACTGCGCTACGACGTCTACTAGGAAGTATGAAAAAACATTGGAGAAACGTTTGACAAGCGCGCACAGTTCCCGAATCGTACAGGTGCTGTCGATGGAAAGCAAATAAGAATCACACAGCCACCACGTGGCGGATCGCTGTATTACAATCACATGAGATATTTTGTCCATTGTGTTACTTGCTATTTATGACGCATATTACAAGATCATCAGCACTGATGTGGGAGCGTATCGAAAGTGCAGTCATTCTTCAATATTCAAAGGTTCTGACATCTAACAGTAATTTATAAATGGAAAACTGAAAATTTCACAAAAGAGTGCAGTATCTACAACCAATGCTACACCTATGCCGTATGTATTAGTTGCTGGCGAGGCGATCCCTCTTTTAGAACATGTGATGCGTCCGTATTCCGGCCTTAATTTAACTGCTGAAAAGAAGATTTTCAATTATATTTTGAGCCGTGCTCAGTGGTGAATCCAGGACTTTGGTCTCGGAGGGGAGAGGGAGGGTGATCTGATAGAAATTTTGCAGCATCATACCTCAAATTGATGTCCCGATGCATGCTTGGTTATGCCGTGGGCATAAAATCATTGACCCGATATTACCAGGTTTTTCTTTTTTTTTTTACTTGACATACACGCAGCACTGACTGACTCTTTTTTTATTATTATTATTTTGTTTCGGGCCTCCAATCTCCCCTTTTAGCCCGTCCTCTACGCTCTCCATTTATGCCTTCTACGGCGAGCTTCTTTGCTGTAAACTGTGACTTTTTTCATATTTCGGAGTTTATGTGAACCGTGAAAAGAAAATCCTTGTTTCTAGTCGTTCTTTTGTCTCACACTACAACTGTAGTTCGGTGGTTTCTTGATATCAGCAAAAACTGTGTACGCCTATCTATATCTATAAATGTGAATGTCTGTTAGGTGTACGTTTATCATGTCTGAAGCACAAGACATAAAGAGCTAAAAATTTGTACAGTTAATAATGTCTACCCGGGGAAGGCTTTAGGCGCGGTTTTATGGCGATCGGATATTAATGTGAATGTCTGTTCGGTGTACGCTTATCACGTCCGAACGACAAGACGCAGAGACTTAAATATTTGTGTTGTTACTGATTTATACCTGAGGAAGGTGTTAGGCACGGTTTTATAGCGATATGATTAGTAATTCGAAGAATATAACGCGAAATGCGGAACAATAATTACTCTTTGAAAAGTATATTTACTCTTTGAAAATGGTTTTATTGGTTGCATTGTTGCTTGAGGGTCGATAATGACAAAAGGGTGGAGTATATTGGGATGGAAAGTTATCGGTGTGTATAAAATTCTACGTGTGTTGTTAATATTTCGTTCTGCAGCGAAAACTACAGAACGCAAACGAATGGTCTGTGTGTAATTATTGTCCGAAGTCTCCCGTTGTACACCATAGCAGTTCCATGCCGATAGCTATAAGGGGGTGGAGGATATGGTGGTTGGTAGTCGTCAAATTATGAAAAACTTCGGACTTGCGACTTTATAGCAAGGAGGTTACATACAGCGAAACGTGATGCCACAGACCATATCTTTGGTCTATGCGTGCTACAACGTCTTCAGCTCTTTCTCTGTAAGGATAAGCATACTAATAAGGAAATATAAGAATAAATAAGTAAATACCCGGGCAACGCCGGGTTTGCAGCTAGTTTGTTATATAACAAAACCATTGAAATGAAAACACTTTTAAAATTCCTTTTTCTTAAAGTGGGTCACATATTGACTGAATTTTGATTGAAATTAATATTAAAATATTAATAACTTAATCACAGTCTAGGTTCCACGTGCCTGAGTTCTTTGATGCTTGTCAGTATCAGGCCATCCGACGCTTCAGACAGGTTAACTTTTTCTTTTCATCCAATACCTTTCTTGCCAATCGCTATGTGTAGCATATTACCAAACCGTTTCTCGTGATTCCTGTACTTTCGTATTTTTTATATTCATTTTCCAAATACATTTGAAATTCAATAAAATGATCTTCTCCAAGGTTGTTAAAAACATGGCTAACAAATTGACCTAGTAACCAGATAACAGCATTGTTTTTGGTTTCGGGGTAGAATTTTATATCCGGTTTGTCCAGCATTGTTGTAGACATTCTTGGCCGCATACCTAGTAATTAAGATGATTTTCTCCTTCGTCCAATTCCAATACTGTAGTCGGTTACCGCAAGTATAGAGTTGTTGTAGTGTGTCATTTAACTGACAAGTGCTGCAGAGGTCAGTAGGACACAGTCCTATTGCATGGAGTCTGGCGTTGGTGCTGACTAAATTATTCACAACTTTGTACCAAGCTGATTTGACGTCCGTCGATAATACCCTACTGTTTATGGTTTTCCATATTACATCCCATTGCACCCCACTATACTGTCTTTCAATTTTATTTTTCCCTTCGTGTTTCTTGCGTTCTTCCAGAATCGCCTTTGTAGTAATTTTCTTG
Source organism: Locusta migratoria (assembly GCA_026315105.1). Classification (NCBI taxonomy): domain Eukaryota; kingdom Metazoa; phylum Arthropoda; class Insecta; order Orthoptera; family Acrididae; genus Locusta; species Locusta migratoria. The sequence continues at coordinate 726,444,427 of CM048755.1, read as the reverse complement.
TTAGTGATGAGCTCCCTGCCAAGGTAGCTTTTGACCAGGTAGTATTCCCAGACGTGTTTCAGTTGAAAATTTATTTTCCCGACATTTACCGGTGGTACAATGCTTGCTGGTCTTACAGCGTCAAACAGTTTCGCCGTAATACTTTCCGGGAAATACTCTATTATTGCAGTAGTCCTTTTTTATGTAAAGAGCTGTAGCTTTGGTCGAAATAGCAGTCGAGGCCATATCTCCATTTCTAACGTCCAGTGTTACTGTTCTAACGTCCACTCTGAAAATTTCCCCTTTCCAGAGAAAGCTGGTAAGTCTGGACATGATAGATTTGGCTATCATTTTTGGAATGGGGAAAATTTGTGCCGTGTAGAATGCTTTCGATAGGACACATGTATTTATGTACTTCACTCTTTGGAATTGATCTATGTTACGAAGGGAATTGTCAATTAGCGCACCTTGAATTTTCACGGAAATATCTCTCCAGTTGTTAGCTATCATCTGTAATGTGGTGTCACACAAGTATAAAGTGCGCGCCACCTGCTTTCGCCGCGCGCCGCCATGCACGCACGGCGCGGCGTTCTTACGACGTCAGCCACGAGCGCCCTCTGCTGCAACTCCGCTCGTGGCCACCACTGAACGACATCGTTCACTTCGGACTGAAATAGGAACCATTTAACACTTCGGAATCAGATAGGCACCAGTGATGACTTGGCTATCGGACAGGCACTAGGCAGGCCTCTAGCTCAACTATGTATCAGCATTCTGCAGTACTGAGCTATGTAAAAGTTAAGTATTACTAAGTCTCTAAGAAATATATATCTCGTTCCAATTTACTCTAGCATTTCTAGTTTCTGCTGTCCCACTGGCTGGTCACATCCTACCTGCACAAGCGTGCATCCTTTATTCCTGTGTCGGTCTTTCTACTCGGCCACCGACACCTACGATGGAAACGAGACACAAAAGCGGCGACGAGGCTGGGACACAAAATGTAAGAATGAAGCAAACAGCTTCACTCCAATCGTCTTATGTTCCACAGATTTTTCTGCCCATCCGATGTGAATATGCTCAAGGCCTTGAATATTCAAAAATTTACTTTTAGTGGTATTTATTTTCGCTCCCGAAACTGAGCAGTACCGTTCCAGCGCTATCTCCAGACTGGTTACATCATCTGCGTCCCGAACAACCACCCCTACGTCATCTGCGTAGGCACCAATAACAGTTTTGTGGCCTGCAAGCGTTAATCCAGTAAGAGTAGTCTGCAGCCGGCCGCGGTGGCCGAGGGGACTGAGGCGCTTCAGTCACGGTCTGCACGGCCACTACGGTCGGGGGTTCGAATCCCCCCTCGGGCATGGATATTTGTGCCGTCCTTAGTTGTAGGTAGTTCATAAGTAGTTTGTAAGTTTAGGGACTGATGACCCCATAGTTAAGTCCCTTAAGCTTAACATTAAAAAAAAAAAAAAAAAAAAAAAAAAAAAAAAGAAAGTAGTCTGCACTCGCTGTAGAAAAGGTTCGAGTGATATGACATACAGTAGCATCGAGATGGGGCTGCCTTGGGGGATGCCTCTTCTGATCTGTGTTGATTTTGTTAACTGACAATTAACAGAAACGAGCTGTTAAACCCATTACTACATTTTTAATTACATCAACAACTTTGCTTCTGAAGCCCATCCTAGTCACAGTCTCTGACAAATACCTGTGGTTAACGACGTCAAATGATTAAAATCAACAAATAGTAGGCCACACTTTAAGTTAGTTGTACAAGTCAGAGCTATCACATCTCGATACTGAGCTGCCGTTTGAAAATTGTCCTCCCGTAAGAACAGGTTTGATATCGGCCAGCCGGCCGCGGTGGCCGAGGAGACTGAGGCGCTTCAGTCACGGTCTACACGGCCCCTACGGTCGGGGGTTCGAATCCTCCCTCGGGCATGGATATTTGTGCCGTCTTTAGTATAAGGTAGTTCATAAGTAGTTTGTAAGTTTAGGGACTGATGACCTCGTAGTTAAGTCCCATAAGCTTAACAAACATTTGAACATTTTTTTTTTTTTTTTTATCGGCCAATTAATTTACCAGTGAGTGGGATCAATATTTTATGGACAGCACGTGCGACTATCTTGTAGTCGGAGTTGAGTAAAGAGATGGGTCGAAGGTTGTTGATCTGTTTACATCCTTTGTTTTTCGGAATAAGCACGATTTTATATTCTTTAAATTCTAACGGAACGAACTTGCCGCGTAATACTTCATTAACTATTTCTGTTATTTTGTCTCCTATTAAGCTCCAGTATCGATCATACAATTCAATGGGCAGCCCGTCGGGACCTGCAGATTTTTTTGTTGGAGAGTTTCTTACGATGTCTAACACATCTTCTGTACTAAAATGTCGAACAACAGTGTCGTTATCTTCGAGAGTTATTGCTGTAGGAAAAGCATTAAAAAAAAAACTCGCCGTAGTCATCTTCATCTGTATCACCAGCACTGTAAGTGTCTTCATAGAATTGGTGTAAGGCATTTACGATGTCGTTCTGAGTATAAAGAATCCTGCCATCTTCACACTTGAGTTCCTCCATGAAAGTTTTTCTTCTGTGTTTAGCGTGCTAAATAAGATTATATAATGCAGTAGATTCTTCTTCGTCAATGGAGTTAACTTTAGATTTTATTTTTAGGCCCTCAAGCTCCTGTCTCTTAAGCCCGGTTAATTTAGCCTTTATTATATATATATATATTTTTATATCTTGTAGTCTGTTGTTCACAGCATCCACTTGGTTATACAAATCTCGTAACACTCCATAGTAAAATTCCATTGTGTCTTTTATCTGTTTTTTCCTCTCGATACTAAAAGACATTAAAACGTTCCTCAACTTTGGTTTTGTTCGCCGTGTCCACCACTCTATCGGACTTGAGTAATTTTGTAGCGAACATAAACACAGTTGCCATGCCTCCGTTATAGCTCCCTCTAGGTTACGGTCTGTTAGCAAGGAGGTGTTTAACTGCCACTGATTCCTAAATCGCCGACTTGGTTAAGGTTTCAGATTTATACGTGCAAGGACAGCACTGTGGTCTGAAAAGATAGAAGGGATTATTTCAACTGTTAACAAACTAGGAACGAGGCTACTGGAGACATATATTCTGTCTATCCTGCTATAAGAAACCTGAGTGATGTAGGTAAACTTGACTAGGGCTGGAAACTTAACTTCCCAAGCATCTTCCATATTCAGATCACTTACAAGTTTTTTAAGTTCATTACAAAAATTAAAAGTTGGCATTTGGTCCTTACGGTTAAGTATGCAGTTAAAATCACCTCCTAGTATTAGATCTTGCGGGTTTTTTCTAAGCAAATAAATAATATCGTCTTTATAAAATGCAGATCTAAATCCAAATGTCTGTAAATCTATCGAACCAAACTGCGTGCTCATCAGTCCGTAGCTTACAAACTACTTAAACCTAGGTAAACTTACCTACGGACAAACAAACACACCCATGCCCCAGGGAGGACTCGAACCTCCACGGCGAGAAACCGCGGCCGGCCGCGGTGGCCGAGGAGACTGAGGCACTCCAGTCACGGTCTGCACGGCCACTACGGTCGGGGGTTCGATTCGAATCCCCCCTCGGGCATGGATATTTGTGCCGTCCTAGTTCGTAAGTAGTTCATAAGTAGTTTGTAAGTTTAGGGACTGATGACCCCGTAGTTGAGTCCCATAAACTATACAAACATTTGAAACATTTTTGAGAAACCGTGCGCTCCGCAGCGAGGTGCTTTAGACCGCTCGGCTACTCCACGGCGGCTAAATGCAGATTTTTTTTTTTTTTTTTTTTTTTTTTTTTTTTTTTCACGATGCGAACTTCCGGAGGGAGCATATACAGGGTGAGTCACCTAACATTACCGTTGGATATATTTCGTAAACCACATCAAATACTAACGAACCAATTCCACAGACCGAACGTGAGGAGAGGAGCTAGTGTAATTGGTTAATACAAACCATAAAAACATGTACGGAAGTATGTTTTTTAACACAAACCTACGTTTTTTTAAATGGAACCCCGTTACTTTTGTTAGCACATCTGAACTTATAAACAAATACGTAATCAGAGCCATTTGTTGTATTGTAAAATGTTAATTACATCCAGAGATATTGTAACCTAAAGTTGACGCTTGAAACCTCCGACGTTCAGATGCGTATTGTAACAAACACGGGCCACAGTCGGCGAACAGCATCTGCAGGGACATGTTTAAGATGACGACCGTGTTTACGAGTATGGCTGTAGTGCACTGTTGTGGTTTGGTCTAGCTGTCGCAGTGTCCGCATGTAGAGGTTGCTGCTATTGTCATTCTGCATTCGTCTTTGCACGCAGACTAACTGTAGTAAAGTGTGTTACCAGACGTCTGTGATAGTGTAGTGTTGTAGGAACTGTGACCATGGTGTATTCGAACTCTGAAAAGGCGGAGATGATACTCATCTATGGCGAGTGTCCACAAAATGCAGCTGAAGCCTGCAGGGTGTATGCAGAACGGTACCCGGAAAGAGAGCATCCAACGTGCCACACATTTCAAAACATCTACCGCCAACTGTATGCAACAGGTATCGTCATAGCACGCAAACGGGTCCGTAACAGGCTCGTCACAGGAGAAGCGGATGCAGTTGGTGTGTTAGCTGCTGTTGCTGTGAACCCACACAGGAGTACACGGGACATTGCGAGAGCCGGTGTACTGAGTCAAAGTATGTCATGCACATCCTGCATCGTCGCCACTTTCAACGTTTCATGTGTCGCTACATCAGCAATTACATGGTGATGACTTTAATCATCGAGTGCAATTCTGTCAATGGGCATTAACAGAGAATGCGTTGCAGTTCTACCTGTTTACCGATGAAGCGGGTTTCACAAACCACGGGGCAGTGAATCTAAGGAACATGCATTACTGGTCCGTGGACAATCCTCGCTGGCTCTGACAGGTAGAGCAACAGCGACCGTGGACGGTAAATGTATGGTGCAGAGTCATTGGCGACCACCTCATTGGTCCTCACTTCATTGCAGGGGCCCAAACAGCTGCAACATACATCGCGTTTCTACAGAATGATTTGCCAACGTTCCTCGAAAATGTCCCACTGGAATCGCGTCGACGGTGGTATCAGCATGATGGTGCACCTGCACATTCCGCAATTAACACTAGGCTGACCCTTGACAGGATGTTCGACGGTCGTTTCATAGGACGTGGAGGACGCATAAATTGGCCAGCCCGTTCTCCTGATCTTACACCTCTGGACTTCTTTCTGTGGGGTACGTTAAAGGAGAATGTGTACCGTGATGTGCCTACAACCCCAGAGGATATGAAACAACGTATTGTGGCAGCCTGCGGCGACATTACACCTGATGTATTGCGGCGTGTACGATATTCATTACGCCATACATTGCAATTGTGTGCAGCAAATGATGACCACCACTTTGAACATCTAATGGCCTGACATGTCGGGACACACACTATTCCACTCCGTAATTGAAAACGGAAACCACGTGTGTACGTGTACCTCACCCCTCATGGTAATGTTCATGTGCGTCAGTGAAAAAGACCAATAAAGGTGTTAGCATGTGGACGTAATGTGCTGTTCTAGTCTCTGGATCCCTACTGGGATCCCTACTTAATTCGGTGCTCTCCTATACACACGATCGAACAGCGGAGGAGTGGTACTCAAGTGTCAACTTTAGGTTACAATATCTCCGGATGTAATTAACATTTTACAATGCAACAAACGGCACTGATTACGTATTTGTTTATATGTTCAGATGTGCTAACAAAACTAACGGGTTTCCATTAAAAAAAACGTAGGTTTGTGTTAAAAAACATACTTCCGTGCATTTTTTATGGTTTGTATTAACCAATTACACTAGCCCCTCTCCTCACGTTCGGTCTGTGGAATCGGTTCGTCAGTATTCGATGTGGTTTACGAAATATATCCAGCGGTAATATTAGGTGACTCACCCTGTATATTTACTACAGAGACACCTTGAATATCCACACCATTACCTCTTCCTGATTCGAGTAGTTCAACTTTGTCACCGGAATCCCTTCTCGCACTAAAGTAGCTGTGCATGTGTGCGTTTCAGGTGCGTAATTTACCACAGCAACGTAACCTGCTATCTCAATTTGAGGCAAAGCCACATTTTGTAGAAGAGCAATGTCTGTGCTGAAATCATAAAAAAATTGCTTCAATGCAGCTAGTTTAGTATCTGATTGAATCTTATTTACATTTATAGTAGTAACATTAAAAGCCTGTAACATTACAAATACCGAGGTATGGTGACAAGGTGTTTATGAAAACAATACTATTTGTAAAACCAAACTTGTGGAGAACTGGAAAACAAGTGAATACAAATTATAAGAGATTAAGATTAAGACAATTATAGACTTCCTACTAATATGCCCATATTGTCGATATTTGTCCATTATTCGTTACTTTTGTGGGGGAGGATCGTCCAGTTTTTTATAGTTCTCGGTTGCAAGTCCCTCTCTCACAATTTCGAAACTAATATTTTTAGGTTTGGTATCTGTTTTTTCTTGATCTATATTCTTCGATTGCAAGTCGGTCTCCCCTGCCTTTGATTCCCCTGACGGTCGTGCAACGAAAAGATTCGGCTGTGGTTTAAGTCTACGTCTTGTAAATTGATGAGTGGCGGGAGGCGTGACAGATCTACCGCGCTCGCTGTTGTGGTTGCTGGCGGTTGGCCCACTGTATCTGGTCTGCGCGGCCACTACGGTCGGGGGCTCGAATCCCCCTCGGGCAATGATATTTGTGCCGTCCTAGTTCGTAAGTAATTCATAAGTACTTTGTAAGTTTAGGGACTGATGACCCCGTAGTTAAGTCCCATAGACTATACAAACATTTGAACAAACATTTCACTGTATCTGGCGCGCCTTCTGCTCCAGCGTGTTGCTGGACTTTGTTTTGGCAGTGCTGTTGGTCAACTTCCTGGTGCACGGCGGGCGGAAGCGGCTGTTGTGCCTCGACCGCGGCGCGCGGCGTTGTTCTTGTTTCCGGGGTCAAGGCCGTCACGCCGATTCCACCTGCATACCATCATCAGAGTCTAACATAAAGAGTCTCGAAACTCCCGGTAGTTTTCTGCAATCTGGCGACTGCAGCGCTGCCAAGCGGCCGGGTCGTAAGAACATACCGAGAGGCGAGAAACCAATGTGTTCAAATGTTCAAATGTTTGTTAAGCTTATGGGACTTAACTACGGGGTCATCAGTCCCTAAACTAACAAACTACTTATGAACTACTTACAAACTAGGACGGCACAAATATACATGCCCGAGGGGGGATTCGAACCCCCGACCGTAGTGGCCGTGCTGACCGTGACTGGAGCGCCTCAGTCACCTCGGCCACCGCGGCCGGCAAACCAATGTGGATTAGATATGCAGTCGAACGACACGTTTAAAATGCGACTGCATTTCGGAGCTTATTGCGGGGCGATAAATTGTAGTTAGAGGAAAAATTAAAAAAATGTACATTTTATGAAATATGAAAAGCTATTACAATGTAGCATAGAATACGTTGTTGTTATGGTCTTCAGTCCGGAGACTGGTTTGATGCAGCTCTCCACAATACCCTACTCTATCCTGAGCTAGCCTTTTCATCTCCTCATAAGAACTACATTCCACATCCACTTGAATCTGCTTACTATACGCGTCTCTTGGTCTCCCTCTGCGATTTTTACCCCACACACTTCCCTCCAATGCTAAATTTACGATTCCCCGGTGTCTAAGAATATGTCCTACCAAGCGATCCCTTCTTTTAGTCAAGGTATGCCAAAAATTCCTTTTCTCACCAATTCTGTACAGTACCTCTTCATTAGTTATGCGATCTACCCACCTAATCTTCAGCATTCTTCTGTAGCACCATATTTCAAAGGCCTCTATTCTCTTCCTGTCCGCACTGCTTATCGTCCATGTTTCACTCCCGTACAAGGCAACACTCCACACAAATGCCTTCAGAAAAGACTTCCTTACCCTTAAATTAATATTCGATGTTAGCAAATTTCTCTTTTTCAAAAAAGCTTTTCTTCCCATTGCCATTCTGCATTTTATATCCTCTGTACTGCGACCATCGCGTGTTATTTTACTACCCAAGTAACAAAACTCATCTACCACCTTCATTGTTTCGTTACCTAATCTAATTCCTTCAGCATCGCCTGATTTTCTAAGACCACATTCCATTATTTTTGTTTTGCTCTTATTAATGTTCATTTTATACGCTCTCTTCAACACACTGTCCATTCCATTCAACTGCTCTTCCAGGTCCTTTGCTGTCTCTGACAGAATTACAATGTCATCAGCAAAACGCAATGTTTTCATTTCTTCCCCCTGAACTTCAATCCCTATTCCAAATTTTTCCTTGCTTTCCTTCACCGCCTGCTCGATGTACAAATTGAATAACATCGGAGAAAGGCTACAACCCTGTCTTACTCCCTTCCCAACTGATGCTTCTCTTTCATGCCCTTCGAGTCAAATAACTGCGGTCTGGCTTTTGTACAAGTTTTAAATAACTCTCCTTTCCCTGTATTTTACCCTAGAATAAAGTGTGTTAAATTTTAAAGGTGTATGGAATCTGTAACAGAGAGAGAGAGGGGGGGGGGGAACTATCTCAGTATTTTTCTTCAAAGTTATTTTTGATAGTCTACAGATAAATTTGTGGAAGTCAAAAAAATTTTTTGGATAGTAGTCTACTATCGGTGATGCAGCAATAATAGTCGAACTTAACAGGGATTTGTTTGTACAAAATGTAAAACAAAACGTAACTAACTGTAGTTTAACGTGTACATACAAACTGAGATTTTATCAGGAAAAGATTCTTAAAGATATACAGTACCTTTACGTTCCTGGGGAGTAGATACGATGAAAACATGACAGGAACGGCACATGCAAGCCATCTGAGCAAGAAGAAAGCGAAAAGGGCTTTTATAAGACGTAACACTTAGTCTCTAAAAATGTAAAAATCGTGTCTAGTACCAGTATAGAATGTGTTAAGATGTTCAAAATCTGCAGAAAAAATACAATCGGAACGCGTAACTACGTACCAGTACATTATACAACTATAAACCAGTTGCTTTGGAAGTTAAACACACTAGGTTACAATTCGCTTCTTGTCTTAACTCGTTTTTGGATGTTATGATTACGACCGTGCTAGTGTGAGCCGTATGTATTACAGTGCACTGGCGTGTTATTATTACAAACTGACATCAACAGGAAACGGGATTTTCGCTTAATAATGTTTTCGTATTTGTGTCACGAAATACAGTACCACGTTTAATGCCAAGGAAATATATAAACAACAGCAATAATAAATTATTCGTTTCGGTAGTGCCATTTTCAGCTACTGAGCTTGCTACCCAGCCGCTTGGAGCGCTAGTATCGCTTCAGCTGTCAAATGGTTGCATTTTTTCCCCTACTGAGTTTCGCGACTGTCTGTTTTAGACTGTGCTATCATCTTGAACTACTGCCTCTGCATTTGATGGCCTAGGTTTCCTGGCTGCATGAGAATTTTTCGACAATTCCTCGTCTGAATAATCATCTGCGTGTTCAAGAGGCCGTTTCTTTTTCTATAATTCGGTTTCAGTTACAGGAAGTATAGGACTCGATGGCACAACTAACGGAGGGAAGTCGTTTTTAACAGAATCTTGAGCTTCAGAAGGATTCGCATTAACTGCATCTGCCTCTGAAGCCACAATTCTATTCGAACCGAGAACCTCACTTAAGGTTAATTTGCGCCGCTGCAGTAAGGTCGGTTTTAAGAAAAAAACACGGCTGGTGCAATCTTGCCTTAAGTGTCCGGGTTCGTTGCACACGTGACAGGTCGGGGTTCGGTCATTGTGCCGGCCGCGGTGGCCGAGGGGACTGAGGCGCTTCAGTCACGGTCTGCACGGCCACTACGGTCGGGTGTTCGAATCCCCCCTCGGGCATGGATATTTGTGCCGTCCTTAGGATAAGCTAGCTGATAAGTAGTTTGTAAGTTTAGGGACTGATAACCCCGTAGTTAAGTCCCATAAGCTTAACAAACAATTGAACTTTTTTTTTCGGTCATTGTATATCACATGGGCTTTATATCTTTCAACTGTAATGTAAGACGGAATATTCGTCTTTACTTACATTTCAACTTGTCGAACTCCACTAAAAGCCTACAGTCACGACTTCTTTAACATCCCCGAACTTTGAAAGGGCCTCTTTAATCTGCTCATTATCAATTTCAATGGGCAAATTTAAGACACGAACGGTTTTGAAATCAGCATGTGCACGTCTAATTGATACTTTACTTTTAGTGCCGTATCTGTGAGTAAATTCTACTTGATTACCAAAGGTAGCCCGTATTCTATCAACTTCTGATGGACATAAATTTATCCATGTTATTTGGATTTTTCTGAGGTCTGCGACTGTATTATAAGCTTTTTTGGAATAATTAATGCTGCAGCATAATAAGTCAATAATGTACCAGTAACTGTAAAAATGCACCCGATGACGGCAGCGTGCTTCCGAAACGCGTCGTGCCAATAAAAATATTAGTAAATAGTGACTGCTGCAGCATTAATTATTCCAAAAAAACTTCTGATGGGTTATGAGATTTTAAAAACAGACAGTAGTTATCCGAGTCAAGCTGGATAGTATGTATAATACCTCAACAAGCCAGTCATCAATCTCGAGCCGGGCAGCTTGCATTCGCCGGGTTTCCTTGTCGAAACCAAACACCAGATTATTCTTCCTGAGAATTTTAGCCATGATGATCAGTTGCCGATGGATTTCGGGCAAATCCGGAAATCCGCAGAAAGACGAAAACTCGCCATATTAACAGACAAAGCACACACGACACTAAAGTAGAACGACGCAACAGTAAATCAGTATCACAATAACAACAAGCAGAACACAACAAGCACTGGCGTAAACACTATCTACGCGGAGCGGAAAGCAGAGACGTCCGGACGCGTCGAAAGCTCAAGCCAGACTGTGGCTGCCCGTGCTCGCCCCCGATTTGTCTCAAACCTCCACAAGTCGCACGCTATGGCTGTAGCGCCCCTATCGTTCATGCCCTCTTACACTAACTAATACGGATTCCTGTGCGAGGTGTAACATATGACCAAATCTACGGTGAAGTAAATGAAGCTAACGCCGCATTCGCGTGTAAATACTTATTATATTGGTGTGACGTTTGTTCTTTTGACATGCCCGAAAGAGCAGACACCACGCCAATATAATAAGTTCTTCAAAATTGTTTTGTTTTCCGTCGTGCGCTGTTGTCAAAAAATGTTCAAATGTTTGTAGAACTTATGGGTCTTAACTACGCGGTCATCAGTCCCTAAGCTTACAAACTACTTATGAACTAGCTAAGACTAAGGACGGCACAAATATCCATGCCTGAGGGAGGATTCGAACCCCCGACCGCAGTGGCCGTGCAGACCGTGACTGGAGCGCCTCAATCCCCTCGGCCACCGCGGCCGGCGCTCTGTTGTCCGCGGCAGTGAGTTCTGTCCTATTGTTGTTCACTGTTTGTTTGGCCGCGAGCAGATGCTCAGTCGCGTGTGCTCGCGCTCGTAAAATTGGCCGCGCGCAATTTGCCAACCTCGTCGCATCACTGAGTTTTGCACCGTACAGAAAAGTGTAAGCAACAGCCGCGTCATTGGAAACCCAGCCTTAGGTTTACAAACATTTGAAATTGTGGACATTTTTGAGGTTCCATTAAGTTAAAATAACCTATTTCTTTGTCATCACTTTTTGCTAAAGTTATTGAAAAGGGTATTTATTCCAGATTTGGTCATTTCAGTTCCCATAATTTGCTGACAAACATACAGTTTGTTTTCAGAAGTTGTTTAACAACCGAAAATACTATATTCTCTGTTCTCTCTAAGGCACTTAGATGGTAAATAAAATAAAAAAACTGGGAACGCTAGGCGTATTCTTTGATCTCGTTAACCACAAGATATTGTCGCATTGAAATGGAAGCAGGCTTGACTTCGAAGGCAACTGAACACAGCACTTATATTGAAAGCAGGTTTATTACGAACTTAATGTACACGCAGCATTAACTGCCTCTTTTTTTTTTTATTTTTTTTTTAATCAGCAAACATAACCTCCTCCGTTTAAAATGAGACAAACGGCACTGAGCTTCCAAACTAGTTCATACAGAATATACTCCAGGCTAACGTTAAACAAAACACCACTTCTGGAGAGGGGAGAGGAGCGCGGCTATGGTGGCCAGCAGCACTGCATAGCCACCCCCACCACCCACAGCTACTATATACATATCAACTTTCCTCTTTTTTTTCTTTTAACATGAAATTAAAACAACTGTATGTTTACAAACGTGGAATAATTAGCAAAAACCATTAAAATCAGCTAATAACCCTAACCAATTCCTTGTCTTTCAAAAAGGATTTTCAACATGTTCCCATATTTCTTTTTCTGGTCTGGGTATTTTTTTAACTCTTTCGTATTGCATTTTCATGTATAAATGAAAATCTATTTCATTATCCGGGCCCAAGTTGTTAATTACGTAGTTTACATAGTTACCCATTATCCAGTGGATGGCATTGTTTTTCGTCTGATGGAAATAGTTTATTTGCGGCCGATAGAGAAGCTCCGAAGTAACATTATCAGGTGTAGCCCTCGTCAGAAGTACGATTTTAGATCGCAACCAATGCCAATTATTAATGCGTCCATTACAAGTGAATCTGTGGAGTACTGTGTCCACCAGATTTCATTTCAAGCAGAGATTTGTGTCATTGCGACCGATAGCGTAGAGTCTTTCATTTGTGGTAACAGTATTGTGCACTGTTTTGTACCAGGTAGATTTGACATCGGAACTGAGGCCTTTCATATTGATGTCTGCCCATATAATCTTCCAGTTGTAATTGGAATATTTCTCCTCAATTTTACTTCTCCCTTCGTTCTTCCGTCTTTCTCGCATTATGTCGCTTGCTCTGATATTAGGCGAGTTCATTATTGTGCTGCTAATATAACTCGCTTCAATGTAAAAGGCACGTACATGCTGTAATTTGTTATTAATTCTTTGTACATCTACTGGGGGCTGAAGACTCTGTGGTGCTACAGTTTTGAACAGTTTAGTTGTTATACTTTCTGGGCTGTCTTTAAATATATTCAGTAACCTTTTCAAATACAGAGCGGATGCTTTGTTATGTATATCAACCAGACCTAGACCGCCATTACTAGGGCCTAGCGTGACAGTCTGCAGATTCACTCGGAAGATCTCTCCCTTCCATAAGTAACTGGCAACCACCGACATGACGTTTTTACCTATCGTCTTAGGTAGAGGGAAGACTTGGGCTATGTAGAAGGCCTTGGAAAAAATGCAAATGTTTATAAATTTCACTCTCTGAACTTGATCCATATATCGTTGCGCATTGGCTATTACAGCTCCATGAATTTTCCTTAAGGTATCTTTCCAATTGACAGCTGTCATTTTCATTGGGCATGGTGTCAGGATTGTCCCCAGTGCTTTGTGGGTACTGACCACTTTTGCCCAGTCTGTATCTATTCTTTCAAGACCACTTAGATTTAAAAGTTGACTTTTATCGCTATTCACGTGCGCCCCAGACACACTGCAGTACTTTTGAAGTATCTGTCTCAGCCGGACTAGTTTGACTCGGGCCCTCACGACAACCCCCACGTCGTCAGCGGAAGCCCTTATGAAAGTTTTTTGGCCAGAGAAAGGTATACCAGAGAGGTTAGCATGAACAGTTAGTAATAGGGGCTCTAGTGCAATTACATACAAATACATAGCCAACGGACTGCCTTGTGGGCCGGCCGCGGTGGCCGAGGGGACTGAGGCGCTCCAGTCACGGTCTGCACGGCCACTACGGTCGGGGGTTCGAATCTCCCCTCGGACATGGATATTTGTGCCGCCCTTAGTCTTAGCTAGTTCATAAGTAGTTTGTAAGCTTAGGGACTGATGACCCCATAAGTTCTACAAACATTTGAACATTTTCTGCCTTGTGGAACTCCACGGAGCAGATGGATCTGTGATGATACCTGGCCATTGACTGCAATTTTGGCCCGTATACCAGTTACCATATTTTTTATTACAATAACCGTAGTTTGGAGGAAACCTAGTTTTTCCATTACTGCGAAAAAAAATTATAGTTTACCCGATCGAAAGCTTTGAAGAAATCAATGAACATGAGAGCACATTTTATCTTGGTTACAGATGTTACGGCGATTATGTCTCGGTATTCAGATATGGTGTGAAAGATACTTCTGTTTGCCACACATGATTGGTGACGACTAACTATTTTGGTTGAGTGAAGGGAAAGTCGCTGTTTCAAAATTCTGCACACAATCTTATAATCTGAATTTAAAAGGGAAATTGGGCGGAAGTTATTCAAACTCTTTTTGCTATTGTTCTTCGGGATGCGAGAGTGAAGGTTGGGGTGAGAGTTTAAAATTGGGAAAGATTAATTTTTAAAACTCACAACCACCAACTGCGAACCAAATTCCTAAACATGCAAAAACACTGGATCTGTGATTGCTACTGTTTGACTCGTTTTCTAGCGGATGATATCACACATTCGCAGCTTTCCTTCCCTGCATATGATTAACAAAAAATTCATAATAAAGTCAAGTTCATGAGAGAAAAGGGTGTACTAACTACTATTTTTGAATACACGTGAAAGTTCACTTTATGTTGTTTATTTCACAACATTAGAACCCTGTGGCTGATACGTCTGTACGTCGACACATTTATCAAATAAAGTTATAGCTCGTGAGCCCCCAGACAAAATGAATATTTGTCGCAAATTGTTTTCACACCATGTGGCTGTCTCAAACACCGTTTATGTCCATGACTATGCGACGACACGTGTTACATTTTTTGTGTCCCTGCTTCGTCGCCGCTTTTGTGTCTCGTTTCCGTCGTAGGTGTCGGTGGCCGAGTGGAATGAGACCGACACAGGAATAAAGATAGCACGCTGGTGCAGGTATGGAGGGGAGCAGCCAGAAACTAGAAACACTAGAGTAAATTAGAACTATATATATATATTGCACAGAATTTATACAATACTTAACTTTTACATAGTACTGCAGAATGTTGATACATAGTTGAGCTAGAGTCCTGCCTAGTGCCTAACTGATAGCCAAGTCTTCACTGGTGCCTATCGGATTCCGAAGTCTTTACTGGTTCCTAACTCAGTCCCAAGTGAACGATGTCGTTCAGTGGTGGCCACGAGCGGAGTTGTACCAGAGGGCGCTCGTGGCTGACGTCGTCAGAACGCCGCGCCGTTCGTGCATGGCGGCGCACGGCGAAAGTAGGTGGCGCGCACTTTGTACTTGTGCGACACCACAACATTAACAACACACAGTCACTTTAATTCAATGCGTTGCACACCTTGTTCCACCGGCTAAATATTCACAAACACACAGTAGCACTCGATTCAACTTGGTGCAGTCTACGACGAGCAACCACACGTGGCGATTGCCAGACACAAATCTATAACCTCCACCTGGAGATCCACATGCCGACTGATGCAGAGAGACGCCGCCCAGCTAGCTACCCCACTTGCTCCCGCCTCGTCACTTCCTGCCCTCGCACGCGCACGTGCCAAAAGCTGAACCGGTGGGTTTTTTCCCCTACGTCATCAACTTCCCCATGTGAGCTGTTCTAACTGATTTGCCAACGTACAGCGCTCAGCCAATACATTTCTAAAACTTTACTTAAAATCAAAATAATTACACTACACATTAAACAAATGTCTTCTTAGGTTTTTATATTGGTATAAACATCCTTTGTACTATTTATCATAATCGTGCAATTTCTTATATCACAGATAAATGATTTAACTGAATACTTCAAGATAAAATGCACAAGATTAATTGAAAATAAAATGAGAAATAGTTATTATATTACTTTTATAAAGAAACATTGCCATGCTAGTTGTGTAACTGTCTTGTATTCATTGGTAATTTATTACTTTTCACTGTCAATTAAACATATTACGACAGATGTGACTATATCAGCTAATGTATTGTTTATTTGTCAACAGGCTATTTTGTAATGAGGGTCTTAAAGGTTCCTAACTGCATCGTATTACTTCAAATGCAATTAGTATTAGAATATTTTATTTCACGCTGTGCACTGCACTGCACCTGGTACTCGCCATTGTCCTTCTCTCCCCTCACCGGAAACGAAAACTGGAAAATCCTAAGCTGGAACAAGCCACCAACGTCGTCGGCCTGCTCGCTGGCCTCCCGTCAGCTACAAGCACACAGCAAATCTCAACGTGGAGAATTTCTACCTATGGTCTAACTATAAATGTTGTTACCCAACTGTGTACATACATTGCTACCATAATTAATAAGATTAAAATTGTGTAACATTTAGTGCACTGACATGGTCAATGTTTGCAGTGAACTTCATACTGTTTAATTATCAAATGCTATTAATTACCAATATTTCTATTGGGCGGTAATCTCACAGGGATAAGAACTATTTTACTTTCTTTAAAGTCCTCAGGTATCGTGTTCCCATTTAGAATCTCATTTACAAGACACGTAAATTTGTCACCAATTATGGACCAGTATTTAACGTAAAATTCAATAGGCAGACCGTCGGGACCAGGAGATTTATTTAGCGGTGAATTCAACACCGTCTCAAGTACGGCATCATTGCTAATGCCAGAAAGAATTCCGTCGTTATCCTCTGCCGTTAACTTCGGTGTCACGATGTGAATGAAGTCTTAGATAGATCTTTCATCCAATTGTCCGGGGGAATAAAGTGTTTTAAAGTAGTTGTGAACCTCGCCCATAATATCTTTCTGAGTTGTCAGTGTCGTACCGTTCGTTAGCGTTAGTTCGTGGATTAGAGTTCGGCGTCTGTTCTTTGCATGCCTAATCAAATGAGACAAAGATGTTGTTTCGTCCTCTACTATTGACTTCGCTTTGGACTTGATTTTAAGACCCTCCATCTGTCGCCTTTTAAGTGTAAGAAGTTTCGCTTTGACTCTCTTGATGTCTTGTAATCGGATGTTGGATACATTTGCCTGATGGTATAGGTCTCTGAGCAAAGTGTAATAATATTCCATTGCACCTTTCAGCTCCCTAGTTCTCTGGTAACCGTAACTTCTAAGAACCCGACGTAACCTAGGTTTGGCGCACGTGGTCCACCAGTCTAACACTGTCGGTTACCTACCTATAAATCTCAGACACGTGCTCCACGCTGCTGTTATTTCGTCTGCCAAGTCTTGTTCTTCCAACAAAGATACATTTAAGTTCCACTGATTTCTTTAAATACGAGTCTGTTGTGCAGGTAAATTTAAGCAAGCGAGCATGCTACTATGGTCACTGAAATATGCTGGAATTATTTCTGATTTCAGGAGGGAGCTTTGTAGGGTTTCCGAAACATAGATTCTGTCGATTCAACTACAGGAAGAGGATGTCACATACGTGTGTTGGACTAACGTTGGATACTTGATTTCCCACGTATCTTTAAGATGAAGTTCATTAACTAGGTGTTTCAGTTCCACGGATCCATTAAAGTTTGGTGTTTGATTCTTACGATTTAGGACGCAATTGAAATCGCCACCGATGACAACACGTACTGCATTTTACGTAACAAATAAATTAGTTCTTCTGTATAAAATGCTGCTCTTGCTGATCTATTAGAATTCCCAGACGGAGCGTACAAATTAATAAATGTTATTCCGTAAATATTAATTGCTATAGCCCTGCCAGACTTCAATTTTTCTACATCTGTCACTGTCAGGATTTCTACATATCCAGGTACGGTGAGGTGTGTCGTCGTTATCTCTTGAAGAAAAGCAATATCAGTATGAGAGTCATACAAGAATTCTTTAAGGGCCGCTACCTTTAAATCGTGCGCCTCGGTTGCACAGTGGTAGAGTGCCAGACTACAAATCCGAAGGTCGCGGGTTCAATCCCCGCCAGGTTCTAGGATTTTTATCTGTCACTTTCCACTTCTTTCACCTCTGGTAGTATTGCTCAAAGCACTGTGGTGTTCAAACCAATCTTCGGATTGTTGACTGCTTTATCTTTTTTTTTTTTTTTTTTTTTTTTTTTTTTTTTTTTTTTTTTTTTTTTTTTTTTTTTAAATCAGATCGTATCTTGTTAATTTTTATCGTGGTAAGGGAAAACGCTTGCATTGCTTAGGGTTGTAACTAGAGTTCGGTTTAAAGGCTGATTGCTATATTTTAAGTCCTTGTTTCTCTACAATTTATCCAGACGTTTATCACGTTACGTAGGTGGAGGGATTCTTAACCGTTAGTTTCCACTGGACTGCTTAGTTTGTCGGGGTTGTGTGTTGGAGACGTCGTGAGAAAGTTCGTCTTTCGTCTGCTCTCTGACAACGTCGTATCGTATGTTTTTCTGTTTTTTATCAGTTCTCTGTGACTTCGTTGATGCCTGATTACGAGCGACAGAGAGATTCGGCTGTGGTTTTAATTTACCCCGTCTCTGGAAACTCTGAGAGGCAGCGGTTGCAACTTCCGCGCCCGGTGTTGGCGCTGCTCCCGCCGCCGCCTCGCCGGCTGTTATGGAAGTCTGTTTACTTATCACCGCCATATGTTGTGTTTCGACTGTATCACGTTGCGGTTCTTCGCGCACTGACTGTATAGACACAAGTTGTTGACATAACACTTCCGCCTGTTTTCCTCCTACTGCGGTCTGCGGCACGGATGGGGTTTGTTGTGGATGTGCGTACACAACAACACGTCCGCCGTCACTCTCTGAGGCAGCTGGTTAGGCTCGGTACAATGTGCTGACTGTTCGACATTTTTCGTAATTTCCCTCATCCCACTATCTTCGCTAGCCGTTCCTGATTGTTCCAACTTGGGATACGCCTGTATCCGGTAACAATTCCACTTGCATGTTTTCTATTTTTTCCGAGAAATCGTCGCTACACGATCGTTTGCGAATTGCCAGCGAACAACAGGTATAGTCATCTGAGTGATCGTCAGTGAGCGCAATAGGCCGTTTTTTCTTTTGCACATCACTATCGCGGGAGGACGAATCTTGACTTAACCGTGTCGGGAGCGGAGGAAATGCACTGCCGTCAAGAGAATTGTCATCAAGACTTGTTGCAGCATTAGGGATATCCGCTTAGTGGGCAGAATTAGCAGTTGCCAACACTTCATTTAAAGTTAATTTACGGCGTTGCATTAAATTAGTTTTTAGTACAACAACACGACGGGGACAATCCTGCCGCAAATGACCTTCTTCATTACAAACATGACACGTGGGGGTTTGTCCAGAGTAAACAGTATGAGATCTTTGGCCTTCCACCGATATATATGAAGGGATGTTAGTTTTCACCTCCATCTCAACGGAACGGACACCATTAAAGCATTGCTTGGACCAACGTTCATAAAAAATTTCCTTTATTTCCCCATACTTAGCCAGAGCGTCCCTATTTTTTTTTATTGTCAACTTCAATAGGGACATTTAACACTCTAACTGTTTTATATGCCGAGTCAGCTCTCTTTACAGACACCTTACTTTTTGTGCCGTCTCTATGCACGTACTCAACATGTTTGCCAGTTCTACTGAGCAGTCTATCTACAGAAACAGCGTCCAGAAATTTTACAAAAACGCAGTAATTATCAGAGTCAAGTTGCGTGGTATGAACTGAGTCAGGATTGATGCCAAGTACCTGTGTAATCCAGTCGTCGATCTCCAGCGTCGTTGGTTGAACCCTCCGAATCTCCTTGTCGAAAGCAAAACCACAGTATTCTTGCGTACTGAGTTTGCCATGCTGTAATATTGCCGGGGGAATTTGGTCAAAACCGAGATTCCAAATAAAGAGACTATCCGTTGATACACGTTGACACAGACACAGAACTCGATAGTAAACACCGGCGTAAACACTGACAACACACAGCAGAGACCGAAAGCGTCCGTCCGCGGCGACAGCTGAAGCCGGACTGGCGCCTCTCAAGCAGGGTGCCCTGCTATTTATACACAGACAGAATTTACCAGAAATTAGAAGAACAGTTAACATAAGAAACAAGTAGAATTTACAAGTGAACATAAGAAAGATGTAGAACCTTCTGGAATTGTTAATTACAAAGAAATAAATTTTTGCCGGTGGGCGAGATTGAACCGGCGACTTTCTGCACCGCATTACGTGACGCTATCCCCTGCGCCACGCCGGCAGTCGGTGTGCGTGGTCTCTCGCGGCAATATTGTTGGATTTAAAAATGAGTTGCAATTACAATTATTTAAAGTAACTGAAAAATAACTGTAAAGTTACTTGTAACTTATACAGTTACTTTCTATGTATAGTAGCTATAACTGTAACTAACTAACAAGGAAAGTACTTAGGCTCGAACAAACAGAAATACAACAAAATCGTATGATAGATAATGTAACGGTCTCTTATTGCACTAGTGATACTCCCGCATCTGCAAAACTCTGCAGTCGCCCATTAGAGGTCTCTGCGTGTGCCATGCCGCATTGCACTTTGACCTGCCGGTACGCCACTAGTGACGGTGCAGTGTGCCTAAGAAGTTGCGCTTTGTGACGTTATTTGTGTAGTGAAGCGTCAGATGGGTCGGCGATTGGTAATCAATTCTGATAATGTATTGCAATTGGTTGACATGAAATTCCGAAGAGCCCTTCTTGGTGAATACGGTCTTGACGTAGAAGAATCATTCAGCCGGCCGCGGTGGCCGAGGGGACTGAGGCGCTCCAGTCACAGTCTGCACGGCCACTACTGTCGGGGGTTCGAATCCCCCCTCGGGCATGGATATTTGTGCCGTCCTTAGTCTTAGCTAGTTCATAAGTAGTTTGTAAGCTTAGGGACTGATGCCCCCGTAATTAAGTCCCATAAGTTCTACAAACATTTGAACATTTGAGAATCGTTCACATGTTTTCTGGTATCTATTATAGTGGAGAAATATGAGCATAGATTAGAAACACAATAATAGATAATAGGTAACATGCGAATGATTCTTCTTCTACACCAATACCATCTACACGAAGAAGGTTTCTTCGTAACTTCACCTCAACTAGTCACACTATATTAGCAGGATTGGTTACCAATCGCTGACCCATCCGACACTTCACCACACAAATAACGTCACAAAACGCAACTTCAGAGGCACACTGCACCGTCACTACTGGCGTACCGGCAGGTCAAAGTGCAATGCGGCATGGCACACGCAGAGACCTCTAATGGGCGACTGCAGAATTTTGCAGATCAGTTGTGCAATAAGAGACCGTTACATTATCCATCATACGATTTTGGTGTATTTCTGTTTGTTCGAGCCTAAGTACTTTCCTTGTAATCAGTTTTCAGGGAATATGTGTGTGTGTTTTAAAATTAGTGTCACAAAGCCCTTGAGGCCATGTTCATTGTACACAGGCAGTGGCAGCTTTGCCCCTATTTTCCCAGGCTGCATTACCTCTCCCAGCTCCCCTCTCCCCTCCTCCCCCCGCCCCTCTTCCTTCTCTAGGTGTTTCACTTTAAGACGGCCAGGCTATTCCCATGGTACCGCTGATGGCTTTGCGATTTTGACCTATTTGCCATATACACCTGTCTTTTTGGCCTAGTTTGGCTTTATTCAGGGTTTGACTTCAACTACAAAATTTCCGTTCAGTGTGCGTCATTAGAGTAAGAACTCCCTACCTAGCTGCGATGGCGCGCTTCCCTCACCCCTCCTTCCCCCCCCCCCCCCCCCCCCCCATGCGCCATAGCACCAACATCTAGAGAGAAGGCCGCGGCGCTCTCGTGGGACGTCAGACAGAGTAGGTTGTGCGCGCATAGCTGATTGCTCGCTTCTTCGGCATAGTGGGCCGTGCCCCAGCGGCTACCCAGTCAGCAATGCGCGCGAAACCTACTCAGCCTGACGTCACACGAGAGCGCCGCGCCCTTCTCTCTAGGTGGTGTTGGCCACCTGCTGAGTTCCAAGAAGGTGTAGCCACTCCGTGTGGCGCGGCTGTTATGTACCCTAGTGGTCGATCCCCCTACATCTACATACATACTCCGCAATCCACCGTAAGGTGCGTGGCGGAGGGTACACTGTACCACTACTAGGCATTTCCTTTCCTATTCCACTCCCAAATATAACGAAGAAAAAAAGAATGCCTTTATGCCTCAGTATGAGCCCTAATTTCTCTTGTCTTTGTGATCATTACGCGAAATGTAAGTAGGCGGCAGGAAGATCGTTCTACACTCAGCTTGAAATTCCGGCCCTCTAAATTTCATCAACAGAATTTCTCGAAAAGAACGTCGTCTTCCCTCCAGCGATCCCCATTTGAGTTCCACGAGCACTTTCATTGGTCGAACCTACCAGTAACGAATTTAGCTGCTCGCCTCTGAACTGCTTCCTTTAAACTGATCTGCTACGGGTCCCAAACACTTGAGCAATACTCAAGACGTGGTCGTACAAGCGTTTTATACGCGGTCTCCTTTACAGGTGAAGTACATCTTCCCAAATTCCTCCCAATAAACCGAAGTCGGTTGTCCGCCTTACTCATAACTGTCCTTACATATTCGTTTTATTTCATACCGCTCTATGTTACGCCTAGATATCTGAACTACGCGACTGCATCAAGACGCTCACTACTAATGCTGTATTCGAACATTATGGGATTGTTTTTCCTACTCAAGCGTCATCAGCAAACAGCCGCAAACTCCAAGTTACTCTGTCCATCAAATCATTTACATAGATAGAAAATAATAGCGGCCCTATCACACTCTCCTGGGGCACGCCTGACGGTACACTCGTCTCTCATGAAGTCTTACCGTCGAGAACAACTTACTGGGTTCTGTTATCTAGGAAGTCTTCCAGTCAGTCACAAATCCGTGAAGCTATTCCATAAGCTCGTATCTTCGTTAGCAGTCTGCAGTGTGGCACCGCGTCAAACGCGTTTTTGAAATCGAGAGAAACACTATCTGCCTGTTGCCCTTCATCCATGGCTTGCAAGATGTCATGTGAGAAAAGTGCAAGCTCATTTTCAAATGCACGATGTTTCCTAAACCCGGGCTGATTCATAGAAAGAAGCGTTCCTGTCTCAAGGAAATTTACTTATATTCGAACTGAGAATATGCTCCAAAATTATACAGGAAACTGATGTCAACGTTATTGGTCTGTAATTATGTGGGTCGGTTCTCTTTCCTTTCTTATAAACAGGAGTCACCTGCGCTTTTTTCCAATCACTAAGAACTTTGCGAAGAATTAAATTTACGTGATAAGTGCAAGAGACGTAAGGGCCAATACCGCAGAATACTCTTTGCAAAACTGAACTGGTATTCCATTCGGACAAGGAGACTTTTTTGTATTTAGCTCTGCCAGCTGCTTCTCTACATCGGAAATACGTATTACTATGTCCTCCATTTCGTTGATCAAATGATTGTACATTTGTGCAGTCCTGCTACGTGGAAGATTTCTTGAAAGTAAAATTTAGAACTTCAGCTTTCCGTTTGCTTTCTTCCATTATTGCCCCAGAATGATCAACGAGTGACTGGATAGTGGGCTTTGAAAGACGACCGCCTGTCGTCTTCCATATATATTTTTATAAAATTGTAATTTATTTGATGTCGCTAGATTAGCGTTTTGTTAAAGCTAGAGCCCCACTCTTTTTGAGGCATGAGGAATAGCATTTTTATTTCATGTTTTAAAATATTAGTTTCTGAAATGTTAGTTAATATTGCTAGGATTTTGTTATTTTAATAATTTATTATTGTGTCTATGAATGTGGCAATAAGTACAGCTTCTCCAGAACGCCACTGTCCCTGTGAGAATGTGTACTTGTTTTACTTTTAAGTGGACGCATGAGAATCTAATGGCTGTCTGAATGTGGGTAGTAATAGCACGCTTTGCATGGTTCTCTCTGGCTCAGAGTCGATAGTTAGTTGTTACCAACCCCTGCTGCTGATGTTACCAAAGAGGTTTCTACACCCTTTGGTTACAAACCAGTCGACGAGCCCTCTCCAGGGCGAGTCTCACGCCACCACCACCGCTGTTTTAGCGGGTTTTGCCAGTTTCCGGTATCTTCACGTCTCCTGGCCGCCCGCTCTTCACTTTGTGCCCGGATTGTGGTGAGGTAAGGTTAGTTCTGCTCTTGTGTTTGCGGAGATGGTAGCGATTCATTGTGTAACATGTTTAACTTAGACTCTTGAACTTAGATTCATTTTTTGGAATATTTTTTCTGATCGTGTGCGGATATGTGTTCTAGTTTTTCAATCTAGTGATTTCCAACAGATAAACACGGTTTATGTGTTACTAGTTGAAGTTTGAAAAAATTTGCAAATGTTTGTTAAGCTTATGGGACTTAACTACGGGGTCATCAGTCCCTATACTTACAAACTACTTACGAAGTAGCTTATACTAAGGACGGCACAAATATCCATGCCCGAGGGGGGATTCGAACCACCGACCGTAGTGGCCGTGCAGACCGTGACTGGAGTGCCTCAGTCCCCTCGGCCACCGCGGCCGGCTTGCAGTTTGATAACTGCCTGGTATATTGAAACCTTTTGTGATTATGTGGCGGTGTACAAACTGTGTATATTTTTTCTAACTTTGTGGGGCCCAATTTCTAACACACAAAGTGTTCATTTTTGTATAGTGTATGTAAAATTTTTCATATCGTTTCCTTCCTTGAGTGATATGCGTAGGACGTGGTCGATTCTTAGAACAAAGCCTTCAGCTTCCACTATTGTTTGTTCCATGCCCATCAGGCAAATGTATCCTTCTGATTTCCACTAAAATTTCGCGATCTTCTCTCCCGGCCTATTTTAATTTTGCTGTTACTTCTCAGAACTTGTAGTATGCACTCAGTCTTTATCACTAATTCTCTCCGAGCCTTGTACAACCTCCTTATGCTTATGAAATTCTATGTATTTCTATGAGTTACATGCTGTAGTTTTTATTCTCACTTTTCCGTCGTTGTAATTATTTCACTTTTCTGGTTTTTTGACACTGGACTTCTTCCGTCTCTTTAATCGCTCCCTATCGCATGTAGCTGCATTTCATTCGCTTCCTTATGTAATTCTAAACATGTCTATGAGTTGCATGCCATAGTTTTTATTTTTATTTTTCTGACTTTGTAATTATTTCACTTTTCCGAGGTTGGGGACTGGATGTTGTTGTTCTTGGATTTTTAGGGGAATAAACAGCTAGGTCATCAGTCCCTTTGAGACTGGACTTCTTTCGTCTCTGTGAACGCTACCAATCGCATGTTGCTGCATTGCAGTAGCTTACTTATGAAATTCTGCGCAGTTCTAGGGGTTGCATGCCGTAGTTAAATTTCTTTATCTTTCGGAAATTGAATTTATACATTTTTATCGGTTGTCGGAACCAGGTGGGTCCGAACTCTGATTTCAGGGGTTTGCAGCTAGTCACCTGAATTCACGCCGCTTCTCATAAAACCAGTGCCTAGATAGTTTACTCTCAGATTGCAACTTAAGCGTCCGCCGTTATTTTGTGTAATGAATTAGATTTTTAACCACTTCACCTTCAGTGCAATGCGATCATGTAACTTAGCAGTGTGCCGCCGTTAGCGTGTTTGCTCGCGGTCTAATCTAAATGAAACTTAACTTTGCTATACTCACGCACCACCTCAAATCAGGCATGAGAAACCAGTGCCATATTCGCAGTTTCATTGTATATTGTGTTGTGTGGTACCTCTGGATTTGCTGAATTTCGCCTATGATAGCGACGCTTCAGCACGCTGATTTTGGTGAGTTTCGCTTTTGCATTGCGGGTGTGTGAGCGAGTGAGTGTTGTTTGTAAATCCTGCCCCCAATAGCGTTAAGTGTAGTTTATGTTAAATTCAATGCTGGACATCGTCAGTATTAGATAATGTAAATGGGATGCATTTTTATTGTATTAACAAAATTGGTTCTCCATTTTCCTTGCTTTCGACCTGAATAAACAAGTTCAGTTCAGTATAATTTTGACTTGCCTATAAATGGTAGTTTTGAGCACCTTCCCCCTGTTATTTACTATTGTTTTTCACCAGTGCTGAGGACAAGCTCAGATGCGATTTTTTTTATGTTTAAGTTCCGTTGCGCTATAAATGATCTTCTTAGCCACCTTTATGAAATAACTTTAATTGTGGTGGTTTGTTTATTAATGCCTGTGTGTAATTTCGTTTGAGCTGCTACGTATATTGGCCACTGTATCGTTAACTTCCTGTTATTCGAGTAATTTGAACCAAGTCAGTTCTCAATGTGGGCCAGGAAACAAGGTTTTGCAGCAGGGAAGAGCCGGTAGTTCACACGGACCTTTTGCTAATTTTACTGCTAAAATTAAGCTTTTTTATAACAGTAAACTGTTATCTGGGTACCTCCTACCAGAATTAAGCTTTTATTTCGTACAGTGGCCCACTTTTAGCTTTGACCCGCTTATCGATTTTACAAAGGACCAGAATGTTTTTGAGTTCTCGGAAAGATCTTTTGCTAAGGTATGGCTGTGGTAATTATTGTATGATTCGCAAATCGATCTTTCTATAGACGTATGAATCTCTACTAACTTTTGCCTGTTATCATTTGCTTGTTCCTTTTTGATCCGAGAGTGCAGCAGCCTTTTCTTTCTCAGTAGCTTTCTTACATTATTATCATACCACGGTGGATCTTTTACATCTTTAATCGACTTTGCAGGCACATATTTCTCCAACCCTTTATTTACAATGCATTTAAATTTAGCCCACAATTCCTCTTCATCCATTGTACCGGAACTAAACAGTGTTCATTCAAACTTGCGAACCTAATAATTGCTTATCGGCTCTTCCTAACAAAAACACGCTCCTAGCCTTCTTGATTGGTTTATGAACTTTCGTCACTATTGACGCTATGACGATATCATAATCACTAACTCCTGTCTCTACACAGACATCGTTAATGAGGTCAGGCCTGTTTGTAGCTATAAGGTCTAAAACAATTCCATTGCGTGTGGATTGCCGGTTTAATTGCTAAAGGCAGTTTTCGGAGAATGTGTCCAAAATTATGTTGGAAGACTGCTTGTCTGTACCGCCTGAAATAAAACTAGAGAGGTCCCAATCTATACTGTTAAGGTTGAAGTCTCCCTCGACTAATATTGCATGGCCAGGATACCTACACACAGGGATCACACTACTGGTACCAGAGCTGCAAACGCCACATGTATGCCTAGGAGTGGCTACTCATCCTTCTGGGTAACGGAATTTCCGGCAACGACCATCCTGCCAGACGGTCCTTGCTGTGGCTGGGTGGCACCCATGGGACGAGCCCCCGGCCGGAGTGGGTGGTACCAGGGCGGTGTGGTGCACATGAAACGAGTTAAGGTGTCCGGCCGCTCTCCTGCAGCCAAACTCTCTCAAGACAGGAATAGTATTTCTTCGGCTCCCGTTCTTTCTTCCACGGCCTTCCCCTCCCTCGCCACACCCTGGGAAGAGGGTCAGGCCCACATATTAGGTGCAAAGCCATTTCCCAAGTACTTGGTGTGTTCCAGGACAGATGGGGAGACATTTGCTGCAACCAAACCTCTCTTCTGTCTAGAACACATCGAAGACAAGCTTGGTGAAGTTGAGGCACTGAGCAAAATGCGATCTGTCTCTGTCTCGAATCGCACGTCCTCTGCAACCCAGTCGGCTACACTTAGAGACTGCCAGCAATTGGGAGACATCCTGGTGAACGTCTCGCCTCACCAGTCCCTTAACATGACACGGGGCGTTATTTTTCACAGGGACCTTCTACTACAATCAGACGAGAAACTCAGGGCAAATCTGGAATGGCGTGGCGTTAAATTCGTTCATCGCTTTCAGAGAGGCCCATAGGGTAACCGTGTTGACACAGGAGCTTTTATCCTGGCTCTCGAAGCCTTTCTCTACCTGAGAAAGTAAAGGTAATGATCTACAGATGTGACATGAAGCCTTACATACCACCACCTATGCGTTGCTTCCGTTGCCTCCGTTTGGGGCATATATCTTCGAGATGTGACACCGACCCTGTTTGTGGTGACTGTGCCTGCCTTCTCCATACAAGGAACCCTTGCACCACACTACCTAGCTGCGTAAACTGCCGTGGCCCACATGCTCCTCGCTTGCCTGATTGCCCAATATACTGGGTGATCAAAAAGTCAGTATAAATTTGAAAACTTAATAAATTAAAGAATAATGTAGATAGAGAGTTAAAGTTGATACACATGCTTGAAATGACATGGGGTTTTATTAGGACAAAAGAAAAAAAATCAAAAGTTCAAAAAATGTCCGACAGATGGCTCTTTATCTGATCAGAAAAGCAATAATTAGCATACAAATTAAGACAAAGCAAAGATGATGTCCTTTACAGGAAATGCTCAATATGTTCATCATCATTCCTCAACAATAGCTGTAGTCGAGGAATAATGTTGTGAACAGCACTGTAACGCACGTCCGAAGTTATGGTGAGGCACTGACGTCGGATGTTGTCTTTCAGCATCCCTAGAGATGTCGGTCGATCACGATACACTTGCGACTTCAGGTAACCCCAAAGCCAGTAATCGCACAGACTGAGGTCTGGGGACCTGGGAGGCCAAGCATGACGAAAGTGGCGGCTGAGCACACGATCATCACCAAACGATGCGCACAAGAGGTCTTTCACGCGTCTAACATGGAGCACCATCCTGCATAAAAATCGTACGTTCCAGCAGGTGTTTATCAGCAAGGCTGGGGATGATGCGATTCTCTAACATATCGGCGTACCTCTCACCCACCACGGTAGTAGTTACAAAACCAGAATCAAGCAGTTCCACGAAGAAAAAAGGCCCGATAACAGTATATGTGGTAAATCCAACCTATACCGTGACTTTCTCGTCGTGCAATGGAGTTTCCACGACAGTTCTAGGATTTTCGGTAGCCCAAATTCTGCAGTTGTGGGCGTTGACCGATCCTCGGAGCATGAAATGAGCTTCATCGGTCCATAACACGTTACTCAACCAATCGTCATCTTCCGCCATCTTTTGAAACGCCCGCACCGCAAATGCCCTCTGCTTCACTAAATCGGCAGGTAACAGTTCATGATGCCATTGGATTTTGTAAGGATAGCATCGGAGGGTATGCCTAAGTGCCAACCAAACAGTAGTGTATGGAATGCCAGTGCGATGTGTGACTGTATGAGCGCTGACTTCCCCATGCATAGACGAACCCGCTATAGTCTCAATTTCTTCCTGAACTGTCTGAGCAGCATTACGCCTTGTGCTCGGTCGGCCACTACGGAGTCTATCACTAGCATATTCCCCATTCTGAAAATATAGCTTCATTAAAAGCGCTTTTTCAGGTAACATCAACATGCTGTGACTGCTGGTACATCTGATTTTCTCTCTTATTACAGCTCCTTTTATACACGACTTTCATGTGCAGTCACTGACGTTTAGCTGCCGAGCGCCATCTGTCGGACATTTTTGAACTTTATTGTTTTTTTGTTCTAATAAAACCCCATGTCATTCCAAGCATGTGTGTCAATTTTTACCTCTCTATCCACATTATTCCGTGATTTACTAAGTTTTCAAATTTAAACTGACTTTTTGATCACCCAGTATAAAACAGAAAGAAAAGCCGACCGCAGTGGCCGAGCGGTCTGTGGCGCGCCAGTCACGGTTGTATGGCCACTACTGTCGGGGGTTCGAATCCCCCCTAGGGCGTGGATATTTGTGCCGTCTTTAGTATTAGCTAGTTCATAAGTAGTTTGTAAGTTTAGGGACTGATGATCCTGTAGTTAAGTCCCATAAGCTCTACAAACATTTGAACATTTTGAGAAAGAAAAATATCGCATGTCATATTCTGAGACTCGAAAGAAGTATGACTGTCTCCATCCGGTATCCTTGACATCAAAGTTTGCCTTATCAGCATCACTCCCCCCATTCCCCCATCCTCTAACCTCTTCTTTTACCCTCCCCCCCATCCCCATGTAGGTAACCACCCATCCCCATCAAGATATCGCCCTCCCCCCTAACCACATCCCTGCTGCCCCAATTCCTGCTCCCCCCGTCCCTGCTCCCCCACCTCTCCCTCAGCCAGAGTCAAAGCATCTTCTCTGACACCTTCTGGGAATGGGACTCCGTCAGGGAACCTCCCTGCCCAGCACTCAAAGAAGAAAAGTCATGACATGCAGACTCACAATCGGGAACCACACATTCAGGGCCTGAAGGCCGCTAGTTCGCTCTCTGACTTGGACGTCTCAACTACCTCCCTTCCTGATGACTACTCTCGTCGTCAAAGGGAGAACAAAAAGGAAAAGCGGTGCAAATCTCAGGATGAAGTCCCAGTGACTTCCCAGGTGGTTGCGCAATCAGAGACGGCTTTATAACTTATGGACGTCATGTCATCTTTGGAGCTGACGACCACAGTTTCGGAGAAGCAATCCAGCTAGGCATCTCCCTATTTTATCAAAACGGCTATTCTCTAGTGGAATATTCGCGGTATCCGTGCTAAGAGTTCCACAGTTCAGTCAGCATCCAGCCGCATTCATTAGAGTACTAGGCTTCTTTAAAGTTGTTAATTGCAGTTAATTGTATCGATAGGATGGATAGGATGTGTGCCTGCTGTGTGCGGACGCAGGAGGAGTTGGCCGCGGTTCGCGAACAGCTGAGCGTGCTGTTGTCTACGGTCAGCCGTCTTCAGGCTGCTGTCTCGGGGTGCAGCGATTGTGGGGAATCTGGTGCGTCGAGTGGGACACCTCAGGTGTCTCATGCTTCGCTCTCTGTCCCTGCTACCAAGGCACCTTCAGGTGTACCGGACGTCGTCGAGCCGCCTTCTCCGCAAGGGGAGTAGCGGGTTGTACGGCGTTCGCGTCGCTCGAGGCGGAAGGCCAATGTGGAGGCTGGACGTCCGTCCGCGCCCGTTCGTCCTGTGAGTGAAAGTGTAGCCACTCCTTCAGCAGGGTCCGAGCAGGTGCAGGGGGGGAGGGGATTATTAGTTATTGGGAGCTCCAATGTTAGGCACGTGATGGAGCCCCTTAGGCAGATAGCGTCCAGATCTGGAAGGAATTCCAACGTGCACTCGGTGTGTCTACCGGGGGGCCTCATCCGAGATGTGGAGGCGGCCTTGCCGGCAGCTATCGAGGGTGCGGGGTGCAGTCGACTGCAAGTCGTGGCTCACGTCGGCACCAATTACGCTTGTCGCTTGGGTTCTGAGGACATCCTCAGGTCCTACGTGCGGCTGGCGGAATTGGTGAAGGCTGCTGCCTTCGCACGCGGGGTGCAAGCAGAGCTGTCGATTTGCAGCATTGTTCCCAGGGTTGATCGGGGTCCTTTGGTTTGGAGCCGAGTGGAGGGTCTGAACCAGAGGCTTCGCCGACTCTGTGACAGTCATGGCTGCAGATTTCTGGATCTGCGTTATCGGGTGGGGAATTGTAGGGTGCCCTTAGATAGATCAGGGGTGCACTACACTAAGGAAGCGGCTACTCGGGTAGCAGAGTACTTGTGGAGTGCACATGGGGGTTTTTTAGGCTAGGCGCTAACTCTGATGAGCACTCGCCTGTCAGCATTCAAACAGCGAATTCAGGCCACGATCGGAACAAAAATTCGAACATAAAAATATTAGCCGCAAACTTACAGAGTGTTAGAAACAAAGTTCCCGAATTTGCAGCGCTGCATGGAAGTTATTGCTCTCAGATAGTTTTAGGCACCGAAAGCTGGCTAAATGATGATGTGGCAAGTTCAGAAATATTTAGCGATGCGTGGAATGTATATCGGAAAGACAGATCTGATACAACTGGAGGAGGAGTGTTCATCACTGTGGACAAAGATATTGTTTCTACTGAGATCGAGGTTGAAAGTAACTGTGAAGTTATTTGGGCACGTATAACAGGACTAAAAGAAGTAAAGTTAATAGTTGGGTGTTTTTACCGGCCCCCCAGTGCTGCTGTAGCAGTTTTAGAATCATTCAAGGAAAGTCTACACCAGGTAGTGCATAGGTATCCGGGCCATGTAATATTAGTCGGAGGTGACTTCAACCTTAAGAGTATAGATTGGGACCTCGCTAGTTACATTTCAGGCGGTACAGACAAGCAGTCTTGCGAGCTACGTTTGGACACATTCTCCGAAAACTGTCTTGAGCAGTTAAACCGGCAACCCACGCGCAATGGAAATATTCTAGGCCTTTTAGCCACAAACAGGCCTGACCTTATTAACGATGTCTGTGTAGAGACAGGAATTAGTGATCATGATATCGTCATAGCGTCAATGGTGACCAAAGTTCATAAACCAGTCAAGAAGGCTAGGAGCGTGTTTTTGTTGGGAAGAGCCGACAAGCAAATGTTACGATCGCACTTAGAAAATGAATGGGCATCGTTTAATTCTGGGACTATGGATGTAGAGGAATTGTGGACTAAATTTAAGTGCATTGTTAATAAAGGGTTAGAGAAATATGTGCCAGTAAAGACGATTAAGGATGGAAAAGATCCACCGTGGTATAATAATAATGTTAGAAAGCTGCTGAGAAAGCAAAGGCTGTTGCACTCTCGATTCAAAAAAGAACACGCAAATGATGACAGGCAAAAGTTAGTAGAGATTCGTGCGTCTATAAAAAGATCAATGCGCGAAGCATACAATAATTATCACAGCCATACCTTAGCAAAAGATCTTTCCGAGAACCCAAAAAAATTCTGGTCCTATGTAAAATCGATAAGCGGGTCAAAGCCCACTGTCCAGTCACTAGTTGATCATTCCGGGGCAGTAATAGAAGAAAGCAAACGGAAAGCTGAAGTTCTAAATTTAACCTTTAAGAAATCTTTCACGCAGGAGGACCGCACAAATATACCATCATTTGATCAACGTACTAATTCCGAAATGGGGGACATAGCAATAGGTATTTCTGGTGTAGAGAAGCAGCTGAGAGAGCTAAATACGAAAAAGTCTGCTGGTCCGGATGGAATACCAGTTCGGTTTTACAAAGACTATTCTGCGGCATTGGCCCCCTACTTAGCTTGGATTTATAGCGAATCTTTAATTCAGGGCAAAGTTCCTAGTGATTGGAAAAAGGCGCAGGTGACTCCCGTGTATAAGAAAGGAAAGAGAACTGACCCATTCAATTACAGGCCAATATCGTTGACATCGGTTTCATGTAGAATTTTGGAGCATATTCTCAGTTCGAATATAATAAATTTCCTTGAAACGGAAAAGCTTCTTTCCATGAATCAGCACGGGTTTAGGAAACATCGTTCATGTGAAACTCAGCTTGCCCTTTTCTCACATGACATCTTGCGAGCCATGGACGAAGGGCAACAGGCGGATTGTGTTTTTCTCGACTTCAAAAAGGCGTTCGACGCAGTGCCACACTGCAGACTGCTAACGAAGATACGAGCTTATGGAATAGGTTCACAGATTTGTGAGTGGTTGGAAGACTTCCTAAGTAATAGAACGCAGTACGTTGTTCTCGACGGCGAGCGTTCATCAGAGACGAGTGCATCGTCAGGCGTGCCCCAGGGGAGTGTGATAGGACCGCTATTATTTTCTATCTATATAAATGATCTGATGGACAGAGTAAGTTGTAATTTGCGGCTGTTTGCTGATGATGCTGTGGTGTACGGGAGGGTGTCGTCTGTAACTGACTGTAGTAGCATACAGGTTGACTTAGACAAAATTTCTAGTTGCTGCGAAGAATGGCAGCTAGCTCTCAATGTAGAAAAATGTAAGGTGATGCGCATGAGTAGAAAAAACAATCCTATAATGTTCGAATACAGCATTAGTAGTGAGCTTCTTGATGCTGTCGCGTCGTTCAAATATCTAGGCGTAACATTGCAGAGCGATATGAAATGGAACGAGCATGTAAGGACAGTTGTGAGTAAGGCAGACAGCCGACTTCGGTTTATTGGGAGAATTTTCGGAAGATGCACTTCACCTGTAAAGGAGACCGCGTATAAAACGCTTGTACGACCGCGTCTTGAGTATTGCCCAAGTATTTGGGACCCGCAGCAGATCGGTTTGAAGGAAGACATAGAGGCGGTTCAGAGGCGAGCAGCTAGATTTGTTACCGGTAGGTTCGACCAATGCGCGAGTGTCACGGAAATGCTCCGACAACTCAATTGGGGATCGCTGGAAGAAAGACGACGTTCTTTTCGTGAATTTCTGTTAAGTAAATTTAGAGGGCCGGAATTTGAAGCTGAGTGTAGTACGATCTTGCTGCCGCCTACATAAATTTCGCGTAAAGATCACAAAGACAAGATAAGAGAAATTAGGGCTCGTACGGAGGCATATAGGCATTCTTTCTTTCCTCGTTCAATTTGGGAGTGGAATAGGAAAGGAAATGCCTAGTAGTGGTACAGTGTACCCTCCGCCACGCACCTTACGGTGAATTGCGGAGTATGTATGTAGATGTAGATGTAGATGTAGAAGAGGGCAGAAGTGCAGCTCTTTCTGCGAACTGACTATCCTATGATCATCTCCCTGTGGGAAACGAAACTAAATCCTCACAGTCCCTTTCATGTTCCACATGTCACCTCAGTCCATTCTGATCTCCCCCCAGTAGCAGGAATTTCAGCTCATGGGGGCGTCATGATGCTCTTGAGAGAGACCATCCATACCCAGCTCCAAGCTGTACCTGTCAGACTTTCCCTTCCTGGCTTCGCTTATTGACTATGCATCATCCTCACTCGTCACCCGAGCAGATCTACAACATCTTATTGGGCAGCTCCCTCCTCCATTTCTGCTGGTCAGCGACTTCAACCCCTCTTTGGGTTTTCCACACTCCTGCCAGAGGGGCTCTCTCTTGGTGGATATCTTCAGTCACCTCAAACTCATCTGTATTAATACTGGTGAACCTACATTCCTATCAGACTCCACACATACCCTCTCTCATCTAGATCTCTCGATCTGTACTACTCAGTTTGCTCGTCGGCTTGAGTGGTCTGTCCTTACAGATACACATTCCAGTGACCACTTTCCGTGTGTCATTTGCCTGCTGACGCCCATCCCAACAGGGCGTCCTCGCAACTGGCAGCTTTCTATAGCTAACTGGCAGCTCTTTTCCTCCTTAACAGCCTTCAGAGGGCATCATTTCCCCAGTACTGACGAACAGGTCGACAATCTCACTAACACTATCCTCTTTGCCGCCGAATCTTCCATCCCTCCCACCTCCTCTTCACCACGACGTACCCCTGTTCCTTGCAGGAATGAAACATGCAGTAAGCATTCAGTACAAATGATTGTGTGGGCAATGTCGCCGCTTCATTAGTGATAGCAAACGAGCCAGATGACTCTAATTCATAAAGTCTTTTAACAGTTTCACCCCCGCTTTCATAGTTTGGGGCAACCTCCGTCGCCTTTCTGGGACTGCTCATTCCGCGATCTCCGTCCTTACTGTTGCAAATGATGTCATAGTAGATCCCATTGTCATTACGAACACCATGGGCCGCTGCTTCGCCGTGACTTCAAGCTCCGCGAACTGCCATCCCAATTTCCTACTACCTAGAAAACGGGCAGCAGAAGAAAGGACTTTCTCTTTCTCCTCCGAAAAAACGAATACTACAACACCAAATTTACCATGAGGGAGCTTCAACATGCGCTCTCCTCATCACGGTCCTCCTTCCCAGGACTAGACGGCATCCATATACAGATATTACATCACCTCTCTCCAGATGGCTTGCATTTTCCCCTTCGAACGTATAACCGCGTCTGGAGGGATGGGACGTTTCTTGGAGAGTGGCGTGAAGCCATAGTCGTTCCTATACCCAAGCCTGGAAAGGACAGACATTTGCCTTCCAGCCACAGTCCAATCTCCCTCACCAGTTGCATTTGCAAGGTGATGGAACGTATGATTAATGCTCGGCTCGTATGGTGGCTCGAATCTAGAAACCACCTCACACACTCACAGTGAGGATTCCGTAAGCACTTCTCTGCTGTCCATCACCTCGTCACCCTGTCCACCTACATTTTGAACAACTTTGCGGAAGCATCAACAGTGGTCGTACTTTTTGACTTGGATAAGGCGTACGATACGTATTGGTGGGCGGATATTCTCCAAGCTTTGCACGCCTGGGGAATCTGGGGTCGTATGCATATTTTTATTCAGAAATTTTAATTACGCGATCTTTTAAAAGTGCGTGTAGGTACGATCCTATCGAACAGTTTTATTCAAGAGAGCGGTGTCCCAGCAAGCTCAGTATTGAGCGTTGGTCTCTTTGCCATTGCAATCAACCCTATTATGGGTTGTCTCCCACCAGGCGTTTTGGCTTCTCTGTTTGTAGATGACTTTGCCATCTATTGCAGCTCCCAACGAACGTGCTCACCCGAGCGGCAACTTCAGCGAAGTCTTGACCATCTGTACTCGTGGAGCACCAACAATGGATTCCGCTCTTCTGCAGACAAGACAGTCTGTATGAACTTCTGGTCACGCACAGAGTTACTCCCACCAACTATTCATCTTGGCCCAGATGTTCTTCCATTCGTTGAGCCAAAAACTTCTTGTGACTCACGTTTGACAGGAAACTTTGTTGCCGGCCGCGGTGGCCGAGGGGACTGAGGCGCTTCAGTCACGGTCTGCACGGCCACTACGGTCGGGGTTCGAATCCCACCACGGGCATGGATATTTGTGCCGTAATTAGTCTTAGTTAGTTCATAAGTAGTTTGTAAATTTAGGGACTGATGACCCCGTAGTTAAGTCCCATAAGCTGTACAAACATTTGAACATTTTGAATTTCGATTGTCATCCACGCGTGGCCACCCAATGTATACTATCTTTTTTGACGACTCCCTCGACGGTCTATTTGCATTGCCTCCATCATCTCTATTACCATCTGGAGTCTGCTTTCGTATGTTGCTTCGGCAACTAGATTTTACGCTTCCTGACACATTCCCGACGGGTGTTGGCTCCTTCCTGCCAAGGCTATATCTGGAGATACGTATCAACTTTGAACTCCATTTGCTTCCCAAGGACACTACTCCCAACCCGGTCTATCGCAACGAGTTTCTAGCTCTCCGTACACAGCTTGCGATAATACCTTCATCTACACTGGTGTTTCAAAGACCGAGCATGGTGTTGGGTCTGCCATGATACTCGGCAATGAATCCTTCCAATATCATTTGCTCGACCAGTGCTTGATCTTCTCTGCGGGGCTCTTTGCTCTATATCAATCCACCCAGTAGCTTTGATGCCACTCGCCTTCACATTGTGTCATCTGCTCAGATTCCCTGAGTGCTCTTCAGATCCTCTGCGCTCTATATCCAGTCCATCCCATAGTACAGTGCATTCAGAAATGCCTCCACTCACTAACGATCAGCAGGATGACAGTGATGTCGTTATGGATTTGCGGCCATGCAGGAGTTTTGGGAAACGAGATCACAGATGCTGCTATGAAGGCAACCATTTCCCTCCCTCGTCTTGCTACCCATAATATTGCATCGGAAGACCTCTGTGCTGTAGTCTCCAGGCGAGTGGTATTGCTCTGGAATACGCATTGGTCTTCCCTTCAACGCAACAAACTCCAGGAGATCAAACCCTTCCCTTTTGCAAGGTCTATTTCCTCACTGCCCTCTTGCTGCAAGGAGGTCATAATAGTTCGCCTGTGCATAGGACACCATTGCTTTAGCCACCGCCACTTACTGTGGCCACTGTTCCCAACTGTTGACTGTGCGCCTCCTTCTGGTGCAGAGCATGCTTTTTAACTGTCTCCATCAAAATTTGTGTTTTCCGTCTGAGGTGTCTGATGTTTTAGCTGACGACCCACGCTATTTTTATCGCATTTTACTTTTTACCCACCGCACTAACCTGGGAAAGGAAATTTATAACTCTGTCCCTGTTTAATACATACAGTATTTCATCATGGACGCTTATAACCACGGTAGTTTTATGCATTTAATTAAATAAATAAAATTAAAAAGCCACCATTTTGGGACTTTCCATTCTCTTTGCTACTGTTTTGTTTTGTTTTAGAAAATTCTCCACTAAACCTATATAGTGCTGCTTTAGTACGTTACACACCTTTTGTGGTTCTGCCACCTTCCCCTCTTCCCTTTTCAATATTATATATCAAGCAGTTATCTTCTAAGAATACACTGTCCTGCTATTTGGGAGAGAGATCCTGCAGAACAGGTGTTACAAACCTTGCAAGGAAGAGATTAACGTTAGAACCTAAACGTTGGAGGGTGAAAGATATTGATCTTTTATCTGTAGCCGGCCGCGGTGGCCGAGGGGACTGAGACGCTCCAGTCACGGTCTGCACGGCCACTACGGTCGGGGGTTCGAATCCCCCCTCGGGCATGGATATTTGTGCCGTCCTTAGGATAAGCTAGTTGATAAGTAGTTTGTAAGTTTAGGGACTGATGACCCCGTAGTTAGGTCCCTTAAGCTATACAAACAAACATTTTATCTGTACTAGATAAAATTCCAAAAAACCAAAAATATTATAAATAGCTGAATACTTTCTTTGGTCATAAAACTATACTTCCTGGCAAAGTCTATCAAATACTTACCATAATATATCCAAAATTATGAACAAGAATTGTGAGCGAATGTGAAATTATTGTGAACAATTTATATTGTTTCATGTAGCTGGGTTATGTACTAAATACAGACTGCCTGCAGCCACTTTTTCTATATCAGAACTACACAATTTGACATCGTCATCATAACAGAGACTGAGAAGTGTGGATTTCTTGTGGTTAACCTGGTTTCTGACGATCATAAGACCAATATAAACATGATGAAATGTATTTCCAATCTCTCTCTCTCTCTCTCTCACGCCTGATGGAGTTCTTGATCCTCCAGTGGAAGTGGCCGTACAGTCCATGACATGGAGTCAAAAACTGCACGACCCTTTTCAATGGTAAGATTTTAAAGCCACAAATTACTCCTCTAAATTACCCTGATTGACAAATCATTTCTTGCATTTGGTCAATGTGAAAGACGACCGTATGGCGTCTTCCATATATTTTTTTTTATAAAATTGTAATCTATTTTATGTCGCTAGATTAGCATTTTGTTAAAACTAGAACCCCACTCTTGTCAAGGCATGAGGAATAGCATTTCATTTCATATTTTAAAATATTTGTTTCTGAAATGCTAGTTAATATTGCTAGAATTTTGTTATTTTAATAATTTATTATTGTCCCTGTGAGAATGTGTACTTGTTTTACTTTTACGTGGATTTGCAAGGATCTAATTGCTGTCTGAATGTGGGTGGTAATAACTCGCTTTGCATGGTTCTCTCTGGCTCAGAGTCGATAGTTAGTCATTGCCAACCTCTGCTGCTGATGTGACCAAAGAGGTTTCTACACCCTTTGGTTACAAGCCAGTCGATGAGCCTTCTCCAGGGCGAGTCAGGAGATCTTCTCTCCCCACCACCACTGTATTCTTAGATTTTCTGCTGGCCGCGGTGGCCGAGGTGACTGAGGCGCTCCAGTCACAGTCAGCACGGCCACTACGGTCGGGGATTCGAATCCCCCCCTTGGGCATGGATATTTGTGCTGTCCTAGTTCATAAGTAGTTTGTAAGTTTAGAGACTGATGACCCCGTAGTTAAGTCCCGTAAGCTTAACAACATTTGAACATTTTGGATTTTCCAGTTTCCGGTAACTTTCCCGAGGCTCCTGGCCGCTCGATCTTCACTTGGTGATCGGACCGCGGTGAGGTAAGATTGGTTCTTCTCTTGTGTCTGCGGAGATGGTAGCATTTCGTTGTCTAGCATTTTTAACTTAGACTCTTGAACTTAGATTCATTTTTTCGGTATATTCCTTTTGATGCGCGGAAATGTGTTCTAGTTTTTTCAATCCAGTGATTTCCAACAGATGAAAGCAGTGTATGTGTTACTAGTTGTAGTTTGATAACGGTTAGGTATATTCAAACCTTTTGTGATTATGTGGCGGTGTACGAACTCCGTGTAAATTCTTTCTAGCTTTGTGGGGCCCGATTTCTAACAGTAGATATGTTCATTTGTGTACAGTGTATGTAAAATTTTTCTTATCATTTCCTTCTGTGAGTGATGTGTGTTCCACGTGGTCGACTCTTAGAACAAAGCCTTCAGCTTCCACTATTGCTTGTTCCATGCCCATCAGGCAAGTAACTATGCGTGTATCCTTCTGATTTCCACTAACATTCTTCTCGATCTTCTCTCCCCGCCCATTTTAATTTTGCTGTTCTTCTCCGAACTTGCAGTCTGCACTTAGTCTTTATCAGTAATTCTCTCCGATTTTTCCCGGTTTTGAGCTTGGAATTCTTCCGTCTCTGTGAACGTTCCCAATCGCATGTTGCTGCATTTCAGTAGCTTTCTCATGAAATTCTGCACAGTTCTAGGTGTTGCATGCCGTAGTTAATTTTCTTTATATTTCGGAAATTGAATTTATTCATTTTATCGGTTTTCGGAACCACGTGGGTCCGAACTTCAGGGGTTTGCAGCTAGTCACCTGAATTCACGCCACTTCTCATAAAACCAGTGCCTAGATAGTTTACTCTCAGATTGCAACTTATTAGTCCGCCGTGATTTTGTGTAATGAATCCGATTTTTAACCATTTCACCTTCAGTGGAGTGCGATCATGTAACATAGCCGTGTGTCGCCGTTATCGTGTTTGCTCGCGGCCTAATGTAAATGCAACTTAACTTTGCTATACTCACGCACCATCTCAAATCAAGCACAGCAGACCAGAGCCATCTTCGGAGTTTCATTGTAAATTGTGTTGTGTGGCACCTCCGGCTTTGCTGAATTTCCCCTACGATAGCGGTGCCTGCTTTTGCCTCGTTTCAGCACGCTTATTTTTTGTGAGTTTTGCTGTTGCATTGCGTGTGTGTGAGCGAGTGAGTGCTGTTTGTAAATCCTCCCGCCCAGTAGCGTTAAGTTCTGTGTAATTTATATTAAATTCAATGCTGGGCATCGTCGGTGTGGATGCATTTTTATTGTATTATCAAAATGGGTTCCCCATTTTGCTTGCTTTCAACCTGAATAAACAAGTTAAGTTCAGTATAATTTTGACTTGCCTATAAATTGTAGTTTTCGGACACCTTCCACCTTTTATTTACTATTGTTTTTCACCAGTGCTGCGAACAATGTCAGATTCAATTTTTTATGTTTAAGTTCCGTTGCGCCATAAATGTTTTCCTTTAGCCACCTTTATGAAATAACTTTAATTGTGGTGGCTTGTTTATTAATGCCTGTGTGTAATTTCGTGTGAACTGCTACGTATATTGGCCACTGTATCGTTAACTTCCTGTTATTAGAGTAAATTGAACCAAGTCAGTTCTCAATGTGGGCCAGGAAACAAGGCTTTGCAGCAGGGAAGAGCCGGTAGTTCACACGGACCTTTTTGCTAGTTTTACTGTTAAAATTAAGCTTTTTATGCAACAGTAAATTCTTATCTGGGTACCTCCTATCAGAATTAAGCTTTTATTACGTACAGTGGCCTACTTTTATCTGGCTTACCGCTGCCAGGATTCGCTCTTCTAGCGGATCATCTGTTCAATGAAATAGTTTTTTGCTTTAAATGCGTGCGGGAATATTGAAAAAAAAAATCCCATCGCAGTGGGTGAATGTGTGATATTATTAGTGCGCATTAATCTATTGCATTTTATGTTTTCAGCACTCATGTGTTTCAGTGTTGTTGTTTTTTTTTTTTTTTTTTTTTTTTTTTT
Source organism: Locusta migratoria (assembly GCA_026315105.1). Lineage (NCBI taxonomy): Eukaryota > Metazoa > Arthropoda > Insecta > Orthoptera > Acrididae > Locusta > Locusta migratoria. The sequence continues at coordinate 726,402,922 of CM048755.1, read as the reverse complement.
TTGTCATTTTGGATGGGTTATTTTATTTAATTGTTTTTGTAACAAGAGCACAGCCACAGCCACAGGTTTTAGTTAGTGTTTCGTTACGCGGTTTTTGTTAGGCTAATCTTGTGTTTGTTACTTTTGTTGCTATAAACTACTTGTGATGATAGAGAATAGTTCTGCCATGTCCGTTTACACTCGCTCTAGGCGATTAAACCAAAGTGAGGACCGTAAAAAGTCGTCTAGGTCAGACCTTTCGACCGAAAGAGAAAAAGTAGCGAACACAGACGGACGCGTTTCCGTTGAAAATCGTGGACGCGACCGGAAGTGTGGACAGGGGCGAACAAAGCGAATCGCATACCCATATAGCGGTTTCTGCTACTTCGCAAACTAATTCAATCAGTGTTACTAGGCCCTTGTGCTTTTCTGATACACCGAGCGAGGTGGCGCAGTGGTAACGCACTGGACCCGCATTCGGGAGGATGGTGGTTCAAATCCACCTCCGACCATCCAGATTTAGGTTTTCCGTGATTTCCCTAAATCACTCCAGGCAAATGCCGGGATGGTTCCTTTCAAAGGGCACGGCCGATTTCCTTCCCCATCCTTACCCAAATTTCCGAGCATTAGCTCCGTCTCTAATGACCAAGCTGTCGACGGGACGTTAAACCCTAAGCTTCCTTCCTTCCTTTTCTGATACGACGCTAAGCGACAACATGGCTTTTATGAGGCCGCGGTGGAGTAGCCGAGCGTTCTAAAGCGTCTCGCTGCGGAGCGCACGGTTGCTCGCCGTGGAGGTTCGAGTCCTCCCTGGGGAATGGGTGTGTGTGTTTGTCCGTAGGTTAGTTTACTTAAGTTTAAGTAGTTTGTAAGCTAAGGACTGATGACCACGCAGTTTGGTCCGATAGATTTACAAACATTTGAACATTGGTTTGCTTTCATGAGAGAAATAAAAACAGGGATGGAAGCGCAAAATGCTTCAGTTGAGGAATTAAAAGTAGGGATGTAAGTGCAGAATGCTTCAGTTCAGGAATTAAAAGCAGGGATAGAAGCGCAACTTACCAACGTTTCTGCGCAGTGCAAGGAGGCTAAAAGTAACACCGTTCAGGTTATTAAGTTTAGTCCCCTACAAAACCAACAACAACAGGTTATTAACAATAATCTGGATGGGTTGTGCACCGATATAGTGGGGCTAGTTCAGGAACGGCATGAGGTAGCAATGCATGCTATCTCAGAAAACACGACGAAAATTTCAGGGCATGCAGAAGCTGTATCTGCCCTCTCCGACTGTGTAGATACTAATATCCACTCTCTTAACGAGTCGATTTGGTAGACGGTCGGGCGAAAACGCACACCGATGAACTGAAAACGCGCAACGATGCCCTAGGGGGGACTGATGACCTCCGTAGTTTTGTCCCCCTAAAACAACCAAACAACAACAACAACGATGCACTAGGCGCGCGCTTTGAGGAGCTGGCCACCTCGGTGAAGCAGCTTCTGCAGACCGGGGAGACGGCGGGCAGAAAGGGCAGTTCCCGCTCTTGTAAATGAATCGGAGGAAGTTCGCGACTTACTCCAGTTCAAGGAACAACAGTGGGAAATTAACCATAAGTGTCGCGATGTAGCGGCCGAGCTAGAAGAACGCTTCGCGCATCTGGAGCAAGTGTCCGTTGCACCCCCGCAAGTAGAAAACGCCTCGCGAAGTTTGTGTGGAGGTCAGCCCTGTCGTTCCGACCGCGGAGGTGATTCGGCTTTCGAGGAGGGGGAAGTCGAACCTCTGTGTGGCCGTCCTCCCATAAGGCAAAGACCGAGTCGAGTGCCTGTGCGAGAGCCAGTGCAGGCATTTGATTATAACCACTTTTTGACGGTAAAAAAGTACCAGGTCTTCCGAAACTCTGCAAGCGGGGTACACCCCCGTGCGTGGCTAGAGCAAGTTGATTACTCTCTCCCTCCGAACTGGCCAGAAGGGCAGAAAATCGAGTATGTGTGGGGATATCTAGAGGGAGAGCCCACCACGCGGATGCGACCTCTCTCGAGATATTGCCGTTACTATGACGATTTTAGGGAGCATTTCCTGTCTGCCTACTGGTCGGAGAGGCAGCAGGAATGAGTAAAAAGTAACATTTTAGTGATGCCCCACTTTGCAAACAGCAATTGCAGGAGTCTCGGCGAATTCTTCCAAGGAATGACGCTAAGAAATCAGTTCCTCGACTACCCATACCCTCCGTGCGAATTAATTAGTATTTGCGGGTCGAAGCTTCCACGAAATGTGCGCAATGCCGTCCTTGCAGGAACAGTGAGTCCTTCCAGGCTTACCTGGAGAACTTGGAGTTTGACGATGATTACGGACCTAGAAGAGACAGCAACGGCTCTTCTAGAAGAAGTAATAGGAGCGACAATAGCGCTACGAACAACCGCCAAGCGGAAAGCACTAGCAGCGGGGAATCCGGTCCTTCCAATGCTGACAATCAGCCGCAGCGGAGGAACGAGCAAGGTTATTGACGTGATAAGCGAGCAGACAAACGGCGAAGGTTCAGGGACGGTAATAAGGGTGACCGGCCCAACCAAGGTCCGTGAAAACCACGCCAACAGAAGGCGTGGAAATCAGGTCCACTGATCCGCACCATAACCAATCGAAATAACCTGGCCCTAGCACAGGCCAATGACAATCCACGGAAGTTGATCAACACTCAGTCAACTTGCTAGGAAAGGAGCATATCCGTCCGAAATTAACAGGGGCGGATGACATTAGGGACACACTTCTTGAGGAAGAGCTTATTGCGGTAGCATCGACGATGCAACCGCTTACTACAATAATCGTTAAGGACGTAGTTCTGGAATGCGTACTTGACACTGGCAGCGTCATTTTGGTCATGAGAGATTCCACATTCGGCCGTTGTCAGACAGTGGGAACATGGCCTGTACTTCCTTTGCAGAGGACAAAGGTAAAGGGCGCATTAGTCGGGCGCAGGGTTGACGTCAAAAAGCAAGCCAAAGTAGTATTTGAGTGTCAGGGTCACGAATTCTACGTGAATTTTATTATCGTGTCCTCATTGACGGTAGATGTCCTCCTAGACGTAGAATTCCTTCTCGCACATAAGGCCCTGTTTGATTTAAGTGAAGGCGCAGTGCGATTATACAAGGGGAACGCCATCATCACATTGAAATTTGATGAGTGTGCTGCCAAGGCGGACTCTGCCGACCGCTACTGCCAGCTCTTGTATGACTTCTGTCCGGCAAATGCTACCGGTTTTTTTAGTTCCTGCAGAGAGGACACGGTCGCACTTTACTGCAGTATTGACAACGAAAACGCGCTATCGAACGAGATTACTAAGAAAGTCCAGCTTATAGATGACGCGTCCAGTACCACGAAATCCGAGCTGTCCCAAATCCTTCGTGAGTACTCCTCTGTGTTCTCTGAAACTCCCGGCACTGTAAAAGGGTTTGTCTACCGTTTCAAGGTCCGGGAACATAGGCAGTTGTTTGTTAGGCCATAACCGATTCCGTGTGTCTGTAAGGAGCAGGTTGAGAAGGAAATTAAGTGCATGCTGGCGGAAGGAGTAATTTAACAAGTTGTAAGTTCATACAACAGCCCACTGCTGGTCGTTCCGAAACGAGAAAACTCAATTCGGCTTGTTCTCGATTCGAGAAAATTTAACGCGGTGATAAAACCAGAGACGGATCAACAACAGACGTTGGATGAATTACTACAGCAATTTCACGGCGTGGGCGTGCTTTCCTCCATAGACCTGCGCTCCAGTAACTGGCAAATTGAACTTGACCTGAGCTGCCAACCTTACACTGCCTTCCTATGTTTCGGGACCTGCTACCAATTCCGTAAGTTGCCTTTTGGACTCAACGTCAGTTCTGCTGCATTTTTCTGCGGGTTTAACAGTATCTGGCCAGATGACTTACGGAAACGGGTAACCACGTACGTGGACGACGTCCTAATAGCAGAGAACTCGTGGGATTATGTTCTTAAAGGGTTACTTCAGCTGTCCGAACAGTCGGGAGTGGCTGTAAACCTAATGAAATCAGACTTCGGCCGCCGAGAAGTGAAGTTTCTTGGGCACATTATATTGGGGGATGGTATCCTACCAGACCCGACCAAACTAGATGCGATTAGAGAATTTCCAGTCCCGTCAACGAAAAAACAGGCCAGGGCCTACTTAGGGCTTACAAATTTTTATAAAAGATATCTATCAATAGGAAGTATTGCCACACCAACTCTTTGTGGGCTTATGAGCAAGAATAAGGCTTGGAAGTGGACTGCGAGCGCGCAAAAGAATCGAGGACGTGAAACACGCCTTGCTAGGCACGCCCCTGTTAGCCCACCCTGACCTGTTGAAGAATTTCTGTTTAGGAACAGACAGCTGTAACGTCGCAATAGCTGCAGAGCTGTTTCAAGAAATTGAGGAAAATGGGGTGATTCAGCGAAAGACGATTGCTCTCGCGAGTCGAGTGGTGAACAAGTGTGAGCGCAATTACTCCGTGACTGAACTTGAAGCTCTTGCCGTCGTCTTCGGTTTCCTTAAGTTCAGAGGGTACTTGTTTGGGAGGACGACCAAGGTATATACCGATCCGCGTATTAGAATTTCTAATGTTGGCTAAGTTGATGCACGGTAGGTTGGCCAGGTGGGCGTTATTTCTCCAGGAATTTCGTTTTACCGTGGTTCACTTACCCGGAAGCGAGAATGTGGTGCCTTCCGCCCTTTTCTCGCTCTCCGGTGGGTTTGACGCAAGGGACCAATGATGAGCTGAATGAGAATAACTTCAGTGTCTTATATCTCCATGGCGTTGCTTCCGAGAACTTTATTACCGCCTCCCTTCAGGAAGTAGTGCGGGAACAAGATAAGGGTGAGATTCTGAGAGATGTGAAGGCCAAATGGCGTGATCAGAACCATCCGTCGATCCGACATTACTACCTAATTAGGCGAAATATCTCGTTCCGACGTAGTGACCCCGGGCAATCGAACTGGGTTGTGTACATTCCAGATGAGTAGGTCAATAAACCCATCTGATTTACCCACCTAAGCTACACGCACTATGGACCCCGCAAGTGCTACCAGAAACTCCGTGATACCTGTTACTTCCTAAACATGGGAAGAAGGATTCAGAAAGTGCTGGTCAGTTGTAGGCTTTGTCAAAAATCTAAACCTCCCACGGTTACACACCAAGCTCCCCTCTTTCCTATTATCCCTTTTTGGCTTCGTGAGTTTGCTGCGGTCGATCTTTTCGGACCGCTACCACGCACAATGAATGGCTATTCTTACATCTTTGTGGCAGTGGAGCTAACTTCAAAATTTGTTACCTTGACTTCTTTAAGAAGAGCGACCGGACGGTCCGTTGGTCAGGCCTTTATCAAAGACTTCTTACGTCAAGTCGGGCCTGTAGAGAAAGTCATTGCGGTCACGGTTCTCAGTTCCGTTCCCCCGTTTGGAAGGAAATGCTGCGGAGGAGACGCATGAGACCGGTTTTCATATCTGTTTATCACCCTACGTTAAATCCTTGTGAGCGGGAGATGAAGGACTGGGGAAGCTGTGCCGCCTGTACTGCTACCGTCGTCATAGTGCCTGGGATCGGTATACACAAGGGTTTCAGCACGTCCTGAATGACCTCCCAAACAGCTCCACCTCTATGCCTTCGGTACTAGTACTTAAAAACCAGCACCCGGAGGACACGGTGCGTGAAACTGTGCCTCTCGATCCACCGGTTCGTCTGACAAGGAAAGTACATGGGCTCGAACAAACATATCTGAATGAACGTTTGGTTACAGGATCTCTACGTACACCTCAGTGTGCTGGTGGGTGTCGTTTTTCTGCAAAGCTCTGCAACCATGCTCTAGACAGCACTGTAGATGTAATTGTAGACGCCATACGTAATGCAGATATCTTAACTATAACTTATGTAATAATCATCCTACAGCCGGCCGCGGTGGCCGAGGGGACTGCAGCGCTTCAGTCACGGTCTGCACGGCCACTCCGGGGGGGGGGGGGTTCGAATCCCCCCTCGGGCATGGATATTTGTGCCGTCCTTAGTTGTAGCTAGTTCACAAGTAGTTTGTAAGTTTAGGGACTGATGACCCCGTAGTTAAGTCCCTTAAGTTCTACAAACATTTGAACATTTTTGAATCATCGTACATGTTCTCTAGCGAATTGTCATCAAAAGCCGTGATGATAGTTGCAACTTTAACCTTCTTTCCGAAAGACTGTTGGTATTCATTGCCACTGCTTCCATCGCCTCTTCCCGCACTTACCGTAGCACTACCGCTTGCAGTGAGTTGTTCGTCATTATCATCCCTATTATTATTATTATGACTTTGTAACAACAGTGTCTAACTTATGCTCATATTTCTGTACCATAACAGATACGAGAAAGCATGCAAATGATTCATCTTCTACACTAATACCATCTTCACGAAGAAGGGTTCTTCGTAATTTCATCTCAACTAATCGCAATACATTAGCAGGATTGATTAGCAATCGCCGTCCCATCTGACACTTCATCACACAAATAACATCACAGACCGCAACTTCGAAGGTACACTGCACCGTCCCTACTGGCGAACCGACAGGTCAAAGTGCAATGCGGCATGGCACACGCAGAGACCTCTAACGGACGACTGCAGAGTTTTGCAGATGTGGGAGTATCACTAGTGCAATAAGGGATCTTTACATTATCTCTCATACGATTTTGGTGTATATGTGTTCGTTCGAGCCCAAGTACTTTCCTTGTGAGACACCGTGACGTTATCGAATACGCCCTGGCGAATATCAGGGATGCCACAGAGAGGAGACGAAGGCAAGAGACTCTCGAGCAAGCGTCATTCACTTACCAGGAAGTTTCCCCCCTTTTTGTTGGACCCTACCGTATCAGACGGATAGCCCACGAGAACGCCGTGGAACTAGAAACTCTCCGCACTAGGAAATCTAGAGGACTCCACTATGTCTCAGGCCTGAGGTTCTACCGCGAATAGCCAGGCACCTAATTGTGTCATACCAGTTTTGTTTAATTTTATGTTTTCTAGGGTAGATTTAGTGTTATTCTTACCAACTATATGATTTGTGTTTGTAATTTTATGCTGTATTTTGTATGCCTTTTGCAGTGTTTCTTTAAGTGGTTTGTTTTAATAATGTATTTTGTTATGTGTGTCCTTTGTATATGTATGTGTTTGTTGTGCGATTTCATTTCGCCATAACGCGTTGTATTCGTGTTTTGTGTACTATAATGTTCACGCAGCTATTGACGTGGTTAACAGCAACTTGCCAGTCCACCTGGTCATCTGTTCGACGTACGTTACCTTGACGCTCCGTTTTGTACTTAAAGAATTATTAGTGTGACATATCCTAGTGTCCCTGTTAGCTACAAGGCTGCCCACATCACATAGTCCCTTTTTGTCCATCTTTTTATCTTTTGTTTCCATCGTGAGGATTGATGTTGCATAATCTAAGTTGTTTAGGCCATGTTAAGTGTTTAACTGTGTATATCTTGTTTATGTAATTTGTGTCCCTGTTTCTCGTTTTAAGTGTGTGTGCTCTCCTTCACTGTGCGTGAAGCTAGTCTTGTTTATCGACTGCATGAGTTGTCACCTTTACTGTAGATTTTGTATCGGCAATCTCCCCGTTAGGTAGCATATTAATAAGACGCCGTGGTAGGCGCCAACGCCGTAATTCATAGGCTTTTTAGTTGCACGTGGATGCACTGTGGTGTTGATGCTTAGGCGTCTAGATAATTTTGTCTAGCGATTGTCCGTGTGAATAACAGGAGGTGTGCGATTCGATCGGTAGGCGGTCATGACAGAGCACGAACGAAGGGTTCATCTAAATTTCATTGACAATATACACCCTGGCTTATTAATAGAACCAAATAGCTTTTTTTTTTTAGATAAGTTTTGCAGGGAAATTTTGCAAATTAAATGTCCGAACGTGACTTGTGGAAGAGGCCAGAATCACATTCAGGAAAAAAAAAATAGTGAGGAGATAAAAGAAAAATAAAGGAGTTGAAGAACGGCAAGCTCAATGTCAAGGAACTGTCCGCCTAACGTATACGATGAGGGAATCTAACATCGATAGGACGGTAAACCCTGACCGTCCTGCAACCACTAATTCTCATTCTTACTTTTGCAGCATGATTGTGGTAAGATTAGGTTACATTATAAGTCACTAATACCCTAGATCTCACTTTATTAACTTAGGACTGTTTAACATGTGTAGATTTGTAGTGTTTATTTTATGTGTTTGTACGTTGGATCATGTGTCTTCTTTTTGTTCTATTTCCAAGATGTATTATCTCGTTTTCAGTTAATATGTGTACCTGTGTTTTCTCGCCTCTGCGTGAGCGATTGGTGTAAGTCTGTTTATTGACAACTAATCTCCAATTTGCAGAGCGTGGAAACTCCCTCCCCATCTCGCGCGGCAGTTAAATTAATTTGCGCCCGGTCTGTAGGTAGTTAGTTTTTGTAGTTAGTATTTGCGTAGCGCTGCATGGTGGTATAGTAGTTAGTTTTGCATAGCGCTGCATGCTGAATGGATGAAGGTAGCTTTGCCTCCCTAAAACTAACACAGACAATGACCTGACATGACGAACTGCCCTATGGGCTGAATTATAGTGGATTAGGTATAGTTGCTTATAATGGACCGTGTTTAATTTATTAAAAATATTATTCTCAATGTTATATTAAGTTATAGGATAACCTATTTAATTATTGATGCTTTACTCTGTTTCAATGTAATATGTCAATTTTTGTGTTTTGCATATCAATTTGATTTGAAACAAAATTCTTATACAGGGTGTGTTTGCCTCTGTAACTTATAAAATAATAGGTGACGGGAAATTTTAATGCGGTAGGTCAACACAAGAAACGTTACACTTTCTGCGGAGCTATGAACATGGTTTATTGTATCATTTTACAAAGAGTTACAGCACAAAGATATAATTTTTTTAATGGAACAGTAATTTTTTCTATCGTGCATTGGATTCGTTGAAACGAGCTGCGTCCAAATTAATTTAAACTACATTCCTATCACTGTCAGTTTGGGAGCTACAACCCTTCAAAGTTTCAGGGGCAGATACCTCACGCTGTACATAATACATGGCTGTGTGGTGGGTGATGGATCTTATGGCGGTGGGAAGTTGATTTACATGAGATGTTCAAATGTATGTCCATGTTCCTCAATGCATAATGCAGTGCACCGTCGAAAGGATCTGTGGACGACATGTAACATCGCTGGTGTGACGGAGCGACATGCGTCCTCGATGCGCCGTTTTAGATCATCTGGGGATGTGGGCTCAGTGACATAAACACGATCCTTTAGATATCCCCACAAAAAGAAATCTACCGGTGTTAAATCGGGCGACCTTGCGGGCCATGAATGAGGACCATGGCGCCCCAACCATCTTCCTGCAAACCTGTTGTTTAGTTCTTCCACAACAGCACGCACAGAATGGCCTGGGGGTGACCATCGTGCTGCATCCACATGTGGACTCTCGTGTGTAGACACACATGTTCAAGGAGACCACCCAAACTGTCAGCTATAAAAGCACGATATAACTCACCTGTCAGTGTACCTGGGAAGTAGTGTGGACCGATGATTTCATCCCCAAGGATTCCACGCCACACGTTAATAGACCACCTACGTTGACGGTCGACAGGTCGTACCCACCGAGGATTGTCTGCAGCCCAGTAGTGCATGTTATGTCGATTCACTGTACCATAATTTGTGAATGTGGACTCATCAGAGAACATTACACTTTGTAAAGACTCCAGCGTCAAATTACGCATCGCCCCCTCACAGACTGTCACTCTTGCACGGAAATCGTTCCCATGCAGCTCCTGGGTCATCGACAGGCGGCACGGGTGAAACCTGTGGCCATGTACTATACGCCACACAGATGTGAGACTGACACCAGCGACTGCATCAACGGCTCGTAAGCTGACATGAGGATCTTGGTGTAGTGCAGCTAAAACAAACACCTCCGTCTCCTCACTTCTTGCAGGTCTTCGTCTGGTACTGCGGCGCATTACCAAGCTGCCTGTTTCCCGAAGTCATTGTTCAGCACCTAAGAACGTAATGGCTGCCGGGGCTCTTCGCCTAGGATATCTCACGGCGTACGCCGTGGCTGCATCAGTGGCATCGTGTCGGCACTCGCCGAGCATCAGCAACATGTCAACGTACTCGTTGTTCGTGTATGCCATCGTCATCCGATGTCAGTAATTGTGGTATATTGAGTCCCGGTTGCTTGTGTGGCTCCAACTGTGGGGTATACGGCCGTGTGCGTCGACAGTCGGCAGTCTAACAGCGCATCGAGGAATCTTCTCGCTCCGTGACACCGGCGGCGTTACAACTCGGCCGCACAACATTTAGAAGGCGCATTGCATTATGCGCAGCGTTTGTGGTATCTGCCCCTGAAACTTTGAAGGGTTGTATCTCCCAAACTAACAGTGATAGGAATGTAATTTAAATTGATTTGGACGCAGCTGGTTTCAACTAATCCAATGCACGATAGAAAAAAACTATTGTTCCATTTAAAAAAATTATATCTTTGTGCTGTAGCTCTTTGGAAAATGATACAATAAACTATGTTCATAGCTCCGCAGAAAGTGTAACATTTCTTGTGTTGACCTACCGCATTAAAATTTCCCGTCACCTATTATTTTATAAGTTACAGAGGCAAACACACTTAGTGAAACACCCTGTATCTGTGAATATTGTATCTTTAATATCAAAATGTTTTATAAAAGACTAAGAACCTAGGAGTTCTATTTTTGTATATCTTAATAAGTGTTTTAATTTTAAAATGTTATTGCTAACCATGTCAATTGTATTTTTGTTAAATGTTTATTTGAAAAAGAATTCGAGGGCTCTCCACGATTGTGACACGATGGAGTTCCTTGTACGTTTTGGGTGTCTTGTGGTAACACTGTGTACCAAAGTGTTGACAGATTTGAGATGGTGTCTGTGGCAAAGACAGAGGCATGTGTCTGTTGGAATTCACGCCAGCGTCGCGCCCAGGAGCGGACCGAAAATGACATCGGAGTTACCAGGGGTTCGGCGGGAAGCCGGAAGACGAGCGGCCGAGCTGTCATGCCCCCATAACAGGTATCCGGTCGAGCGGTCCCAGCCGGCTAGTTTGGATGATTAGCAGCCACACAAAACTGCGCGGCCGGCGGGCTACACAATGCCGAGTGCTGAGCTACTGGCTGTCAGCGCACACAAAAGGACGGGGCTGAGCTGGTCAGTTGCTGGTCCTGAGCTCTTCCGGTTGTCAGGATTCGAAGCCGCTTAGCACCCCTTGGGCCGCCTACCACAGAAACAAGGGCCGCCACTCCTGCTGACAGGTGCACTAACCACACCCTCCTACTCACGTCCGATGCAGTTGAATAGCTGAGGAAGAGACACAAAAAGATTAAAGCATCTTCTTAAATGTGCGGGTTTTCGTTTCCTCCCAGTATCTTCTAGAAGATTGTTTCCCACGTTCCTCCCCCCCCCCCCCTCTTCGAAATCTTCGAAGGCCCTAGCCTACGTTTCGAACTGATGACAACAGTGTGATTCTTCAGTTTCTCCCGGCGTATTTGATAATCAAAATATCCACGGTTGTACTGCCGGTCTATAGTGTCCAACGGGCACAATATTTCGGCGATCATACATGTCGCCATCATCAGGTGAACTGACGGACTGAGCTCCTGGAAACGCGCCGGCACGGAGATCCGCACGCTACGGCTGCTCGAAGGGAACTGGGTTCTATCCCGGTAGCGGGCGACCCCTCTGCGGTCCGCGCCCCGCGCCGCGGCCGCGCAGTGGAACCGATTGCGACAGTGTCTGAGATGACGTCGGTGTGAGGGCTCTGTCCACCGTGGTCGTCACTTTGTTACGTTTGCTAGATTTACTCTTAATTAACCCAATCGCTGGTTCCCAAGCTTTGCTAAGATTATAACCACAGTCACGATTTATGAGGTCGTCACTTGTGCGAATTTCAATGGCCTCTCTAACGACGCAGTCCCAGTATCTCGACGTCTGTACCAGAATCCTAGTGCGTTCATACTCCATCGCATGATTTTCCAACAAACAATGTTCAGCAACCGCCGACTTGCTCGGATACATCAATCGTGTGTGCCTCTGGTGTTCAACGCATCGATCCTCGACGGTACGCATCGTCTGTCCAATATATGACTTTCCACACTGACACGGAATCTGGTACACGCCGGCCTTCCTCAAACCGAGATCATCTTTAGCGCTCCCCACCAGTGCACGAATTTTATTCGGCGGACAAAAAACAGTTCCAACCTGGTGTTTTTTCAAAATGCGGGCGATCTTCCCTGAGAGTGCGCCGGTATATGGAACGAACGCAGTACCTACATCCTCCCTCGTGTTTTCATCCGTTTCCACAGATTGTGTTGTAGTGGTTGGGCGGAGAGCCCGCTGAATCTGCCATTCTGAGTACCCATTTTTCCGAAATACAGTTCTCAGGTGTTCCAATTCCTGGGGTAGACTCTCTGTGTCGGAGATAGTGCGCGCCCTATGTACTAGAGTTTTAAGTACCCCATTCCTCTGTGAAGGGTGGTGACAGCTGTCTGCGTGTAAATACAGATCAGTGTGCGTTGTCTTCCGATATACACTATGACCCAGGGTGCCATCAGCTCTTCTCTTGACCAAGACGGGGCGCGGACCGCAGAGGGGTCGATCCGCGGGCCGAGGGTATTTAAATCGCCTGCTATCGGGCTAGAACCCAGTTCCCTTCGAGCAGCCGTAGCGTGCGGATCTCCGTGCCGGCGCGTTTCCAGGAGCTCAGTCCGTCAGTTCACCTGATGATGGCGACATGTATGATCGCCGAAATATTGTGCCCGTTGGACACTATAGACCAGCAGTACACCCATGGATATTTTGATGATGAGTACAGTGTTTGTGACTTAAACACCAGTGTTGAGTGGACAACAAAATGAAGGACAGCATCAGGTGGAAAAGTGGTGTGAGCAGTCAAAACAGTGGACGCTCTGAGAGTGCGAAATACGACTCACTTGCAAAGAGGCCCTTACTAGAACTGACATGTGATTACATTTTCACGAAATTTGGGTGCATAGATCCTGAGAAATCAGTACGCAGAACAACCAACTCTCGCCATAATAATGGCCCTGATACGCCTGGGCATTGACTCAAACAGAGTTTGGATGGCGTGTACACGTACAGATACCCATGCAGCTTCAACACGATACCACAGTTCATCAAGAGTAGTGACTGGCATATTGTGACGAGCCAGTTGCTCGACCACCATTGACCAGACGTTTTCAGTTGGTGAGAGAACTGGAGAATGTGCTGGCCAAGGCAGCAGTCAAACATTTTTCGTATCCAGAAAGGCCCGTACAGGACCTGCAACATGTGGTCGTTCATTATCCTGCTGAAATGTAGGGTTTCACAGGGATCGAATGAAGGGTAGAGTCACGGGTCATAACACATCTGACATGTAATGGACACTGTTCAAAGTTCCGTTGATGCGAACAAGATGTGACTGAGATGTGTAAACAATGGCACCCCATACCATCACGCCGGGTGATATGCCAGTATGACGATGACGAATACATGCTTCCAATGTGCGTTCACCGCAGTGTCGCCAAACACGGATGCGACCATCATGATGCTGTGAACAGAACCTGGATTCATCTGAAAAATTGACGTTTTTCCATTTGTGCACCCAGGTTCGTCGTAGCATACACCATCGCAGGTGCTCCTGTCTGTGATGCAGCGTCAAGAATAACCACAGCCATGGTCTCCGAGCTGATAGTTCATGCTGCTGCAAACGTCGTCGAACTGTTCGTGCAGATGGTTGTTGTCTTTCAAACGTCCACATCTGTTGAGTCAGGGATCGAGACGTGGCTGCACGATCCGTTACAGCGGATAAGATGCCTGTCTTCTCGACTGCTAGTGATACGAGGCCGTTGGTATAGAGCACAGCATTCCGTATTGCCCTCCTGAACGCACCGATTACATATTCTGGTAACAGCCATTGGATCGTGACCAACGCGAGCAGCAATGTCGCGATACAATAAACTTCAATCGCAAAGGCTACAATCCGACCTTTATCAAAGTCGGAAACGTGATGGTACTCATTTCTTCTCCTTACACAAGGCATCACAACAACGTTTTACCAGGCAACGCTGGTCAATTGCTGTTTGTGTATGAGAAATTGATTAGATACTTTCCTCATGTCAGCGTGTTGTACGTGTTGTCACTGGCACCAACGTTGTGTGAATGTTCTGAAAAGCTAATCACTTGCATATCACAGCATCTTCTTTCAGTCGGTTAAATTTCGCGTCTGTGGCATGTCATCTTCGTCGTGCACCAATTTTAATGGGCAGGAGTGTAGTAGAAAAAGTAGTGTAGTGTTAGGGGAGAATCTGATGAACAACATACTAAAAATCTTGATCTGTGAAGTGCAAGTCTTGAAGTAGTGGGTCACTTATTTTACATTTTTCATGCCTGTTATGCCTTTCAGCATTCAATCTCAGGTGTAGTACCCAACACACGATAGTAAGTAGCACAGCACGGCGCTTAATCGAGTTTGTGCTTGGGCGTGGCCCACATTTCACAGCAGCGGCCGGGCCGTGCTGGCGGAGTTGCTGTTATTTCGCTGGTAGAGCGCGCTGCTGAGGCTATGTGCACGCTCTGGTGGCCGGGCCTTACTTGCTGCATCTGCTGTCTGGGGCGCTGCGTGCCGGTGCGCGCCTCGTGAGATCTTTCTGGCAGCTAGTACATTCCTCCTCCTTGGGGGCATGACGAACTGGTAGTTCCTGAACTCAGGAGGTGGAGCACCTAGATGGAGAGATGACTTCCACGTGCATTGCAGTGTTGGAGTCGAGTGGATTGGCCAACCTTCTAGCTGAGACCTTTGAATATGGGCGGAAATGACCCACGTGAGAAGGCCCCTGTCGTCCCACCACCAGAGCCCGGGACAAAACCGGTGATAAGCTGTATAATTCTGGGTCTGTGACCACGTGAATACGTGGATGAGGAGGCTGTGTAGACGGAGGCGAAGAGTGCACGGTGGTGGAACCTTCCTCCTGAGGCAGCGGGCCAGCCCTGGGGGGAAGCTCTTGCCAGGTATTCTGTGGTGCTGTTGTAGCTCCAGGGGGATGCAGCAGGTGTGGCCCCTCGAAATGAGGCTGAGTCACTGATGGGAAGGGGGTGAGGTTACCCTGAGTAACTGCCGTACTGGACAGGTGTGTCTGCCATTGAGAAGCCGGTGCTTGTGGGGATGGGGGTGGGAGTCTGTACTGCGACAGAGCTGATTTTGGTGACAACGTACCTGCCGGTCTCCTACTCTTAAGGTGTAGTGCCTGCGGCCATTGTGGTGCAGGACAACTGCAGGTACGGCGGGGATTGTGAACAAACCCCCGTGCCCAGATTGTTGACCCAGCGGAAAACCTGGCACACCTTGGCGCAAAGACTGGAGCTGATCAAGATGGAGGAGGTGCAGCAGAGTCCGCAGTTAGCGGCTGTGGAAGAGCTCTGTAGGACTGCGTCCCCCCATAGGTGTAGTTCGATACGCCGTCAAGAAAAATGTCATCGCCTCCTCATCGGGAACTGCCTGAGGTCCTTTTTCTCTTTCTCTTGAATGTATGTACCATCCGCTTGGCTTCCTAGTTTGATTGTGGATGAAAGGGGGGGGGGGAGAGCGAACATGACGAATGTCGAAACACATACAAAATTCCTGGAAAGACTGCAAAAGAAACTGAGGGCAATTTTCTGATACTAGAGTGACTGGCAGACCTTCCAAAGAGAAAATTTTGGAGAGTGCTTAAATGGCAAACTCGGAAATGATTGAAGAGCAGCGAACCACATATGGGAAGCGTGAATATGTGTCAATCAGAAAGAGCCAATAGCCAATGCAACGTAGCTGCTAAACTTAACTACAATGAAGTAATAAATGAATTTGTGTCCCTCGATGCAACAAAATGCCGAATAAAAGAGTAATAAAACTCAGATCTTGCTAAGAAGATTTTTGAACTCTTAATCACAGCTTCTTTTATTTATAATATTGAAATGTGGTACTACAGGCAAATACCGAAGATTAGATAGGTAGATTGAGTGACTAATGAGGTGGTACTGGGCACAATGGTGGAGAAAAGAAACTTCTGGCCTATCTTGACTAAAAGAGTGGATAGATTGGTAGGACACATTCGCCAGTTTAGCAGTGGAAAAAAGTGTATGAGGTAAAAATTGCAGAAGGAGACCAAGAGACAAATACAGTAATCAGGTCTAAATAAAAATAATTTGACAATATGTTAAATAATATAGCTCCAGAAAACCTGTGAAATCGCTTCCATTATTTATAACATTGTATTAACACATGGGGGTGAAATTATAGGTTCGTTCGAGTGGCCCAAACGCTGATAGTTCCTGATAGTTACTGACGATTTGGAAGGCCTCCACTGCGCATGTGCGCTTTTTGACAGGTTCCAACTCCGAAGCCAACTCGAACGCTTATTTCACCTGTTTCGCAGTTTGGTCACCCATAGCGCTAGTTGGCATCTTTGCTCTCTACTGATGTTGAAAGTGAGGTTATGACTGGCGATATGTTATGTATTTCTCAAATGAGAAAACTATTTAAGTCGTCATGAAACATTTGCAATTTACCGTTAAACCAAAGTATAATAATGAAGATTAACAAGACACATTTGCCTGCAAACCGTTTATCTGTCGAGTTGTTGTTGTTGTTGTTATGGTCTTCAGTCCGGAGACTGGTTTGATGCAGCTCTCCACCCTACTCTATCCTGAGCAAGCCTTTTCATCTCCTCATAAGAACGGCAACCCACATCCACTCGAATCTGCTTACTATACGCGTCTCTTGGTCTCCCTCTGCGATTTTTACCCCACACACATCCCTCCAATGCTAAATTTACGATTCCCCGATGTCTAAGAATGTGTCCTACCAAGCGATCCCTTCTTTTAGTCAGGGTATGCCAAAAATTCCTTTTCTCACCAATTCTGTTCAGTACCTCTTCATTAGTTATGCGATCTACCCACCTAATCTTCAGCATTCTTCTGTAGCACCACATTTCAAAAGCCTCTATCCTTTTACTGTCCGCACTGCTTATCGTCCATGTTTCACTCCCATACAAGGCAACACTCCACACAAATGCCTTCAGAAAAGACTTCTTTACCCTTAAATTAATATTCGATGTTAGCAAATTTCTCTTTTTCAAAAACGCTTTTCTTCCCATTGCCATTCTGCATTTTATATCCGTTGTACTACGACCATCGCATGTTATTTTACTACCCAAGTAACAAAACTCATCTACCACCTTCATTGTTTCGTTACCTAATCTAATTCCTTCAGCATCGCCTGATTTTCTAAGACTGCATTCCATTATCTTTGTTTTGCTATTGTTAAGGCCAATTCACACTGTCCGTCACGTCACGTCACGTCACCGTCCGTCAGAACATTCCGCAATGTATTTCTAATGGCGGCATTCACACTGTCCGTCACCGGACCGTCACGTCACGTCAACGTCCGTCAAGCTTTCTCGAGAAGAATGTTTTGACGGAACGGCCGTCTGCTAACATCGGAAGTTAACCTATTTTCGTCACGCGAATTACATGTTGCAGTTGACGATTGCACTGTTTATATGCAAATGTGTCTTATTCATCTTTGTGTTGTTGTTGTATCTCGTTTTAGGGGTAAATCTCAAATGTTTCATGACCAATTAAATATTTTTGTCAATTGAGTGTCCCCTAAAATCGAGGTCGGATATCTGAAACCAAAAAATGGTTTATGTTACGTAACATTGTAACAGAAACGACTGAAGCAAACTGTTTATTTGAATAAGATTGTAATTTGATTACGCATTTTTCATTAAATAACACTTTAAATGAAAATGTCAGTTCTAATGAAAGACAAAAATTTAGTTGTTTACGACAGTATTAACAATGTTAGAGAGCAAATCGTAATGGTCAAAGTATACAGGCGCTATTTATGCTGTTACAAGTATGGTTTGATGTCTTCGTATTTTTTCGCTTGAAAATAGATGTCGATGTTTTGAAATGTTGTTTCAGTTTCCAGTAAGTTGGCCAAAAACATACACAGTAAAGTTTTCTTTGGCCGTTAATAACATTTAGCGTTGTTGTTCCCCCTTTCTAGTATTAAACTATGATTTTCTACATAACAGATCGCCACTCATGACCTCACTGTCAACATCGCTTATTGAGATGGACGAATTGACGTGACGGACACGGACGGACAGTGTGAATACAACTTGACGTGACGGTTCCGTGACATGACGTTGACGTGACGGACAGTGTGAATTGGTCTTTAATGTTCATTTTATACACTCTCTTCAACACACTGTCCATTCCATTCAACTGCTCTTCCAGGTCCTTTGCTGTCTCTGACAGAATTACAATGTCATCAGCAAAACGCAATGTTTTTATTTCTTCCCCCTGAACTTTAATCCCTATTCCAAATTTTTCCTTGCTTTCCTTCACCGCCTGCTCGATGTACAAATTGAATAACATCGGAGAAAGGCTACAACCCTGTCTTACTCCCTTCCCAACTGATGCTTCCCTTTCATGCCCATCGAGTCTAATAACTGCAGTCTGACTTTTGTACAAGTTGTAAATAACTCTCCTTTCCCTATATTTTACTCCTGCTGACTTCAGAATTTGAAAGAGTGTATTCCAGTCAACATTGTCAAATGCTTTCTCCAAATCTACAAAAGCTAAAAATGTAGGTTTGCCTTTCCTTAATCTATCTTCTAAGATAAGACGTAAAGTGAGTATTGCCTCCCGGGTTCCTACGTTCCTTTTGAATCCAAACTGATCTTTCCCGAGGTCAGCTTCTACCAGCTTTTCCATTCTCCTGTAGATAATTCGTGTTAAAATTTTGCAACCATGACTTATCAAACTGATGGTTCTGTAATTTTCACACCTGTCTGCGCCTGATTTCTTTGGAATGGGGATTATTACATTTTTCTTAAATTCTGAGGGCATTTCGCCTGTCTCATACATCCTACACACCAGTTCAAATAGTTTTGTCATGGCTGGCTCTCCCAGAGACTTTAGTAGCTCTGAGGGTATGTCATCTACTCCTGGGGCCTTGTTCCGACCTAGGTCTTTCAAGGCTCTGTCAAATTCATCTCTCAGTATAGTATCTCCTATTTCATCTTGATCTACTTCCTCTTCCCTTCCTACAACATTGTCTCTAAGTTCATTTCCTTTGTAGAGCTGCTCTATGTACTCTTTCCACCTTTCAGCTTTCCCTTCTTTGTTGAGAACTGGTTTCCCATCTGAGTTCTTGATATTCGTAGAGTTGCTTTTCTTGTCCTCAAATGTCTCTCTTATTTTACTGTAGGCGGTATCTACTTTTCCCCTTGTTATTCATTCTTCTACAGATTTGCATTTGGCTTCTAGCCACTCCTGCTTAGCAATTTTGCATTTCCTGTCAATCTCATTTTTTAGTCGTCTGTACTCCATTTTGCCTGTTTCATTTACTGCATTTTTATATTTTCTCCTTTCATCAATTAAATTTAGTATTTCCTGTGATATCCAAGGACTTTGTTGTAGGTCTTGCCTTTCTACCTATTTTGTCCTCTGCCGCCTTCACTATTTCATCTCTCAATGCTACCCATTCCTCTTCTACTGTTTTATTTCCCCCTGTTTCTGTCAATTGTTGCCTAAATCTCCCTCTGAAATTTTCCATCTCCTTATTTTCGTACCTTTCTGCAGTTTTTTCAGCTTCAGCCTACAGTTCATGACTAACAAGTTATGGTCAGAGTCTATATCTGCCACTGGGTATGTCTTGCAGTTTATAACCTGATTCCGGAATCTATGTCTCACCATTATAAAATCTATCTGATACCTTCCAGTGTCTCCTGGTCTCTTCCACATATACAACCTTCTTTTGTGATTCTTAAACCAGGTGTTTGTTACAATTAAGTCATGTTCCATGCAAAATTCTACCAGGCGACTTCCTCTTTCATTCCTCCTGCCCAGTCCATATTCACCTACTATTTTTCCTTCTCTTCCTTTTCCTACTACCGAATTCCAGTCTCCCATCACAATTAAGTTTTCCTCTCCCTTAACTGTCTGAATAATTTCCTTTATCTCCTCATATATTTCTTCGATCTCCTCATCATCGGCAGAGCTAGTTGGCATATAAACCTGTACTACTGTTGTCGGTGTTGGCTTCGTATCTATCTTGACAATGATAATGCGATCACTGTGCTGCTCATAGTAGTTTACCCGCATTCCTATTTTCTTATTCATTATCAGTCCTACTCCTGTGATACCCCCAACTGATTTTGTATTTATAATCCTGTATTCACCTGACCAGAAATCCTGTTCATCCTGCCACCGAACTTCACTAATCCCCGCTATATCTAACTTCAACCTATCCATTTCCCTTTTTTAAATTTTCTAATTTTCCTACCCGATAAAGGGATCTAACATTCCACGCTCCGATCCGTAGAATGTCAGTATTGTCTTTCCTGATGACCACATCCTCCTGAGTAGTCCCCACCCGGAGATCCGAATGGGGGCTATTTTATCTCCAGAATATTTTACCCGAGAGGATGCCATCATATTTCCATACAGTAGAGCTGCATGTCCTCGGGATAAGTAACGGCTGTAGTTTCCCCTTGCTTTCAGCCGTTCGCAGGAGCTGTGTGGCAAAGCCACATTAGCTGATGTTACAAGGCCAGCTCAGTCAATCATCAAGACTGTTGCCCCTATAACTACTGAAAAGGCTGCTGCCCCTCTTCAGGTTTGTCTGGCCTCTCCACAGATACCCCTCTGCTGTGGTTGCACCTACGGTATGGCTATCTGCATCGTTGAGGCACACAAGCCACCCCACCTCAGCAATGTCTGTGGTTCATGGGGGTGGATCTGTCGAGTATAAAATGAAAATAGCGTGACGAAACTAGGTTAACTTGCGAGTCGCGATGTTACCAGACGACCGTCCATCAAAACATTCTTCTTGAGAAAGCTCACGTTGACGTGAGGTGACGGACCGTCGACGGACAGTGTGAATTCCGCCATTAGAAATACATTGTGGAATACATTCTGATCATAAACTTCACCAAAACGCAAAATATACGTAAACATGTCCCCCCCCATTTATAAATAATGTAGCCAATTTAACCTGACAAAACCTCATACAAAAATGAGGTAAATTAGGATAGTTGTGTGTGAAAGGAATATTTGGTAACATACAACTTAATATGCATTTTGTCCCATTATTATGAGTTACAATAAAATTTAAAAAATGAAACATACAAATTAATATACAAAAATTTGCAGGTGTTGTGCAAGAATTATCATCGTACATGATTTTCCCAGAAGTTACACATTTAGTGTAGAAACGCCCACATTGGCACTAATAGATTTCTATAATATATAATCACAAGGAGAAACACGGAACAGTAATTGTGAGACGCTATAGTGGCACATATAAAGCTAGATGTCGGTTATAAAAATCTATCACTGCTAATGCCTGTTGTGAACTATATTATTCTTATGTGTCAGTCACTTAATTTACAGATGGCACAGAAAATCTCAGTAGGACTATTTTGACTTCATTTTCAGGCGAATATATCACAATCCAAACTGTAAAAACATCTTTAAATTCGTATGTTATGAAAATTTCCACACATTTCATTTATAGTGTGTATGGGTGTAATAAAAAGGGGACGTACTGTATTAGAAGGCCACATAAGTTGAAAGAATGCCTGTCTAATATACAAAGCTCAGCCTCAATCAAGAGAAAATCGAAGACTTAGAACACAAACCTCTTCGTAAATATGCGGGCTTGTCTTTTGGAGGAGGCTTGTTAAACGCTTTGGAGTAAGTCAGAAAACAGTTTGACGAAAATCCGCTGACTTAAACAAACGGTCGCAAATTATCAGCTCCGCCACTCGAACACCTGATTGGTCAGTCAGATATCGTCAGAAAGAGTCAAAAGTCCCACTCGAACGCCTCAAACCGTTCCAGACCGTCAGCAGCGCCACTCGAACGAAGCTTATGAGTGATCAATTATGTATCAGCAACTTGTGCTGCAAAACAAAATGGAAAAGATACAAATGTTGTGGCATGAAGTCAGCGTAACATGCCAGATACATGAAAACAATCGTAACGAAGGCAGTGGATGCCCGCTAGCACGCTGCCTCCTGGAGGGAGCAACCGAGAAGCGCGCCCTCTACAAGCACGTTTATCTAGGCTGAAATGTGTCTGGAAGACCACTCCGAACTCGACTCTTAACTAGGCAGTTACTATGATTCAGTGCAGCTAGCATCGTGCAAGAAGACACCGTTGCGAGAACAGACATAATCCAGAGTTGAGTATTTTGTATACTTTAGTAAATAAAAATGGTATTACTAACCTGTAGAGCTGTTTTAGCTGTCCAAGCATCCCACATGTCCTGAGCAGATCCTTTCCCAAAAGATAGCCCGACGAGGACAAAACACGTGGCGACAAGATGTTAAATTTCAGTGGATGCTGAAATCTCTGACATTACACTTCGACATTATTTTGCTTATCAATTTCATACAAGACTCAGAGATTGCAGTATATAATCTTTTCATTTCAATTTCTATATTTTTTCTTTGTTTCTTCCTGGTGTTTTAGCAAAATGTCAACCACCACTAACACAAGCATCCCTGGCACTGTGCCACAGCTCCCTGCGCTCGATGCACAGCAATTGATACAGATGTTTCAGTTTCAGAGTCAACAAATCGCTTCCTTGCTGTCAACTGTACAACAACTTCTGGCCGCACCTGTACTACAAAATACACAAGTACCACTGCAGCAGCTACAACCTCCAGTAATTCCGCCATTTCGTCAGTATGACGAAGCACAAAAGGAATGGACAGAATGGCTGCAACAGTTTACAGCCTACGCAACAGTTCACAGGATACAAGGTACTGTCAAACTACAGTTTTTATTATCGTGTGTAAGCCCCCCATCATTCCGTCTTGTCAAAAAAACTGTTTCCCACTGTGGAGCCTTCCAAACTTTCTTACGATTCAGTTATGGGAGCCCTCACATCATATTATAAACAGCAAATCAATGTAGTAGCCGCTAGGTATCAGTTCTTCCAGTGTGGATAACAGATCTTCAAGCTCTTACTAGAAAGTGCAGATTTAAGTGTTCGTGTGGAGCTTTGTAGTCGGATGTGATGTTACATGACGCTATTGTCTACAAAATTTCTGATTGCAGACTTAGGGAACAGATTCCAAAAACGTCATATTCGTCTTTCCATCAAGTAGAACAGACTTTGGTACAGTACAATTGGGGTACTGTGGCAGCGGAAAAGTTTGATTCAGTTCCACTGTGTACTGTAGCTACGTCGGACGACGTGCACTTCCTTCTGCTCGCGCTGAGTGTAAACAAGTTGATAGACACAGAGCCTTACCCGCTAAGGAAGTGAAGTCTTGCCCAAAATGTTTCTCGCGGCACAAAAGGCAGAACAGTCCATCCCGGTCAGTGGAATGCTATTTATGCGGCAAGAAAGGTCATATACAAACAGTCTGCTTACAGCAAAAGAGAAATGGAATTTCATAAAATGCAAATATATTACGGCTGTTGACACTCGCCTCACCAAAGCATTCAGAAATGGAATTTTCCTTCCCGCCCCAAACAGCGACAAGACAATACTTATTCAATAAATGCAGTATTTTCAAAACCCGTGGCTGCCCCTCATAACATCACGGACACGGAAGAAGCACAAGTTGTTTGCCAGGCCAGAAAAATGTATATCAGTTTGCATGTGAATGACATTTCTGTAAAATTTCAACTAGACACAGGTGCATCAGTCACATTCCTCAATCTCAAAACTTATGAACAGTTAGGATCGCCGCGCCTTTCTCGAACTAGCACATGGTTAACAGCGTACAATGGTAACAATATTCCTGTACTAGGACACTGTTCACTACCTGCAGAATACTGTATGCAAATGCACACAGTGATATTTCAAGTGAGTCAGTCTTACGAAGGAGAGAATATTTTTGGTCTAGATTCTTTTGATCTTTTTGGTTTTACTGTCCTAGACAATGTTTCAGTTGTGAACACTTTTGATGCTAAAGACAGCGTAGACAGGTTGCTGAAAGACTTTCCGGATTTATTTTCTCCAGGACTATGAAAAGCTAAAGATTTTGCTGCGCACATTACTCTAAAGACAAATGCGAAAATGCCACATCAAAATTTTGTAAAGCTCGTGATGTACCGCTTGTTTTACGCGACGAAGTAGCACAGGAACTTCGCACATTGCAAGAAAATGATGCTATTGAACCAATACAGGCCAGCCAGTGGGCGAGTCCGCTTGTTATTTTGCCGAAGCCGTCAGGTAGCCTCCGCATTTGTGTTGGTTTCAAGGCCACAGTAAATCCACAAACAGTTATAGACAGTTATCCTCATTTGCTGAGACCAGAAGATTTAATGGACAGATTGGGTGCGTGAAAGTATTTGTCAAAAATAGATTTGCGTAATACCTACCTTCAGCTGTCACTCGATGAGGAATCGCAGAAAATTTGTGTTGTCAATACTCATCTGGGCTTGTTTAAATATTTGCGTCTACCATTTGGCAGTCCATCCGCGCCCACAATTTTTCGAAGATATTTGGAACAGCTTACAGCTCGGGTGCCTTGTTGTTTAAACTACTTCGATGGCATAGTTGTGTCAGGCTGTACCCCAGAAGAATACATTGCAAATTTGAGAAAATTATTTCAAGTTTTGTTGCTTAGATAAGTGCGACTTTTTCAAACCAGAACTGCAGTATCTAGGACACGTGATAAACAGTCAAAGTGTGCACCCCACGCAATCACATTTGCTTGCCATTAGCGACCTGTCAGCACCAAAAGATGTGAAAGAACTACAGTCTGTCTTGTGACAGTTAACTTACTACATTAGGTTTATTCCCAATGCAGCACAAATTGCAGCTCCTTTGCATCGGCTACGCCGTAAAAATGTTCGTTTTGTTTGGACAGAAGAATGCCAATGCGCATTTCAACAGTTACAAGGTGCATTGCTCAGTGATCGATGTTTGGTGCACTTCGAACCGGAAAAACCAGTTTTTTTTTTTTTTTTTTTTTTTTTTTTTTTTTTTTTTTTTTTTTTTTTTTTTTTTTTTTTTGCAACATGACGCATCATCGTATGGGCTAGGTGCGATGCTGTCACGTAGACTTGGGGATACGGACCGTCCGATAGCGTTTACGTCGAAACTTTTGACAAACACACAGTGCCGTTATTCTGAAATTGAGAAGGAAGCTTTAGCAATAGTGTATGGTGTCACGAAATTCCATCACTATTTGTATGGGAGAAAATTTAATTTAGTAACTGACCACAAGCCTCTGCAGTCATTGTTTCATCCAGCCAAGCCGATTCCTACTCACACGGCACACGAATTGCAACGCTGAGCATTGCTTGTATCACATTATCAGTAGGAGATTCTGTACAGACCCACAGCTCGCCATGGAAATGCTGACGCACTTTTCTGTCTTCCGATTGGCCCCGATGAAGACTGCCGCTTATGCGATGTCTTGTTGTCAGATACAGGTACAGGAAGATAGTTGGTTGCTATCCTTCCCGTTGGACTATTGGAAAATTGCTCGGGCCATGGAAACGGACACCTATTTACAAATTTTGCTGCGCTACATTCGCACAGAATGGCCTTGCTCACAATGTGACATTCAAAATTCGCTGGTACGTCGGTATTTTGCTAGAAGAAATGAACTTTCAGTCCATAGAGGTGTCATTCTAGTGACAGTGACAGTGGACAATCGCGTGTGTTGATCCCGTGACGTTTGCAGAAAGAAGTATTGAACGTACTTCACCAAGAACATTGGGGAATGGTTCACACTAAGCAATTGGCACAGCGACACTGTAATTGGCAGGGTCTAGACGCCCATATAGAACAGATGACATCACAGTGTTGGCAGCCGCCCCCACAGCAGACCTCCACGGCACCACGTCCTGACTTCATGGAGATGGAGCCCTCACCGCGTCCACCACCTCTCGACATCCCCATGGAGCTGGACCAGCACGCCACGCAGCATCCGACGCCGACGTTGACACCGACATCATCGTCTATGTTATCATCTAGGCCCCAGGCCGAGGACGTGGGCCCTTCGGAGGTTTTCTCGGAGGACGTTCCCTTGCGAGCTCAGGTCAGATGGCGAGGCCCGGCCGGTAGTCTGCCGTCCTCCGCAGCTACAGACTCCGCTCCATCACCACATCCACGAGCCTGCCTCCTCCCCCATTGTCGAGCTCCTTACTCGACAACGGTCAGGCACTTTTGGGGGGGGGGGGGGATGTTGTGGCGTGAAGTCAGCGCTACACATCAGACGCACGAAAAAGATCGTGAAGAAGGTAGCAGATGACCGGCAGCGAATCACACGCCGGCACCGCGCCTCCTGGAGGGAGCAACCGAGAAGCGCGCCCTCTACAAGCAGCTGTATCTACGCCGACATGCATCTGGAAGGGCACTCCGAACTTGACTCCGAACTAGGCAGTTACTATGATTCAGCACAGCTAGCATCGTGCAAGAAGACGCCACCACGAGAACAGGTATAAACCAAAGTTGAATATTTTGTATACTTTAGTAAATAAAACTTGTATTACTAATCTGTATAGCTGTTTTAGCTATCCAGGCATCCCGCATGTCCTGAGCAGATCATTTCCTGGAAGATGGGCCAACGAGGACAAAACACCAAAGATATTGCAGATAACAGAAATAACATTTAATACTTTTTTTATATATTAAATCAAACTGTCTTTTAGGCTCAGGTAATTTTGTTCCTCATAAAACATCTGAAGCATGCTGAAAACATAACAACTTTGAACATAATGTTAAAATAATGAATAACTGTACAGTCAGGTTGTTCAATAATTAATTTCTGTGCACAACTGGAATCTTAAAGAAGTGTTGGATTATTTAAAATGTATGATTGACTTTTATTCATTTAAAAAGAGTTGTAATTATATAATTTCTTCTAACAATGACACTACAGCAACTAGACCTGGTACTCTACTGACACTGATTCACTCACTCACGGTGATAAACAGCAGCTGCCCGAGTGGAGAGCGGCCTCGTCTGTGTTGGTACCGGCAGTTGCTAGGCGGCGGAAAAAAAAAAAAGAATACTCCGAGTAGTAGCTGACGCCGATGCACCAGCCACAGCGAAGGCAACGCATTAGAACCCGACAGAGCAGAGTAGCGACCTTCTGCAAGAGACATCATGATTGTGACCAGATTTTTAAGGGAAGCAGCCAGAAATTGCGCCCAAGGAGGGAGTTGCAAGTCCTCGTCACCAGTCATGGCTGGAAAACTATAGCCAGAGTAGCTGGCAAGAAACATGCATAAATCGACACACCTCACCGCAAATGTTGTAACGGTCACATAACTACAACTAGAACCGGTACTTTACTGACACTGTGAACTATCACAGCAACTGCCAGAGTGGAGAGCGGCCTCGTCTATGTGGGAACCGGCGGTCGCTAGCTGGTGTGCCCGCTGCCACCAATGCCACTACCTTGCGGCCGGCGGCACATACATAGGTCATGGCACGCATTATTTGGAGTGTCATATGCCGCGACATTGCAACATAATTAATACATTTCAAATTAAGCTTAAGTTAACACACTTTTTATGTACATAAGACTCAAATCTCCACTTTAGAATAAGATTACATATATTTAATTTGTTGCAGTTACTACCATGATACAGTGCTTGCAAGAATTATAGCAACATCTACACACATACTCTACAAGGCAGCATACGGTTGCATGGTGGAGGAGGATAGGATAGGATGATGTGATTGCACGACAGCGAGGTCTTTAGCACCCTTACAAAATAATTAGGCAATGAGTGTGATCTGAGTAAAAAGTGAATTAAGAGAAACAGTCGACAGAAAAGTAAGTACCCAAACTACACAAATGGCATGGGCAATGAAACACCGCATTCGATTTGGGACATACGATCTTACATTCAATTGGAGGAAGCCTGCTTTAACCATGTCTAAGAGTTTGGGACTATTAAAGGTGAGGGTAAAAGAGTCTGATTTTACTAACTCCCCAATGCGAGAGTGAGGGTTGGGGTGAGAGTTTAAAATTGGGAAAGATTAATTTTTAAAACTCACAACCACCAACTGCGAACCAAATTCCTAAACATGTAAAAACACTGGAACTGTGATTGCGACTATTTGACTCGTTTTCTAGGGGATGATATCACACGTTCGCAGCTTTCCTTCCCTGCATATGATTAACAAAACAATTCATAATAAAGTCAAGTTCATGAGAGAAAAGGGTGTACTAACTACTATTTTTGAAAACACGTGAAAGTTCACTTTATGTTGTTTATTTCACAATATTAGAACCCTGTGGCTGATACGTCTGTGCGTCGACACATTTATCAAATAAAAAATTATAGCTCGTGAGCCCCCAGACAAAATGAATATTTGTCGCAAATTGTTTTCACACCATGTTCCTGTCTCAAACACCGTTTATGTTCATGCCTATGCTACGACCCGTGTTACATTAACAAAACACAGTCACTTTTAGTGTGATGCACACCTTGTTCCACCGGCTAAATATTCACAACACACAGTAGCACTCGATACAACTTGGTGCAGTCTACGACGAACAACCACACTTGGCAATTGCCACACCAAAAATCTAAAGTCTCCACCTCGAGATACACATGCCGACTGATGCAGAGTGACGCCGCCCGGCCAGCTACCCCACTCGCTCCCAACTCGTCACTTACTGCCCATGCGCACGCGCGCCAAAAGCTCAACCGTCGGGTTTTTTCCCTACGTCATCAACTTCCCCATGTGAGCTGTTCTAACCAACTTCCAACGTACAGCGCTCAGCCAATACATTTCTAAAACTTTACTTAAAATCAAAATAATTACACTACACATTAAATAAATGTCTTCTTAGGTTTTTATACGGGTATAAACATCCTTATAACAATCGTGCAATTTCTTATATCACAGATAAGTGATTTAACTGAATATTTCAACATAAAATACACAAGATTAATTGAAAATAAAATGAGAAATAGTTAATATATTACTTTTATAAACAAACATTGCCATGCTAGTTGTGTAACTGTCTTGTATTCATTGGTAATTTATTACTTTTCATTGTCAATTAAACATATTACGTCAGATGTGACTATATCAGCTAATGTATTGTTTATTTGTCAACAGGCTATTTTGTAATGAGGGCCTTAAAGGATCCTAACTGCATCGTATTACTTCAAATGCAAGTAGTATTAGAATATTTTATTTCACGCTGTGCACTGCACTGTACCTGGCACTCGCCATTGTCCCTCTCTCCCCTCACCGGAAACGAAGCCTGGAAAATCCTAAGCTGGAACAAGCCACCAACGTTGGCCTGCTTGCTGGCCTCCCGTGAGCTACAAGCACACAGAAAATCTCAACGTGGAGAATTTCTACCTTTGGCCTAACTATAAATGTTGTCACCCAACTGTGTACATACATTGCTTCCATAATTAATAAGATTAAAATTGTGTAACATTTAGTGCATTGGCATGGTCAATGTTTGCAGTGAACTTCATACTGTTTAATTATCAAATGCTATTAATTACCAGTATTTCTATTGGGTGGTAATCCCACAATACCCCCACTTGCGGCATCAAAACCATCTGCAGGATGGCGCAAGTAGCACCAAAATTAATACATTCAAATGAGCAAAATTTAAAACTACAAAATTATTGAATTGGATTGACTCAAACACTATACCAATTATGACCTCCACTACTGCAAAATAAATAAATAAATAAATAAATAAATAAAAATAAACAGGGCAGTGAGAAAATTTCCCAATACTTGTACCATTAAGACCACTTATAGTGTGTGCATATTTTTAAGAAAAGAATCCTTATAACTAATTACATCCATGAAATTTAAGTGCGCCTGTTGTTTATATACAGAATTGGCACCAAATTTATAATAGTATTAAACTTTAGTCTTTAGAGAACCTTGTCCTACATGGTAAAACTAGAATTATCACTATAAAAACTTTTGACGGCGTACACTCAACTTGTTTAAAGGAAATCTTTCACCACTTTTACACTGAGAACCCCAGAGTCATCATTGCAGCAACTCTGGTCCATGGTGTATGGTCCTATGCCTCCGTTATTTCAACCAACATGGTGTTGCATCTTAGATTCATGGCACTGGATCAAGCGTTCTTGTTCAGACACATCATATGCACCCTACATGGAACAGGAAGAGCAGAAGGCAACATAGACAAAAGTTTGTCTGGACACCAGGATTCGGTTGGATTTGTATCCCACCCCTCTGCCATCCAGACTTGGTGCAATTGAAACTAAGCATTGAGACATGTACAGTAACATGCAAATCAACAGAATTAAGAACTTGATGTGGCTTGTGTTAGTCATTATCAGATCAACCCAAACCACGATGCCTGCACTCTCATCAGCCATAGCTTCAGATGAAACAGACAAGAGAATATGTGGCCTACTTGGAGTATTACTCCATCAAATATAACATCAACAACCTGCCTGTGTCAAAAATATATCTTAAAGCTCAAATAATACTACCAAACGAATGTTATCATAGAGAATTTTCTCTTCTATCAAAATGACACCTACAAGCATAAATACAAATCCTACCCCCTCGCACCAAAAAAAAAAAAAAAAAAAAAAAAAAAAAAAAAAAAAAAAAATTATTTTTGCTGGTGTGAGATTTAATTGGCCCATACTATCCTAAGTTAATCCTAGCACGTCTATACTTCACAGTAACGACAACTTCTGCAGCCTGTGAGCATCAATTGAAAACAATATATATACATCCTCTAGTCCTGATTCCAGATTAGTATACATAAACAAAAATAAAAACAATTTAAGTATCATTCATAGAATTACCTAACTAAATAGTTTCATTACTCATACATAAATTATGATGACACAATAAACACACTATCCCTCTCAGCTGCTGTTTCAGGCATGAGTCCTGGCCACAATTGCACCTTTCACCAACACATATACATAAACAACAAAAATAAAGCAAGGCAAAAATAGAGAGTAAACTAAGTCAAAATAATTATCAAATTGTCAAGTTACTCCACAAAAACTCTTAAATCTAGACATACATAAATCACAAAAAATACATACAGATCCTAAACCTAATATTCACATGAGGCTGCAAACTGGCTTAATCCAGTTGCTTATATAGCCTCAACTCAGTAATATTTCTTAACCCCAACGGTTTTCCAGACTTGGGGTATTCCAACCGGTAAGCATTTGGGTACGGACATGCTGCTACCCGGAATGGCCCATGATATAACTCAAAAAGTTTCTTTATTTCTCCATCAATGTCACTAGACTTTTCTTTAGTTTTCACTAGTACTAGGTCATTGACTTTGTACTTAGTTGGCTTGTACCTACTGTCATGTCTGTTTTTCCTCTGAGCTGCTGCCTTAGCCATCTGCTCGGTCGCCAGATTTATCCGTTCCTGTGGTGTCACCTGATCCCCTGGTGGGAAATCTACAATCTCACCTATTAGATTCGGTGCCTTCTTATCCATCATTATCTCATATGGTGTATATCCTGTTGCTTTACTTTACACACTGTTCATGACATCCTCAAAAGAAAGAATGTACTCTGCCCATGATTTGTGGTTATTACTACAGTATGTTCGGCATAGCCGTCCCAACTCGCACATGTATCGCTCGGCAGGATTGCTCGCCGGATGGTAAACTGAAATTTTTATATGTTTCACACCTGACTGTTGCATAAAATCTTCCCATGCCTTAGATGTAAACGGGGAACCATTGTCTGACAGCAATGCCTTAGGTTTTCCATGTTTTTTTTAAATAATCTAGCTCTAGCTTACGGATTATTGTTTTGCTGGTAACCTTCTTGATACCGTATAGCCTTACATATTTTGAAAACACATCAACAGTAAGTATGACATATTTTTGTCCACCCCTACTTGCTGGTAATGGTCCAAAAAGGTCAATTGCCAACAAGGTCAATTGCCTTAGGTAAAATGCTATGCATTTCACCTTGGCTAGCCACAGTGCTATGCTTCACACGCTGGCATTTATCACAAGTACCTAACTGTTTCCTAACACTTCTATCCATATTGTTAAAAATAACATAATACTGTAATATTTCCAAACACTTTTGTGGTCCATAATGACCATGTGACAAATGTATATATTCTATCAATGACTGGACATGTTCCTCTGGCCAACATACCCGCCATTCTTCTTTGTCAACATTCTTTCTCCTAAACAATACCCCCTTATAGATCTTGTAATATTTATCTAATTTTTTGTGCCCTTTTGTACTCATGTTTGTTTTGACCAGTTTGAGAATCGGATCAGTGTTCTGTATCCGTCTCATATCCTTACAGATGTCCCTAATATGTTTTTCCCCATCAACACCTTTCATGTACATCATGTGGAATTCAGTGCATTCACCCTCAAGTTCTTTAGTTTCATCCCCTTTAAGAGGCAAACAGGACAGTGCCCTTTATGTATTCTATCTTATACTGGAATTGTTGGAGTAATAGTGCCCAATGTGCCAGCCTTTGATTTAGTAACTTACAATCCTGCAAATAGCTCAATGCCTTATGGCCAGTCAAAACAATTGTCTCATGACCTTGCACGTAAATTCTGAATTTTAGAAAACCCCAAACTATAGCCAAAAGTTCCTTCTCCGAAATACCATATCTCCGCTCATGTTTTGATAGGACCCTGCTTGCAAATGATATGCTTCTGTGTTCAATCTCACCATCCACTTCTTTTCTTTGAAAGAGAGCAACTCCTATTCCATAGTCTGAGCTGTCTGTGGCTAAGTAAAATGGAAGTGACATGTCTGGGTAATGTAAGGGTTTGCTATTGCACAGACTGGTTTTGATTCTTTCAAAATCCCTATCACGTTCATCAGACCATATCCAGGACACATTTTTCTTCAATAACCATGACAAATTTGGAGAATTCAGGCTTTGATTACTTATGTATTTTCTGTAGATACTAGCCATGCCGAGAAACGATTTTAACTGCTTCCGGTTCTTAGGTTTTGCACATTCTGCTATTGCCTTAATCTTATCCCCATTAGGCATAAATCCTTCTGAAGATAACACATGACCTAAAAAGTTTATTTCTGCTTTCACAAATTCACACTTTTTAAGCTTGAGTGTCATACCCTCTGCAAGTAAAGCTGTAAAAACATCCTGCAATAAACGGTAATGCTCCTTCCAAGTAGCTGTAGCAACCAATATGTCATCCACATAAATTATAAGCCTTCTCATCAGTTCATCTCCCAACACATAACTCAAAGCTCTAATGAAAACAGCAACAGAAATACACAAACCAAAAGGAACAACCTTTTATTGATATGCCCTGCCTTCAAATAAGAAAGCCATGTATTTCCTGCTCTCAACAGCCAGCGGCACCTGCCAAAATCCGACAGTCAGATCCATGCTGGTCATAAGTTTCACATTATGGAACCCTTGAATCAGTTCATCCATGTTCTCTGGATGATCTGTTTCAGGAACTATAATTTTGTTCAATTTTCTGGCATCTAACAGTAACCGCACAGATTTGTCCTTTTTTTCCACTACCATGGGAATGTTGTACTCGCTTCTACATCTTTCAATTATGCCCCAGTCCAGCATCCGTTGTAATTCAGTTCTGACTGATTCCCTTTCAGATATGGCTATAGCATAAGGCTTAGCTTTAACTGGTTCATGTGGTTTTACCCTAATTTCATATTCAAAATCTAAGATTTTTCCTGGCTTTTCAGAAAACACATTCTTATACCTAGACAATAAATAATACAATTCCCCCTTTTGACTTTCACTTATCCCCTTTGTCTCATCTACCTTCCTCCGTATTTCTTCCTCAACTTCAGCTTCATTCATAACACATTGTGCTATCTGTATGCATGCCATCAGATGCTTTTCATCAACAGAGTTCTTAAATTTAATCTTCTTCATACGACCCCCTACATTCAATTTTATAGCCTTGTCCTTAAAGTCTATTTGTGCCCCATATTTGCACAAAAAATCATTTCCCAACACTAAATTTAAGCGAAGTCCCTTTATGACAAGTAAACCTTGACTAAACAATTCATCCTCAATCATCAAGTCTAACACTAGTCCCTTATTCACTGGTTTGCTATAACTGCCAGTAGCATTCTTTATCTGTACCCCAGTAACTGGAAACTCTACTGTCCCTGTACTCTCGATTTGATTGTAGAAATCTTCTGAAATACCACTAATTGTACTTCCAGTATCAATCAATGCAGTTTCGACCCCTTCTACCTTAACATTTATAATGGGCTGTACATTTTCAATAACATCTTCCTCAAGTTCATTTTCTGCCAACAAATCCTCCTCAATTTCTTGCATACAGTTCTTAACCATAGTATTTATTTCCCCTACTTAACAATATGGTTGTATGTCCTCATCATTTACAAATATTTCACTGAATGCTTTCCCAAATTCTGGGTTTATTGCACTCAACTCCCCAAGTTTCCTTGCATACCCATATTTCTCTTCTACCCATGTCACTGCCTCCACTGATTTTAAATGTCCAAGGAATTGGACCCAATCATCTGGACCATATTCACTTACTTCTTTATCAATCCACCCTGCTCCTACCCCATCACAATCCATTTCCTTACAATTTTCATTGTTGTATAGTACAAAAGTTTGTACACTCTCCTTATCATTATCTATCCCCTCCTGTAATACACCAAATCCCTCATCTACTTCATTTTGGTCTACAGCACGCATGCCTAATCCCCTTAATTCATTGTATTCATTCTCCCCACTCACTAAGTCTTTTACCAGGCTATAGTAATTTTGATCCCTATTACATTGCTTCCCAAGTCGGTCCAAATACTCATATTTGTGTAATAGCCAATCATCTGGTGCCCACTTCCTAATCCACTTTATCTTCTCAATAATACCTCTGTCCAGTCCCAACACATCATCAGTTAAAGGTGGGTGTACATCAGTATTGACAATTTCACCTACTTCAGAAACATTCACACTTCTCTCATTATTCATACTAGACCCAGTGCCATTTACTGTTTTTACTGGATCACATTTAATTTTTTTTAAATTCAGAACTCCATTCATTCTCATTCACACACTCAACACCATCTATGCTGGCTCCAGTACCATCAATATTTACATTCATACTTCCACATTCAGTCAACACTTGTGCCTCTGACCTATCCAAAACTAAGGCTAACCCAACACTGTTTTTATCCTCTTTAATGTTATTATCAAATAAATTCGCACATCATATTCCCCTTTACTGTCCTCATTCCTATCCTTTCTCCTCCTGTTTGCCTTTCTTTTGTCATGTTGCATGAACCAATCCCCAAAAATTCCCTCACTACCTATAACAGCATCCATCTGACACATACTTTCCTCTCTTTTCTCCCTTTCCTTGTTTACTCTATTTATGTTTTCTTTATCCTTGCCTTTGTGAACTCCTACTTCCTCTTTCCTATCATCATCTCTGTCCATATGACATAGTTTTTCCTCCCTTCTCTGCCCATCTCTATTCCTACTGTAATTATGGTCATTAGATCCCCTGTTATCCCATCTTCTGGTCCTATTATTAGAATAGTTCCTTGTCCCAAAACGGACCTCATTTGGAACAAATCTTAGTTTCCTTGATTCTGTCTCTGATTTTCTCTCCTACTGTTATCCCCATTCCTATTTCCACCTTCCTGCCTTTGATTTCTCCTATCAATTTCCCATGTTTCCCTCTGGCTTCTATTCTCCCAGTTGTCTCCTCTGTTATTGTTACCTCTCCAATTTTCATTTAAATTCCTCTCTCTATTGTGGTTTCCCTGGTTGTGACCCCCATTTCTACTGCCTCTGTTTTCATTGTGGTTCACATGCTGTGTCCCCCTGAGCTGTCGTTCCATAACTAAACCCTGGCCTATCTTTTCTACAAATTCAATGAAATTCTCAGCTGAATCTGTGGGATGGTGAATTAAGTGCCAATGCAAATCTGCAGGTAACCTCCTACACAAAGTGGAAATTACTGCTAAAAGACTCAAAGGTGTATCTAAATTCACTAGTTTCTCAAGTTCTTCCTGACAAAATTCCTTCATGCTCTGTTTCCCTTTCACATAGTTTGGCCCGTTCAAGAATTCATTTTGTATCTTAGCTTGCTTGGCCTCCCCCCAATACTTATTTAAAAACAATTGTCAAACGCCTCAAAAGTAACAAATTTATCAGCACACTGATTTGCCCAAGTTTGAGCAGAACAAGTCAAGCATTCTCTTTGCTAACTTCACTTTACACTGGTCTGACATACCAGGCACAAATTGGTCCTTGCATGCAGCCAAAAAATCTACTGGATGATAATTACCCACTCCTGAAAACTTTTTGCCATTAGGTGTCTGCAACATGGACCAATTAGTGTTTCCTGATGCAGTACACAATTCTAGATTATTTATTCTAGTGTTCACCTTCTCAATCTCAGTATTGTTTACAGTCACTACTTGTTCTATCTTTTTCCTAAAATTACATTCTGTATTCTCTAATTTTCCTGACAACAAAGTTTTTGTTTCCTCAATACCTGCCACCATCCTCTTGTCAACCTCAGCTAACGCTTGCATAGTGCCCTCATTCCTGTGATCACATACTTGTTTCACAGCATCTAACTTGCCTCCTACCTCAGTCTCAATAGCACCAATTCTGGCATGTATCTCCTTTTCCCTATTTTCAAACCGTTCTGTTAGACTTCCTATCTTTTTGTCAATGTCTGTGATTATTTCTGCCTTTAATCCAAGCATTGAATTTTGTAGTGCCCCAATGTCTGCCTTAAAGTCTGCTTTCAATTCTGATTTTACAGTTCCTATTTCTGATCTTAAATTTGATTCTAAATGTGAGTTTGAATTTTCTATTTTTGATTCTATTTTTGATTCTAAATTTGAGCTAAAACTCGCTAACATGGCTGCGATCATCTCAGGTGTCAACAACATTCCCCCAGTATTTACCCTCTCTGGACTTTCTGGTATGCTACTCTCTGAATCTACGTCACTTGGCGACTTTTTAAAGACGTGCTCCATTTTCTGTGCCACACGAAAGCTTGATTAACACACAAGAATTTATAGTGCCAGCTGCTTTACTTATCTTTTAATCCAGAAGTTGCTGCAACGAGCTGCGACGTCCCCAACGCTTGCTGCCGTCTGTTGTAGAAGCTGTGGCTGGAATATGTCCTCACTGCAAGCCCTTATCCTTTGTAGAATCGAAGCTGTTGGGCCCTGACGCTCCGTTGGCGACTTGCGAAGTCCCCCCGATCACTGCCATCTGTTGCAGAAGATGAAATTTGAGTGTGTGGATTCCGCACGCCGCCGCTCACTGCTGCCGGGCCGATGCGCCGCCAATCACCGGTTACGGATGCCCGCGCCTGAACTCTGCCAGCCACCAACCGTCTTAACCGCGCGACGCGTTCGCGTACCGTCCACAATTATGCTAACTGTTTTGTCCACCCCATCACTTTCCTGAGCACACCCTACCTCTCTGTCCGAGCAAGATCACTGTGAATTTAACCCGCTCTCTGCTGCCAGCCGCCACACACACTTGAAATTGTCCGTCGCGTCCGCACACTGGTTTGCAACTGTTCGTAACTGTTCACTGTCCTATACACACCCTAATCTCTCCGTCCGAGCAAGTCCAACGTGAACTTATCCCGTAACGAGCCTCCAAATGCAAGAGTGAGGGTTGGGGTGAGAGTTTAAAATTGGGAAAGATTAATTTTTAAAACTCACAACCACCAACTGTGAACCAAATTGCTAAACATGCAAAAACACTGGAACTGTGATTGCGACTGTTTGACTCTTTTTCTATGGGATGATCTCACACGTTCGCAGCTTTCCTCCCCTGCATATGATTAACAAAACAATTCATAATAAAGTCAAGTTCATGAGAGAAAAGGGTGTACTAACTACTATTTTTGAAAACACGTGAAAGTTGACTTTATGTTGTTTATTTCACAATATTAGAACCCTGTGGCTGATACGTCTATACGTCGACACATTTATCAAATAAAAATTATAGCTCGTGAGCCCCCAGACAAAGTGAATATTTGTCGCAAATTGTTTTCACACCATGTGCCTGTCTCAAACACCGTTTATGTTCATGCCTGTGCGACGACACGTGTTACATTAACAAAACACAGTCACTTTTAGTGTGATGCACACCTTGTTCCACAGTAGCACTCGATACAACTTGGTGCAGTCTACGACGAACAACCACACTTGGCAATTGCCACACCAAAAATCTAAAGTCTCCACCTGGAGATACACATGCCGACTGATGCAGAGTGACGCCGCCCGGCCAGCTACCCCACTCGCTCCCAACTCGTCACTTACTGCCCACGCGCGCGCGCGCCAAAAGCTCAACCGCCGGGTTTTTTCCCTACGTCATCAACTTCCCCATGTGAGCTGTTCTAACCGACTTCCAATGTACAGCGCTCAGCCAATACATTTCTAAAACTTTACTTAAAATCAAAATAATTACACTACACATTAAATAAATGTCTTCTTAGGTTTTTATACTGGTATAAACATCCTTATCACAATTGTGCAACTTCTTATATCACAGATAAGTGATTTAACTGAATATTTCAACATAAAATACACAAGATTAATTAAAAATAAAATGAGAAATAGTTAATATATTACTTTTATAAACAAACATTGCCATGCTAGTTGTGTAACTGTCTTGTATTCATTGGTAATTTATTACTTTTCATTGTCAATTAAACATATTACGTCAGATGTGACTATATCAGCTAATGTATTGTTTATTTGTCAACAGGCTATTTTGTAATGAGGGCCTTAAAGGTTCCTAACTGCATCGTATTACTTCAAATGCAAGTAGTATTAGAATATTTTATTTCACGCTGTGCCCTGCACTGCACCTGGCACTCGCCATTGTCCCTCTCTCCCCTCACCGGAAACGAAGCCTGGAAAATCCTAAGCTGGAACAAGCCACCAACGTCGGCCTGCTCGCTGGCCTCCCGTCAGCTACAAGCACACAGAAAATCTCAACGTGGAGAATTTCTACCTTTGGCCTATCTATAAATATTGTCACCCAACTGTGTACATACATGGCTTCCATAATTAATAAGATTAAAATTGTGTAACATTTAGTGCATTGGCATGGTCAATGTTTGCAGTGAACTTCATACTGTTTAATTATCAAATGCTATTAATTACCAGTATTTCTATTGGGCGGTAATCTCACACCATCCACCCTTTTTGTGATGTTTTGGACGTCAACTATGCCCTCTGAAGCCCATTCAACCTTTAGTTCGTCAGTCGGGACGCCCACTAAATGCATACAAGTAACAATCCCTTTACTGTAATTGAGGGTATTATGCAGTTTGGTCCTTATGGCATTCTCCAAGGCATTTAGCCTTCTTAAGGGTCACTGCTTGTCGGGAAGTGGCAGTTTCTACCAACAACGTCCCATTACGCAAGTGTTTCACTAATTTGAGATGGCCAGCAATTCCCTCTAGAGTTTTTTGTATGTTAAAAGGGGATAAAACTTTTCAAAAGTACCCTTTTTCTTCTTCACAACAATAAACACATTCTGTGGAGCAGCATGTGTTTCATTACTATACATTACACGTTTTTTATATTGTGCAGAATCCAGACAACTGGCTGCCCTAGTCCTCTTGGTAGGTTGAATGTTGTTACCCCACAATGGTACATCCATCCCACTGGAAGGCTCAAGGGACAAATTAAAATTGACATGATGGGTAGTCGGGTGTTCTACCAGCTGTCAGTGTCTACTCTGCAAAATATTTCGGCTATGTAACTCGTAACCTTCATCAGGTGCGACCTGAGACTGCTTTCCGAGTTGTTTTTTTCTTATGTACAGGCCTCATTTTTCCTCGTGTTGCTGTATGTGTGTGTATGATTGTGCTGTGGAGGCACCATTTATTTTATTTTGGGGGTTGGTATCGTTAGGTTTCGGATCTATGTCTGCCAATCCTCCTCCTTAGTTGCTTTTCTTTTCTTGAGGTTTTGGATAAGAGCAGCTTGCTTTTATTGTCCCTATGTTGTTGTACCACTTTGTTGTCTATTTTAGGTTTTGTCTTCTTCTTACTGAAGGCCTATTTGTCTTGTATTTTACAGCTTAATTTACTAATACCTAATTATTTATCTACCTTTAATTACTAAGTGATTGACTTTGCTATGTACAAGTTGGGGCCTTTGCTGCAGAGCCTGCTAAAGACTGATATGCGTATCCTATTTCTAAGTACTATCTTATGTTGTTTAACCTGTGTTGTGGGTTTCTGGTTGGATTAGTCTTCT
The DNA here is from genome assembly GCA_026315105.1 of Locusta migratoria. Taxonomy (NCBI): domain Eukaryota; kingdom Metazoa; phylum Arthropoda; class Insecta; order Orthoptera; family Acrididae; genus Locusta; species Locusta migratoria. Next base: position 726,362,606 of record CM048755.1, on the reverse strand, counting down.
GCTTCTTCTAGGATGTCTCGTGGGACTTTTTGGGTGTGCCAGCGTTTTGGTTTGCTGGTACCTACATTAGCTAATTGCCTACAGTTTTCTCTGATAGCGTCTAGTTTGAAGTAGACCTTTTTTGCTAATTTTTTCATGGTTGAGTCTAGTGTGTCTATCTCCATGGCCTCGTGCATTTCTGTGACCCTTGTCCATGGTTTTGCGCTGAGACTCCATCGGAGAACCTTATTTTGGATTACTTGTAGTCCGTATTTCCTTGTGTTGCTGGCGGTTGCCCACGACATGCAGCCATATGTCATCGTGGGCAGAACTGTAATTTTGTAGAGTGTCCTCTTTGTTTGGAGGCAAAGGTATTTGCTGTTGAATAGTGGGAAGAGGGCTTTGGCTAAGTTGAGGGCTTTGGAGCGTTTTTCCTCGATGTGGTGGTGGTGGTAGAGTAGTTTCTTGTCTAGGGTGACACCAAGGTATTTGACAGTCTCCCTCCATGGCAATTCTTGCGCGTTGAGTGTGAGGTGGTCGTTCAGTACTGGTCTTTTCCTCGTGAAATAGACAGCTGATGTTTTTCTGGCGTTCAATTGCATCCTATTTTTCCTGCACCATTTTTCTACGAGCTTTAGTTGCCTCTGTAGTTTTGTTATTGGGATGGTGGTGCGTGAAGTGAAGAATGCTGTGTCATCGACAAATTGTGCAATGTCCACCCCGGACACCAAAGGGATATCGTTGGCATAAACGTTGAACAATGTTGGCGATAACATGGAACCCTGAGGTATGCCAGCTTTTAGTGGGCGACTGGATGATTGTTTGTGATCTATTTCCACGAGGAATTGTCTGCCAGTGAGGAAGCTGTCGATCACCTTGGTGTATATTGCTGGGATAGTTGTTTGATGTAGTAGTTTCCAAATGAGATTTTTGTGCCACACCTTGTCAAATGCTTTTTCCTAGTCGAGGAATACAGCTGCTATGGATTTCTTGAAATTCATGTTGTGTGCCATGTGTTCGGTCAGTCGAAGCACTTGCAGTTCGGCTGACACCTTCCTTTGGGAACCGAATTGCTCTGCTCTTAGTATTTTGTCTTCTATTAGTGGTGTTTGTATTGTGTTGAGTATGATTCTTTCAAATATTTTCCCCATGTTTGGAAGAATGCCGATAGGTCTATTGTTTTCGGGAATGCTGCCATCTTTACCGGATTTTGGAATAGTGACGAGTTTGGCTTGTTTTCATGGTGAGGGGAAGTGTCTTAGTTGTAGGCATCTATTGTAAATACAGGTTAGTAGGGCCAGGGTTTTCCGTGGTAGAATTTTGAGGTGTAGGTGGGATATTTTATCTAGGCCAGGGGCTGTTTTTACACTGCGTTTTCGGATTTCCTTTTTAACTTCTGATGGTGTGGTTAGGGTAGGTGGCGTTTCTGGGTTGGAATTTCTAAGTGCTTTGACTTCCTGTGAAACCATGTCATCGTGCTTCTGGTCGTCTTTGGTGCGTACTTCACATTCTGGCAGTGTGTTCTGGGTCTCGAAGGTTTCCGTGAGTAGTTCAGCCTTTGACAAGGTGTCGAATACTGGACCTTGATTACTAACCAAAGCCCTCTTCCCTGTTATTTCCCCTTTCATGCTTTTGACAATTTGCCATTCATCTTGTGTTTGCAGTCGGTAGTATTCCATTTTGTCCTCCCAGACTTCTCCTTGTCATTCTATGAGGCGTTTTTGTAGTTCCCTTGAGTGGAGGTTCATTTCAAATCGGTATCTGGGGTCATGAGTGCGCTGCCATTTTCTTCGGGCGGAGTTTTTGAGAAATCGGAGTTCTTGGAGTAGCGGTGGAAATTTTTCTGTGTGTCTATCCTGTGTAGCTGTGGTTGTGGCGTTTTTGGTGGCCTTTCGGATATTTTTGGTTAGATTTTGTATTGCGGCGTCAATTTTGTTTGGTGTGGTGAGGCTCGTGGTTGGGTATGTAGTGCTGGTTAGATCCGTTCAATATTGGTCACAGTTGATTTTGTAAATCTTCTGTTGTGGGTTGTTTGGTGGAGTGATTCTGTTTAACTTCATGACAACTGGGTCGTGGTTTGAAGTGAGGTTGTGGTGCGCTGTCATGTTTATGCTCTATGGTATTCCTTTGGTGACTATGACATCAAGGACATCCGGTTGTTGGTTTGGGTGCCTGGGGAAATGTGTGGGCTTGTCAGGTGCTTGTACTGTGAACTGTAATCTATCTTCTAGTTCCAGCAAGTTGATTCCTTTTGGGTTGGATACCCTGGAATTCCATAAGGGGTGTTTGGAGTTCAAGTCACCTGCGAGCAGAATTTTCGGGTGTAAATTGAAAATTGCTGCGAAATCTTCTTCAATGGTTGGGCGTTTTGGGGCTAGGTAGGCGGCTCCTTGTTCCATCGGCTGTGTTGATTTTGATTAGGGTGGCTTCTAGTTCTTGTAGGACTGGAGTGGTTATCGGTTGATGGGTTATGTTATTTCCCGTTTAGTCTGTCAGAACGGTAGGCGGTCATGTTCGGAAGTTTGAAGGAGTCCTTGGGCTTGAGATGTGTCTAAGAGACTAATAAGATGTCTATGTCGTTTCCATTTTATGCCATCTGCATTCCAGTTGTAGACGGTTAAGGATCTTTTTTGCGGTCTGTGGTCTGCCATTTTTAGTTCATGAGTGTGATGACTGCCTCAAGCAGAATGGTTGCTTTGGCGGTTTTGTCATGTGTGTTGCGCCATTTTTCGGCTGTTGTGATCAGTGTTTCTGACAATTTCTGCTTGCTGAACAGTTGCAGTGTAGGACTTCGTGCAGCGCGGCTCCGAGTTTCAATGTGGAGTTTCGCGGTTCTCCTTCTTGTGGGGAGTGAGGTTCTGCTTGACGTGGGTGTCGAGCAGATTGTTGTGAAACTGCTTCCACATAGGATCTGGGGGACGACTGTGTCGGTTTTGTGGCGATGTTTCATTGGGTTGTGTTTGTTCTTGCTGTGGTAGTGTTCGTTTCTGTTGGGTTGTTATGAAGGGTTTCAAACTTTTCTGATATTTGACACAGCGTTTGAAATTGGCTGGATGTTCACTGTTGCAGTTTGCACACTTGGGTGGATCAGTTCGAGGTTTTACGCATTCTTTGGAGTGGTGGTGTCCTGCACATCTGACACACCTAGCTGGCATTTTACAGTAGTTTGCCGTTTGGTCGTGCCTTTGACATTTGTGGCATTGGGTTGGTCCTGATCTAGGCCGTTAAACTTCTACTCGGACCCTCAGGCCCAGCAAGAACTCAATATTGTACAAATTGTCGGCCTCTCTTATCTGGGGAGTGGCAATCTGGTAAGTTCCCTGGTGGATGAGCTTGTTTGTTGCTCGGTCACGTTTTTTGTGTTCGAACACATAGGTAATCTTGTGTCCTTTATGTTCTAGGGCCGCCTTGACTTCTTCCAGGGGGGTGTTTGATAGTAGCCCTTTCAGGACGAAGCGCCTGGACCTTTCTTCTGCAAGCTGGTGTCCATAATAAGGGAGGTTTTCCTCCCTGAGGAATTTCTCTGCAATTTTATAGTCCTCTACCGAATTGAAATGGAATTTCATGGTGTCCCCCCTGAATATTGCTTTAATGGGACCTTTTAGTATGTTTTGTAGCGCTTGGTTTAGTTTGTGGAAGTCACATGGTTTGTGGACCACAATAGGCGGAATTTTTGGGTTGTCAAAGATGGAGGAATTTCTGTTGTTGGGTCTGTTTGGCTGACTTTGGTCTTGCTCCTGTGGTGTGTTCTGAGATAGGATTGCGTTGGGCAGATCCTCTATCACATCGAGGACGTTGTATATGTTTTCGCCTTCAAAGGAGGCTTCTTATTCAGTTTGGAGTTTTTGTTGGTTTCGTTTTGGTGGCCGTCTGTTCTTAGGTGTGATGAATGTGTCGTCTTTTGTGATCTCCGTGTTGTTTTGTGCCTGTATTGGCTCGCCGTGTATGCTGGTGCTCGTACCTGGTTGGGGCGTACATTTTTGTCACCATGTGGACCTGGTCCAGTATTTATGTCTGCGGCCTTCCCCCTCCACTGGCGGTTGTAAGTGCTCCCTCTGTGGTCCGCGCACGCCCCCGACCGTGTCATTTGCGGTCTGGCGCTCCATCTGCGGTCTGCACCCACTCGCTGAGGTGTTCTGGGGCGCCAATGTCAGCAGCGACACTAGGTGCTCCCTCTGTGGTCCGCACCCGCCATACTCGCCTCCGATCGTACCGTCCGCGGTCTGGCGTTCTGTTTGCAGTGCGCGCCCGCTCGCTGAGGTGTTCTGGGGCGCTGATGTTCTGTTTTCCGTACGTTGCAGCCCTGGGTGCTGCCCTGGGTGCGCCCATCGTACCCGCCTCTGAAAGCTTCATCTTCAGTCTGGCGCTCCCTCTGTGGTCCACGCCCGTTGTGTCTGCTCCTCGACGTTGTATCTTCAAAAAAAAAATGTTCAAATGTTTGTATAGTCTATGGGACATAACTACGGGGTCATCAGTCCCTAAACTTACAAACTACTCATGAACTACTTACGAACTAGGACGGCACAAATATCCATGCCCGAGGGGGGATTCGAACCCCCGACCGTAGTGGCCGTGAAGACCGTGACTGGAGCGCCATAGTCCCCTTGGCCACCGCGGCCGGCGTTGTATCTTCAGTCCCATCCTCCTGGTGCTCTGCTTGGGGATCGTTCTGCATGTCCATGCCTCCAGCACTTTTGTCTTTGGTATACTGATATTGTCCTCATTGCTTCTTTAACAGTTCCAGAGCATTGTCCCAGGCCCTACTTAGCTGGTAGCCAGTGTCTCGGTCCATGAGATTGTCAGCCACTTTTATCTCTATCGACTCGTTTACAACACTGTCCCAGAATTTGGGGGTCTGTGCCAGAATCTTGGTGTCATTGTAGTTCATGACATGATCCAGCTCCAGGCAGTGTTCATCAATGGCTAAGTTCGTCACTTGCCTTAATCGGGTGTGCCTTTGATGTTTCTTGCACCTGATGTCCACTGTTCTGGTGGTCTGGCCAATGTAGGACATTCACAAGTGATGCTATAAATCCCTGGTTTCCGTAACCCCAGGTCGTCTTTCACATTTCCTACCAAGCTCCTCATCTTGCTTGCTGGACAGAAAATACATTTGATGTTGTGTTTACGTAGAATCCTACTAATTCTGGGTGTAAGTGTAAGGCAGGATATGCTGTCTTTTTCGCCTAACTTAAAAAGTTACGCGATCGATCGTGTGTACAGCATTTTTCTGACAGTCAAAGAACAGTTTGTAATGTAATTACTATGTCTAGATAAGTATTTCTAATTGTGTTTTTGAGAAAACACACATATTTGAATATTTCAAATTGGTAAAATGCCTATTGTTTTAAAATTACTGTGAGCAAAATGCTCACGCGCGAGTGTTTGCGGGTTAAAGAATGCTGACATGGGATACAAACATCTGTCTAAAGCAAAATAAAAGGCTCTTGATCCCGCATCAGACATATCAGTTACTACAATAGATTTACAACAAGCACTATCAACACATGCAATTTCAACCAAAGTTTTGTTTTACTTAAAACAACTATGAACATACAACTTTGGTGCTAATGTCTGTAACGCAAGTGATGCATTATGTGTGTGGGATCAGAATGTATCACAGGAAGGCAAATGAAATAGCGAGTTGTTTGCTTCAAATTATCCACAAAATTAAAGGGAACATAAAACATTTTATTGTTTATAATGACTCTTGTGTGGAACAAAATAAAAACTTTCCCATTGTGTGTGTATATGGATCTACATCAGTCAACTAAGGCATGTCAAACTGCATGCAAGCCTGGACTTGACCTGCCTTGCTTCTTCTCAGAAGTTCTCAGCACATCACAACATTTCAGTATTGCAGTACAGCATTATTAGGGTGGCACAACATTCTTCAGTTAAGCAGAATTGTGGTGTCAGCGCTATTTACCTTTTACAGTTTGTTCGAGGTGAAAATGAAGTTCACAGAGACAGTGACTGACTGTAAAAGCTGAGGCAGTCCAACAATCCGTCACAAGTCTTTAAAACAAAATGGGAAGGAGAGAAGAGGATAAGGGTTCTCAGTATCTACAACCTCTGACAATAAAGGTCAGTGAGTAGTCCTGTAACATTAACGTAGATGAACTATGAACTACAGAGGAGACCTCCTTATCTGCCAGGAACAGTTTGACGATATTGACTGTGTGTGAGTGAGTGTTGTTGTGCAACTTGAACATCCACCAACCTCACTAAATCTCTGTCCTCCAGACTTCTTCCTATACCCTCAACTCAAACTCACTTTGAAAGGAAAGAGATTTGATGATATTCTTGACATCCAACAAAATGTGACAACATCATCCCAAAGAAAGACATGTGCGAAGTTTCCAGGACATGTATCACAGAGCTCAGCAGTGCATAGTTATGGGAGTTGATTATTTTGGAGAGTAATGTAACTGTAGTTCACATTTAATCTCTATTATTGTTACAAGACTATTCACCAAACTTTGTCAGATGTTGTATTATCGTATCACATAATAATTACACCATAATTCAAAAAGAATTTATAAACATTGTAAGAACCCCCTCCCAGTGACTAAACCTATCTTGAAAGTGTAGACATATTTAGGAGCCCGCAGGAGATGGTGTAGGTGATGTATGAGTTTACTGACTGGCACTGTCCATCTGGGATCTGCAAATTAAGTTGACCCGTCTTTGAATCAAGCTTGTGCGCCAACGTGTAGGTGTTCGTCCTACATGTTTTGTAGGAATGCTGTTGATGAAGTAGTCCCTTCCCAGCTAGACAGCACACTGGAGTATTGATGGAAGAGCTATTAAAAGAGGTAGGTATTTCATCCAAATAAAATCCAGGATTTATTACAAGACTGTTTAGTGACTGAAATTAACAATGATAATTTTATGACTAATACAGACAGCATGGTTCCTATGAGACAGGTAGAGATTAAGTCCTAACGCTGACTAACTATCGGGGTGCACAGACAAGATCTCCTATAAACTTCGTACACCTTCAGAAGTACCCATAAATATTTGTTACAGGCAATGTAATTCATTTATTTATCTATTTGAACATTATTAAAGATTATGAAATGATCAGCACCTACTTCTACTGAGCCCCTAGTCTGTTACTAAGGTCTGCATGCTACCAGATAATGTTAAATAAAAAACATTAATAAATTCAAAGATGTTAGATTCATGCCATATTCTTTGTACTTCCCTGGCAATGGACAATCCTACGGAGGCGGTGTTCTGGAACTTTCACTATCCCACCTCCTCTACCAACACCATATGGTGCGTCTCTGCTTTGAGAACTACAACAGCTCTTACTGTCAGCAACTAAAAGTATAACTGTTCCCAACTTACGCACAAAAATCTCTCAATAAACTTATGAAATAAAATAAAATAAATAACTTTACCCAATATAGGAATGCCCACAATCTAGTTGGTGAAGATACAGCAACAAATTACAATGTACGAGGGATGAGTTTCATTGTTCTGCACTTCATATAGCTAAATTTTCAGGCATAGAGCACACAACGAAATTTTTGTCATGAATAATCAAGTTTCTGGAGTCAAATGCATTATTAAATTCAGTTACAACAATTTTACAGTGCAACTGAACAAAAAGTATGGGGACTTTACATACTACTGAAAAGAACATTAGTTAAATCAAAAGGCAATGCCTGGTATAATTTAACAGTTTAAAATACACTATTCTTTAATTTAAGAAGGAAAAAAAAAGAGTGGGAAAGAAAATTAGAGTATCTTAGCATGCTTAGTAAAGTATTTCCAGGAACTTGTGCATAATTTAAAGTTTTAGAACTATTAAAGAATACAAGTAATGCAGGCTTAAAATATGTTGAATATTCAGTTGATCATGTCACTACAGTTGGCGTCATGTAAGAAGGCGCTTCCATGTATAGAAGTGGAATGACAGGGGAAATGTGAAAGGGAGGAGCTACGACCAAGCACCAACAGTGGAGCCTGAGGGAGAAACATTGCACAACTCGTGGCCAGCCACACACCTACAGAATAAATATTATTGGCTGCCAGTGCGGTAATGGAGGGGGATGTGCAGAACGGCTGAAAACTGGGCCGCCTTTGTATGTGACACTGACTATAGTAACTTTGTACTTACCTGAAGCCCCACTTGCAGTAGCTTGCAGAACAATCATGCAAAGCGTGCACCATCACCGCACGCCACAGACAGCAGACAGTAAGTAAGGCCCGGTCACCAGAGCACATGCACGGATTCTTGGTAGCACACACTACTAGCAAAACATCAAATGTGTTTTTTAACACAAACTTATGTTTTTTAAATGGACACCCTATATTTTTTCTTCAGCAATCCATAGCATGACAAATCACATAAACAATGGCGTCGATTGCATTGCAATATTCCAATTACATCCCGAGATATTGTGACGAGCAGTTGACGCTTGAAAAACCCAAAATACGCTGCTAGCGCACGTCCTGAGACTCAGGCGTGAACCCCATGCTGCCCGTAATCGCGATGTGATTGACATGCGTAATTGCACTTCCATACTTACCAAGAGGTCTGAAACTAATAACTCTCTGCTGCCATCAACTCTCATAAGCACATAATGGTTTACCTCTTGCATGTTTTGTGTGTCTACGTACACAATATGTACCAGTACCGATTGGTATACACCAGTCAGGTTGTCTTATTTATCCTGCACACACAAAATAAGGTTTATCGAATGCGTTAAATGACCCATTGTGCCTTTCGCGCACTCGTTCATCCAGGGCCTAGCTCTACCTAGACACGTGTCCAACGTAGTTCCCACTACAGCCACAGTTACCACTTCACCTTGTTTGTGATTTGCGACCCATACAAACTCCTGTACTGCACCACACTCGGAGCATCCCATGTTGTTGCTTTGGTGTGCAGTACACCGCTTGCCAGTGTAGTCATGCATCAGACTAATCTAGTGACGGCACGGAGGTAGTACACATTGTGAATAAACGTTGTGTTGTGGAACTTATACTGTATTAGGTACACACATGAAGATATGGTGGAAATGCTGCTGATCTATGGAGAATGTACGTTGACGGGAAATATGTTATTAGATTGCTTGTTTGTTTATAGTACTGTTAGAGAACATTATGATTATTACATTAATATGTCTGTTTTCTACCCTACTCTACGTACCTGTACTGTACCCTGTTGTAGGCGGGCGAAATTCTGTTCAGGCAGAACGACTGTACAGAAGACAATTCCCTGACTAGCCATCGGCTTTGCGCCAGATGTTTGGTCGTCTCACGTCTTGTCTACATGAAACGGGAAGCTTAAATCCTAGACCTAGACATTGTCCTTGAACAAGCACAGATGAACGTCCTGAAGTTGCTGTGCTCGCTACAGTAGCTGTGAATCCTCACATCAGCACATGTCAAATTGAACGTGAAGTTGGTGTGTCGAAATCAAGGGTACAGCGTATTCTTCAATGTCATAAATTTCATCCTTACCATGTTCATTTACAACAGGATCTTCATGGAAATGACTTCAGCAACAGGGTAACATTTTGTCGGTGGGCTCAGCTAAAACTTCTGACTAATCCAAATTTTTTCGCAGATGTTCTCTTTACCGCGAGGCATCATTCTCCAACAAAGGAATTGTCAATATGAGGAATATGCATTATTTTTCCGCAGACAATCCAAAATGGCTCCGTCAGGTAGCACATCAACGTCCATGGAAAGCGAATGTTTGGTGTGGGATTATTGGAGATACCATTATCGGACCTTTCTTTGTAAATGGCGTCCAAAATGGCAGACAGTACTGCAAATTTATACGACACAATCTTCCTGTTCTCTTGGACACCGTACCTCTGAACAGGAGAATGGGCATGTGATATCAGCATGACGGATGCCCCGCACATAACGACTTAAGAGCACGACGACTTCTGAACCGTAAGTTCCCTGGTAGGTGGATTGGATGTGGTGGCCCAGTTAGGTGGCCTGCCCGATCTCCGGACCTTACACTGCTGGATTTTTTTCTTTGGGGAGCAATGAAGGTTGCTGTTTATCAACATGAACCAACAACACCAGAGGACATGAAGCAATGCATTATTGATGCTTGTACAACCATCAAAGAGGAAACAGTAGCACAAAGTAGGGCATCCTTCATCCACAGAGTGACGCTACGTATGCAAGCCAATGGTTATCGCTTTGAGCATGATATATGAACGCTATCTTTAGTATGTAGTGCTGGTATCACAGTGCAAGTTTCTACAAAGGGCCATTTTATCCAGTGATGTTCAGAAACATTTGTTTGAAACAATTTGTCATGTAACACATTAGATAAACATAACATTGATAATTATGTGATGATAAAACTAATTGGTTAAACATGTTTACATTCATCTTCTATGTCTTACCTGAACTTCCCAAATCAAAACATTTTTACCTAAACAACGGTAAAACCTTTAGTCTACTTACTTGTTTCACTAAAACCATCAACACGAATTTTAACATTATGAGTGACTGATTCACTGTCACTTGCACTAGATCTAAGTAAAGTTTTAACGTTGAAGGGCATTACTTTTTTTAATAACGGATTAACGATAAGCGAAGTTAACTTTGTGACTAACGTTTCGGTACGCAGATATGTTACAGAACCGCATCACCCCTAGCCTATGGGATAAATACCTGCTGGAATGTACGACATTAATGCAGGATGGCAGCAGACCGTATTATTCGTTTCGGACCTCTTGGTAAGTACGGAAGTGCGATTACGCATGTCAATCACATCGCGATTACGGGCAGCATGGGGTTCACGCCTGAGCCTCAGGACATGTGCTAGAAGTGTATTTCGGGTTTTTCAAGCATCAACTTCACGTCGCAATATCTCGGGATGCAATTGGAATATTGCGATGCAATCAACACCATTGTTTATGTGATTTGTCATGCTATGGATTGCTGCAGAAAAAAATATAGGGTTTCCATTAAAAAAAAAAAAAAAAACACATACGTTTGTGTTAAAAAACACATTTGCTTTCATTTTAGAATGTTTCCAAATATGTACATTCATGGGCCCCAGCCATACATTGATACCGGTGAAAGTTGTTTTCCAATAGCTGTTATTGTTCCAGAGATATTTTGGGTGGACAAGATAGCTGGATATAGAATAAAAAATAGGGCAGCCGCCAACTTGTTAAACATTTTGCAAGAGAACAGGGACAGTAAAAAGAGAAAGAAAAAGAAAAGGGGGGGGGGGGAGACAGACAGTTCTGCACTTTGGTCATCCTTCACCAGGTGTTTATGAGTGGTGGTCATTTAAAACAGGCATATCCAATCTTTTTAACAGAAGAATCACAGTGACTCCTCCACTAAACTCCAAAGGCTAAAAGCGAATTATGTATGCTTATGGTAAATTATATTATCCTCTACAATAAATTTGAGAGTCTGATGATAACTGATTGCATGTGATGATGTAATTAACAGCAGACATGAAAACCTGGTTAATTATCTGCAAATAAGCTGCAGATACCCACAAGTCTCATGATTTTACCTGTGAATTCTAGTTATAGACTTAAAGAAAAGAAGCCTGAGCTTTAAGTTGGGCTCAAAATCATAGAACAGGTAAGAGCTTTCAAGTAACCAGGAAGTTTGATTAGGGAATACCTGAACTTTGAACAAGCCATCAAAGATAGAGTGGCACTGGCAAAAGAGTCATTCAAAAGAAAAAAGAATTAATCACTGGTTTAAATAAAACGTTACAAAAGCAACTAGTGAAATGTCTAATATGAAGCTTGGCCTTGTACGAAGCAAAAACATGGACACAGAGAAAGAAGGATAAGCGAAAACATAAGCATATGAAATGTGGATATGGCATAGAATGGAGATCAGATGGACTAATAAAGTTAGGAATGAAGTACTGGGTGAGTTGGAGAAGAACAAAAGACATTGTTGTCAGTGAAGAATATAAAGGTGAATGTGACAGGTCATAATTTGAGACAAAACTTCCTTCTAGTAGCAGTCAAAGTGCAATTAAAAAGAGAGAGAGAGAGAGAGAGAGAGAGAGAGAGAGAGAGAGAGAGAGAGAGAGAGAGAGAGAGAGAGAGAGAGAGAGGGGGGGGGGGGAGGGGGGAGGAGAAGAAGAATCATCACCACTACCCAATCCTGTGAAATTTTCTGCATCCATCCATATACAGTTTGTACCAAATACAAATTATACTGTCTCTTCAGCACGCAAATACTTACAATGTTTTGTTTTTTATCTATGCTTCTGGGTAATTTGAAACAAAGTAATGTGCCGTGCGACTGCAATGCTATTTAAATGCGTTTGCAGTTTCTTTACGCATGGACGATGTGGTGGTGGTGGTGAAGTACGCATTACAGCGAAGAAGTATCACATTCATGCTAGAAGACTGTTCACAAGCTGAAATCTTTGCCGTCCCTGAACTAGATTACTGAAATGTGCTATTCTGAGAGCACAGAACATATTTTTTGTACCTGGCCATACCTATTTGCCTTGTGCTGTGGACTTTGGCAGTGTATAAATGTTAAGTGATGCACACAATATGTCTAAACCTATCAAGAATAAGCTCACCTGTTCCGAAATACAAACTGTTCCATGTAGAGTATTTGAAAAAGGGGACTTTGTTTAACTCCATGAACCGAAAAAGCCAACAAAAACTTATCTGGCACAAATGTAGACTTCCAAAAGAAACCCATTTTAAAATTCTGAGGAGGGCATGAAGTCAGTGGATTGTGCATGGACAGTGATATAAGAAGGACAAAATAATTTAGGACTCCGAAAATAAATTACATTTTTCTGAAACCCAAGTATCCCAAGGGTAGGCCCAGTAAATCTGCTACACTGATATAATGTTGATGTTTGTTATATCTCATTCACAACTGGTTTTATAAAAATTTGAAATCAGATAATAGAATGAAATAGCAGAAAATAATGATCATGATGTTAACTACAGTGTTTAATGAAGTTGACAATATCTAGTTATTTCTTCTGTATTGTATTTGTGTTTCATGTCTACTAAATCTTATATCTGTCATTAGTTAAGCAACAGTGTTTTTAAATTTTTATTTCTTTTGATAACACACACTGTACCCTATCAGACAAGTTTACACAGTACCTTATTGTTTTGATAAATGTTACAGGGAATTTAATAAAAAGTGAAATATTTTAAAAGTAAATTTTTAGAGTACACACTTACCTGCTAATCCCTTCAATTATCAGTGATTAAATTGCACATGTTCATGTTTTGTGACAAATTCATTATTACTTTTTAAATGAATATATATTTGTGAGTTTTAGACTCATTCCTCATCTGTCAGGACCATTTTGGTTTTTGCTCTGGAAGTATATAATTTTTTTTTTTTTTTTTTTTTTTTTTTTTGTGAATGTGTGTTGTTTCCTTGTTTCAGTATGTTTAACATTCTTGAAAATCTCCTGATTATGGACCTATGGGACTAAAAGTAAATCTAATCTATTCAAACAGCTCATCTTTGCGTTGAATGCTTCACAATTTTTGTAGCACAATTAGAAAGATTTTCCCTTTGTATTCACATAGAGAAAATGAGTATCAAAATCAGCACCTTGTTCTATAACACTTAATATAAACATGTAATTGGTTGGGAAATGTGGACAATGTTACAGATTAATCATAAATGCACAAAACAAATTGAAGTACCACCATTATTTTATTACACCACAAAGCTTGCTGGTTCACAAATATCAACACTAACTCCTTGGCAAAAAGAGTACTTTTTAAAAACATATTACTTGTGTTTCACTGTTTAAAAAAGTTCAAACCTGGTTGCATACAATATTAATTAACACAATAAAATTAATTTGATATATGATCTTTAAAGTAATACCGATAGGCAGTCATTGTTTTATTATTAAAACTCTTACAAAATTCAGTAAGCTGATACATACCAGGATACAGATTTAATAATACAATTCTGTGTGGAACCAGGAGTTCCTAATTTTTTTAAAGTAATAATCATATATATTTTTCGAGAATTAAAGAAAGAAATTAGTATTTTCAACCACAAAATAACCAAAAATATGCCAAGGAGATGCACAAGGCTGTTACACACTTCTGATAATGTAACCTGGCCCAATCTTACAGCACAAACTTGCAGTTCCATACAAAAATATAATATGAATGCCACTTTTGTGGCAGCTATGAAAAACAGAAAGAAGAAAATGAGTCTTTGAAGTAGTTCCAAACCTAACACAACCTTTATTTCAACAGGCAAACCAAGACAAACAGAAGAGATAATTTTGATAGAGTTGACAAATTTTCAGAATTTCCTAATTCCCAAAGTGGGGAAAAAACAGAGCCACTTTTAACCTAAAGCTAGTATGAATTCCATTTAACCTCCTCTTTTTATATTATACTTTATATACCAATAATTACACAAAGCAGTTTTAATGATTTACATGTATAGCAAATACATTATCAAAAGCAAATGGAGATATCAAAAAAACCTGCAGTTCTTAAAAACTTAATTATTTCACATTAAATTTGAATTTATTCAATCCTGAAAAATTTTGAACAGCAAAATGACAATATACTACATCAAATATGGTGACTTAAGTGTCAACAGGTAAATTTTATTATTTCCTGTCTCCATATGCTTTTAAAGTTACACTCAAAATTCCTAGCATTAATTTCAGAACCAAACAAAACTGTGAAACCTATTTTATATTATTTTAAGAAGTATAAACAAATGTTCTTAATTGCATTATCTTATTTGGCTTAGTATTAATATAAACTGCCAGAATATGGGGAAAGATAACATGTAGGGGCCCACCTTCAACTTTTTTTGTAATCAATTTTTTACTGTACATAAGGACTTATTTTATTTATAGATGTCTTATATTCTGCACATTATAAGTTAAAAAGTGTTGATAGATCTAAATAAATAAATATTACACAGATAATACAAAACAGATGTGGTACTTGTTCTGCCTGCTATTTATTGAATTACTCAAATCAATTATTCTCAATATCCAACTGCTATAGCTTCAATATGCAGTGAGACAATACACACCATGAAAGCCCAAATGCAAACACGGGAAAAAATACATTATTACAAATCTTACAGTAGTTTGTAGAAAGAGAAGCATAAACAAAGAACTAATCATCATATAGGGGGAATATTATTATTCTTGGCAGAAGATTTAGATGTCTTCACATCAAGATAACTTAAGCTACAACATTGTGAATATTTTTGTTACAAAAGTGTAGAAGTATTGTTGCTACATGCAGTTCACACATTCCTTATCCGAAGGTTAAATCAATCTTCTGAAAGCGAATGAATTGTATATGGTATAAACTACAAACATAAATTGGTGTTGCCACCAAAGACAGTAAAAGTTAATATATTAACTGGAAAACTGGGTTGAACAGTAACATGATTAACGAATAATTGCAATTAACAGCACATCACAGCAGCTAAGGGACAGCAGACTGTAGCATAAAAAAGTGGTGAAGGGGGACTAAAACAGCAGCAAGGCAGTGAAAAATCCCACTCAGTGAATATTCCTGTGTAGTATATAGATACAATATTTAACTGATTTAAGTGTTTATTTTGCAGCTTTGCTGTTTTTATGGGCTACAATTTGATATCTGATAACCAATTAATCTACTTATTTTACAGATACACATTCCTAAAATGTATTTGACATGGCAACTTTGAATTCTTTTTTTCCTGCACAATAATATTAATCATTAGAATACTTCAGAAATAACACTTCATATGAGTTTTAGTCTACATCATTGCAGGAAATGACTGATGCTACTAGCAAATACTCTTAAAGTAAAAACACAATAAAAACAAATTTGTGAAGACACATTTAATGTCTGTAAGTACATATTTACTAGGAGCACTAAAATATCCTCTTCAAAAAGTTTTCAGCATGATTTAACTCCAATGAGAATAACAGCACAAAAGAAAACATTTTGTAAAGACCTGGTGGTACTATAGCCACTTAATTTTACTCCATACAGTAAGTACAATTTTTTTGTATGTTTTTGATATTGAGAAAACTCACTAACAATGCAAAAATATTTCAGTGTATATAACAACTGAACAAAATGCACAATGAATTAAATGCTAATTTATTGCAAGTTAATCCACACTCAAATAATAGGTATCATATTTTAAGAGATACATCACTGGGTATGTCACTTTCAACTTATGGGGAAAATATAGCTACATCTTAACCTAAGCAAAGATATGGTTTACATCCTGTTATAATATGTCTTAACATTACCAAAAGACAGTAATTAAGTGGGCCCCAGAATGAAAACAAATGTTATTGAAGATGTTTTCATTTACTCAGTATAACAATAACTATAGTTTCTTAAACATTGTTTCTTTTCTCAGAATACTCCCTAATTAATTCAATCATTTTAGCAGTTCATCAAGTTTGTAAATGATCAAATTTGCTTGGAAACTTTCTTCCCCAAGTTCAATGTATGAATATCAAGTATGGATTAAGAGGTGATGTAGAACATCCCATATGTATTTGAAACCAAAAAAGAATAAATTGTGTCATTCTCAACTGAAGAATAACTTGCACTACTGTCCTTATTGATTTCATTACTCACAAAATGCAAAAGTATGACAACACACCACTGATTTGGCACCAGCAATGAAGATACAAATATTGTTGTGCTTATATATCGATCTCTGCCATGAAGTCTGCAACTGAGTAGTCAGTGGCAGTTTGTTTTTTCACTACAAATATGAAACTGGGCTGTTGTTTGAGTCCATAACATTTTGAGGTCAAACAATATTCAAGAATTCAGTAACATGAGACTTGACGTAACTGGTAAATATGTCATACTGAAATCTGTGTGATTCAGTTTTCTCCTTATGCTTCAACATAAAGGTGAGATTCCTCCCTAACAGTAACTCATTATGAAACATTCATTGCATAATTGATAGGATATATGGAGGAGTTGTCAAAACATTTCAGAAAGAGTTTTCTTCTGGCTTACTTTCATTCTTTTCCAAAAAACTGCCAAAAGCAGCTAACAGTTTATCCTTTCCAATACTTTTATTAGAGGCAAAAATATATCAAGATGGGTGTTATGTACTAAACTCATAACAAACCCAAGCAATTCAGGTCATTTTCAGAACTCACTGAGTGGCTCCATCTGGACAATGACTGTAATTACTTTCAACTTGATAAAAATGGGCCTGCATTCACAATCACCACCACTCACCCCCCATATCTCATAACATATTAGTTGTGCAAAGCATCAGCAAGTTGCTTTCAAACACCACACTTGCTTATTAATTGTGCTACTTCATATTAAAATTGAATTCCTGAACTCTGAATAACAAGTGGCAATGCCACAATACATGAACACCAAACTTCAGTCCAACAACTGAGAAACAAAGGCTAAGTTTTCAACCTGAATTCTGTAGTGTAGTTGAAAACAATCTGCTGAAGCTTGCAGTGTAAGCATGTTCAACAACTGGTAGTCTCCATTTCCTTTCTTCTATTTATATAAGTTACATATTAATAGGTAGTATATCTGTAACAACATAACAAATATAGAAAAATAGAATTGCTCACTTTTCATACACTCGCACATGTTTTTAAATAGTTTTGTACGCTTCTATAGCTGTTTTGGCAATATAACATTAATAAAAATACTTGCACTTTTCACTCCAAAGTCAGCTGATGTTCAAAATCACCAACACAGCAATCGCTTAGATGCCATACACAAATGTTATTGTCCTCACACAAGCTTCATGTTGCTGAGTTCTATAATTCACACTACATTTACCACAGTACATTGCATTGAAAATTAAGTAGTTCCTGTGGAAGAGATCACAGCAGTCTTGCTCCATTCATTGTTTTTTGCTACACTGTTTACAAGTGTAAATTTGCACCAACATACACGTGTGCACATGCGCACGCGCATGTGCGCACGTGCACACACACACACACACACACACACACACACACACACACACAATAAAAAATCAGATTTTCCATAATACAAATCTTTGGATAGCTTAAACCTAACACTGGCAGTCAACAAATGACAATAGAATTTTCACCATATTCATCTCTAACAAAATATTATTCAAAATGCACCATATTCTCTCTCTTTTACAAGTAAACTCTTGATCTGTTACACAGCTACATTAAAAGTTTGTCCCCATGATCAACACTTATGTGCGCCTCACATTTGACTATCAATACTACCCCATCTCAAACTAATAAATAATTGCACACATATAAAATTATTTAATATATCACTATCTTTACCACACATAAAAACATTTGATTGAATTATAAATTGATTTCTTGTTTTGAAATAATAAACCTAACTATCACTTTACTCAGTGACTTGGTACCCTACACTATTCTTATGATCAATGTAACTACCCCCTCCCCCCTTTTCAACATTAATTGGACAATTAATTTCAAAAGTATGTTTCTAAAGTAACTATACACCTGGCCAAGAATATTCCTAACTATTTTCATACTAAACCTCTGACAATCAATACATTAAAATATTTTCTGCCAAATCTATCTAAATTCATATTTGTCCTAAACCAATTTCAAAACCAACTGTTCTCTACCTTCATTTATGGCACACATGAATTTAGCAGAGATGAAACTACTCAACTATGTACTGTGAGATAATATTCAGTGCGACTACTAAATATGTCCAAACCCTGAGAACATAACTATGCTGCCTTTGTGCAAATTTCATGCCTTTGTGTAACTACCAATAATAATTTATATTGTAAACAGTGTAATCCCTCTTCAAATAAAAGCAATCAATGCTATCAGTCATCAGTATCTACTAATGAGTCAAGTGTTCCAATGTTATGGTAGACCAATATTGCATAGTAGTCTGTGAGTGTGAAAAATTATATGGTACTGGAGAAACTTTGAGAAGTCAGTGGATTATGTTGAGATGCACGGCAGAGTGGCACACAGCATCAAGATAACAATAGCCTGCACAGAAGTAACTCTGAATAAGCTGGAACTTTCCACTTGGGTCATACAAGTCTACAGAAGCAACCCATTCAGTGGGCCCATGACACAACTATCACTCTTGGCAAAGAATCTCTATTAGTCCCCTTCAAGATTAGTTCATTAGTTATTATTGTGAGAATCAAATTTTGTCTGTTAACAATGTAAGTTTCACTTCACAGTAAGTTCAGAAATGTTGAATGACGTAGATCATAGCACTGAAAATTACACACTGAATCAGTCGCCTTTGACATCTAAGGTAATGTAGCAGAAGAAAAACACCTATGAAGTACCAATTACAACAACAGTACCATTTGGAAACTAAGCCCAGATTACAAAACTGAGTCGAAATAAGACACAGAGGAAAAGGGGGCGGGGTGTTTAAAGATTCTAGTATACTCAAGCACAATACATGATGTTCTACTTACATCAGAAATCAACTGATAATAACAACTATTCTTACTTATGGGTACCAAATGATTTCTGATACAGCTCTACTTCAATTTTCTAATTTAGAATTTTCAGCAATAGCTTAGCTTTCCCAACAGATCCAGGAATTCATCTACTGCTTTTTCATCATAATTATGTTTCGGTTATAGTGCTAATCAATTCACAGCAATTACATATATTCTACAATTAATATTTAAGTTGATAATTTCTCATATCAGCACAGGTAAAGTTCATTTTATATGTAAAATCGTATGATCTTCACAAAACCTATACTTATTACTTTAACATAATGTCTGTCATAAATATAAATAGCAATTTTAATAAATATCTTAAACCAAACTTGGAAATTGATGTTACTTAATGGTATTATTTTAAATACCAATGCTTCCAAATGTAAGAGAAAAAAAAGAGAGAGAATGCTAACAGAAGCAGTGGTGCATTTTGTTGTTAAAACTATTTATATCTAACTTTAAAATACAATAAAAAAGTAGTCGCGTTTTTCAACAGTTAAAACTGTAATAGTCTGAGAAGAAGGCAAATATATATTCATACTTCAAATGCTTCCATGAAAGATTAAGACAAATAATGTAAATGAATGACTAAGTTTTAAAATGTGTGATACAGTCAATTACTGGAATAATGGTACTCAAAATTCAAACTCTATTATAACATACCTTAGATCAAACTTTTGACATTCGAAACAGTAATCTAGATAAGTACTGTTACAAAATCCACATTCAAAAAATTGCCATAAAATATAGCCAAAGAGATCTGCCAACATTAACTAATGTTTTGTACCACTTATAAATCAAGGCACTGGTGTAGCAGTATACAGTCTTTTTATATATATACATTGTTTTTTTTTTTTAGGAAGACATAGCTCCCATGCTGCACACAGAGTCAAGTTTCTTATGGACAAAGGTAAAAAACTTTCAAAATATTATTTATCCAAGATTCATAAAATGTTTTGTAATTTATTAAGTACAAAAACCAGAAACACATAATGTGAAATGAATTCGCTCTTTCCTGTAAATATTTGCATTTGAAGTTAGAAGTATTGGCCTTCCACTCAGGGAAATAAGTTGCCAAAGTTTCAATGAAGTTTTGCACTTTACTTCCAATAACCATTCTGAGCAACTGGTAGAAAAAGTATTATACTATCACACAAATTCTGAGACTATGAATTGGTTGACAGTACACCTGTCAACAAAGTTTTATTTGGGTCATCTTCCCCATCTGCATGTTCAACACCAGCCACAACATCTAGCACTGTAATAGAGCTTTCATCTGGTGAATGCGAAGCACTAAACACGTCAGTGAGATTCTGTGAAGGGCCATTTTGTGTTTCACTCATTCCGTTTATGTCTACGACAGGTGGACCATCAACTGGGTGGTGACCAGTAACATCATTCTCCCCCTCCTTGTTAGCATCAGTTGACCTGAAAACAACAAAAAATATTTTAAGGTAAAAGAGAATGAGGAGATTATATTTAATAATATTCTATAAAGTGATATAACAACTCAAAACTTGCTGTAAACTTCTGAAAGTTTAATTTTAAGGATAACAGACTTAATTAATAAGAATATTATTTCACAGATTTAATAAAAAAAATGAAAAAGGGTGTACTTGCAGACTATTTCTAAAAAGAAATGGTGGAATTTCAAAAAAACAAATCACACACATACTCTTTTCAGTATAATAATCACTACCACACAAATTGTTAACTGTAAACATTAATTGAATTAGAAATTTCATTTTCCCTTGAATCTAATAATCTTGATAGTTACATCGTGAATATTATTGGAATCTAAAATGAACAACTTTATCAAAACCAAAGCACATCTACTATAGCGACAAACAGA
The DNA here is from genome assembly GCA_026315105.1 of Locusta migratoria. Lineage (NCBI taxonomy): Eukaryota > Metazoa > Arthropoda > Insecta > Orthoptera > Acrididae > Locusta > Locusta migratoria. Next base: position 726,341,320 of record CM048755.1, on the reverse strand, counting down.
ACAATAAGGTAACAGGGAAATGAAATAAACTGTTACTACAAAAGCTATAGATGATCAGGTTTGTCAAAAACCGGGGGGGGGGGGGGGGGGGGGGGGGCACTCAATGATGCAGTCTGCAAAAATTGAGCATGACTTTCAAATTACAGACCATGACCATAACATTTTAGGAATTTCTTTAACTTTTGGTGTAAAAATAAAAAGCTATCCTCGACACGGAGTTTGCTTTGAATAAGATCAGAGTATGTTTACCAGACATAATGGAAGTGAGAGTAACCAACCCAGCTACTTCACATGGGGGTACTGTCAATGCAAAAGAATTATGGGCCTTGCCACAGCTTGACATTTTTTGTCAACACAAGAGTCCACATTGGAATTCAACAATATAATGAGGACAGTTTGTAAGTCACTGCAAAGACGTACGTATAGCTGCAACAGGCATGTAAAAAAACACTCATACCCATAAATTTTAAGATTTCAGCTATTAGCCTTAATCAGAAAAGACACCATTTACACAATCACACTTCACAGACAACAAACATCATCTCTGGGCACTGCATTTTGTGTCCCATTTTGTGGTGAGGGGGATTGTACTATAAGGATAACTCCCATTAAAGTACATCCTCTGATCGCCTGCTCTATCCTACACTTCTCCGTGCGTGTGTGTGTGTGTGTGTGTGTGTGTGTGTGTGTGTGTGTGTGTGTGTGTGTGTGTACGTGCACTCCCTCTTCTCTTCTGCCTCCCCCATTCCATTCCTAAGCTGTATCTCTTTCCACCCATCTAGTACCTACAACCTAGCACTGTTTTATCTACCCCCCCCCCCCCCCCCCCCCCAAAACCACCATGCAACGTCCCTGTCCCTCAACCTTCACAGAGTGTGACTTGGAATGCAGTATTCAGAGATGACAGTAGTTGTGTCTGAAGTGTGCCTGTGTGAATGGTGTCTCTTTCGGACAAAGCCTTAAGGTCAAAAGCTTAATTTGTGTGTGTATGAGTGTGTTTGTGATATGCCTATCACAGTTAGATTTACATTTTTGCAGATGACATTCTTGTGTGTACTTCCTCTTTCATATTCCGCAGCTGGGCAAGTCTTAAAATGCACATACACCCTTAATTCCCCCACTGCACAAAACTATGTTTTCTTTTTGTAAAAAATTCATAGTAAGAGATCATAATTAGTAGTACAATAAAAAAATCTTATGTTCAAATAGCACCATTCTTTTAGTATGAGTGCAAGCTTGATGTTTATCCTCAGAAAGTCTCAATGTTAGTTTTTCTCGATAAAATTAGTTATTCATAGAGAGCAGGAACTGTAGCATCTACTTCAGACAAAATTCATATCAATTTAATTTATTTTTAATAATGATACATAGAAACTTATTTTTTTTACAAAATTGGTTTTGGGATAGTTGTATTAAAGAATCCATTGGAATAAGGGTCAAATAAGATCTTATCAATCATGACACAGGATATCAACTTAGTTCTACCTGGAAACCAGCATTCCATCTCCTAAAGACACAAA